>OU862919.1:12037849-13273238 GCA_917880885.1 Limnephilus marmoratus
AATATATAGTCCAATATCTTGTCGTTTATCAAGTCCAATATATAGTCCAATATATAGTCCAATATGTAGTCCAATATACAGTCCAATATCTAGTCCAATATATAGTCCAATATATAGTCCCATATTTGATCCAATATAAAGTGCAATATCTAGTCCAATGTCTAGTCCAATATATTGGCTAATGTATAGTCCAATATATAGTCCAATATCTAGTCCAATTATATAGTCCTATATATAGTCCAATATATAGTCCAATATCTAGTCCAATATATAGTCCAATATATAGTTAAATGTATAGTCCAATATATAGTATAATATATAGTCAAATATCAAGTCCAATATACAGTCCAATATAAAGTCCAATATCTAGTCCAATATATAGTCCAATATATAGTCCAATATATAGTCCAATATCTAGTCCAATATATAGTCCAATATATAGTCCAATATATAGTCCAATATATAGTCCAATATATAGTCTAATGTTTAGTCCAATATATAGTCCAATATATAGTCTAATATATAGTCCAATATATAGTCAAATATCTAGTCCAATATATAGTCCAATATATGATCCATTATATAGTCCAATGTATATTTCTTTATATAGTCCTATATATAGTCCAACATATAGTCAAATATCTAGTCCAATATCTAGTTCAATGTCTAGTCCAATATTTTGTACAATATATAGTCCAATATATAGTCCAATAGCTAGTCCAATATATAGTTTAATATATAGTTTAATATATAGTCAAATATCAAGTCCAATATACAGTCCAATAGATAGTCCAATATCTAGTCCAATATATAGTCCAATATATAGTATGAAATATAGTCCAATATATAGTCCAATATCTAGTCCAATGTATGGTCTAATATATAGTCCAATATATAGTCTTATATGTAGTCAAATATATAGTCGAATATATAGTCCAATATATATATCAATATAGAGTCCAATATCTAGTCCAATGTATAGTCCAATATATAGTCCAATATCTTGTCCAATATTTAGTCCAATATCTAGTCCAATATATGATCCAATATATAGTCAAATATATGGTCTTATATATAGTCCAATATATAGTCGAATATCAAGTCCAATATATAGTCCAATATATAGTCAAATATCAAGTCCAATATATAGTCCAATATGTAGTACAATATACAGTCCAATATACAGTCCAATATCTAGTCCAATATATAGTTTACTATCTATTCCAATATATAGTCCATAATATAGTCAATTATACAGTCCAATATATAGTCCAATATATGAACCAATATATAGACCAATGTATAGTCCAATATATAGTCCAATATATAGTAATAAATCTAGTTCCATATCTAGTCCAATGTGTAGTCCAATATATAGTCCAATATATAGTCCAATATATAGTAATTAATCTAGTCTAATATCTAGTCCAATGTGTAGTCCAATATATAGTCCAATATATAGTCCAATATTTAGTCCAATATCTAGTCCAATGTGTAGTCCAATATATAGTCCAATATATAGTCCAGTATATTTGATTATATAAGGACTGTATATTGGACTATATATTGGACTATACCTTTGACTATATATTGGACTATATATTGGACTAGATATTGGACTATATATTAGACTATATATTGGACTATAAATTGTACTATATATTGGACTATATATTGGACTATATATTGGACTATATTTTGGACTATATATTGGACTATACATTGGACTAGATATTGGACTAGATTAAATACTATATATTGGACTATATATTGGACTAGATTTAATACTATATATTGGCTTTATATTGGACTAGATATTGGACTAGATATTGGACTATATAATGGACTTTATATTTGACTATATATTGGACTATATATTGGACAATATATTAGACTATACATTGGACTATATATTGGAACATATAATGGACTAGTTATTGGACTGTATATTGGACTAGATATTGGAGTAAATATTAGACTAGATATTGGACTGTATATTGGACTATGAACCGAGCACCCCTGCGAAATCACCAAACATAGCCAACCACTTGGGGTGAGCTGTGGGCAGGGGTGTTGGTTATCCAATAAATGGTTTCCGGGGCGGCGGTACCCATAATCGCATCCCAATTTGTAATTATTTAGTTCTACTAGTGTTTTGATATTAATTGTTGTGATTAATTGTACCAAATGTTTCGGCTTTCTAGGCCCTTATCAATTGAGACAACTTATTTATATGACTTTAGTGACTTTACTAGCTAAAGTCTCGGGCGTTTTTTTTATATTCCCTTCAGAGCCCATTTCATCTTTGTGGATGCTGCATGGTGGGTTTTTTAGAAGAAAGGAAGTAGCGAACATGAGTCCTGAAGAGATCCATGTTGCAGGAGGGAGGAAACACAGAGGCCGCAAATCGTTCCATATCCTAGCTGTTGAACTCAAGAACGAGTCGTAGAAACTATATATACCGTTATCAGTTCTCACGTGACAAATGTCAGGCGTATAAGTTTGTTGGGTGCGTGTTTGACGTGTTTCCCGACCATGCACTGGTGCCGAGGGGATCAATGACGCTAGTTGCTCGGAGCATCTTCGTTTGAAATACCGGTAGAACAAGTACAGCATTCTCACCCGGCACTTGTGCCCTAAGGATTTGCAATCCGTTTGTTGAGATAATAGAATCTATAATCTAAGAGACCGCCCATTTCTGCACAGAGTCGGAGGTTTTTTCAGGAATTTATAAATTTACATTTTAAACTATACAATTGCACTTGTTTGAAAATTCTAGGCCAACATAAATATTTGCTTCTCTATTTTTAAATAGAGGATGACAAAAGGTTTTGAATATTCTATCTTATTATCAAAAATAATTCTAGAAAAATTGTGTCAACTTTGTCAAGTGTTGCAAAATACGAGCAATAAAAAAAATCATTGAAAGCTCAAACCTCGGGAAAAACCAAATAGTAAAGCTAGTAATGTCACAATATTTACATTTTATTGATCCCATAAAATTTGGTTGATAAAATTTCACGGGTCCGAGTGGTTAACCAATGATTCCTGACATTATTTGGAGTAAAAAATAAAAATATTGTTTTGAACTCCGGTGACTTGTTGTATTTTTTTTTTTCATAACCTAACATCATAAAAATACTTCCATACGTCATCAATGGTCACTCAGCCGAGCAAACTCTCAACCCCTCACTCACTCCCAAACTGTCCAGTACCTGCTGATTTTCTATGTTTTAAGTTGAAAAAAACATCCAAAATGTCACCGAAGACCAAAATTTCGTTTGCATTTTTAACTCGACACACATTTCTAACACCCTGTATACGCATGAAACGTGGTGTCAGTACCTAATCAGCTCGGTGGAAATACTTCGGATCCAATATAATAACGCCTTCAGAATTATATTTGAGAACAGAAAGAATAGCAACGCATCGATTCGCTGCCAGTCTGATGAGACATCGGGTCTCTGGAGCCAGGATGCGGCTAATGGCCTCCAACAATACGGTGGTGACCGCAGCCTTCCAGCACCAAGCGCCACTTCTGAGTGAGTGATTGGTGGTTTTACACGCAGATCGACGATGCACTGGTGACTGGTGGATACATATTTTCTTAATTATTAAAGAATAAAGTTAGTTAAGATTTTCTGTATCCCGTCATCAGTGATACTTGGGATTTATAACTAGGCTAACTAGAAATTTTAACAAATTTAAAGTGTATTAAACTGTTATATTTTGCATATGTTAGAAGTCAACTTGAATACTATTCTCCCGTCTGGAAGCCATATTACAATATACATGTACAAGCTGTTGAAAGAATACAAAACAAATTCTTACGTTTTCTTAATTTTAAAATTGGTAATCCAGCAATTATGTTGAACTACAATACTATTTTGAATGATATGAATATGCTCAAATTGTCAGACAGAAGAACTTGAAACAAGAATTTCAGTGAACTGACTTATTATTTCTGTATAAAATTCTAAATGATTTAGTTGACAGTCCGGTTTTGCTCGAATTGATAAGCTTCGGGATTCCACTACGTAATACTAGAAGTCAGGATTTATTTCAGTGCAGTTATTCTGGAACTAACTTGAATTTGTCCAATATCTAGTCCAATGTATAGTCCTATATATAGTCCAATATATAGTCCAATATCTAGTTCAATATATAGTCCAATATCTAGTCCAATATACAGTCCAATATCTAGTCCAATATATAGGACTAGATCCAATATATAGTCCAATATATAGTATTAAATCTAGTCCAATATATAGCCCATATCTAGTCCAATGTATAGTCCAATATATAGTCCAATATATAGTCCAATATACAGTCCAATATATAGTCCAATATATAGTCAAATATCAGGTCCAATATCTAGTCCAATGTCTAGTCCAATATATTGTCCAATATATAGTCCAATATATAGTCCAACATCTAGTCCAATATCTAGTTCAATATCTAGTCCAATATATAGGTATTGTTAATTGTATTTCCGGTACATAAACTTAAAATCAAGGTAAGCAGCACCCCGAGACATACATGAATCATAATATATATAAAAATATGTAAGATGGATGGATGGATGGATGGATGGACGGATGGACGGACGGATGGACGGACGGATGGACGGACGGACGGACGGACGGACGGCGGACGGACGTATGTTCGAACGGATGGATGGATGGATATTTTTTTTCGTAACATTAGCTTGCAGAGGGATATTTTGCGATACAATTAATGTTTTTACGAATCATTTATTTTTTTCCTTTTCAGCTGACCTTCCAAGGGACAGCTTCAACTCGCCTCGTCTCATGACATTACATGTCATCTCGTATTTCTCCGTGAGAATTATACGGTCAATTCCAATATTTAGTCCAATATCTAGTCCAATATCTAGTCCAATATATAGTCCAATATCTAGTCGTATATCAAGTCCAATATATAGTCCAACATCTAGTCCAATATATAGTCCAATATATAATCAAATATCAAGTCCAATATATATTCCAATATATAGTACAATATACAGTCCAATATTTAGTCCAAAATCTAGTCCAATATACAGTCTAATATCTAGTCCAATAAAAAGTCCAATATCTAGTCCAATATACAGTCCAATATCTAGTCCAATATATAGTTTAATATCTAGTCCAATATATAGTTCAATATCTAGTCCAATATACAGTCCAATATCTAGTCCAATATATGATCCAATAAATAGTCCAATATATAGTCAAATATCAAGTCCAATATCTTTTCCAATGTCTAGTCCAATATATTGTCCAATATATAGTCCAATATATAGTCCAATATATAGTCCAATATATAGTGAAGTATCAAGTCCAATATCTTTTCCAATGTCTAGTCCAATATATTATCCAATATATAGTCCAATATATATTCCAATATCGTGTCCAATATCTATTATAATATCTAGTCCAATATATAGTCCAACATCTAGTCCAATATATAGTCCAATATCTAGTCCAATATACAGTCCAATATCTAGTCGAATATAAAGTTTAATATCTAGTCCAATATATAGTCCGGTATCTAGTCCAATATACAGTCCTATATCTAGTCCAATATATGATCCAATATATAGTCCAATGTACAGTCCAATATTTGGTCCAATGTATAGTCCAATATATAGTCAAATATCAGTCCATTATATAGTCCAATATCTAGTCCAATATATAATCCAATATATAGTCTAAGGTATAGTCCAATATATAGTCAATATACAGTTTAATATCTAGTCCAATATATAGGACTAGATCCAATATATAGTCCAATATATAGTATTAAATCTAGTCCAATATATAGCCCATATCTAGTCCAATGTATAGTCCAATATATAGTCCAATATATAGTCCAATATATAGTCCAATATATAGTCCAATATATAGTCCAATATATAGTCAAATATCAGGTCCAATATCTAGTCCAATGTCTAGTCCAATATATAGTCCAATATCTAGTCCAATATATGATCCAATATATAGTCCAATGTGTAGTCCAATATATAGTACAATATATAGTCCAATATCTAGTCCAATATATAATCCAATATATCGTCTAAGGTATAGTCCAATATATAGTCAATTATCAAGTCCAATATCTGTCCAATATCTAGTCCAATATATTGTCCAATATATAGTCCAAGGTACAGTCCAATGTCTAGTCTAGTCCAATATATGATCCAATATATAGTCTAATGTATAGTCCAATATATAGTCTAATATATAGTCCAATATATAGTCAAATATCATGTCCATTATATAGTCCAATGTAAAGTCCAATATATAGTCCAATATATAGTCCACTATATAGTCCAATATATAGTCCAATATATGATCCAATATATAGTCCAATGTATAGTCCAATATATAGTCCAATATATAGTCCAATATATTGTTCATTATATAGTCCAATATATAGTCCAATATATGATCCAATATATAGTCCAAGGTATAGTCCAATATATAGTCCAATATATAGTCAATTATCAAGTCCAATATCTTGTCCAAATGTCTAGTCCAATATATTGTCCAATACCTTGTCCAATGTCTAGTCCAATATATTGTCCAATATATAGTCCAATATAAAGTTTTATATCTAGTCCAATATCTAGTCCTATATATAGTTCAATATCTAGTCCAATATATGATCAAATATCATGTCCATTATATAGTCCAATATCTAGTCCAATATATAGTCCAATGTGATCCAATATATAGTCCAATGTAAAGTATAAATATATAGTCCAATATATAGTCCAATATATAGTCAATTATCAAGTCCAATATCTTGTCCAATGTCTAGTTCAATATATTGTCCAATATCTTGTCCAATGTCTAGTCCAATATATTGTCCAATATAAAGTCCAATATAAAGTCCAATATCTAGTCCAATATATAATCTAATCAAGTCCAATATATAGTACTATATACAGTCCAATATATAGTACTATATACAGTCCAAAATCTAGTCCAATATATAGTCCAATATATAGTCAAATATCAAGTCCATTATATAGTCCAATATCTAGTCCAATATATAGTCCAATATATAGTATTAAATCTAGTCCAATATATAATATAATCCAATATATAGTCCAATATATAGTCCAATATATAGTCCACTATATAGTCCAATATATACTCCAATATATAGTCCAATATATAGTCCAATATATGATCCAATATATAGTCCAATGTATAGTACAATATACAGTCCAATATATAGTCCAAAATCTAGTCCAATATACAGTCTAATATCTAGTCCAATAAAAAGTCCAATATCTAGTCCAATATACAGTCCAATATCTAGTCCAATATATAGTTTAATATCTAGTCCAATATATAGTTCAATATCTAGTCCAATATATGATCCAATATATAGTCCAATATATAGTCAAATATCAAGTCCAATATCTTGTCCAAATGTCTAGTCCAATATATTGTCCAATATCTTGTCCAATGTCTAGTCCAATATATTATCCAATATATAGTCCAATATATATTCCAATATCGTGTCCAATATCTATTATAATATCTAGTCCAATATATAGTCCAACATCTAGTCCAATATATAGTCCAATATCTAGTCCAATATACAGTCCAATATCTAGTCGAATATAAAGTTTAATATCTAGTCCAATATATAGTCCGGTATCTAGTCCAATATACAGTCCTATATCTAGTCCAATATATGATCCAATATATAGTCCAATGTACAGTCCAATATTTGGTCCAATGTATAGTCCAATATATAGTCAAATATCAGTCCATTATATAGTCCAATATCTAGTCCAATATATAATCCAATATATAGTCTAAGGTATAGTCCAATATATAGTCAATATACAGTTTAATATCTAGTCCAATATATAGGACTAGATCCAATATATAGTCCAATATATAGTATTAAATCTAGTCCAATATATAGCCCATATCTAGTCCAATGTATAGTCCAATATATAGTCCAATATATAGTCCAATATATAGTCCAATATATAGTCCAATATATAGTCCAATATATAGTCAAATATCAGGTCCAATATCTAGTCCAATGTCTAGTCCAATATATAGTCCAATATCTAGTCCAATATATGATCCAATATATAGTCCAATGTGTAGTCCAATATATAGTACAATATATAGTCCAATATCTAGTCCAATATATAATCCAATATATCGTCTAAGGTATAGTCCAATATATAGTCAATTATCAAGTCCAAAATCTGTCCAATATCTAGTCCAATATATTGTCCAATATATAGTCCAAGGTACAGTCCAATGTCTAGTCCAATATATGATCCAATATATAGTCTAATGTATAGTCCAATATATAGTCTAATATATAGTCCAATATATAGTCAAATATCATGTCCATTATATAGTCCAATGTAAAGTCCAATATATAGTCCAATATATAGTCCACTATATAGTCCAATATATAGTCCAATATATGATCCAATATATAGTCCAATGTATAGTCCAATATATAGTCCAATATATAGTCCAATATATTGTTCATTATATAGTCCAATATATAGTCCAATATATGATCCAATATATAGTCCAAGGTATAGTCCAATATATAGTCCAATATATAGTCAATTATCAAGTCCAATATCTTGTCCAAATGTCTAGTCCAATATATTGTCCAATATCTTGTCCAATGTCTAGTCCAATATATTGTCCAATATATAGTCCAATATAAAGTTTTATATCTAGTCCAATATCTAGTCCTATATATAGTTCAATATCTAGTCCAATATATGATCAAATATCATGTCCATTATATAGTCCAATATCTAGTCCAATATATAGTCCAATGTGATCCAATATATAGTCCAATGTAAAGTATAAATATATAGTCCAATATATAGTCCAATATATAGTCAATTATCAAGTCCAATATCTTGTCCAATGTCTAGTCCAATATATTGTCCAATATCTTGTCCAATGTCTAGTCCAATATATTGTCCAATATAAAGTCCAATATAAAGTCCAATATCTAGTCCAATATATAATCTAATCAAGTCCAATATATAGTACTATATACAGTCCAATATATAGTACTATATACAGTCCAAAATCTAGTCCAATATATAGTCCAATATATAGTCAAATATCAAGTCCATTATATAGTCCAATATCTAGTCCAATATATAGTCCAATATATAGTATTAAATCTAGTCCAATATATAATATAATCCAATATATAGTCCAATATATAGTCCACTATATAGTCCAATATATACTCCAATATATAGTCCAATATATAGTCCAATATATGATCCAATATATAGTCCAATGTATAGTACAATATACAGTCCAATATATAGTCCAAAATCTAGTCCAATATACAGTCTAATATCTAGTCCAATAAAAAGTCCAATATCTAGTCCAATATACAGTCCAATATCTAGTCCAATATATAGTTTAATATCTAGTCCAATATATAGTTCAATATCTAGTCCAATATACAGTCCAATATCTAGTCCAATATATGATCCAATATATAGTCCAATATATAGTCAAATATCAAGTCCAATATCTTGTCCAAATGTCTAGTCCAATATATTGTCCAATATCTTGTCCAATGTCTAGTCCAATATATTGTCCAATATATAGTCCAATATAAAGTCCAATATCTAGTCCAATATCTAGTCCAATTTATAGTCCAATATCTAGTCCAATATATGATCCAATATATAGTCCAATGTATAGTCCAATATATAGTACAATATATAGTCCAATATATAGTATTAAATCTAGTCCAATATCTAGTCCAATATATAGTCCAATATATAGTCCAATATATAGTCCAATATATAGTCTAATATATAGTTCACTATATAGTCCAATATATAGTGCAATATATGATCCAATATCTTGTCCAATGTCTAGTCCAATATATTGTCCAATATATAGTCCAATACAAAGTCCAATATCTAGTCCAATATCTAGTCCAATATATAGTCCAATATCTTGTCCAATATATGATCCAATATATAGTCCAATGTAAAGTCCAATATATAGTCCAATTAATAGTCCAATATATAGTCCACTACATAGTCCAATATATAGTCCAATATATGATCCAATATATAGTCCAATGTATAGTCTGCACTTCGATATCTTTAATCGCAAATTATTCTTCGTTTAGAGTTATGTTATAAAGTTTGGGGAACCAGAAACGGAAACGGAAGTGAAAAAACTTGCAGAACTTCTGCAGAAGCGGAAGCGGAAGTAGAGTTCTGTTGCAACACTAATGTATAGCCTATTTTTCTCGCATATTAAATAGCTTTCCATTTGGTAAAGAATTTTTAACATCGGTTTATTGGTTTAGGCGTAAAAGCGTAACACACAAACACGCACTTTCGCATTTATAAAATTATGATATAGAAATGATGGTTGGTGATTGTAATGTAGAGTAATTAAGTATTTAATATGGAAAGAATACGATAGATGGCGGTAAGCATGTAGCTTGCACCATAGCTCGCCAGATGGCATTGGCGTACAAGAAGCAGTATCAGAGATATACTTTACGAGCTCCCCTGGCAAGGCTCCAGAGATTTACCTACCCCCGAATAGTAAACAGTCGTAGCTATCCAGCTAGGTTATTCAAGTAATAAACACATTTATATTAAAGGAACCGTTATTAATAATAACTATCTGTCGAGGAAAGGGCAGACATAACAGTGATACAATAGTGCAATTCATAAGGAGGTTATTATTGTTTTTATGACTTGGTGAATATAATGGTTTGGCATTTGAGTTATTTTTAAGTTAGGTGTAATAAGTTGATTTTCATATACTTATATTTATAATAATTTATTTTTGTTATTTAGACGACCTCATTATTTAGTGTTCATTTATAAAAGTTCTTGATATACGGGTGTCCGGGGGTAAAGTGCATTAACTTTGGGAGATGATTCTACATTATGGTAGGAGTAAAAAAGATTAATAACTTTTTCTGAAATTTCAACTTTTTTTCCCATACAAAAAGACATACCTACTAAAAATCCTTAGTATAAGGTAGCACTTACCCAACAAAGTTGCTGTTAGCTTGCGGGGCGCAATTCTTGCAACGTTGCTTGGTGTGATTTGGCCTGCATCCATGGAAACCGTTTGTAAACAATAACAAGACCGAGAATTTGACGTTTATACAAATCGTATGTTTAAAACCAAATTTAAAAAGATAACTACACTTAAATAATAATTGAAGGCACGCTTTTGACTATTAAATTGTTATAAACTAATTAAACGCTTAACTAATGTCATCGCTTTTAACTAGTTTAACAAATTTTCAAAATGTCCACCTTCAGCTTGTAAGCAAGCATATAAACGTAAAGTAACAATTATTATCAATTCGTAAATTGCGCATCTCATTAATGAATGCCTTTCCGTTCTTTGTAGGTAAAGTAAGGCATTGACCGAATAATTCAATAACAAAATTACGCGGTATTGGCACAATAATTCAATGACAAAATTACGCACAAATAAACACAATTTTTATAGTTAGGTAAGTCTACAACTAAATAAACAAAAGTAAGTCTGAGATAAACACGCACTGAATGAAGTTGTTCCTTTAAGTCAGTCTTAATAAATACACACTAGATAAAGACACATTAAATCAACAAGTTTTGATTAACAACAATAATTTTTTTAAAGTGAAACACTACTACGCGAATAACATTGTTACATTCGAATTCAACACTGACACTGAGCGCTTGGAGCGGGGATTCGGCAACAGCGTAAAATAATAATGCCGCCCGCACACGCCAGTCTAATTTTATCTTTTTACCAGAAAACTAACCCTAAAAGTTGGAATTTCGTAAAAAGTTCTTAATCTTTTTTACTTGTACTATCAAGTAGGATCACCTCCCGAAGTTAATGCACTTTACCCCCGAACCCCCTGTAAATGATTACAGTCATGTTCTAAAATAATATTCACATATTATTGTAAATAATTGTTTTTATGATACCTTTAACTAATTAATCACCGAAAAACGAAATCCTCTATAAATTTGTAGTTGTAGAATTTATGTATAGGTATGCTATTTTAATGGAAGAATACTTAGAAATAGAAACATAAACATTTATGTTTTTATTTCTAACAAAACAAAATCATAACTTAAACAAGTAGAACAAACTTTTCAAAGAACAACTGTATTGATCTTTGTAAGGAGTTTCATTTAAAACGCGCTTTGTTTATTTTTCAAGTTAAGATAGATTTTCCAAAGATAAGCGCGTTTGGATAAAGTCAATATTTGCATACAAAATTGAAAACAATATTCAGTTTGTTGCCATTCTGAGGAATCTGGGAAGCGATTCTAAACCTCAAAGTACTTTAGAAATATTTTAATTATGTGCTACTGTAATATAATAATTAATAACTAGCAGTTAAAAACCCGCTCCGCATGTTTTTGCTGCTAGGCCCTGCGGGTGGCTTTTGGTTTGGCTTCGCACGGTTTATTTATTTATTTGTTGGCTCGCCAACAGATTGAATTACATCAGTTAACAATTTTAATATGGTTACAGTGATAATTCCAATGAGAGGTGAGCAACATTCTTTAGTTGTAATACATAATAATAAATTAAAGTACATATCTACATAAAACAAGAAGAATCAATAATTACAAAATATATTCACCCATGAACATATACATACATTTATACACATTTTATAGGTCTAGGTTAGGAGATCATCAGGGATATATAAGCATACTTTCCTTCTGAAGGTAGCAATTGAGTTTGAAAATACATCTAAGTCTTCATGTTTGCAATATTTATTGTATAACCGAGTCATTCTCGAGGTTGGTTTGAAGAAACTTGTATTAATACGGTCACTATCAATCCAAAAGGTTTCAAGGTTTCTCGTGAATTTCGGCCTTATATTAAGATTAAATTAATTACTTAAAAATGAATCGTACATTAGTGCGGAACGAAAATTTTTTTTTTCTAATTTTTATTTGGAATAGTTGTATTAAGTTGCCAATTGCCATCAATTACCTCAATTAAAAATATAAAAAATATCAGACAACGGTAAAAGCCCCCGCCAAGACATTGAACATTTACAAAAATGACAGTTTTGGGGCTATTTGCGCGGCCTACAAAACAGTACAGAATTTATTAAAATAGGTTTATTTTATTTAATGATGTATTTAAATATAGTTAACTAGCAGTTGCAATCAAATATTTCATTATTGGCGCTGTGATAAAGGAGTAAAGTGCGGGACGAAGCGGGGGCGGCACGTGAAAATCTACGAAATGCAGTGTTTTGTTTAAAGGATAATTGTTTCAAAGTGAAGGGTCGCGCGTCAATTATATTCACGAGTACTTGTTGATAAACGTTTTTTAAGTGATTTAACATGACTTCTATAAGACAAACGTTAAAATATCCCATATTTGGTGAAAGTGCATATTTGAAAGAGAATATCCTACCTACCTATGAAAATGTGATGGAATTCTATGAATGGGTTCGACAAGACTTAAAAGTAAGGAATAACACATCAAAAGAACCTACGTTTTTGGAAATTGCCGAAATAATTGGAACAAAAATTGAAGAATTGTGGATAAAATCTTCTATTCCAATTGTCACACACAAACGAGTCTTACAGTTACTAAAAAGTTATCACTTGAAAGTGTTATGAATTTGTAAGCTGTACTTGTTTGAGGAAAAAAGTGCCAAAAGAGGAACAAATGTTTTTAGAAGACCAACGCACTAACAGGCTAAAACTGTTTTAAAAGGATCAAAGAGGTTTAGAGTGATTGTATAAGAGGAACATATTTCGATTATAAAAGAACCAGGTTCTATTTATATTGGGTAAGTGGTTCCAACATCGGGGAGTGCAAGAAATATTGAAAGAGCTTTCAACAGCTCTTGTTTGCTGTGATGGAACAAACACAAATGCAGGGAAACAGACTATCTCGACCATTCCAATGGATAATTTGTCTCTTACACGCCAATGTGTTACCATTGAGGCATTTGTTTACTGGCCCTACTGCAGGACCTAAATAATTTGCAGGTCAAATTGGTAAAGCATTAGAGATATGCAAGACGCTACCGTTGGACAACTTTGAGAAGATAGAAGGTGAACTACCTCCACAAATATCCACAGATCTCAGTACAGAGCAGAAATATTTACAAGAAATTACTACTGCTGTCATAAACGGGTCCTGCCCTCCTGATTTATTACAGAGAAGCCCAGGTAATCTATCCCATGCCCGCTGGTTGACGAGAGCTAATCGTATACTACGTTTGAATATTTCTATGGAAAATCTACAACAAAATCTTGTGACTTTAGCAAATCATACGCTCCTGACTGGGTTGCTATCAAAACACATTCATCCTGCAAAGATGGTTCAAATCATTTATGAAAGCTCATTAACAGCACTCGATATTTGTCCAACTAGTTGTTAGCGATAGTGGACCCTGTTATAATTCTAAACACTTGCTTTGCTCATCCAGAAAACTTTCATAAATGATTTCATAAAATCTAAATTAGCATCTCGAAAGCTCATACCAAGGTTTGAGACGAAAATGGATTTTTGTCATAAAAAATGATGTTATTCATACCTACATAATTTTCTGAACCTGTGTGTACTTTTAAAATAAATGATTTTATTGGTTAAAATCTATTTTTATTTTATCATTTAATTCATAAAATATTATACTTACTTATTATTTAGTTTATAGGGAGGATAATACAAAACGTCCATAAAAACTTAAAAATTAAATTTCAAGCCTATGGCGGGGGCTCAAGCTGTCGAGCTAGAACTTTCAAATTGAGGAGTGTTATTTACAATTATATAAAGCAACTTTTACCTGGTATTCTAATTCGAAATTCTAAAAAAAAATTTTTTTCATACAAAAATGTTCCACCCTAGTACATGTTGTTTATGATTTTAAACAGGGAAATCATATATGAAATGTGCCTTCTTTTGACAAGTGAGACTTCTCTAAAGTGAGTGAGTCTTTCAGCATAGTTATCTAGATTCCGATGTACTCCAGATTTGTAAGCTAGTATTTTTTTTAACAGACTCCACTTTATTGCTATGAATTGCATAGTGTGGGGACCAAATCACGGTGCCATACTCTAAGATACTTCTTACATATGAGTAGTACAAGATTCTGAAGCTACTAGGGTTCTTGAACGATTTGGTAATTCTAGTGATAAAACTGAGCATTCTGTTGGCTTGATTGACAATGTGTTGGTAATGGTTTCTGAACGTCAGCTTCGAGTCAAGAAAGATTTAAGTGTGAGCGACCATCTTATAAATCCAATAGGAACTGGTTCCAAAAATAGCCGGATCCTTGAATCCAGTGACAGATTGTCGCCGGAACAAATTAACTGCGACAGGCAATGACAACAAATATAAAAAATATCGAAAAAGTCACCGGAGATCAAAATTTTATTTTCATTTTTACTTCAAATAATGTCAGGAATCACTGGTAAGTAAATAAGTCAAGTACGCCCTTTAACACCCTGTATACATATATTTTATTTTAAAGATTTAAAAAAAATACCGTTGCAATATTTTTTGTTATGTAGACCTCACTAAGTAAGTATTCCATATTTTGACCTTAGTCGCTCCAGTGGATAAAGTCATTTAATATGTAAACTTAATAAAAGGTAGATTTTGTTTTGCTTCTGATAATTATGTTTATAGTTCAAACATGTGTTATTGTTTATTTTCCTGTTTGTTTTTAATGAAATCTCTTCCTGTTGACTTGACCCAGTTTTTTATTTGTTTTTTAATGCTAGATTGTTTATTTTGTTTTTTAATTACGGCCGGAATATTACATATATTATCCAATTTTGGTCCAAAGCAATATTATCCAACCTGTGACCTTTGCCCAAAAGTAATATTAATTGCCAGTATGTACTTCTGATTGTTCTATTTGTTTATGTAGAGTTGTTATGTGTTTTATTTGTGTGTGTGATTTAAGCGTGGCCTCCTGTGACCAAAAACAAACACTACCAAACATCAAACATTGCCACAATCATTGACTGAAACATTTAAAATTGTGGCGCGGCCTCCGTTTGCAGACGCAATATTTGTTTTTCGTGGCCGATGGAAAATATTCTCCGCCCGTGTGAGGCGGGGAAAGCATGGAAGGAAGTGTTCCATTTTTGACAACCACCGCGCGGTGCATTTAGCCATGGAGCATAAATCATGTTTTTGAGGTTATGCGCATTGAACTAGTTTAAGAATTATGTACGCATATGTAACAATTTATGACAACAATTGTCGACTTGAAATTCTTAAATGGTACATTTAGTCGTGTTAAAATCGCTAGTAGCCAGAAATCTTATTACATTAAGGTTTCGGTAAAATTTTTAGTAAATGTTTCTGCTAAAATAAATTCGGTAAATATTTTTGGTAAAACATTTTCTTGCACGTGTAGTATAATTAAAACTAGTTATTCAAAATCAGTTTCAGAGACACTGAAGAAATTGCCCAATCCAAATCAGTATTCTATTCTTAATTCCTGATAGATAAATAGTTGTTAAAAGTTCGAGGTAATTCGGTCTAACTTGAAGTCTGGGTTTTCTTTTTCTTACATTTGCTCCACACAGGAGGCCCTGAGGAAAATCATTCCTCTCAGGGCCTGTATCATCCTTGAGGATACTGTGTGGTTGGTCATTTTTAATAGGAAGGAGAGGACGTGCTGGGAAGGAAAAAGGTATGAGGGGTGGGTAGGAATTTGGGGGTAAGGTGTCCAGAAGTGATGGACGCATGAATCCAACTCTTCCACCGTGGTTGAAAACGATGTTCCAAGAGAGTCCTGATGGACAGATCAAAATGTCCCCCACAATCAGTTTCTTCCGATCCGGCGTGCCACGCGGTACACCACCAAGACCCGGACAAACTTCTCCCCGTGAACTCCGGCACCACTCATAAGTCACCAGCAAACCACTTGTGGTGACCTATGGCAGAGGTATGGGTTATCCAATAAATGGTTCCCGGGGCGGCGGTACCCATATCAGCCTCCCATTTTTTTCTCCCTGGTGTAGCATCTCTTTCTCATCACAACTCATCCGTCATAAGTCATCACCACAGACAATTAAACAAAATGTTTATGGCCACGCCCACCGCGCCCCAATGTTTCAACAAACGGGGGACATAGAATGTGGACGAAAACCAATAATGTTTGAGCTAATGTTTGTGGTAATGTTTGATGTTTTATTACTTCGTTCGCAGGAGACCCCGCTATAATGGAGCATTCGCACATAGTTGTTTTATGTCAAATAGTCGTATTGGTTCTTTAAAATTGATTTTGATTATTGATTTTTGAGAAATGTCGAATTTTCTTATATAATCTTTTAAAGTACCTCCAGATGTTAATATTCCTTATTCAATAATAATAATAATAGATTAATATTCGTAGTACATATTTCTTTTAACCAGTCGAGCAACAGACCAAATAAAAACTTTTTTTTCGGATTGTTTGCGATTTTTTGGAACTCATTTTGAATATTTTCCGACCACATTAAAAAATTCATACCTCCGAATTTTAATATGGAGACTTAAAACTGATTATAGTTCTATATATCCAATGAATTCATCTATCTTTTATCACATGTTCGTAAGATTTATAAAAAAAATACTTAATTACTTACAAATAAGGGAAAATTGTCAAAATTGGCAGCAAAGCAATCCGATATATTTTAAATAGTGCCAAATTGTAGCAAAAAGTGGTTAAACAGAATTGTTTCTAATATTTTTGAATATGTATATTGTTTTGAGTAGTTTGTTCATGTTACATATATTATAGTCTATATGTAGGTACGTTCGATTTAAATGGCGATCGGCCAGTACAAACTCTTGACGTCAGTTCCCTCACGAGAAAAATACGAATATTTTTGGCACTTCTTTAATATTCTCAATATTTCTCCATTGTTTTAAAATAAATTCAGCGGGTTTTAATTTAATTTGTTTATAGGCGGAAATAAGAAAACACTGGCTTCTGTTTTCTTTAACTAACTGAATAAAAATAATATTTGGTAAAACAATTTTTAGTAAAATTATTTGTAAGTACGCGAGGGGGAGGAAAACTTCTTGAATGAAATCAGTGGCAAACAAATCTGGAATCATTGCCAGTTGAAGGGTTCCTGAAAATATCTTAGAACTTATTACTTCTTCGTGTAACTGGGATACGAATCCTGAATCTGCATAAGAATTTACAAAATTTATCAAACAATCTGTGCCATTTTCACACATTCTCGACATTTTAAAAGCAGTTCTGGAAGGAAATCATTTTCTATTTCCCTCTCTATGTATTAATAAAATGAAGATTTTCGTGGTTAAGATACCAGCAAATAGAATAAAATGTAGCACTAACCAGTTGAGTTGTGGAGAAAAGATTTCATGAACTCTTAACTGAAATAAATACACAGGGGTAGGTAGCAGGCGCAGTCCGTCAATACATACTGTGGATGCTACGCTTCCCTTCTTTTCTAAGTTTAAAATGAGTATAATAACAATTTGTATGTATTTATTCCGAATTAAAAAGCCTTGGATTTATTTTTTTCTAGCCGCAAACCGCACTAGATACTGCAATAACGACTCCGCCACCATTCCAATCTCAGAGACCAAGCTAATACGACACACAGAGCTGGTCGAAATATTTTTGTAATATGTATTCATTCTCAATGCTCGAACGTCGGGTTAACTCATTAACACCAGCAAAACAGTGGATGCTCCGTACATTCCGCATCCACCACGCAGGAACGAGTGTGATATTTTTGATATTCGCGCATGGGCGTTTAGTCAAGCTTGCCATGGTTGAAGTAAGGCAGAATGCGGATTCCATAGGAGCATCCAACGCACAAAAAACTACTTTAATTAATGCTTATAGGCATAGTGCACAGCATAGCTTATCCGAAGCGAGCGGACTTAGTATCATTAGAGATTTGTTTGCCTGACCACCTTTTGACAGTTATTTGTTGTCCTGAATAGCCGAATCCGATTGATCTAATGAATATCTTGCGGAATACCTATTTAATTAATTTAATTAGGGAACTGTAATATTTAATGTGAAGCATAAATGTTGTATGTATAGAGCTAATTTGACAGACTATTTTTGTCGATAATTGCATCTTGTTCGTGGGCTAGTTCATTGACTTTTATATATGATAGTAGGTGTATATACATATATGTACATATAATATATAGGTTTATATGCATATAATATACTCCACCATCCCTTATACCAAAAGTCACCGACCGCCACTGGTAGGTAAAGGTGGCGATTGCCACCCCCGACAATTTTGAGGTCACCGAAAAGGTTTTTTTTAATGTGGAAAGTGCAACCAAGCTCTGTCCTGAAAATGCAAAAAACTGTGTGGTTTCAAGATTGTCGGGGGAGGGGAAACATCTTAGATATTAGTGTAAAAGCTGACCCATAGATGGCACTAGATAGTAGTCTGTTAGGTTACCCAAGGATTGCATTAAGCTTCAGATATTGCAGAGACCGAGTATATAATAAATAAGGCGGGAACCTCAAGGTCGGGGTCCACGTCATTCCAATCACCCGCTAAATAGGGTACCAGAACCCATTATCAATCTGTCACAATACACAAAGTACAAACTGTTTTGTTGAGTTCGAAGTTTTTATTAAAAGTTGAGACAACTCCGGAGTAACTACAAATTACAATAAAGTTACACAAATTAAATTTCCCACAACCGATCCAATCATACAGAGTTGCTTTGTATTGCTAAATCATTTGATAACAAAAACATGATTAATTTCTTACAAGTCTTATGATAAACTTCCGTTTGAGGGAGAAAGGTAACTCCCACCCTTGTTTCCGGGGTCTCGAGGAAATTGTTAATTAAGCGAATTTTGAATACCTGAAATGCTTTCTGGGAACCCTCGTCCATCCACTCAATATATAAAGGTTCTCTGTTAATTAGAAGGTAAAGCGATGTAAACACAAACGTAATTTTTCACGTGTAACAATCACTTTGTGGGTACACATAAATGTAGAGTCTGTCAAATAAGAGTAGAAAATATAAAAAAATGTAACAATTTAACTGTCAAATATTCTTTTAACGTGCAATGTCACTGAATGTATAGAACACAGTAAACCACATTTTAAAAAACATTTTTGGTTCATGACATAAATTTGATTAAAAGGTGTTTCATAAAGCGATTTGCTTTCATTTAATTTAACATGAATTTAAATTAACCAGTAGATATAAAGGATGAATCACTAACGGTGCATTATAATATGCGAGCCTGAGGTGTGTAAATAACCCCAGACCCTCTGGGCTTAATACCCAAAGATATGATTATGAAAACTCTACTTGCGTGGACAAATATATCACAAAGAATGGCACAAAGAAAACTCCAGGGAAAATAACAGATCCACCAACCTTGTTTTGTAGTTCTTATTGCTTGGAGGCCTCCGTAATTTCATCCAATCAATAGTTAAGTTCAATCAGTGCAATCCTTTTGTGACTTGAAACTTGCACAAGAGATGAGATTTGTCAATTAATACACAACTCATAAGTTTTCACAAAGACAAGAAAATTTTCCATAAAACAGACGATGTCAGTTATTCACTTGTTTTGATTCTATTTTTAAAAACAATCCATTTAGGTGTCTCTGTTAAATCCAAAGAGTGAGTAACTACCATCTTTGTGATATAAATATATTTATTTAAATTTTCGAACAAACAAAACATATTGCAAAGCCTAACCAAACGGTGAGTTTAGTTACACTACTTTTAGATCTGAACAGTGGCGGTTCGTGGTCTTTTTAACAGGGGGTTCAGAAATTCATAGAAGATATATCTAATCAAAATTTACTTATATTGTCCTTCGTCACACCGTCGAATTCAGCGTCACTCACACAACATAAGTGGGAGAGGTACCTACATACTATTGTTTTTAAATTACTTGACACTCAACATAATTATTAATAATAACGAGAAAAATTATTTTTTTAATGTTTTTTTTTCAATATACGTTTCTAATGGTTATAGTTTTTTCAACAAGAATAATTACGTAGAATAGGTATATATTTGATTTTTTAAAACATTAAATAAAAACATAATAAAGGTGGCACGAAATGAAATTATTTTTTTACTTAGGTTTTCAAAAAATGCATGCGCCGACTTTTGCATTTGAAAACACTTCAATTACGGGGGTATCAAAATCAGGAATAGAGGTTATTAGTAGTTCTTTCTCTAATCTCTATACTGATCATCGTAAATGTAACTGAAGGATATATCGTCTTATCTAAAAAAAAATGAATATGAAAACTCAACGGTCAGTTTGCGCTTCCGGGATCTCCGCGGGATCGTGGGCAACGCGACACTCGTCTCATCGGACATCGTGTTCGGACAATGTTCGGACATAATGATCGGGATCGTCGCACAACGGTGTATGAATTTTTCATACAGAAGGCCTAGTTTTGTTAAAATCACCGTCAGAGCGGTCTCCAAAAGTATGTTAAAGCGCGTTTTGAAACGCACCAAATGCGAATAACGTATGTGATGGCGCGCTACCTAGAGTAATGTTTATAATATAATTATATTATTACATTACATATATTAATTTTTACGTTACGTATTTTATACGTTTATAATATTATTATAAAACAAGTTTGTTTTATTTTCTCATCTTTTTAATGGTGGTTCGCCGCACAAACGCACTTTAGAGAAAACCGCCACTGGATCTGAATGAGTTAAATATATTCAGATCTAGAATTAGAGACACGATCTAAAGCCCGGGCAACGCTGGGTACTTAAGCTAGTATTAAATAAATGTAAGCAATTTCTAAACTGTGCTTTATATTTTATTACATTATCGTTTTTCTTCATTATGTTAAAACAAAATTGCGAAGGTATAATAATAATATACCTACCTATACGCAAATCTAATTTTGAGATCAGTGGGTAGCTATGTTCTAATGAAAAAATATTTTTTTCACTTTTACGCCTTTTAATTTTTTTATAAAAATGTAGGTTACACAGCTTTACATCAACGCCATGAGCTATATGTTTAGAATTGCCATTTGAACTACAGTGGCGCCCTCCTATGTTTTCTACACTTATTTGACAGACTGTTCGAGGGCTGTCCGTAAAATAAGGTCTCCAAGGTGCTGCGGTCGCGAGGAACAATTTTACGCGAGATCCGGGAAAATTGGCGTGTAGCCTGGTTTCCCTACGCCAAATCCCCACAAAGCTGAATTCTCTGCAATACTTAGTCTCGGCGTGGCAGCCGTTCGCGATGAAGGTTCCGCGCGCCGCACCCGCCAGGTGTGAATTACGCTCTATAAATAGATTTTTTGTGCGAAGACCAAAACCCCGGTAGAAATTCACTCGCTATTTGAAATGTACGGAAAACAGCGCATGAGTGCGAAATCGTGCGCAAATGGTGCAGTGAATTTAAAAGCGTGCCGGACTGCCATCGGTTTCAGATGAAAAGATTGCCAAAGTGGAAAAAACAATGATTGCAAATCGATGGGTGACGGTTCGGGAGCTCGGGAACAATAATTGCAAATCAATGGGTGAGAATTCAGTAAAGTTGGCAATATTTTGACAAAAAAATTGGGAGACCACAAAGTCTGCCCAAGGTGGGTCCCAAAATGCTCACCGAAGATAACAAACAACAACGGGTTGAAGCAGCCCTCAGATTCCTTCACGACCCCAGAAACAAAGGAACAATCCCAGTGGTAGATATCATTCAGATTCGCAGAAGCAAAGTTTAGTAACTCACACCTGGCGGGTGCGGCGAGTGGAAGCCAACGTGGTGGTGATTTAACATGGGAAAACCAGGCTACATGCCAGTGTTGCAGGATTCCGGATAGAATCATTCCTCGCGACCACAGCGCCTTGGAGACCTTATTTTATGGACAGCCCTAGTAGTCAGAATAAAATAACTTAATTTGAATACCACTTTATTGAGTAATATGAGTAATTTAACACTGCCATAAGCTACCCCAAGTGGTTCGTTGCATTTGGTGACATAGCAAGGGGGCCAGGTTCACGAGGTGAACATAGTCTACGTCTTGGCGACAGATGCGTCTCTCCGCTTACTACGAGTCGGGTCGGATCGGGAGAGACTGATAGAGGATGACCATTTGGATTCTTCAGCAGGACTCTCTCGATGCATCGCCTTGCTCGGCAGTGGGAGGAGTGGTTTCATACGTCCGTCATTTCTGGACCCACCGACCCCAAGATTCCTACCAACCACTCACACCCTTTTCTTCCCAGAGCGTCCTCTACTTCCTTTCCTTAAAAAGCTTTCACACTGCATCCTAAATATTACATCACAGGCTCTGATGAAAGTTATTTTCTTCAAGGCCCTACCGTGCTGGGGGCTGGGTATCTATCACGGTCGATCGTTATAGGTTTTATCGATAATTTTGGTAACTTTTCATAGCTCCCGAGTATGACTACAATCCGCTAACGAACGTACAACAGTTTACAACGACTAAATGTTTCTAATTTATTTGACGTGAACTGTTGTTAGTTCGTTGGTGATCTGCAGTCGTGCTCGGGAACAATGACAAATTGCCGACATTATTGATAAATCCTTTATCGATCGACCGTGCTGGTTATCCTGAACATGAACTGCCTCTTGTTTTTTTCGTTATTTGTTTTTGGGGTGTTATGCTGTGTTGCGCTACCTCCTTCTTGAGCCAACGTTTCGGACATCGTTGCAGTGTCCATCATCAGGGCAGATCCGGCAGATCTAGTAGAAGCGAAACTTTATCAGAACAATCGCAAAAAATACTTGAAAAGTGAGGAAATCAAAGCGACCAATGAGCGCAGACTAGCGTAATTTCCGTTTTATATCTCAACCAATAGGAGCCTTTAAAAGCAACATCATAATCAAAGCGGTTAATGAACGCAGTTGATGCGCTGCAGGTGCAGTAATCATCATTTCCGTTTCATCCGAAATCCAAATCATAGCGAGGCTGTAAAAGTTTCACTTCAAAAAATAAGACAAAAATAATACGGACGTCCTGAAAAGACAACAAATTATTGTTCAAAAATAGTAAAACGTAAAATAAGTTTAGGTTAGGTAAGGTTCGGTGAGGTTTTAGTAGATATTTTGTTGGAGGACGTTTTGTCCGTAGTATTTTTTGTCAGAGGATATTTTGTCTGGGATATTTTGTCGCGGGATGAAAATGCGAATTACCGGTTCTCACAATGTTAATATTATACTGGGTATCCAATATATTGTAGAGAACGATACTCAATAGCCATATAATTGTGTTTTATACGCGGGCAACTCAGCCGACGCGCTTGCCCGAATTCCGTTCGGCGAAGTTAACGGAATTCATTCGTTTCCCGACACCTGACGTGCGGGCTGTTTGCTTGAGTATCGTTCCTTATAAATCTTCCAATTTAATACTTGTCGTGTTTCTAAACTTAAATAAATCGTAACTTCAGTATAAAAAATATTTCTTTCAATCACGGTATATTTGGTAACCCAATGGAGTCAGATTAAGAAGTGTAGTGAAGTAAGTATATCACCACGCGGTTCGCTGAACAGAGCCAGCGGACGCCATTATACAAAATCCTACCTACACTACATCTCACCTTCCAAAATATGTTATGATTAGAAATAGATAAAAGTGTACGTGGTCAATAGGAATACACCACGAATAGGTAAATACTCTGTGAACCGAGTGTATTGCAATACGATCGGTTTACCTGGCTTACAAATATTTGTTCAATTTTTTCCCTTGTTGGTTTATCCCTCCGAGGACTCTGCCACTAGTTTTTATTTAGGGCTAAATGCACTTTTAATTATCACTCGGAACATTGAACTAATAGCAGACATTAGCCAGGAAATGAATGCAGCAATGGACAGAGGATGTTGAAATACAGGCTAACCCATGAAATAAAAATAGTTTATTTTTAAATAAAGATCAGGTCCCGAGAGACTATTATAGCACCTTTATTATTGAAGGATTTTGTAAGGCAAAAGGAATTGGTACAAAAAATTTATTTAAATTCTAGAAACCGTTTAACACATTTTATATTATCTAGATTATTATTACTAGTAAATTATAACATTTAAGCTAACTGCTAACTTGTGCATATCACTAGTGCACCCCACGGTTGAATTTGGCAGCCTCCTCTGGTCTAGAGCCCCTAAAATCACCCAATACAAAGTGCTACTTTCCACGTACTGTAGCCAGTAGCCAACTAGATTATCAATCAACAGTACGTTGAAAGTGTTAGTCTACAAAACGATAAAAATAAACTGTCATGCATCCTTATTTAAGGGCCCGCAACCCGGATTTGTACCGATTTATTACATATTTCCCTTAAGCATGGTAAGTTTTAAAGCTCTTAAAAAACATATGTTATTCTTGAAGATAATATCTAGACTTTGCTTGCGCCGAAACGCAAATAATATAAAATTCCCTCGATAGAAAAAATCGCAAAGTATGCTCCAAAAATTATTATTAACACGTTTGTTTCAGTTATTTTACAAGTCATATGTATGAAAAAAAATTTCATACATATAACTTGTAAAATAGTGTTTCTTTGAATGCTGTTTAAGTTAATGCCCGTGAGATTTTTGGTCTATTTTAAACGAGTCGTGTTTTATTAAAGATTTTCTCAATTTTCTCATCGATTTTGTCGCTGTAAATGTTAGCGCTCTCCTCTAACATTCGTCATTTCGTATCTCTACATCTTATTCTTTTCGGGCCCGGTTGCAGAGCCTTAACACGCATTGTTTCTTTATGTTATGACAACAGAATCTCGGAAAATCCCTGCTAAATATTATGAGAAATTTCCTTCAGGAGGCCTTTTCTAATTTTTTCACCTTACATTCTATTAAATTTTAGTTTGTTTTATAAAATTTCTTTGAAACGTTTTTAAGAGAATATTTACAACTGGTTGTTTCACAGAATTTTTTATTTTCCTCAATTTTCAAAGTAAATTCGAGTTCTTAGAAAGTTCCATTCATGTTCTATTACTATCCAAGTTCTGTGAAACAACCGACCAATGATAAAATAATAACAGAGCTTGAGCAGGTCTCAACTAGAATTAGATAATTCATTTTTAATTTTGATGAACTGTTCAAATTCTGTGAAACAACCCATCGTAAGAAGAGTTACATTAATGGGACTTTTCATCCATGTAAGCGCTCTTCGTTGAAGCTCCAGATCCAGAGGTCCGCGTATCCAGTTGAAGATCTTCCGGGACCTCCCTGAAGCCAGATGGTCTGTAGGTAGGGAAGCGACATCAGTCACAGTCTACTACAGCCACCAGAGATATCCTGACTTCGAGCCACAGTTGCGACCGTTACCCCTTAAAGTGAAACTTCTTTAGCGCCGCTAGTGACTTGAAATTCGGGTGAAACAGAAATGCGTCACAACTCAGTTCTACACAAATTCTCGGTTCTAATATAATGCTGTAAATTCGTACATCGGCGCGTGCCTTCCATAGCACGTTGTTGGCAAGGTGCCTGATGTCTCAGCGGCCAAGAGACAGACATCAAGCGAACGGGGGTTCGAATCCTAGGAAATTTAAAAAAAAACATTTTTATTTTGTGAAATCAATATCCAATCTTCAAACCACTTTAAAAAAAACAAGCAAAAACGACTTTCTAGTTTCACTTCCACCGCGTGTGAATTACACACTCCGATTTTTTTTTTTGTGTATTGTCCTTTTTCATATTTTCGTTTAGATTTTTTAGTATTATCTTCTTTTTCACTGATATATTCCTTCTCCGGCTCGAAGGACCAGCGACACGAGACGATGTAACTGTAAATCCTTTTTTTTGAAAGACCATTCACTGTGTTTTAAAAATATCGATCATTGGAAATGGGCTATGAAAGGAATAGTCCCTTACCTTTGACGGCTTCCTCCACAGCTTCAGGATCGATCCTGGTACTGGCAACTTCTCAATAATACCGGCACAACACCAGGTTTTAAATAACGACAGTTTGAGTTCATAAAATATGATTTTTTTGCGATTATTTGCGATATTTCGAATAGCGAATACCAATGTCACTTCGATTTTTCAACTGCCAAAGTTGGTAACTTAAACTTGGGTAGCAATATTGTTTATTTTTCACATGTAGGTAGGAAAACATCTTCTTCTTTTCCTTGTAGAGACTTTTTGAGAAAAGGAGAAAGATAAAGGAATAAATGACTGATGAAGGACTTGGGGAACATGGATTTAGTTTAAAATACTGTTTCAGAACCAAGCAGGAGGAATTACCTCCCTTAAAGTTGTTACAAAAAGAGAGTTATTTTAATAAAAATAACATATTTTCACTCATTTACATTTAAGAGCAAATACATAATATTTTTCTACCACATCTCTCTAGTTCTCAGCTGATTGAATCAACCCACCACGTTCCCAAATGGCCTCTTTATTTAAATACAAAATTCCGCAAAAAAAAAAAAAACGTTTTGCAAGTGAACCAGCCTCATATTTCCCAAGGGTTCTGGACTATCCGCTGGAATTGGTATTCAGCTAATGTTTTGTTTGCAATTCAATTTAGTTTACCTCCCTATTGCGGCCATGTCCGGCCCGCCATTTTACCGGAAGTAATTAACAATTGAACTGAACCTCTGTTGCGAGCCTTACATTGTAAGGTATACAGGAATAAACGCGTTGATAGATAATGTCATTTTTTGTTAGAATTTTTTTATCCCTAATATATTGGCGACAGGAACTTTCTGCCATATACATATTCGTACATACAGACACTATCCACCGAAATTTTAAAAAACCTTGAATTGCGAAACTTCTTTTACCTTCGCTCCGCACAGGAGGCCCTGGGGGAAAAAAAGTGAGCAGTTCACACGCGGCAGAAGTGAAACCTTTACAAAACAAAAGTAGATAGGAGTGAGGAGGCTACGAAGAGGAAACTGATAGCATACGAAGCACCGTACAAAGAGGAGAACGATTATTCCATCTCCTTCTCTCGCAGGCTAAATCCTATAGATGTATGTGTTTGTCTCTTTTTAGTGTCGCTTTTTCGTTTCATCGAGTTTCAAATCACTACGGTGTTAAAGAAGCTTTCACTCCAAAAATCCCTCAGGTATATGTCATCTTTGGGGATGCAGTGTGGAGGGTATGTTTGGGGAAAGAAAGGATACGAAATTGTGAGAAGGAAAAGTAGTTAGTAGAAAGAATAGGCAAGAATCTGGGGGACAATGAGAATCCATCCCTCTCTTGCGGTACAAGGCAATGGGTAGAGAGAGTGCGGCTGAAAAGGTAAACCGGTCTCCTTCAACCAGTAGGTGGGTAAACGCATATGCCGCCAAGACCTAGACAAACCTCACGCCATGAAACCGGGCACCCCTGCGAAATCACCAAACATAGCGAACCACTTGGGGTGAGCTGTGGGCAGGGGTGTTATTTATCCAATAAATGGTTTCCGGGGCGGCGGTTCCCATAATCACATCCCAATTTGTTATTATTTAGTTCTACTAGTATTCTAATATTAATTGTTGTGATAAATTGTACTAAATGTATCTGCTTTCTAGGCCCTTAGCAATTGAGACAACTTATTATCTATGACTTTACTAGCTAAAGTCTCGGGCGTTTTTTTTACATTCCCTTCAGAGCCCATGTCATCTTTGTGGATGCTGTATGGTGGGTTTCTTAGAAGAAATTAAATAGCGAACATGAGTCCTGAAGAGGTCCATGTTGCAGAAGGGAGGAAACACAGAGGCCGCAAATCGTTCCATATAATAATCTACCAATATAATGTCGAAAGCAGATTCTATTCATTTACAAACCGATATCGACGGAATCGTAGAAAGGAGTAATCTGAATAAACTCTATTTTAACAGCGGAAAGTGTACAATTATGTGCTATACAAGGGCTAGGAGTACTCTATATTATAACTACAAAATGTCTGGTACCTCGTTAAAACATATTTCACAAATGTGGGATTTAGGAATCACTTTTGACACACGCTTGGCATTCCGTTCTCATATCGATTCGGTGTGCAACTCTGCGATGCGAATGCTAGGCTTTGTAATCTGCAACGCAAAATCTTTTTCCAACACAGCAGTCATAAAAATGCTCTACTTCTCTCTGGTTCGCAGCATTCTCGAAAGTGGATCAGTAATATGGGGACCCGAAGATGCCCTATACGCAAATGATGTTGAAAAGGAGCAAAAAAAGTTCATGCGGTACCTGTACATGCGAGAGTTTGGTTACTACCCTTTGTTGTATCCCTCTGATTTTCTCGCGGGAATGCTGGGACTAAATCTTCTCGACGTTAGAAGAAAAATTGCAATGGTACTAGTAGCACACAAGCTGCTAAACGGGCACATTTGTAATCCTGATGTCCTGGAAAGGATTTCACTTTATGTCCCCGATAACTTCACCAGAGCAAGGCAACACAGACTTTTTACTTTTCCTAGAGGCAGGACCAACCTACCAATGGTTATGCCTCTGGGGAGAATGACCTCACTATTAAACCTTCTTCTGAAATTGACATTTTTCGATCGAACTACAATCATTTCAAGAGCGAAATAAAGGTATTCTTTAGCACCTGTCATAATACCAATACACTTCAGAAATCCACATGTCATCAATTACTGATCACTACGCCACCTCCTTTACAATGAGTTCCAAAAACAACGTACAAAGCAAAACATCAACTGAAATAACAACGAAAATAATTAACTATGATCACCTCAACAAAACGATTAGTTCCAAATCCTGGGACAGACTCTATAAGATAGCTAACATAGATGAGGCATGGAACTACTTCTCTACCTACATACAAGAAACCCTTGTTCAAAACACCAAAACCACCACAAAAACCATTCCTAGAGCTATCAAACCTCTCAAACCATGGATTAATCACACTATCATCAACTGCATTCGGAAACGCAATTCCATACATAAAAAATGTGCCACGAATCCATATGATATTACACTTCATAATTTCTACAAAAGATACCGAAATATTTGCACACAAGTCATTAGGAAAGCCAAAAATCTATACTACAATAAAAAAATATCCGAATGCAACAACGATCCTAAAAAAATATGGAAAGTCCTCAAGGAAGCTACCAATTCAAATAAAGCCACCGACGCCTTAAACTCTCTCAATATCAATGATATCACCGTAGACTTTACATCGAACCCCAACACAATTGTCAATCATATAAACAGTTATTTTGCAAATATAGGTCCAGAACTAGCAACAAAAATCCAATCAAGCAACCATGTGCTGGGTCCTAGCGTTCACCCTTCCGATGATGAATTCCCAACCCGATTTGTTCTCAAAACGGTTACAGAGAAAGAAGTTTCTACGGTAATAAACTCTTTAAAAAACTCTTCATCCACCGGCATTGACGAAATACCCAACAGTGTTCTTAAAAAAATTGCCCCGGTTATAATACAACCTTTAACTCATCTGCTGAATATTAGCATTCGCCAAGGATTATTTCCCACCATTCTAAAACAAGGTCTTATTATCCCTATTTTCAAAACAGGCTCCAAACTTGATATTAGTAATTATCGTCCTATTACATTACTTAATTCCCTGTCTAAAGTATTTGAAAAGATCGTTAATAATAGTCTTATGGAATATCTGGAAACCAACAACCTACTATCGCCGCGGCAATTTGGCTTCAGAAACCAGAAAAGTACAAACGATGCCATAGCCACCATCACTGACCACATCTCTGGCCACCTTGATAAGGGCTCGAAATGTCTATCGGTATTTTTCGACCTGTGTAAAGCGTTTGATACAATATCACACATCAAATTAGAACGCAAATTGTTCAACATAGGTATTAGGAATAATGAATTAAGCCTCCTCTCCAGTTTTCTATCTGACAGATCCCAATGCGTTAAACTCAGAGCTACAAAGAGTCAGAATTTACCTATTAGTTACGGTGTCCCACAAGGCAGTGTTATAGGTCCAACGCTCTTCCTAATATACATTAACGAGTTGTGTAACCTAGATATCGATGCCACTATTGTCAGTTTCGCCGACGACACTGTACTACTATTTCAAGCAAAAGATTGGCCTACCGTATATTCTAAAGCGGAGGTAGGAATTCAAAAGGTTAAATATTGGCTTGACTCGAACACATTAACTCTTAACATACAGAAAACAAAATACTTACTGTCTAGTCTTACCAATATCACAAAACCAAACCTACACCCAAAATTAAAAATACACGAATGTAATAACTCATCTCAGAACAGGAATTGCAACTGCCCATGCCTAGAAGAAGTAGCAACTATCAAATATTTAGGATTAACCTTTGATACACATCTAAATTGGAAGCAACATATACTTAACACTACAAACAAAATCCGCAAATCTATTTACTTTTTCAAACAAACGCGCAATTTCCTTAACCTACAACTTTTAAAAACAGTGTATTACTCACTGTGCCAATCTCACATCGAATACGGAATTTTAGCTTGGGGTAACACTTATTATAATGCCCTCGAACCCATCATTAAAGCACAAAAACTAATAATAAAAATAATTCTTAAACTTCCTCTCACTACCAGCACTGATACGATCTTCAATACTTTCAACGTTATGGACATTAAACAGCTCTACGCAAAATCCATCTTACTTTATTTACATAAAAACAACAAAATCCTATACAAACCAACACAAATGATACACAATACACGAGCCAAAAATAAAGAACTTCTCCAAACTCCCTTTTCTAAAACCACCTTTGGACAAAAACACTTTAAATACATAGCTTGCAAACTATACAATACACTTCCAGCCACGATTAGACAAACCGAATCAAAGACCAAATACAAACAAGACTTAAAGAAATGGATTATAAGTATTGGACGCCACACTACTGCTAACATCTGTAAAATAGAGTACAAATAGACAGAATTACCATCTCACGTATGTCCTTACCCTTATTAAAGAACTTAAAATAGTAAAATCCTATGTGTATAATATAACTTCCTATATAGACTCGAAAGGATTTACTACTTTATTCATCTCTTCCTTCACCTATATAATGCTCTCTTTATGATATTAACCCTCAATCTTAATCATCTTTCTGTTTGAATTGTATAAATCAGTATGTATCTTACCTTAAATATTCTCATGTTGTAATTAAATATTCTTATGTATGATACTCATTTATGTACCTCTACGCCTGTCTCAACACAGGTATTCCCTAGTGAGACAGGCATCGAATAATGTTATGTAAACATACCTTTTATAGATAAATAAATAAATAAAATAAATAAATTATTAATGTACCTATATAATTAATGTTTTACACTATTAACTAAAAATTGTGAAATGTAATTGGATATACATGTTAACTGTTTTTCACAATAAATAAATATCCTAGCTGTTGAACGAAAGAACGAGTCGTAGAAACTACCCGTTCTCAGTTCTCACGCGACAAATGTCAAGCGTATAATTATGTTGGACGCGTGTTTGACGTGTTTCCCGACTACGCTCCGGTGCTGAGGGGATCAATGACGCTAGTTCCTCGGAGCATCTTCCGTTGAAATACCGGTAGAACAAGTACAGCATTCTCACCCGGCACCTGTACTCTAAGGATTGCAATCGGTTTGTTGAGATAAGAGAATCTATAATCTAAGGGCCTGTTTCTGCACAGAGTCGAGGGTTTTTTTTAGGAATTTACATTTTACACTATACACTTACAATTGTTTGAAAATTCTAGGCCGACATAAATATTTGCTCCTCTATAAATAGAGGATGGCAAAAGGTTTTGAATATTCTATCTTATTATCGAAAATAATTCTAGAAAAATTGTCAAGTGTCAACTTTGCAAGTGTTGCAAAATACAAGCAATAAAAAAAATCATTAAAAGCTGAAACCTCGGAAAAATCCAAATAGTTAAGCTACTAATGTCATAATATTTACATTTTATTGATCCTATAAAATTTGGTTTATAAAATTTCAAAGTTAATGTTTATTCTATGTGCTCCACTAAGAAACTTTATTACTGCAACTAATTAATCTTCATTAGTACGAGATATTGTGAAAACTATTTTACTATATGACATCTTTGGGTAATTATGCCGTGTTGGCTTATTTTTAAATACCTTAGAAGTAAAAGATTAGTCAGTCGAATTAACGATTTATTTAACAAAAATGATAGAAAAAATAATGGACATAAAGTGTTTATTTCTCACTTTAAAATAACAAAATACACAAATAAAATAATAATAAAAAAGAAACAAAAAAGCAGCGTCGTCCCCAGCGCGGTTGTGTCATCAAAACAAAAATGGCAAAAGGTAAAAAATGTATTTACATTAGTATAAAAAGATTACATTCGAAACATTATATTAATATGACGGTGAGCGTTTTATAACGTGAAGTTCTAAGATGCAGAAGCGATTCAAGTTGAAAATGTCTTCAAACAGACGATACAGGTATAAAAATTACAACTAATTGAGCGACTTTATATAACAACATCGGCTAAATGCCATAAAAGCTGTAAATATAATAGAATCTTCAGATTCTAAGTAGAAATTAATATTCTTAAAAGCTGTATTGATGATTTCTTTGGATGACACACTCTGATCTCTTCAGCATCTAACTAAAGCTTATCTCAGATTATAAATATTGACACAATATACAGAACATTTCACAATTTCTTAATAAACATTTTTTTATAAACCATAAATTTAAAAAAAATGATAATAAAAAACGTTGCAATCTTAAATCCTGAAAGTGACGTAATTAATATCCTAAAAGTGGCTTAAAATCCTCAGAGAGACTTAATTAAAATTAAGAAAAAGATATTGGCACCTCAGCGAAATTGACGAAATTAAAATTCTCAAAGTGACGAAATTAAAATTCCCAAAGTGACGAAAATAAAATTCTCAATGTGATGAAATTAAAATTTTCAAAGTGACAAAATTAAAATCGCCAAAGTGACGAAATTAAAATTCTCAAAGTGATGTAATTAAAATTCCCAAAGTGTTAGTAATTAAAACCCTCCAAAGGATTGTCGACATAAGTTATTTATTTTTAACAAAATAAAACCAAAGAACTCATCTTATGCCGAGTTTGATTCGTAAGTTATTAAAAAAGCTAACTTAGTTTTAAAATCTCTTAACTCTCTCAGCACATATTTGGTTTTGAGATTATTTTACATTTGTTTACTCCAACTAAACCGAGGAAAAGTTTCAAAGATTGCAAACAACTACCAAAAGTAAGCCAAACAAATTAGGAGTTCGATCACGCGAAACTTGCAAAGATTCTGTTCCGAATCTGCGAACAAACTTTGAAGCGTAATATCTCAGAGAGTAGAGTGTGTAAGATGGTGAAGATTGATGCGGTGGACTTAGAAGCACTTGCGGTGGACAATGCCTGGTCCGGACTCATCGTACTCTTGCTTGGAGATCCACATCTGCTGGAAGGTAGACAAGGAGGCGAGGATAGAGCCGCCGATCCAGACGGAGTACTTCCTCTCGGGAGGAGCAATGATCTTGATCTTGATGGTTGATGGAGCAAGGGCGGTGATCTCCTTTTGCATCCTGTCGGCAATACCTGGAAGAAGGAAAACATTTGTTAAGAATGTTTTAAGAGAGACAAAAATAAAGTTTAGTGAAATGAATCGAAGTGAATCACGTAAAAAGTCAGATACATATTGAATTGCAAGAACATATAATATGCTTACCAGGATACATGGTGGTTCCACCGGAGAGTACAGTGTTGGCGTACAGGTCCTTACGGATGTCCACGTCGCACTTCATGATAGAGTTGTACACGGTCTCGTGGATGCCGCAGGATTCCATTCCCAAGAATGAGGGCTGGAACAGGGCCTCGGGACAACGGAACCTCTCATTGCCAATAGTGATGACCTGTCCATCGGGCAACTCGTAGGACTTCTCCAGTGAGGTGGAAGCAGCAGCGGTGGCCATTTCCTGCTCGAAGTCCAGGGCAACATAGCAAAGCTTCTCCTTGATGTCCCTGACGATTTCTCGCTCAGCGGTGGTGGTGAAAGAGTATCCTCTCTCGGTGAGGATCTTCATGAGGTAGTCTGTCAAGTCGCGACCGGCAAGATCCAGACGGAGGATGGCATGGGGAAGAGCGTAACCTTCATAGATGGGCACTGTGTGGGAAACACCATCTCCTGAGTCGAGCACAATACCGGTGGTACGACCGGAAGCATACAGAGACAGTACAGCCTGAATGGCTACGTACATAGCCGGGCAGTTGAAGGTCTCGAACATGATTTGGGTCATCTTTTCTCTGTTTGCCTTGGGGTTCAGCGGAGCTTCAGTCAGGAGGATGGGATGTTCTTCCGGAGCCACTCGGAGTTCATTGTAGAAGGTGTGATGCCAGATCTTCTCCATGTCATCCCAGTTGGTGATGATGCCGTGCTCGATGGGATACTTGAGGGTGAGGATACCCCTCTTGGATTGGGCCTCGTCTCCTACATAGGAGTCCTTCTGCCCCATGCCCACCATGACTCCCTGGTGCCGGGGCCTACCCACGATGGATGGGAACACGGCCCTGGGAGCATCGTCTCCAGCGAAGCCAGCCTTGCACATTCCGGATCCATTGTCCACTACGAGCGCTCCCGCCTCATCATCGCACATGCTGGCTGCTTGCTCTTACTGACTTCCGCTCACTGAAACAAAAAAATTACACTACATTATAAAACCACATTTTCACACATACTCGTCTTGCTTTTAGATTTTCTGTGCTTTCTTTTTTGTATGGGTTGATACAGTAATCGATGAAAAATCTTTCTTCTCACTAGGATAAAAGGAATTTAACCGAAGACGTCACATACGACCTCTCTACAGCATCACGAAATGAGATAAAATTTCATTTCAATAAATAAAAAAAATATCAAAAGAATATATTTATTTTTATTTGATATGCCAATTTCTTGGAAAACCCCCTCATTTATAATATATAACGAATAATAATCTCTCCCATTCAACATAAAAAACTCCAATTTGCTATTGATCATATTATATTATGAGATATTATAAAAAACTTACATTAAATTTCGGAGAATTTTGACAGTCAATAACAATATTATTCGAATAACAAAAATACTTTAAGCTCACCGAAAATATTATGCTCCTCCCACGGGATAACCGTTTCCAGTTCACCGATATGATTTAACTTTACTTGGGATTGTCGAATTGATAATAATTTATGTATTTTGGTCGTTAAAAGGAGTCTTGTGAGAGCAAGTCTCCAGACAGCGAACAGACCAACAATGGGAGTAAAGTTACTATGAGCTGATAGAGTGCGTTGCGTTGGCCAACACATCTTTAACGGCATCCGGTCAGGGTTACCGCAAACGCCGGGAAAAAGATTTTTGTAGAATTTATCCAGAATTTGAAATTATTTTAAAACCCTAGCTTTTATGCGTTTTTGTGTATCTTAATTTTTGTTTTTAACTTTATGAGTAAAACCTCAAATTTTAATACTTAATTAAATGAAGACAAAATTAGCGAAACTTTATCGAAAATCTGGAGACAGAAAGACAAGATATTGGCACCTCTGGGACTCGAACCCTGGCAAAGCACAGGTTACAGAGCTGTGGCCTAAAAAGCCGAAGGTCCTGGATTCGAATCCCAGAGGTGCCAATATCTTTTTCTGATTTTTCTGTCTCCAGATTTTCGATTGAGTTTCGCTAATATTGTCTGGGTTTAAATCCCTGGGTGCGAAAGTAAAATTAATTTGATGAATTTGTATCATTTCTCACATTAGTTGTAGTCAAAATCTGAAATGTACCACTATATTCAAAAACACTATTTTATGAAAGCAAAAAACATTCTACAGTTGGCTCTGTACTCAAAACTTAATGCAATTCAAACTGAAATTTACGAGACACTTTTGAATTATTCCTTATCCAAAGTTCGATCTGAGGAAATATTGTCGCGCAGTCATTTCCGTGAATCTACATTGTGAGCACTGCTCACTTCAAATTTTTTTACATTATCTCCACATAAGTATCCCGGAGGAAAAGATTCCACCGGGGCAGGTGTCATCTTTAGGGATGCTGTGTGGAGGGTATTTTTAGGGAAAGGAAGGAGAGGAAGTTCTGGGAAGGAAAGAATATGAGGGTTGTGTAGGAATCTGGGGGCAATGTGTTCAGGAGTGACGAACGTATGAATCCAACCCTCCCACTGCGGTGCAAGGCGATGGATCTAGAGAGCCTGACTGGAGAGGTCAAAAAGTCTCCCTCAACTAGTCTCTCCCAATGCAGCCCGCCACGCAGTAGGTGGGCAAAATCATCCGCTGCCAAGACCAAGCCAAGCCTCACCACATGAACCCTTGAACCCCTGCTAAGTCACCAAAATCGAACCACTTGGGGCGACCTGTGGCAGGGGTGATTTTTATACTATAATTGGTTATAGTATAAAATCTAATTTTCTGTAGTTTTTTTCATTTTCATTCAATATTTTTGCTCTACATTTTTCTGCTCTACGCTTTTTGTCCGACAAATTAAACACTCTAAAAAATTATCTATTGAAAATCCGCAGTTCTCGTAATTGGGTGACAACCCTGGTGCATATGGAAGACATGCATCAAGTCTTGCATCCAACGTGCATCCAAGTGTGATTTTTTTGCATTCCCAGAGAGACATTCTGCAACAAGTGCATTTGCATTCGGTGCAAAAATACACACTTTCAGTATTTTTTTATTATTACGCTTTTAAAACTGCAAGTGCTAACGTTTATACGATTTAAAAATTATAATCTCATTAATTATCCATTTATTGCTTGAAAGCTTTGGTTACCTGCATTTTTTATGAATAAATTCATGTATTTCCCCTTTTCTTAACATTTTTATTTTGTTTTAATTTAGTATGGCTCACTTTTTTTAAGGAATTAGTTTTTTTTAAATTTAATACCGTTCCAATCACACATCTAAATTCACACAAACACGCACATATTTTTTTAAATTACATTTACTTGCTTATTGTATGTCAACCCCTTATGTTAATTTGTTCGGTTCTCGGAACAACTCATATAGGTCTCATAGAAATCGTGGTGTCTTCCTTACCATTATTTTTTTTTACATTGACTCCACACAGGAGGCCGTGAGAAAAATAATTTCCCTCAGGGCCTTTGTCATCTGAGATGCTGTGTGGAGGGTCTTTTTGGGGAGAGGAAAGATTGAACATTGGTCTTGAAGAGACCCATGTTGTAGGAAGGAGGAAACACAGAGGCCGGCAAATCGTTCCACAGCCGAGCTGTTGAACACAAGAACGAGTCGAAGAAGCGACCCGTTCTCATGTGACAAATGTCAACCGTGTACGTGTTGGGCACGCGTTTGGCGTGTTTCCCGACTATGCACCGGTGCCGAAGGGATCAATCACGCTAGTTCCTCGAAGCATCTTCTATTGAAATACCGGTAGAACAAGGATAGCATTCCCACCCGACGCCTATGAATCTATCAAACGGATCGCCCGTTTCTGCACAGAGTCGAGGATATTTTTTAGGTATTTTGGAGCTCCAGACCAGAGGTGGCTGCCAAATTTAACCGTGGGGAGCACTTGTTATTTGTACAGGGTAAACAATTGTGTACTATTAAATTATCTGCGGGCCCTGTACAGCGCGCCCAGTAAGTTAGAAATATAACGTGAACGGTGTGAAAAAGAGAAAATACCTCTCTTTATATAATATGTAAAAGATAACCGCAAAATAACTAAAATATATACCATTATGAAACCAAAATGTCCGACCGCAATTAGAAAAAAAAAATGAAACTTTGGAATTTTTTTATTAATTACATGACACGACAAAAAGTGAATTGACGATAAGGTTTATAACACATTTGCCTAATAAAATATGTGTATTTTTGTTTTTTTTTCTTATAAGTTATTTTAGTTAGAAAAACGTAATATGAGCCATTTTTTAAATTTTCTCGAGTTTGCATTTACATTACAATTGAAAGCGTATTTCATCGCCATTAATAAACAGTTTTTAGTTTTCGGGTGAGTTTAGAAATATTCCTTTTATTTGGATTTTTTGGCAAAGCGATTTCGACCTTCTGTCAAAATGCCTGAGGGGTTTACTTGCATTTTCGTAATGTGATAAAATACATTAATTTGAATAAATTTACATTCTTTAACGGAAACAATTATAAAAAAAAATGTTTTTTTTACTCAGAACTGTAGATTTCCATTAAGTATTTTCCAATAAATCAATTCCTTCGTTGGAAAAAGTTACTTTGTTTATAAATCTATTTACCAAAATGTTGTTTACTTCCAAAGCTTATTATACCAATTAATCAACTTCAATATAATGTTACGCAAAAGATCTATTATTACACAAGTAAATTAAGTCTTTTGTTTGTTTTCTAATCAAAGTGAAGTTCACAGTGAGCTTTTCTTCATTATGTCTGTCAAACAATTAAAAATTAATCGCCTACGTTTTTCCAGTCACAATTTGTTTAGATAAGTAAAAGAAACAAACTCACAATGTTTGGATTGAAAGCAAAGCTCAATGTAAAAATTAAATATCACGGGAATACTGCTTTTAATTTCGTCATTTCCGGATGGATCCATAAAATTGATTGAGCCGCCAATCACTAAACGAGAAAATATCATTTCAAACGTTTCCGGAGAACCTTTTACAAAAAAGCTAAATGTCAAAGGGTTATATGATCAAGCAAATTTGGGTAACCAATTTTCGAAATAGATTTCTACCTGCACAGGTCCGAGCTGAATATCAAAATTAAAATTGGTTAAATTTTATCATAATTGAATCTGATTTCCAATCAATCAATTCTTTTGAAACATGCACGAGAAACAGAATCAATGAAACTTTTATTATAGCCGGTCTGCGATCTATAGATCAATATATCTATAGATCAATTACATCTAGGTACTAAATTTAAAAATATTTTTAATTGAAACCCGATGGCTACAGTCATGTATGCATTTGAAGCAATTTATTCAATGTGAGGTGGAATAGTACTCTACAACACAGTACTCTGAAAAATCACTATCACTTTGATTGAAATGAAAAATGTTTTGAATTCTAAGTATTTTAGAAAAAGAATAGTATCCACGTTTGATCCAAAGCACGTTGCAAAGACGTCGAAATGTGTAACAAAACTCACAAATTCACTACGGCTCCTTCACAGTTAAAATAATTAAATCACTTGTGATCGTTATACCAAAAACCACTGAAGAAATACAAGGTAATTGTAAATTGTAACACTGAATCAAAATTGAAAAAGAGAGCACAGATTTCAAATTTCAAAAGATGGCGGCAGTAATGGTAGCAGATCGATGATCGAAAATCGATATGAGAACTGACCTGATGAAACAAACGACGCTGTTGGTCGCTAGTGGTGATCTAGTGGCGAGTGCCAAGAGCCCCCATATATATAGCAACCTGAGGCGCCCCAGCACCGACCCTTACAAGGCTTGCCAGGAGAGCCCGCCCTTATATGGAGAAGCCACGAAAGACTAACCCCAGTCGCCTGTACCTATCTACTGTGAGTCGCTATTGATGTAATCTGTCTAAGGGTGTCTGGGTGTCTTACAATCGTCTGTATTGGTGTCCATTGTCTGATATAGCTATCGATCTATATCGGTCTTTGCTTGTAATTGTCATTTTATCTCTGTCTGAGTATTGCCGTGCATGTATCATGTATCGATACGTCTTCATCATCATTAGCAGGGTTGACAATGATCATTATTCTATCATCCATCTCTGTTATGAGTCGTAGCCGAAAATGAACTGATTCTAATTATTCCAAGCCTGAATTTGAATTATCTAACACTAACACCCAAAAACCTCTAAATTATAGGATAATGGAGGACACCAAATTAAGAATTCATTAAATATCTTCAACGGGTTGAAAAATATTGTTATTTTCTTATGTCAACTAGAGAGCAATCGTTTTATTGTAAAACAGGTCTTCTCCTACGGTTTTTATATTATCATCCCCCGAGAGCTGAAAGAAATTAATAATTTATGAAGCATGATAGCCACGAATATAAGAACACTCTCTCAAGGTAAAGCAAATTATTGTCAAACCCTGATTGAAAGTTATTTGTCTGGTGTATCTACTAATGTCTGAGTGGTCTTTGTTAGCGTATACAATCTGCAAGACTCGGAAAATACATCGTTAGTACTTGTACGCCGGTAAGCGCCTATCCCTACAGGTGAGGGTTATTTGTATATCTAGAGTGAAGCATGCATGTGTGTGTTACTAACTGACTATCACACAATGTGTCCCTGATTGTGTGTGTATATTTAAGTTATGTATGTGTTTGTGTTATCAAACAATCGAGCTGCAAGAGCGGCCATCGATCTATCAATAGAATCCGCTATAAGGGCTGCCAGACGCAATCAACCTCGCCACATATACAAACTAAAACAATTATTTATGTAAAGCAACTTTTCGTAATAACCAGGCTTCAACAAAACCATTCATCAACTAACTGGGGTAGTTAGTTATAAACGGCCCACGATGAATTTAACTGATTGGCATAGAGTTTTATGTAATGTCATGCCACTAATGCAATGCTTCTGGAATGTGATTTATAGGTGCATCCTTGAAATACTCTGGACAGATGGTGTGTATAATCTAGAGATTATTAATCAAAAGATAATCCAGAGGGAGATTAATGTTAGAATTTATTAATGGCAGGGAAAATAGAATTTTTTTCCTCACAATAACCGTTCTTCAATAGGCAAGTACTGGGTTATAATATACGGAGTATTAAGGGACGTATGTAATTACCCAGTGATTCCGGACAATATTTGGAGTAAAAATGTAAACGAAGTTACGGTCTCCGGCGATTTTTTCAATGTTTTTTTTTTCTTTAAAGTAAAAAAAAAATCTTCCACTTGTCGACAATGGTCACACAGCCATGTAACCGCCCAATCCCTCACCCCAACTCAATCTGTTCTTTTATGTTTTAAGTTGAAAATAAAAATGTCACCGGAGACCAAAATTTTATTTGCATTTTTTACTTCAAATAATGTCAGGAATCACTGGTTAAATACATTCAAGTACGTCTCTTAACCACTAGGCAATTTGTTCGGTTTTCGTAACAACTCATAAAGGTCTCATAGAGATTGTCGTGTCTTCGTATCACGGGTAGAAAAATGATCAAAAGGGTGTTAGAAAGAGAAAACAACATGCTTTTTATTCAAATCTAAAAGTATACCGAAAAATAACTAAAATGTTCACCTTTATGAATCCGAAGACTCCGACCACAATTTGGAAAAAAAATTTGAACCATTGGGGTTTTTTACTAATGGTTTTTACATGAAACGACAAAAAGGTAAGTTGACGATAAGCTTTTTAATACATTTGCCTAATTTGTGTGTTTTATTTATTTATATTTTTGTTATCGGTAATTTAATTTAGAATTTTATATTTCTTTCCAATTATAAAATTTGAAAATCGTATTTCACCACCTTTAACCTGAAACAGTTTTTAGTTTTCGGGTGGATTCATAAATATCTATTCAATTTATTTGGATTTTATTGCAAAGCGGAAATAATTGACCTACCGACAAAATAGGCCCGAGGGTTTATCATCCCGCATTTTGCAACAAATATTTGAATATTAATTTCAATTCTCATGGCTCAGAAACCGTAAAAAATATGTAATGTATTTCTGTTTTGATTCTGACAGTTCGTGGTGAAGCTCCATTACTATGATATGCATACTAGCTTTTTCCCGCGGCTTCGCTCGCATGGTATTATCCCACTCTGCCTCCTCCACCTTCCTTCTCCCCACTCCACTCCCCCCATCAACCTCCTCCCCCTCCCCACACTCCACTCCACCCATCAACCCCTTTCGACACCTCCCCCCACTCCACTCATCCATCAACCCCCCTCTACCTCCCCCTCCTTAACCACCGACCGCTGCCCCACCCCATACCCCTCCCCACTCCACCTCCCCCCACCTTCCTCCACCCCTTCCCCTTCCTTCCCTCCACCTTCCCTCTCTCCACTCCACTCCCCCCATCAACCCCCTCCCCCTCTCCCTCAACCCACCCCTCCCCCCACCCCCTACCCCTCCACATTCCCTCTCCCCACTCCCCCCCATCAACCTCCTTCCCACACCCCCTACCCCTCCCCGCACCCTCCTCCATCCTTCCCCTTTCCCCTTCCTTCCCTCCCCTCTCTCCCTCCCCTAACCCCCTCCCCCCAACATTTCATTTATATGTACACACAAATTACTTATTATTTATCTATCGATTATTATAAGCCATATGATTAATTTTCATTCAATTAATTTTCATGTTACCCGTCCGACAATTGTGTGCGTCATTGGAGAAAAAAACACATATTCTTTGATTGTCTTATGGTACGGCCACACAGAGGCCAACTTCAAACTTTCGGACGATTGTGTAGAAGGGTAGTTCGTGGGTTAGAAGTTCGAGTTGGAAGTTTGGCTTCTATGTGGAAGTAGCACATCTTTTACGTGAATAACTTTTGAATTAAGAAATTCCTGAAAACCGCTGAAAACAAAAGAGTGTTGCTTACTTGCCACATTATTTTACGAGTATATAAGACTATGGCGAGTCTATTTCTATAACGTCATTGGCTGTTACACCGTGTACCTACCCTAGTGTGAGGACAGAGTGTACCAGGAAGATGACGGCAAAATTTAAAAAAATTTTACAAATTGTTTTAATTTAGGTATTAGTATTTATCAATATTGTAATTATAAAAATAAAACAAAAACTTTGTATTTAACCACAAATATTTATTATTTCGGTTTCGCTTCATCAGGATATAATAATAACTATACTAAAAATACAATAATAACTTTTTGTGATTATTGTATCCTGATGAAGCTTGGTCGAAGCGAATATTTATTATTTTATACGAGTGTATCGACCGGTTTCGCTTCGACCGAGCTTCATAAAAATATAACAATAACTTTTTAGTTATTATTATATCCTGATGAAGCTTGGTCAAAGCGAAACCGGTCGATATACTCGTATAAAATAATAAATATTCTTGGTAAACCAAGTGTTTGTTTTATTTTTATAATATAATGTCTAACCACAAAGTAATTGCTTCTTTTGAAAAGACATTGTAATATTTACTTAATTTAATATTTTTTAGAATCAAACCATTACGAAAAACCTATAATATTTTAATTCTTTCTAATACCTACCGTCATTATTTAAGCAGAAAATATTGCCTTTGCAATTTTAAAGTACTTTCTTGTTGTTAAAAAAAATTAACCCGCGACTCGCGTCTGGAAGTCTATCACAGTGAAATCGATAACTGTACACTACCGGATGCAAGACTTTACAAGTACGGCCGCACTGTTGACAGCCAGACCGATATTGACTTAGAATAAATAAGAAATCAATATATGCTGTCAACACTGACGATTTACATTCCTTAACGTTAGACTGCTAGTAGCCCAGTCAAGATGTACATCCGTGCGTGCAAAAGGTCTGGTCATTCTGAATTTTTTATATGTTGTTAGGATCTAAAACAGTAATAAAAAAAAAAAATTTAAACTTCGAAAATGCTGTGCGAACGGCGGTGGACCCAAAAAACCAAGAAATTTTCGGATTTTTTTCAGTTTTTGCTCAATATCTCAGTGAAGGAAGAGTCTGACTGGTATAGTTAGTATACATAATTTTAAAGTAGACTAAATTTGCTACAATTTGAGATCAAAGTGAGCTATATGCAGCCATTGGTTTCCAAGATACAGTTCTTCGAAAATAGGCCATTTTTACCAAAAAGTGAAATTTTTTCGAAATGGTCACTTATTTTGTAAAATATTTTCTAAAACACGTATCCCACGTCAAATATTATATGAAATAAAATTGTAGTAAATTTAATTAGTTTTCATTTAAAACTAGATTGATATCTGTAAGAACGCCAGATAACCAAAAACAGTCATAGGTGGGTTTGGGGGGGGAAATGCAAATAAACTGTTCTCACGTCTTTTTATGGTTTTATTATGCTGTGAAGTAATTCCATTAGACATCGTGGGTTAATCCTAGGGTAATAATATAATTACGACCATTTCAAATTTCAAGTACCCATTAGTATCTATACCCATGAGTCATCATGGGTTTATTTTATGGTATAATGCTAGCGTAGGGAGTGTGGCGAACCCATCGCTCAGGGAGTGGAAAACACAAACCTGCAATAGCCATCCCAAGCCAAGGTGTGAGCTACCGTGCTCAGGCTGAATGTCCTGGGGAACAGCGTCATGAACGGTGCCTCCGAGAAACAAGGTCGCATCTCGGAGTATTTAGACCTCACTCCAGCACTCAGGGCTCTGCTGGAGTGGACTTTCTATTTCCCTGGTAACTCGTGGGACAAAAAAAATTGGACCATTCGAAAACTAGGGGCCTTTTGGGAACCTAGGAATGCTGAGGCCACCTCTGCGGATTTCCTTCCTGGGGCCGTAAGAGGAACCAAGAGGAGAAACCGTGGAGAAGTGAGCTGAGGCCACCTCCATGAACTCTTCCCTTGTGGGGCCTTCAAGGAACCAAGGGGAAGGGCACCCTTCCAGCGCGGGGCCTTTGTGGAACCAAGGAGGAGTGAAGTGGAGAGATAATGTCCTCTTCCCATGTGGGGCCTTCGAGGAACCATGTAGGAGTGAAGAGGAGAAATGAGGCCAGCACTCAGGGCTCTGCTGGAGTGGACCTTCTATTTCCCTGGTAACTCGTGGGACAAAAAATTGGACCATTCGAAAACTAGGGGCCTTTTGGGAACCTAGGAATGCTGAGGCCACCTCTGTGGATTTCCTTCTTGGGGCCGTAGGAGGAACTAAGAGGAGAAACCGTGGAGAGGTGAGCTGAGGCCACCTTCATGAACTCTTCCCTTGTGGGGCCTTCAAGGAACCAAAGGGAAGGGCACCCTTCCAGCGCGGGGCCTTTGTGGAACCAAGGAGGAGTGAAGTGGAGAGATAATGTCCTCTTCCCATGTGGGGCCTTCGAGGAACCAAGGAGGAGAGATGAAGTTCTCTTCCCTCCTGGGGCCCTCGGGGAACCAAGGTGGAGTGGACTCTTCCCTTGTGGAGCCTTTAGGAAACCAAGGGGAGGTGGACTCTCCGTCGTGGAGCCTTCGGGGAACTAAGGAGTGGAGAGATGAAGCCCTCTTCCGTCGTGGGGCCTTCAGGGAACCAAGGAGGAGTGAAGAGGGGAAATGAGACCTGGGAAGAAACATTGTCGGACCAGAAGATATAGCTTCATTTCGAATGACAATCCTGGTGAACTTTATAAAAGGGACTGGGTTACTGTCAAAGGAATGAGGTAAAATGGGAGATAGTACAATGGGTCTATGGCCTAAGTGCTCTCGGGAACTATATATATGTAAACCGTCTCCGATTATTTATATAAAAAAAATATATATGGTATAATTATCGACCAGTATAACGACCTTAAGTCAAATTTAAACATTACAGTAATTGGGAAACTTACTTAACTCAAATTTAAAAGAACCATTAATATTTTAGCAAAATGTTTTTATTGTCCCCCCCCCCCCACCTTGACCTCCTTACCCGTACCCGGCCCTTTCAGGGCAGCTCTCAGTGTGTTGCGAAATGTCTATCCGTCCGGGCGTGTGTTTCGTGTGTCGTGAGGACCTCGACACAGGTCCTGTTGTGATCATCAAAGAACGAGGAATTCGAGCACTAATTGAAGTGAGTCAAAAACGTGGCCTCGCAGAAAATAAAAATTTCCTCCAAAATTGCAACCAAGTCAGCGTTCATGATGCATGCAGGAAGAGATATACAGCTGTGCGTAACATTGAAGCCTCAGTTCGTCGAGGAGGAGACTCTGCTTCTCAACCGAAGACTTCATCGACAAGATTATTATTATTATTATTAATTTCAATAACAAGGTTTGTACATGTATACATAATGTATATAATAAGTATAGATTCTTTTTTTTTCACAGACCTCCTCACTAGGATTTCCTGTTCTGAGGTGGCCTGTAGTTTTTTAAAATATTTGTATTTGGTTATGGATTGTCTTTATATCGTCTTCATGATGTTTGTAATTTTATTATCATTTTGATCTCTCAGCCATATTTTTACTTTTGTTTTAAATAAATTCATTTCCTTTATATTTTTGATTTGATCTGGTAGAGCATTGTATAATTTTATAGCATGGAATTTATTATTTCTCTGTCCAAAAGATGTGTTCAAACTGGGAGTAACCAGGATGTTATTGCTTACTGACCTGGTTGAGTATTTATGTTGGGCAGTGGAGTATACATATATGTTTTTTTTTCAGTTTAAATAAAATATTTTTTGAAAAAAGTTTCTGTACATTGAAGACTTGAAAGTTATTAAATATTTCTTCCGTCGGAGTTCTAAGCGGAACTTTCAGTATTGTCTTCAGTACTCCTTTTTGGGCTATATTGAGTCGCTCTGTGTGAGTGCTCAAAGCAGACCCCCATCCAGTTATACCGAACTCTATTTATAATTGACACAAAGCATAGTATACTTTTTTAATATCGTTTATGTTGAGGATATTACGAATGTTTCTAAAGAAGTATATGTACCTGGTTAGTTTTTTTGTAATTACGTCAATTTGTGAGTTCCATCGGAGATTATCATCAATTTCAATTCCAAGATATTTGATGCTTTTGGAGTGTGCTATAGTGGGACAGAGGCATGATAAGCCTTGATTTTGTTGATAAATTCCTTGGCATGAGTGTAATTTGAGATTTAAGTCCTCCGACGGCTGCCCTCTGGCTGTTATAGAAAATGTAAGATATTTTGTTTTATTAACATTAAGCGTGAGGGAGTTTCTTTTAAGCCAGGTTTGCAGGAGACGAAGCCCGTGTTCCGCTTCTTTGTAAGTATTTATCCAATCTTTTTCGTTAAATAAAATTACTGTGTCATCAGCAAAACTAATAATTTTTCCTCTTGTTTCTAGGTTACAGATATCATTGATGTATATCAAAAACAATATTGGTCCTAGTACGCTTCCTTGCGGTACGCCATGGTTGATTAGGAGAGGTTCGCTTTTTCTCTTATTAATTTGGACGCTCTGTGTACGCTCCATCATATAGCTTTTTAGCAAGTTTAGTGTTGTATTTTTCATACCAATTTTTGTAAGTTTAGCATAAAGTATTTTGTGGTCTATTGTATCAAAAGCCTTTTGTAAGTCTATGAAGATTGCCAAAGTTTTTTCTCCACTGTCTAAACTTTTAGTGATCATATCTGTAATTTTTCTATGGCGTCACTAGTAATTAAGTTCTCCCTAAAACCATACTGTGTTTCCGATAATATTTTATTGTCTTCTAAGTAGGATAAGAGTTGTTTTTTTAATATTCTCTCCAATATTTTTGAAAATGTGTTGAGTAGGCTTATTGGTCGGTAATTGTTTGTCATTTTTACATCCTTGTTTAAATTATCAAGTAATTATCAAGTAGACTGGCTCCTACCTTGAAAGGGATTTGCTTGTTGTGTGGTGATGCTATCACTGAAGAATTTCTCCAGCAGCAAAGCAAACTACCCTTGGCAAGAAGGAATATGGACAATCCAGTTGAGAAGTTGGGCATAAGGCAAATTGTTTTAGATGCAGCTAAACGCCGAGGTGATGATTGGGGAAGGGCCATTAAGGAGCGCCTCCTCACCACTGACGACCTGGTTGCTGCAGACGGGACGTACCACAGAGTGTGCTACAGGAGCCTGTTTCAATTACCATCTGCTACTGGGAATAAGAGAGGTTATCGTCCAGCTAGTAATACTGAAGAAGCAATGGAGTGTGTATACGATTACCTTATGGAAAACAGTGATGAATGTCAGTTTTCTTTATCACACCTTCTGCAGCAAATAAAGGGTGATTGTATCCCTGATGTCAACAGCGAAAACTCACCTCGAAAATCGTTTTGGCGATGACATAGTCATAGTGGAGACGGGCTCCAACAAAGAGACATGCGTTATACCACCTACGTCCGAAACCACTTTGGGAAGAACGTCTCCATCGTTTTTGACGGCTACCCCGAAGATGCTACCAAAAAAAACACCAAAACAGCGGAAAGACTCCGGCACTACGCAGCTCATTCCAGCTACGAATTGACGTTCGATGAATCCACAGTAATTCAAACTGCTCAAGAGCATGTATTGGGCAATGAGAACAATAATAGACGCCTTATAACTCTTCTCTGTTACGCCTTTCAGAAGGATGGAGTAGAAGTGGCTGTTGCCGAAAAAGATGCGGATCGAGAGATCGTCATGATGGCGCTTTCAAAAAGAGCGGTAGCCGATCGGATCGTCGTAGTGGGAGAAGACGTCGACCTGCTCGTTCTTCTCAATGGTTTAGGTGCTGAAGAGACAAACGTCTATCTTCAGAAGAGCACCAAGGGTGGAGCTGGTTGCTGTCACTACTCTACAACCTCCTAAAATCACCAGGGCTCCCGGCGATTACCAGGAACGGTACTATTCACCCACGCGTTTACCGGGTGCGATACCACCTCAGCACCGTTTGGCCAAGGAAAGACCAAAATCACCACACTTCTGAGCAAGAGTGAACCACTTGCTGAGCAAGTGGAGGTCTTCCTTCGGCCAGACTCCACCCCACAAGCCATAAGTGAAGCAGGCATCAAGTGCTTTGTGGCTCTATATGGGGGTGACATCGCGAGGGATACTTTGGATTTCCTGAGGTATAAGACGTTTGTCACTTCAACAAGCATAAACCTCGCCCGTTTGCCACCGATGGAAGATGCCGCAGGCCACCATGCAGCAAGGTGCTACCTCCAAGCAGTGCCGTAAATAGGGCGGTGCCACCGGTGCCCAGGCACAGGGCGTAGACTCTGGGGGGCGCAAGAATGGCCAGACTAGGCAGGACTATAATTTTTTCGTTTTGCTCCTGATTGCTCAGGGTAGGCAACGCATTTGCACTAGTGAACGTGCGTTTGAGTTTTAGTGGGTGAGACACAGTGGGTGACAAGAGCGGATCCAGGATTTTTTTCTAAGGGGGGGGGGGGGGCACAAGGGGCGGACGTGCAAAAAAATCAACAATTACTGTTAGGATTTTTTCTGGGGGGGGGGGGCACAAGGCTCGGACGGGCAAAAAAATCAACAATTACTGTTAGGATTTTTTCCTGAGGGGGGGCACAAGGGGCGGACGGGCAAAAAAATCAACAATTACTGTTAGGATTTTTTTCTGGAGGGGGGTGGGGGCACAAGGGGCGGACGGGCAAAAAATCTACAATTACTGTTAGAAATATACTTGAAGTATCATTCTTCATGTTTATTTCTACAAGTTCAAGTATGTATAGGAAGGTTTATGAAAGTGTCAAAACAATCGAAAAATTAAATGTTTAATAAAGACAGTTTTAGCTTCTAAGTATGTACTGTAATGGAATCTACACAGTACACAAATATAAAATACCGTCTGGGGGGGCACATGCCCCCGTGTCCCCCCCCCCCCTAAATCCGCCCTTGGTGGGTGGTATAATCGGCGAAGGGTCCACTTAAATAGGGCGCAGTTATAGAAGCTCGCACAGGGCGCAGAAAAGGTTATTTACGGCACTGCCTCCAAGTACAGAAGTGGCGAGGAATCAACTTGAATCCCACTGAATGGTGGTGGAAGCTGTCTTCTCAAGGACTCACCCCCATCCCCACCACGATGGATCCCGCACCTCCTGCCCTTCTGCGAAAAATTTCATGTAAATGCAAGAAAGGATGCTCTGGGAGCTGCTCGTGCAGAAAGGCTGGGCTCCACTGCTCAGTCCTCTGTCAGTCATGCGGTGGAAAATTGTGCAATAACGTCCCGGATGTGGAGCTGAAATGCTCGGACGATGAAGATGACCCGACTACAGACTGGGCGCCTCTCCCAGCGTCCATCACAGATATCGAGACACCTTCTTCGTGCGAGCCTAAGCCCGGGCCATCTAAGATAAAAAGAAAGACATGATTTGGCAACCAAGACACAATACCTACATGATATATATTAGTTTTATTTTGTTGTGTACATATAACTTGTCCTTACAGTAGGTACCATGATGTTTGTACAAGCATTTTAGTATGTAGGTATATAAAACAATGTTTGAAGATGACGTAATTCCCGATAGATGTATTATCTTTTCTTTTTTTCATCAAAAATGTGTTAACAATAACAAAAAAAAATTGTAACTGTTTGATAAATAAAACCATAAAAAGACGTGAGAACAGTTTATTTGCATTCCCCCCCAAAACCCGCCTACGACTGTTTTTGGTTATCTGGCGTTCTTGAGAGAACCGTTAGGTCTACAGATATCAATCTGTTTTAAATGAAAGCTAATTAAATTTACTACAATTTTATTTCATATAATATTTGACGTGGGATACGTGTTTTAGAAAATATTTTACAAAATAAGTGACCATTTCGAAAAAATTTCACTTTTTGGTAAAAATGGCCTATTTTCGAAGAACTGTATCTTGAAAACCAATGGCTGTATATAGCTTGCTTTGGTCTCAAATTGTAGCAAATTTAGTCGACTTTAAAAGTATGTATACTAACTATACCAGTCAGACCCTTCCTTCACTGAGATATTGAGCAAAAACTGAAAAAATCCGAAAATTTCTTGGTTTTTTGGGTCCACCGCCGCTCGCACAGCACTTTCAAAGTTGCAAAATTTGTTTTTTATTATGGTTTAGGCCCTAACAACATATAAAAAATTCAGAATGACCGGACCTTTTGCAAGCACAACCCCCTTTTCTATGTCCCTTGACTATAGGTAAAAATTTAAAATATTAATACATGGACCATTTTGAATTGAAATACTGTCTTTGTGGTTAGGTATTCTAAAAGTATTCTAGTCTAAAAAAAAAGTTTTTTTTTTCTGAATTTAATTAGAATCTAAAAAGAGCAAAACTTTAAACGCGTGTTTCTCGAAACTACTTTTTCTAGACGGTTGGCACAATATCTCAAGTTCTACTTAACCAATTTACTTGAAATTTAGTGTGAGCCTTCTCTATACATTACTCTATCGCACTAACTAAAACAAAATTTCAAATTTTACTGTTTTTAAAAAATTCGGAAAAGTCAAAAAACAGTGTAACAGCCGCCATTTTGCGAAAAAAAATCAATTTTCCTTATTTTGGGCCATAGCAGTATTTATTTGGATTAAGAATTAATTTGATTTTTTTTTTCAAATTACTAGGAGGGTTGCAAACGTGTAAACCAGAGCGCGCCATTTTTTTGAGACCCCCCAATTCAACACCCTATAATTTTTTTATGTATTTTGTAATGTTTAATAAATATTTCGTGAAATAATGGCTACCAAAAATGTTATTGGTTTTTTTATCGCACCTGAAAAAATACTTACAATAATTCGTGCTTCTAAACTAGAATACCTCTTATTACTTATTCATTGCCACTTCGCGTGTACTTTTCAAGACTAAACGGAGTTTATAAGTTAATGAGGTCTTTAGTCATATTTGAACGACTGTGTTTCTCTAAGATCAAACGGAATAAATCAATCGCGTCTTAGGTGAATAAATTAAGTTAATGGAATCCATTCAAGATTTTTTTCAATTCTAAGAACTTCGTTAGTTGCCTCCATTTATTAATGATATGTTTATTGGCAGCTTAACTGAACACTCCGGAGGCCGCTTTAAAATTTATCAACCGTCGCGCGTCGCGTCGTTCGGAATATCTCTTACGAGTTGTTGACCATACTCGCAAATATTGACTGACCATAGATGGCGTATTTAGTCAATATTTTAGTTTTAACGATCGTCCGTGTCAGACGTGTGTGGTAAATGCCACCGTTGGATCACTTGACGATTAAAAACATTAAAATTGAAAACAGTAATTCGCGTTTTCATCCCGCGACAAAATATCCCCGACAAAATATCCTACGAACAAAACATCCCCCAACAAAATATCTACTAAAACCTTACCTAACCTAACCTAACAATAATGTATTGTCTTTACAGGATATCTGTATTATTTTTGTCCTATTTTACTATTTTTGAACAATAATTTATTGTCTTAATGCTCTGCAACCGGGCCTGTAAAGAAGAAGATGGAGAGATACGAAATTACGAATGTTAGAGGAGAGCGCTAACATTTACAGCGAGAAAATCGATGCGAAAATTGCGAAAATGTTTAATAAAACACGACTCGTTTAAAATAGAGCAAAAATCTCGCGGGCATTATCTTAAACAGCATTTAAAGAAACACTGTGAATTTTTTCATACATATAACTTGTAAAATAGCTGAAAAAAACTTGTTAATAATAATTTTTGGAGCATACTTTGCAATTTTTTTCTATCGAGGGAATTTTATATAATTTGCGTTTCGGCGCGGGCAAAGTCTATATATTATCTTCAAGAATAACATATATTTTTTTAAGAGCTTTAAAACGGTAAGGGAAATATTTTTGTCCCATTTTTGTTAGGTTAGGTTAGGTTTTAGTTAAAAAATTTGTGGTTCGTAGGATATTTTGTCGGGATATTTTTTCGCACGATGAAAATGCACGGAACCTTGAAAAACAATACAAAAAGAAAAAAGTTGAATCCTGTGAAAATCTTTTGAATGATTTTTACGCTTTTCGATCACTTTGCCAATATCCAGCCACGGTTAAAAACAATTTAAGATAAAGAGAGAAAACTTTTTATGCTGTGAAAAATCTTTTGAAAGGTTTCCAAATATCCATATTAGATTATTAATTCATCGTAGACAGAAGCCCCGTCAAGGACTTCCACGAAATTCGGATTTCATTTTGTTTGTCATGGAATTTCAGGGATGAAAGTACCCTACAGTAACTACCCCACTTCGTGTTCACATTTCGAGTATGAGCATTAAAATAACAAGGATACCAATCACCGACAAATTCTTGTATTCTCGCATCATCACGTAGCGCGGTTACCTTCACTTCTATATAATATTCAAAAGCTTCATAATAATAATTATTATTCCTGGAAATTATGTTCTACTCGTGTAGATATAGGTATATAATATTAAATCGCTGACTGAATACATAAGACGATAGTTCTAAAAAATCTGAACGAAAATATGAAAAAAAACATGTTACTAATTATATTTATCCGAGACACTATCTGGGTTACAAACCAATTCTTCAAAAATGTGTTATCATTTAAAAAGGTAGCTGCCAAAAATATGGCAAAAAATTAGTCGAAGATAATATTGTTAATTTTGAAATTCAAACACGAGATTGACAACAATTACTTAAGCCGCCGCTACCCGAATTTCTACCGATTCCTTCTCCTTTAATAGGCCAGTGCAATTAGCGAACCGCGATCGGAATTATTCCGGTAGTCCCAATTTTTTTATATGTTTTATATACTCATCTTGTGATGTAAAATCTGAGTTTTCGAACTTGGGTCACTTGAGCTTTCGCTGCCATTTTGAAAAAACCAAAATCTAGTTTTTCTCAAATATCTCGTTTCCAACAAAATTTTTAGCTAAAGTAGCTTTACATGTTTAGTAGAACATAAAATTATCTACAATTTTTATTTAAAGAATTTTCTTCTATCTATAATAAATTTTGAGATATGCAGTCGTAAAAATGTATACAAGTTTATAAAAACAGGTAAATTGCTCGACTTGGTTCGGTTTTGTGTGCATATCTCTTTTCCAGTACAATTTTGTGAAAAAATTACTGATATCAATGTTATAGAGAATAAAATTACAGAAAAGACGTAGAGGTATATGTTTAATGTTTTTATCGCAATTAGGTATCCAGGTTCTAATACCAAAATTAGGTCGAAAATTGAATCAGAAGAATAGTGTTTTAATCGAGGCATACCTACCTTGATTATTCTTTTCTTTTAACCATTATTGTTGAAATAACATGTAACATACATAACAGTAACATTAACCATCAATGTAATTACAACAGATAAATAAAATTATTAATTGAGGTACATAGATGTGGTAAAAAATTATGTTTTCTTAAAATTTATTACTATTGACTTTTGATTCTTACTGCCACTTACGGGCCCCGAACAGCTTCAGTACAGTCTTCCTACGTCTCATCAGCCGAATTTGTGGCGTCTGGATCACCAAATTCCTCGTCATCATCACGAACGAAGGCTTCCAAAGTATTCTCACACAGCGTCCTTCTTCCACCCCAATTCAGTTGGATCTTTATGGTGACCAAGCCCAGTCTGCACTTTGAAGTATGGTCTTGAAGCATGTTGCTGGACTGCATCTTTGGTGGGTGGTAGCCTAGATAAATTGAATTTGTTCTTTTTCATTCCTTTGATAAAAATAATGTTACTTAAATTTGATCTCTCATTGCCGCCATACAAAAGTGCAAAGAATTGTTCGGCAGCGAAAGTGATTGTTTCTCCTTTGCTTTTGGATCTTGAAATAAACGTAAAGTTTTATTCTCTGAGTGGTTCTTGAGAAGAATATTACAAAATTTGAGTACCAGTGTCGCAGCCACTTATGGCATGAATTAATAAATTAATGTTTTCAACTATTTCAATGTGTTTAAAACCTTTATTGGAGTACAACGCGTTAGGTGTAAAAATACCTTTACCAACTTTTTGGTAATATACGTTTGGAGGTGAGAGAGCGGTGAGGAGTACCAACTGCCAACTGGTTGATATCCTGACCAATGATGTTGAGATGATAACGAGTTTGCTGTAGTTATTATGTGAACATCAGCATCCTCTTCGGCTTGTACTGTCGTTATTTGCGATCGATCAAATGAGGCTCTGAGTAGGGAAATAAAACGGGACTTGTTCTTCTCATTTCCCAGAAACTTTTCCTTGGTGCTTTGCTTTTCAACCGAATCTGGGTATCCTCGAATACCACTACTGCATTGGCTCCATAATGATTTTGTACATTTTATTGAAAATATTCTCTCAGTTCAATTTCACACTTTTTGGCAATACACATACGATGGAATAGCATTAATGGTTCTATTGTCACAGTCACACCCTGATTTTTTATGCTGCTGGTCACCGCCGCAAGAAAAACTATCGCATCCCTAATCGTTTTAAATGTAAGTTTCAAAGGTTCTGGTTGATAACTTTAGACATAGCAAATTTCCCCATCTTTTCCCATTTTTTTTGTCGTACCACTGCTTATAGACATAATCACATTTGTTTTAGAAAATGGTTCATGGCAAACAAACCAATCAGTGAGAGTTTGGGCGTCATCCCTTCTAAGCCTCATATCTACATGTTGCTCTGACGTTCCTGATTCAACCCCACAGAATGACTCGATACCCTCACAAATGCCATGCAGATAAACAAATCCATAATCCTATAAGAGCTATAACCCATGTAGCCTAAGTTATGACCGACAATAGTTTCATGGGGCTGGCGACTTTAGAGAATTTATGAAAAAAAAACAAAGAGATCGATACAAAAATAACCGATTCCCAAAGAAATAACTCTTAAAATATCATTTTTCTTTATGACATTTGTGTTTAAAAAAGCTACATTAACTGAAAAAATATCTAAGAAGCTAAACCACATTTTTGGAGTTGACGACTTCAATTTAGAACTAAATGTAGCTCTGGAGTGGCCTGCCGGGGGGGGGGGGGTTGATCACCACTCTCGTTAATTTATAGTTATGCAATGTGAACAAAAGTCGAAAATCGTGATAAGTTTTCTGTTTTCACCTACCGATATTACTTTATATCAGTAAAAAAAATTAAAATAAAATAAAAATTACACATCTTTTTAGAAATTTTATTCTCTACAAAATTGGTATCGGTAATTTTTTCAAAAAATTGTACTGGAAAAGAGATACGAACAAAAAACCGAACCATGTCGAGCAATTTATCTGTTTTTATAAACTTGAACATATTTTTATGACTGCATATCTGGATATTTATTAGAGATAGAAGAAAAATTTTTAAGTAAAAATTGTAGGTAATTTTATTTTCTACTAAATTTGTGAAAATACATTAACCAAAATTTTAATTAAAAATGAGATATTTGAGAAAAACTAGATTTTGGCTCGATTTCGGCTGGTTTTTTTCAAAATGTCGGCGAAAGCTCAAGTGACCCAAGGTCGAAAACTCAGATTTTACATCACAAGATGATTGTATAAAACATATAAAAAAATTGGGACTACCGGAATAATTCCGATCGCGACCCCTTTTTTTGCGCTAATTGCACTGGCCTATAAACACGTAAAGTTTTAAAGCTCTTAAAAAAATATGTGTCATTCTTGAAGATAATATCTAGACATTCCCCGAAACGCAAAATATTTAAAATTCCCTCGATGGAAAAAATCGCGAAGTATGTTCCAAAAATTATCTATTATAAACACGTTTGTTTCAGTTATTTTACAAGTTATATGTATGAAAAAATTCCCCCCGAGATTTTTGTTCTATTTTAATCTTTTGTGTTTTATTAAACATTTTCACAATTTTCTCATCGATTTTGTCGTTTTAAATACTAGCGCGCTCCTCTAACATTCATAATTTCATATCTCTCCATCTACTTCTTTTTGAGCCCGGTTGCAGCGCCTTAAAAATAAGAGGTCTCAGTGGACGAGTTGGTTAAAGCGCTTGTCCGGTAAGACGAGTCCCATTTGCGACCGTTATTTTTTATTGATCTGTGTCTTGTTATTTTTCTTATTTATTAGTATTATTTTCTCCCACATTGATATATTACATTAAAGGGAATAACTTTCAAAAGTTATTATAAGAGTAACTGTAATAAAAAACATTAATGTAGAACTGTGTTTGCGAGTGTTTCCATGAATCTAAAGTAAACTCAAAGAAGCTGATCAAACAAATTACAGTTAGGTAGGTTTCAAAATTCTTTATCGAACAGAAGAACCATTTCATTGGCCTATGTAGGGCCTAGGAGTCGGAAGGCGTTATGTAAATTGGCAACATCAGATTTATTTTTAAATTGGTAAAGATAATAGCTCTTTTAACCCTTAGCAACAATCGCGTACCCATGCGTAGTAAAAATATGAGAATAAGTATGTAGATAGAAGTTTTAAGATATTCCTAAACCAATAAATTAAACTTATTGCTTTACTTGAAAATTAAGTTAAAAAAAAATTATTAAACTTTTTTATTGAACCTTTACACTAATATTTCTTCAACTGTATCTTGTCTGTCCTATTAAAAATTGCATTTATAATAAAAATACCGTAAATAAAGATCCTCTGAAAATCTCTGATGAATTTTCCCTGGGAAGAGTACTGAATTTTTCTGAATTTCTAATAATTTTCAAGACAAATACCAGTTACAAAACAAAAAAGTAATAAAAAGTTTTGCTAAACTTCCAGTTGAACGAGATTATGTCAAAGTGGATGAAGAAATAATAACTTCAAGAGATGTGGAAACTTTCGTCGAGATTTCATGAAATGTACAATCAACCAAATTTATGAGCACAACTGAGTTTTAATGCTTTTTCTATTATGTAAGTTTTTCGTATTATTTGCTGATGATCCATTCAATCAGATGGATCGGAAGAGGGTTTCATTGCACATTACATCATGGGGGCATCATTGCACAATTTGGGGGGCGTGATTGGGTACCGCCGCCCGGAAACGATTTATTGGGTAACCAACACCCCTGCCGTAAGTTATCCTAAGTGGTTCACTACGTTTGATTACTTAGCAGGAGTGCTCGGGTTCATGGGGTGAGTGAGGTTTGTGTAGGTCGGGGGTCGGAATTTGCGGTTCTTTGCATAGTCGTCTGTGGTTCTTCAGACATCAATTGCAATTTCACCTCTACTCAGCCAGTCTTGTTTTTGCAATCCGTACACAACACTGGTTTTAATTTAATAAGGAATCTATGCGAGAGTCTGCTTATAGAAACATTAAAATGGGCAGAAGTGTGATATTACAGTAATAATTTAGATAATACAAAGCAAATCGTAATTATCGTTCCACCACATTTACCACAGTACGATTACAACCCCCCTGTTATAATATGGCTTTCTGACTTGTTTGTTTGAAAGTTTGCCTAGGTCTAGGTTTAGGTCTTGACGGCGATTGCCCACCTACCACGTGGCGGGCCGGATCGGGAGAGACTGGTTAAGGGAGACGTTTTGAACTCTCCAGCTGGACCATCTCGACCCATCGCACCGCAGTGGGAAAGATGGATTCATATGTGCGTCACTCCTGGACGCATTGACCCCCATTGATTTGATTATCGCCTTCATGGGCGTCATACGTTCTGTGAATGGGCCGAATTCGAGAGAGCCCTTGATTCTCATTTTAACCACAAAATTTTTTATTGAAATTTAAACACGCGAAAAGTATGTAACTGAACATTAAATAGTAAAATAACTATAAGGGAAAGCAAGAGTAGTTGTTGCAAAAATGAAAAATATATTTTTTTACAACTTTTTTTTTCATAGGAACAAAATAACACATTTTATAAATTGCGCACACTTTTATCAACAACGTCAAATTTTTTTGCAATAAAAATATAGGTCACAAAAAATATAAAATAATATAATTAAATATTAAGAAAATGTAACAACATGCCCCTCGGGGGAGGGGGGGGGGGCAAGTTGTTACACGACGGGGGCACATTGTTATAAACCAAAAAAAATCTAAAATATAATTGATACCTTGTTGATTACTTCCGATGAATATTTTTCTCGTCTTAGTCTCTCACAATTTTGACAAACACATAAACTTTATCACCGGTAACACAAGAAATGTGAGCCCAATGCTGGCACTTAGTTCCATCGGATTCATTTTAAGAAGAACAGTCTGCCTTATTTTTATTAAGCATCCATATGGGGTACATTGTTATACGTAACAACTTGCCCCTAATCATTGTAAAAATTTGTCCTTTTGACGAATTTCACATTGAAAGTGTAATATCATTTACACGAAATTTACAACGGTTAAAATAAATGTTCAGAAACTAAGCAGAAGGGTGTAAAATATAATATGAATTAACTAGCCTATTATTGTAAGGAGACAGTATGACTTCAAATTCTTTCAACGAAAGTTATTTTGCACATGCAAAATTCAATTTTATTTGAGATTTTTTTGGAACATCCGTTTTCATTTACGTTTTGTGGGACACTGTGGTCGGCTAATTCACGCATGTCCACCATAGACATGCACGCAAAAAATCGCTCTGGTGTGTGATTTATCGACAATATAACAACGTGCCCCCGTAACAACGTGCCCCGTCTCTCCCTTCAGCATTTTCAAATAGTCACAAACAAGTTTTCATATCTACTGGTAGAAGTTTCACAAATACTTCAGATTATTTTTCTGATTAGTCAAGCCAAAATCGAACTTAATTTCTGATCCTCTGCCAGTAAATTGTTGGATGAAACTCCAATCCAAGCAAGTATTTTATTTCATTCATGTTGGAACTTTGTAAAATTCTTTAAAAAGTTCTGTGTAATGAGTTTTGTGCCAATATAAAGCATATTATTATACTGCGAGACGAAAAACTTTCTTCGTATTTTATATAAATAAAATTTATCTGGAAAGAATTCCAAATTTTAATGTATTTGTAGAACCTAACATAGAAAATCGATATGTACCTACCACTAGGTTCATTTGGGAAATTAAATTATTCTCCTCAATGAAGCTTTTAGTCGATATAACTTGAATATAACGTTGGCGTTCAGTCAACATTTTTACAAATATCTAAATATTGAGAACATCGATCGTCTAGTTGATTAGTCAGACATCTCCAAATACAAAATGAGATATTGAGGAAACCAATATTCGAATGCTCACCAATTATTATTTACACGTATCTGTGTTTTACATATTAAATATTGTATAAAATAACACCGAAGGCGTAACGGTCCTGTTCATTAATATGACTTTTTTAAATATTCTACTAGTGACTATTTTTATTTTAATCCTTTATTTTTCCCAATTTTACATTTTATGTATACATATTATGAAAATCATAAAAGTAATGGGACAAACTAAGGCGCAGCCTGTGCGTGGGTGATATAATTAAATATGTTTTGTTGTACCTAGGAAAAACAAAACAGTGGGCATATTAAACTAAAACTTGATTAAAAATTGTCTAAATAGTTTGTACAAAAAGTGTATACAATAGTGTTCAGTGTAATAATAAGTTGACAGTGTAATAACAAGTGTAAAGTTTGTGTGAAAAATAAAAGTGATATAAATTATAAAAATAAAGTTTCAAAATCTGCATTGTTAAGCCACATTTTTAATTCTTTTAGGTATTGGGGAAGTTTAGTTGCCACCTGAATAAATTTCGGTAAAAGATTGAAAGTACGAGGTCCAACGAAACTGCTTTGTGTTTGCATTGTTTTGATATACTACTTTTTCTGTTTTTTAATTAATCTGGTTGTGTCTAAGAGTAATCTGAGGATTATACCAGATAGAGGTACACTTTTACATATAACTGCATACTAAACTCAAATTTAAATTTTTCTGAGATGTCTGACTAATCAACTGGACGATCGACGTAGTGTTAAATGGTTGGTAATATGCCTTGTTTATGTGAATACCTCCCAAGAGTAACAACTGCTCGCAACCTTCTGGAGCCACTGCGACTACATCTTCAACTGGAGTATGTTGTGACGCAGAGGGTATTGAGCAGGGAAATGGAATGGGGAAGATAAAGGACGAGAAACCCTGGCTATTCAGATCTGGTTACCAAAGATTGAATGGTGGTCTTTCACCAGAGCGATGTTGAAAACGGTTCCATGCCAACTCAGAATGAAACCAACTCTGAATCACCTCAGAAAGGTCATTAAGAGCTATTAAAAAAAATTATTTCAAAATAACTGGTAACCCTTACCTAACTTAACCTATTTATCCAATTTTTAAATATTTTTTTATCGTCACTCTTAATGACCTTTCGTTGGTTTCGTTGGTATCATTCTGAGTTGGCCGGTCACCGTTGAAAACATCTACCATGCTCTATTAACGCAGTATTTACAATATTATACCATTATAGTCGGTAGATCGGTCGGTGCTCCACGAACCCCGTACGAAGTACCGATTCTATCCGAACAATGTTATTCTAAAAAAATTGCTCCTTTTTGATAACTTGTGCAATTTGAACAAAATGAAAATACAGGTGGTGATTAACTGCAAACGAAGGGACCGAGGTTAAAATGGAAAAAAAATTACCACAATTTTTTTTTTACACCATATACTCCACATAGGAGGCCCGAGGAAAATAATTCTCCCCAAGGCCTACGTCATCTTTGGGGATGTTGTGAGGAGGTTATTTTTAGGAGAAAAAGTTCTGGGAGGAAAAGGTATCAGGGGTGAGAAGAATTCTGGGGCAATGTCGGAGTGAGTGTCGAACATATGAGTCTGTCACTCCCACTGCGGTGCAAGGCGATTTTCTGTACTGCTGGAGAGGTCAAAAGGTCTCCCTCAACCAGGCTCTAACGATCTAGCCTGCCACGCAGTTGGAGGTCGGACGCATCCGCTTCAATATCCGGAAAAACTTCACCCAATGAACCCCCGCTAAGTCATCAAACATAGCGAGTCACTTGGGGTGATCTATGGCGGAGGTGTTGGTAATCCGATAGGTTCTTGAGGCGGCGGTACCCATACCCGCTTCCCAAATTCCGTCCTATTCCCAAATATATTTTCGTCAACAAGTAAAAAAATAAATTACACAAATAAGATTTGTAAGTAGGTACCTAAATATCTACCTTCTTAATTATAAACTATAAATACATATCGCTACATTTTTCATTTATTTCAAACTAGCTGGTTCCCGGCATGCGTTGCTATGCCATTCAATAAAGAAATTGTTACTCCCGGCGTGTCCTTTCCCATTTGTTCCGTTCCCTTTCCGCCTCTCCTTCCTTTCCCGCGACCCCTCCCTCTCTCGCGTTCCCACTCCGCCTCCTCCACCTTCCCTCTCCCCACTCTACACCCCCCTTTCCCCGTTCCGCGAACCTCCCCCCCCGAGATCCCCTTCTCCCTCTCAGGTTCCCCTCCCCCCTCCCGGGTTGCGTATTTACAAAACCTATACCGATTCAGTCGCGGTAACGACAATTTACATTTTAAATATACCTCTATATTGGTTATTTTTTATCACATTGCAAAAACAAAAATTGTTCTAAAATCTAGATAAGATAATCTTTCTTATGTGTATATTAGAAATTAATAATTTTATTTCTAAATGTTTAAATTTTAATATTATTCCCATATATTGTAAATACACCTCTATATTGATAATTTTTTATCACTTTGCAAACACAAAAATTGTTCTAAAATCTAGATAAAATAATCTTTCCAATGTGTATATTTGAAATTAATAATTTTATTTCTAAATATTGAAATTTTGATATTGAAAATTTAAAGTGACTCAACCGCGTTAGGGATTGGAAATACGCTCCCGGGTTCTTCTCCACCCTCTCCCTCGAGCCCCAACCTGAGTTCCCCTCCCGCATTCCATCCGTTCAGTCCCGGTACATTCAGTTTTCAGACACCTCGCGTGCCACCTATAGCAATTTCTTGATACAAATTTCATAATGCCAGAGATCACCAGTAGTTTTATACAAACCTTGTCCTGAGAATAACGAACACACACAAAAAAGAATTATCCAATTTGGTGCAGTCGTTCGGGAGTTATGGGCGTACATACATTTCGGCGATTCATTTTTATTTATATAGATAAGCAATTCAATTTGTCCCAAGAAATATCGCCATTTAATTGACAATTTATTTTTCAATCTTACATCACGCCGATAGGTAGCGTAATGCTAATTATTCCGATTGAACAGCATAGTAATAAAAGTTGCGGGATTCTTGTGGGATGAAAAGGTAGCAGAGATGACCGACCGCCAAACTACTCTTGGCGTACACTCTTTGCCTCATTCACATTCATTCATCGTCTCATACATACTCATCTATTATTCTGATTCTTGACGTGGCCCGTCTCAAGTATCTGAATCACTTGATCGTGCCATGTCTTTCTCGGGCATCCCCGACTTCTTCTACCATTTACATTTGCGTCAAATATTCTTCTTACACTACTTTTTTAATTCATTCGCTCTACATGCCCAAACCATCTAAGGGTCCCTTTATTTATCTTACTCATTACGCTTACATCAACATTGCATTCTTTGCGGATCTCCACATTTCTCAGACGATCAAAAAGGTTTTACCACACATACGCCTCAGCATTCAGTCTACTTTCATCCTTCCTCTGCCAGTTCCATGCCTCACTGCCATACATCAGGGTAGGTACCAGGACTCCATTGTGAACTGCTAGCTTCGCTTCTTTTGACAGTTTTTTATTAGCGCCAACAATTTAGTCCTCCATTAATGGAGTAACCTGCATTAACCCTTCTTTCAATATCTCTATCAGCCTTCCCATCTCTCGTAAACATACTACCCACCACCAAAAAACAAACTCATCCACCTGTTCCAAGGTAGTATCCAGTATTTGATAATTACAAACGGATAAAAAGGCAGATAAACGGACAGTGGCGGCGTAGAGTAGATTGGCACCCGGGGCGGTTTTGCATTGAACACCCCTACATAAAATAAAACACCAAATACTAAACATGCTTACGAGACTTCATTTTACTTCTAGTAGATAGTGTCTGGATAAATTATCAATTAGCTCAGTTGGTAGAGCTATCGCCATGTAAGAAGAAGGTCCTGGGTTCGAGTCCCAGAGGTGGCAATTTTTTTTCTGAATTTTCTGTCTCGAGATTTTTGATTGAGTTTCGCTAATATTGTCTTCATTTAATTAAATATTTTAATTTGAGGTTTTACTCATAAAGTTAAAAATAAAAATAAATACTAAATGTAACCAAAATAAAATCCATTGCCCTGTAACGATAGTATAGTTCTTCATATAATCTATCGTGACATTCTAACATTGCTCTCTGCAGGTCCTTTGGTAATGTTAAGTCCGGCATCTCGGGCCATTTTTCCAGGCACACATTTTCGAAATCTCCTCCTTCCTCTTTTTCCTTCAATCGGAAGTCTATTTTTTTGTTGCGTAGCAAATATCCTTTTCCACTATTTGGTTGCATTGATTTTAAAGAAAATTTTAAGAACTTTTTTTTTTATTACACGCTTTTCCGATGATAGCATAGATTTTTGTATTTACTTTTTTGTCTGATTAACTTCTTCTAGGACTTCACACCAAAAGGTAAGATAGCATAGAAAACTAAAGTTACACAAAGCTGGTATGAGTGTTGATTCTCTTCTTTCAGCGCTTTCTTTGCTGGTGCTGGGATCAAACATCTCTTCGAGTGTTAATACAAGCTTCTCAAAATGATTCATCAGTTTTAGAAAGGGAATTAGAAATGTCTTTACAGCGGGAGATTTTGTGCTCATTTTTAGTCTGTACGAGTGATTCGTCGTTGTCACCCCTTGGTGCTTGGCACCCGGGGCGGACCGCCCCCTCCGCCCCCTCTTACGCCGCCTCTGTAAACGGAACATAATTCGGATAAAAAGCCAAAGGTCGAGGTTAAGCAGGTCCGCTCAGTCAATTATTTATTGCGTTTTATGGACGATGATTCGACATCTGTTAATTAAAGCAGAAACTACACATCTGAGTAAAATGAAGCTCAACTGGGTAGGTTGGAAACTCGGCTGATTATACCTACTGGAATTTTGAGAATCCTGCAATAAAATAATAATATATTTACGCCTCAATTTTTACAATTTCAGGCAACAATATATTGGGTCCTTGCATATGAATTTGGCGTTTCGTACGGGAGGAACATAAAGTCGATTTTTTTTAAATATAATATATTTATTTAATCAAAGTATGTACCATTGCTATCTATGCACTTTAGCCATCTCATAGGTAGTTCATCGATCCCATTACTAAAAAAACCATTCGGACGGGAATCAATAAAATCTTTGAAGGCGGTTTGGACTGCCCCATCGGAGTTGAATTTTTTCCCTTGCAAGAAGTTATCCAAATTTCGAAATTTTTTTTAATCTGTTGGGGCAAGGTCCGGAGAGTACGGTGGATGTTTTAGACATTCCAATTGAAGCTCCTCTAATTGGGTAGCCGTCTGTTGTGCAGTGTGTGGTCTAGCGTTCTAACACGCGTTTGTTGATTTGCTTCACTCAATTCGTGAGGTTTTTTTTTTTTTTTACATGAGCTCCACACAGGAGGCCCTGAGGAAAATAATTTCCCTCAGGGCCTATGTCATCTTTGAGGATGCTGTGTGGAGGGTTTTTTTAAGGAAAGAAAGGAGAGGAGAGTTCTGGGAAGGAAAAGGGTTTAAGGGGTGGGTATGAATCTGGGGTTGAGTGTATCCTGGTCATCCGCCTCCAAGACCTAGACAAACCTCACCCCATAAACCCGGGCACCCCTGCTAAATCACCAAACGTAGCGAACCACTTGGGGTGACCTATGGCAGAGGTGTTGGTTATCCAATAAAGGTTCACGGGCGGCGGTAACCATACCTCAATAAAAAAGGTTAACTAACATCGACTCCAAATATTCGGATAGATTATATAGATAGATTCATCGGATTCCCGCTTTTGCTACGAGTTTCTGGACGCCCGCCTTCGATTGTTCTCCGGTCGCATAATGGTCCGGTACATTAGTATGACATTCTGAAATATCATTCTAGTGACCCAGAAAACATCAAAATTTCGTTTCATACACTAAGTATAAGGTTTTGTGCATTATAATTTATTTGGTAGTGTTTATAAGTAATCTGAGTATTGTACCAGACAGAGCGCACACTTTTACAAATAACTTCTTTTTTTAACGTTAATACCTCACAAGAGTCCCAGCTGTTCCCGTCTCTGGAGTCAGTGAGACTGTAGCATCCCCTACCCTAGCTGTACTATGAGAACTGAACTCCGTTGTTCGTTTTGTACCGTCCTTCTCCCCATATAAGGGGTTGGACCCTGGACCGTGTCCCCGCCTACGTACCATGGCCGGTCTTCTAGAACTGGTGGAGCTGCACCTGTTTGCCGCGCCACACCCCGTGATATGAAGAGGCTGGGGAGAAGGCTGAACGACATCCGAAAGCTGTCCGTCCCGCCTCCGGCGACCCGACGCTTCTCTCCCTAGGGTCTTCTTCATGTTTTCCACTTACTGTCGCCTAGGCACCACCGGCTAGCTGGCTTAAGGACGACGCTGCCGGTTGTGGGGAGGCCGGTCAATCAGCCTCCTTCACTGTCTCGGGGACTGCCGGCAGCCAGGTTGCGGTGACACCGGTTCTTATCTGTATATATGTTATTTTACTTTTGTTTCCTTCTTTTTAACGTACAGTGCTCGGTGCCGCCCGCCGGATTATGTATGGTCATGTCTCCCGCTGTCATGAGCTAATTACTCATGACGGCTGCTGTCATTTTTGATTACTTTATTTATTTGTTGATGTTACTAACAACTTGTTTGACTGTCCATGAGGCTCACTGCTTTTGCATTGACACCTTGAATTGTAGAGATTGACCATTACAGTACAGTCCTGTAGGCGCGCCCGCATACCGCCACCTAACACAGTATGAGGGGACATTGAAGGTCTAGATTCGTTACATTAAAAGTAGAGCCATTTATTCAAAAAAATTAGATTCTTGCGAGAACTCCGAAGGGGCGACCATAAGTTGCCTATACCGGGGTGGGACAGTGGTGGGTACTTCAATGTAGCATCCCCAATTGGGGTATGTTGTGAGGCTGAAGGTGGTGGAGAGACGAAGAAGATATGGAAGAGTAAGGTGGGGAAGTACCTGGCTATTCATATCTGGTCACCAAACACGGCTAACACCATTTCAAGCAACGTTTCAATTATGAATGGGGGTCTTACTTACACCAGGGCGAAACTGAGAATATCTTCCACTCTGGAACGTGCCGCAAATATACTAAATGAATTAATTGTAAATAACAAATTAAGCAAATAAAATTTATTTGCTCACGCCGGTATTCGATCCCGCAACCTTCGGATTGTGAGTCAAGAGCCTTACCCCTAGACCACGGCGGCGGTCAATTTGGATTTTTCAAAGATGTCTGACGAATCAACTGGACGGTCCATATCATGGGTTCTCAACGTGGACGATAACGCCCCCTGTGGGCGTTTGAGACTTTCAGGGGGCGGTAGAAGACCCTGAAAACTAGGGGGCGTTGAGGTGGCATAGTGAGGACATGGGCACTATGGGCAGGTAAAAAAAATTGGTCTAAAAGAGACAAAAAACACGCTCATCACGTACTAATAATCTTACGAGCATTATTATTATTATTAAAAATTGACACTATATCATGAATACAAGAATGAAGGAGGGAGCAACCCCCCCCCCCCTCCCCCCTCCTCCGTTGTGGCCATAGCTGGCCATCGTGACAATAACTGTCTCAAATTCGGAACCTATGGTCTATAATCTATATCTACATTTTTTTGAAGGAAGACAAACATTCCCGGGTTACGAATAACCTGTCAATGTTTTAAAATCTCCTAATACCACCACAATAAGCGGAAAATGTTGCTTGTGTTATGATGGAGGATAAAGCCAGCCGAGGAATCGAAGACGAACTGTCAGCAACAACGGTATGAACTGATTTGACTTCAAAATCTTCCATTTTACTCCCATTCAGAACGAGCCATTCATTGTAAAACGTGAAATTGATATTTTCCATATTAAATTTAAAAAATAACTACCGTGCTGTGTTGAACCCTGCACAAAACCACCCGTCTATTGTTCTACGAATAATTAATTTGTCAACGTAACAGGTGTGTGTTTGGTATCGTTCAATGTGTTGGTTTCTGTAAGTGTGTGGAGTATAATATGTACACATTCACACACTTACTCATTCGGCGGAGAAACATTTGTACAATTGCATGAGAAAGAAAACAAAACGGGATTGTCTGGCCTAATCGAATTGATCTCGGGGTTCTAAAACAGTACGGCAAGTAATATCTATTTTAATTGCAGGATGTAATTGAAAATTATGTGCAGATGACAATCACAAATGACTCAGTAATATAGCGTGTGTGGGGGTAGGCAAAATGGGTAAACAAATGAGAATATGAACGTTTTTGGGATAGGTTAGGCTAGGCGGAAGAGGGGCAAGTACAAGCGGTAAATATTTCCCTATCGAGTCCACGCTTAAAACACACTTTAAAAAATTAAAACAAATTGTACTAGGTAGATAATGGTCAATAATAAGTAATTCAGTAACCGGAATTGAAAAATATTGCGTTTTAATGGTTTTTTAAATTTTATAAACGCGAAATGTCATTTTTCAAGGACCGCCATGTTAATTACGACGATGAAAAAAATCACTTTCTGTCAGTTAGACATTAATAAGTACGAATTGCAATCTTCGGAAATGATAAATAATGCGTATTAATCATTATTTTGTTCGGTTTCATAAACATGAAAAATCACGCGAGACATTTGCCGTCGTAATTAACAACATGGCGTTCATTGAGAAATGACATTTCGCGTTTTTAAAGATAACAAAATAACCATTAAAATCCAATATTTTTCAATTCCGGTTGCTGAATTACTTATTACTAACTGTAATCTACCTAGTACAATTTGTTTTTCATTTTTTAAAGTGTGTTTTGAGCGTGGACTCGACAGGGAAATATTTACCGCACAAGCTATCGAGAACATGTCGATAAATCCTTGCCATTACTTGAAGTATTTTTGCGTACGTATGTATAACCAAGACCACACCGAGTGCAATATTTTGATTCCCAACATTCTGAGAATTTCCCGACTTAAAAGTCGTCCGGACTAAACAATAATTTTTAAAACAACGTAGTTAAATTATGTTAGACTATCGCAGACCCGTGGAAAAACTACACGGGATAGTCTAATGATGCGTACGTATGCACGAACATGAACGCGAGCCTAGCCACGAATTATGGGAAAGCAACGAAACAACTGCAAGCTGTGTTTCGCAACGTTCGCAGTAGCTTCGTTCCTTTCCCATAATTCGCGGCTTAATTCCCGGTAATACCTACCCGTTTATAAGCTCTATTAGAGGCCAATTAAGTTCTAATGTCTCGTCGAAACGTGCCCCATTAGCAATGTCGGAATCTGGGAGTCAGTATGTCCAGGACTGACATACGTATGAAACCATTCTCTCCCGATCCGGCCCGCTACCCGTACCCACCTCACCAATTGTTATGTACATACAGGGTGTTAAGGGACGTACCTGACTTATTGACTTAGTGATTCCTGACATTATTTGGAGTAAAAAATGTAAATGAAATTTTGGTCTCCGGTGACTTTAAAAACAAACAAAAAAAAAATCTTCCACATGTCGTCACTGGTCACTCAGCCGGATGTCCAACGAACCCCTTAACCCGCCTCCAACTGTTCAACAACTACCATTTTTTATATTTTTATGGAAAAAAAAACATAAAAAATGTCACCGGAGACCAAAATTTCATTTACATTTTTTACTCCAAATAATGTCAGGAATCACTGGTTAAAGTAAATCAAGTACGTCCCTTAACACCCTGTATATTTCACAAGTGTATTATTATTGTAAGATTATCTCACAACAGGTAGGTTGTTCTTAAAATTATTAGATACAAGCTTTTGCCCCCGGCCTCGCTCGCATAGTATTAGGGGGGTTTCCACTCTGCTTCCTCCACCACCCCCCCGCCCCCCTCCATACCCGTTACGTTAATTTTCCAAACAGCTCGCGTGCCACCTATTAAAGCGTAACAATCAAACATACGTAGTTTCGCATTTATAATATTAGTATAATTTTAACTATCAAAGGGATCTCCAAAATGACAGCGCACACCTAATAATTGCTTATGCCAAGCAACGCTTTGCTTTTGTCTGGACAATAAACGTATAATAAATAATTTCATAACGCCAGAGCTTACCAATTATACATTACATCCTATATTACTCGCAAGTAATGTAGCTTTCTATTAGTGAAAAAATTTTTAAAGTCCATTCAGTATTTTTTGCGTGAAAGAGTAACAAACATACATCCATACATACTATCGCCTTTATAATATTATAATAATATTATTTGAGATTAAAAGAATTTGGCATTTTCAGACTATAAAAATATTACCATTTGTTATTTCGGCTACTGGCATTATACCTAGGTCTCTCATTCAAAATTTAGGCATATTAGATTTGTCAAAGAATTTATATAAAAAAATGCAAAAATCAGTCATTTTAAATACGTGTAGGATTACAAAAGATTTTTTTAAATATTAGTATTGAGGGATCAGTAGGGTTTATAGGTTCAATTAGGAATTCCACAGAGCCGAACTCTCTGATATGAAAATATCTGGAGTCGGTGAATTATTTTCTCATTTGGTCTCTGGTAGGTTGACATGGTGTTCTTGTATTGTTTTGTATTTATAATACTTATGTAGTGCAATTGCATAGCGTAGATTCACTAGATGATCATTTGGGAAGTGTGTGAAAGGGTTTAGTTTTTCCTGTGGGGAAAATTTAACCCAAACATTTAAATCTGGTGCGTAAAATAATTATAATATAATTATAATTATAATAGGAATAATGGGATAATGGGATGCTAAACAATATAATTCTACAAACACTGGAATCTTTGATCATATAAAATAAACCAACTCGATCCGATTTGAAATTTCTTTCCATCCCCGATCGGACATCATCGTAAGTAACTCAGATCATCACACGAATTTGCGCCTAAATTGCTTGTTAGTTTAGTGCACAAAATGCCTTGCATATTTCTCGGCACTTGGCCGGGTTCGACATGCCGCCGAAGTGAATTAGCGACGGGCTATTTAAAAGTCGAAACAATGCAAAAAGCAAAAGTAGTTAGGTAGAGAAGGATGGATGCATTTGGTAGATATAAGTGGAAGTAGGTAAGTGCTTATGTTTGGGAAAATCCGCAAGCAGGCTTGTTTCAAAGAACATGGTATGTTACAATATTTTTTTTATTTTTTAGTTGTTGATACATAATGAAAACTATAGAACTATGGCATCCCAAATTAGAGATGAGGAAAGGCTGTTCAGATCTCGTAACAATATATTTTTTTTAAATATGTGAATACCGCAAAAGAGTCCCAACTGCTCCCCCTGGGGCCAGTGAGACTATGGTATCCCCAATTGGGGTATGTTGTGAGGTAGAAGACAGTGGGTAAGGCAAGGAGATTGGGAAAAGGAGGGTAGGGAAGAACCTGGCTATTCAGATCTGGTCACCAAATACGGCATTTTTTTACATTAGCTCCACCCAGGAGGCCCTGAGGAAAATAGTTTCTCTCAGGGCCTATGTCATCTTAGGGGATGCTGTGTGGAGGGTCTTTTTAAGGAAGGGAATGTTAGAAAGTTCTGGGAAGGAAAATGTATGAGGGGTGTGTAGGAATCTGGAGGTCAGTGTGTCCAGGAGTGACGGACGTACGAATCCATCCATCCAACTGCGGTGCAAGGCAATGGGTGGAGCGAGCCTGGCTGGAAAGGTTAAAAGGTCTCCCTCAATTCGATCCGGCCCGCCACGCAGCAGGTGCAGGGTAGACGCGTCCGCCGCCAAGACTTAAAAAACCTAAACCTCACCCCGTGAACCAACGCACCCTTGCGGGGTGAGGTTAAACGTAGCAAACCACTTGGGGTGACCTATGGCAGAGATGTTGGTTATCCAATAAATGGTTCCCGGGGCGGCGGTACCCATACCCGCCTTGTAATGGCATAAGCCATTTCAAGCATCGTTTCAATTCTGAATGGTGGTCTTACACTAGAGCGATACTGAGAGTATACACCTTAATTAATTGTGAAATATCACAAATTAATCAAATAAAATTGATTAAGGACCCGCGACCTTCAGATTGCGAGTCGAGAGTTTTACCCCTCGGCCACGGAGGCCTTCGTAATATTATAACACCATTACTCACATCAAGGAATAAATTCTTCAACAACCTATGTGAAGACGTTAGAAAAATGAATGTTGCTGAGGAACTTGCAAATGTAAATGAAAATACCTCTTTTTTAATAACAACCTTGTCAAATCATGAAAATATTATGTGTAGGTACTCTTTTTTTATATTTTCTGTATATTTACCAAAGTTAATATTTCCAAATATACTTTTAATAAAACTGTGCAGGTATATTCAAAATGTACAGACAGCTTCTTTACACAAGAGAAGCGTTTTAGTGTTATGAATTTCAATTAAAAAATAATAATGTGCGTCAATTTGTAAATGTAGTTTTTTACCAGGGTGATACTGCCCTGTCTGCCCTGTCCCTATCATCAGATGAGGTACAATGTGAACATAATACTTAATCCTAATCTGCGGCGATTGACCGTTCTACAACAAATGTGGTTATTCTTTGGTATGTGTTGGTATGTGTCAAAATATCAATAATTAAACTGCGATAACACCAAAAAATACAACTACAAAAACAGAGGCAACAACAAAAACAACAACAAGATCGGTTAGTAGCAATAACGACCACAACAACAACCTAAGCAATAATATAAAAATTTCTGATATTTACAGCAAAAGAGAGTTTATGCCTCAATCAAATTTTCCATTCTCGCAGATTCCAAAAATGGTCCTTATTTTCACATTTGGCATAATTTAACGCCCTTGCGCTGCGTTTAATCTTGTCGCCTTCTCTGCCAAATGGATTTCCAGCATTGCACGAATCACCACGCGCTAAATAACAATATTATGGTATTTCTCGACTCTAATCTGACATAAACTAAACACACGCCTTCTAAACTTCGCAGAGAAAATATGACGCACTCCTCACTTTTATATTTTGATTTGCAGTGGAATTTTTTAAGGTCAAGTTTCCATTGCATTCTAGTTGATATTTCGCACTTATTTGAAAATGTACGTTAATAACCCTGTAGTGGGGGATTTATTGACTGGGAATCAATGGACTGAAATTAATAATCTTTACATAGTATAAAATGAAGTCGCGCGCACTGTCTGTGCGCTTAGATCTTTTAAACTATGCAACGGATTTTCATGCGGTTTTCACCAATAGATGGAGTGATTTATTAGGAAGGTTTTTAGGTATATAATTTGTCAAGGTTTTGTATAAATTGATTGAAATATATAATATATATAGCCAAGCGGCAGCGGGCTGGCAAACGGGAGGTGTGGATTTGATTTAACAAATGGCGTTGGTTATAAAGGTTGGGTAATGGCGTGGCATTGTGTTTCGTTAGCCACAGCAAAGTGTGGACGGTTCTGCTAGTTTTTATAAACTTTTCAGGTTGACACAACTATGTGGGAGGACTGACTAATTCCTTGATTATGGTACGGTATTATGCGGAAGCGATATTATGATCTTGAGGGACTCAGCTGGCGGTAATCACGGCACAAGCACATAACAGGTTCGAATTAAGTGCACTAAAGTATCAACTCGATGTTCAATACCGGTTTCTTATTATAACTGATTGTTCCTTGATTTATTGCTACAAATGTCACATGTAGGTAATTTGGCCACACATTGTTAGATAGGATATGTACATGGAAAGTTTGTTAAATTAGGAGAATCTATCAGACGGACCGCCCGTTTCTGCAAAGAGTCGAGGGGTTTTTTCAGGTATTTTGGGGCTCCAGACCATAAGTGGCTGCCAAATTCAACCGTGAAGCGCACTTGTAATTTGTATAGGTTTGCAGTTATGCACTGTTAAAGTATCGGCGGGCCCTGTGCAGTACGCCCAGTTTTTGAGAGGCTAACTTAACTTTGACTTCGATGGAGCCCCCCATATCTGAGCTGGTCACTTAGAGTTACACCAAACATATTAATGGAGGGCCTGTTAGGAAGATTGCTTCCGTTGAAAGAGACTAGATTTTCATTTCGATCCCTGATGACATGATTGGGTCTTTGAAACATTAAATTCAATAAATAACGCGCTAGTGTTATAGTATTACAAAGTGAGAGTGTATGTATAGGGTATCAAAGTGATAATGTTACAATGTTTAAAATTGATATTGTTAAAGTGTTCCAAATTGATAGTGTTATAGTGTTTCTAAGTGACAGTGTTATGGTCAAAGTGATAGTGTAATGGTGTTACAAAGTGATAGTGATATGATGTTAAAAAAGCGGTAATTTTACAGAGTATTATTGTTATGGTGTTACAATGCGTTACATTCGATGTCAGATAAGAAAACTTGTTTTTGAAAAAAATTGAAAAAAGTTTACTATGTTAACAAAAAGATTTTCCGAATATTCCAATTCGAACAATAACACTGGTCGTAAGCAAGATAAAAGATTTCTCAGGATAAAATCACAAATTCACCAATACATTCAATCCTATTGATATTTATTATAACTGTAGATAAAAAGATTTCATTAAGAAAAACGTGCTTTTTTTCATTTTTCATTTCTTCTATTCTTGCCTTATCGGAGCTTGTCTTAAAAAATCATGTATACTATCTTTGGAGATACGAGAAAAATTTTATCACTGCAAATGTCGGGTACAACGTTCTTCAAATAATCCAATATCTTCTATTTCACCTGGCATCGGTCGACTCTCGCGCACGGGAAAATGATCTGCCCATATTAGTACACCGGCAGGCGACGGCCCCCCCCCCCCCCCCCCCCTCCCCCTTGTGATGACTTTACTGTCCACTGAATACATAATGCACTCTAGAACTGCTTTCCAACTATTTTTAGGGTAAATTGCCTATTAAAACCAAAAAAATCCTCTTTGGGCCTTTGTCATCTTTAGGTATGTTGTGTGAAAGATCTTTTGAAGAAAGGAAAGAAAGGTACGTCTGGGAAGGAAAGAGGCATGTTGGGTAAGAATTTTCAGTGTTACCAGGAATGACGGACGTATGAAATCACCCCTCCCATTGCGGTGAAAGGCGATGTTCCGAGAGAGTTCTGCTGGAGAGATCAAAAGGTTTCCCTCAACCAGTCTCTCCCGATACAGCTGGCGGGCAGATGCGTACATCGCCGAGACCCGGACAAATATTACCCCCACGAATCTGTTTAACCCTGCTAAGTCACCACGAACCATTTGGGATGACCTTGTGGGCGCTGGAGGCTTTCAAGGGGTAGTAGAAGGCTAAAAACAAATTAGGGGGCGTTAAGAAACCGGCTACAAGTTGCTGAAGGCGGCGATTTACGGCTGTCTTTAAATTAATTGGAGACTGATAACATTAGATATTAATTTCAAAGCCTTTTTTTAATGTTAATAAAAGTACTTCTAAATATGAATAAGTATCAGAGGAAATCTCCCATTGAATCATTCTTTCATCTCAAAAATAGGATATGGGTCTCACTCATAGACTGAATGAATATTACTAGACCAGAACATAAAGGTGAGGGGAAGAAACCAACTACAGCGGGGCGCAGAGCGGGAAGATGAATTTGGTGATATGTGATTCGTCAATAACTCAATCTGAGAGTATATGGGCATCTCGCATAATAATATCACCATTTAGTTCTTAAAAGTAAACTCTGCTTTTGAATGAATAGACCTTTTTACATTGGAGCAAATTGCTCGCCGCGAAATGAACAAATTTGCAAATTCCAAATACGGCAAAGTAATGTTCGCCTATTTTCATAGTCCAATATTTTGTTGGCGTATTTAGTTAAGACACTTACAAATGTTTCATAATTTACTTACCCCACAAAACAGCGACGAGCACACGCCATGTGTGTTGAGTGATAGTGTGTGTTAAAAAAATGACCATATTATGTGATCTGAATAAGCTTAAAATAAAGTAAAATAATGCTTGCCTATGGAATGTAATACGACAATTGGGTTTATTCTCTTTTTCACTTCTATTTTTACACATTTTCAAAACACAAGCCACTATTTTTGCCGTGTTATTTCGTAAAATGCACCGATGAGTGCTCGACGCTGGCTCGCAGAAGAATGATGACGTCACATTTTTTAGATTCACGCGAACCCATACTAGATCCCAGCCGGTTCCAATGGAAACGGTCCGATACATTGGCTTAAAGGGGGCGCAACACGGCATAACTAACGAAAATACATTTGGCCGTGAAAATCTAAAATCATATCAAGACCAATGTCGCCCCCGATTTTGTACATTTAGTTGTAGCACATTCAGCACGCGCTCTGTCTCTCTAATACTGCCTGACATCCTACATCGCCATTACATTAATTCAATCGTAATAAAAAATTCTTTTTTTTTTACATTAACTCCACACAGGAGGCCCTGAGGAAAATAATAGGGCCTATGTCATCTGGGATGCTGTGTGGAGGGTCTTTTTGAGGAGAGGAAGGAATGAACATTGGTCTTGAAGAGACCCATGTTGTAGGAAGGAGGAAACACAGAGGCCGGCAAATCATTCCACAGCCGGGCTGTTGAACACAAGAACGAGTCGAAGAAACAACCTGTTCTCATGTGACAAATAATGTCAACTGTGTACAAATGTTGGGCAGCACGCGTTTGGCGTGTTTCCCGATTATGCACCGGTGCCGAAGGGATCAATGATGCTAGTTCCTCGGAGCATCTTCCATTCATCAATCCGTCTGTTAAGATGGGAGAATCTATCAAACGGACCGCCCGTTTCTGCACAGAGTCGAGGGTATTTTTCAGGTATTTTGGAGCTCCAGACCAGAGGTGGCTGCCAAATTCAACCGTGGGGCGCACTTGTGATTTGTACGTACAAGGTTAGCAGTTGTGTACTATTAAAGTATCTGCGGGCCCTGTACGGTACGCCCAGTTTTTGGGAGGCTAACTTTACTCTGGCTTCGATGGAGCCCCCATACCTGAGCTGGTCACTTAGGGTTATTATTATTATTATTATTACATTATAACGATGAAACGAATTTATGTATTTGAAATAAGCAAAGAATGGTCAGATTTTTGAATTACGAAACACGCCCATACCGCATTTCTTTTGTTATTCTTTATTCTATGTTACTGAACTATATTTAGTCGCTGACACATAAACACACGGCCACGTGCTCATAGCTGCCCGCTCGTGCCCACGTGTGCAATCATTCACCCATCAGCGATAAGACCATATAGGGGTCGGGGATGAATAGAATAGAATTATTATTACAAGGGCGAAACGGCGATACATTCCCTTTCACATTAAAATCACTGACAGAAGCACGCTGTGGGCTTGACTTAGAGCGTTTAACCAGCCAGCGGACGAAAATCCACATTTCGTCGAAAGTTGTTCTTCCGATCGTGCAGGGCGGTTACAATGAGAAAGATTGATTATTCTCCGTAGCAGCTTTTTTAAATTATATCTCAATATCGAATTTATTTCAATCCAAATTAGCTTTAATTTATACCTTCATCCAAAAATGCTGAAAGGCGTGATGATAAAACTATTAAAATAGTGTACTTTTTGTAGTTATTTTTTGATTATAAGTATTTATCATTTTTCAATAATGTCTAAATTTAATAAGAATGTTAAAAAAATCTGAAATATATTAGTTTGTAAGTGCGCAAATAAATACACAAATGGACCAATTTTCGTCAAGAAACACATGTACGTACATATTTTTTAATGATTTTATTGAAACTAAAATTAAAATTCTAATACATAACTTTGCTAGATAATGTATTGATTTATTTTACTGCATGATTACATTATTTGAAATGGGTGTGGTATAATACAAAAACTTTTTTGAAAATTTAACAAATCTGCCAACGACCTATGGAATAACCTTTTTATACTAAAAATTTAAAAAAATTCTAAAAATTTATTACATAACTATGCTAGATAAAAGAACAATCTTTCGAAATCCATTTATAATTTTTTGTGGAAAAGAGTCAATACGTCTAAAAACTTTTTTGAAAATGACGTATTTCCGGCTTTCTCTGGTAATGCCCTCTTAATGCCCAAAGTGATGCCATTATGCCATAACTGGGTTTTATGCGAGGTCATTCTATGATTTAAAACACTCTGCGATTTTTTACCAAGTCATTTATTTACAAGACTTCTTTCGAGATTAACAAACATGATCATAACACACTTGAAAACATGTATTTTTTTATTTATTTTTTTATTCATTATTGAGTTAGTTTATACTACATGCATATAAACTAATAAGCACAATGTAACATTTCATTTGATAAATTTAAATATTTTTACAGTAAGCATAACATTTCTTTCTAAATACGTTCATTCTTTCTTCATTCTTCATACTTTCAGGCATTTCATCATACATCTTTAGTCCTCTGTACATTACGCTGTTTTGTGATTTTGATTGCTTCATTTGTGGCAATCGAACTCTGTTTATATTTCTTGTTTCGTAATTATGAATGTCTCCAGGAATCCAATTTAGCTCCTCTCTCATTTGATTAATCCTTGCGTATTTACCTTTTCCCAGTATACATCTCATAGCTTTGTTTTGTATAACTTCTTCTCTAATTTTCAACCATGACTTGAAATCATATAAAATGCAGCTTATAACTTAAAATACTTTTTTTTCTCCTTTTTGTGAAAATCATATTATTTTCAACCATAGTAAATAGTATAACCATGTTTGTTAATAATTTTACGTTTTTCTTTATTATGTATTATGTTCTTCTTTTTTATTTTTTCTTTATTAGGTTTATATTTTTTTCTTTGACATTTAATAAGTTGAGTAGGTAAAAAAAACTAAACCAATATTTTTTAACACAATGGAACTTAATTGGTCTACAATTTATGAATTTTATTGTTATAATCATTTTTTCTGTATGACTGTTTGTTTCCTCAATAAAAAGAAATAAAAAAAAAATAAATAAATAAATAAAAGAAATAACTTCTAGTTTGTTCAAACTTCCTTCATTGGCCAAATATAACATTGTAGAGCAGTAGTCCAAATGTGGAGCAACGATAGTTTTATAAATGAGCTCCGTAGTGTTTCTATTTAATTTACGTCTTAGTCTTCTAAGAAAATTTACCTTTTTTATGTTTTTATGTTATATTTGTATCAATATATTTCCCGACACCGTAGCGCCTACCCTATCTTTACAAAGACTAGGAAGGCCCTAGTGTTATTAGTACGATCTTTGTAGAAAAAAGGGGAAAAATAATTAAAAAAAACCGTCCTTTCATTAAATAAAATATGAACTCCTACCCTGGGGCACAAACTAACTGTCGGTTAAAAAGTAAACACTACGCCTAGCGACATTTGCCTGTGGATGTACGAACCAGTATTATTGACATATGATTAGGATAATCAACTTGGATAAAAAGACTATAGATGTCACTCATTGTACAATTAATTTCGGTTATAGCCAGTTGTATAACAGAATTTGAACAATTCATCAAATTTCAAAGTTAATTTTCAAGTTCAATCCAAGTTATTAATTCAGTTCGGTGAAACATCTGGCCCCTTATGATACAATAACAGAACTTGTAAATAAACTTTGAAATTTGATTAATTGTTCAAATTCTGTGTAACATCTGGCCCTAAGTCGGGCACCAAACAGACTCATATTTTGTATTTGTGCTGATGGTCTGATGACGATTCAAGAAAAAAGCCTTACGATGGTAAAATTATTGAAAATTGTCAAGTTTATGGGCGAAATGTTTCGTCAAGCGCTAATCCACGTTGAAATCATGGTCTAAAGAAGGAGCAACGAAAAATCTTGTACTCGTAATTGAAGTGAAAACTCCTTTAGCACCGTTAACGCAAACGAGAAATAGTAGCACTAAAAAGAGACAAACACAAACATCTATAGTTTTCCGCCTGTGAGAGAATGAAGTAGACTAATCGGTCTCCTCTTTGTGCGACGCTTCGTAGCCTATCGGTCTCCTCTTTGTGCTATGCTTCGTAGCATCTTCACTCTTGTCTACTTTAGTTTTCTGAAGGTTTCACTTCTGAACTAGCGTGAAAAGCACGTGAACTGCACACTTTGATTTTTTTTTTACATTAACACGGAACAGGAGACCCTCAGAAAAATAATTTCCCTCAGGGGCAATGTCATCTGTAAAGATGCTGTGTGGAGGGATTTTTGATGAGAGGAAAGAATGAACATGGGTCATGAAGAGACTCATGTTGTAGGAGGGAGGAAAAACACAGGTCGGTAATTCATTTCACAGTCGAGCTGTTGAACGGAAGAAGGTAGTCGTAGAGCGTAGTCGTACGTCTTCGTGTGACAAATATCAACCGTTTACACATATATTGTGCGCGCGTTTGGCGTGTTTTTCAACTATTCACCGGTACCGGATCAAAGACGCTAGTTCCTCGGAGCATATTTCATTGTTGTACCAATAGAACAATGACAGCATATTAGATTGCAATCCGCTTGTTAAGATAGGGGAATCTACCAATCGGACCGACGGTTTCTACACAGAGTCAAGGGTTTTTCAGGTATTTTGGGGCTCCAAACCAGAAGTGGCTGCCAAATTCAACAGTGCGGGGCGTCCGCGATTTGTAAGGTCAGCAGTTGTTTTTTTTTTTTTTTTTTTTTTTTTTTTCATATATTTTTTATTAGTAACAGATATTTGGGTTTTTTTTGGCTACCACACTAGGCTAAGCCCGTGTTGTGGTAGTCGTACATTTAATATTTTAACATTTCAAAAAATATTAAGAAATACTTAAAACTAAAGAGAAAAAAAAAAGACCATATTTTAAAGAAAAGTAAAAATGAAAATTCAAATTCAAATTTTGAAATACAAAAATTAATAATAAAAATTAAATGTTAAGAACTCAAGTGTTCTGTATAAATTAAAACATATAATTATATAAATCAAAATTAAAAACATATATAAATTTAGTGAAAAACTAAGAGAAAAAAATAACAACATTTTAAAGTAAAATAGAAATACAAATGGAAATTAAAATTTTGAAATGCAAAAATTAATAATTAAAATGTAGTGTTAGAACTCATGAATTCTTTAAAGTGCGTTCGTCCCCTTTCAAAAATCCAATGTTGTACACGTGTTATAAAAAGAGAATTAGAATTACTTGACTTTATGTCAGTACTCAGAGCATTATATATTTTAGGAGCGATGAACCAGAATTGTCGTTGAGCGAATGAGGTGTTAGTTTTTGGGACCACGCAACCCAGGTTTGATGAAAAGCGGGTGTGTGCTTGATGTTGTGGAGCAATTAGTAGATTATTTTTTCGTATATAACAAATGCTTGTTTTAGTAAATAGCTGTCGAATATCTAAGACCCTGATTTTTGCAAAGAGTTCATTTGACGGATGGGTAGGTTGACATTTAAATATAATTCTCAGAATTAGTTTTTGAACTAAAATAATTGGTCTAATAATGGATTCAGCACAACCACCCCATCCCACTATACCGTATATTGCTATGGATTGGAAAAGGGCAAATTATACGCTTCTTAGAGTCTGTAAATCTAAGATAGACCTAAGGGAGTAGAATATATGGCAGAGTTTACGAAGTTTTTTTCTGTGTCACCGATGTGAGCTTCCCAACGTAGTTGGTTGTCTATGATTATTCCCAAATATTTAACTATTTTTGATGATTTTAGGGTCGAACACGTACAATTAATATTAGATGTGGTTTCCGGATTGTCTAAATTGAGTGGACACGAGTGGATGATTGGTTTAGGGCGGTTGTTGGGTATATCGTATTTGCGTATGGAAAATGTCATATATTGTGTTTTGTCGATGTTAAGTGTGAGGAGGTTTGTGTCAAGCCAATGCTTTACTTTTATTAGAGCATTATTAGTTTTGTTAATAACTGATTGCCATGTTTCATCTTCGAATATTAAGACCGTGTCATCAGCAAATGATAATATTTTTCCACCAATATTCATGGCACATAGTGAGTTGATGTATATAAGAAATAGAATTGGTCCTAGTATGCTACCTTGGGGTACACCACAGGACACAGATAGTTTATTGCTTATATGTATTTTGTCAGATTGGATGAGAGTTTGTTGTGTTCGGTTTGATAGATAGTTTTCAAACCATGTGTAGGCTACTTCAGTTATTCCAATTTGCTGCAGTTTTTTTAGCAGTAATGAATGTGAGACCGTATCAAATGCTTTTGCGAGATCGAGAAAAACAGTTGTGCACTATTAAAGTATCTGCGGGCTCTGTACAGAATGCCCAGCTTCTGAGAGGCTAACCTAACCCTGGCTTTGATGGAGACCCCGTACCTCAGCTAGTCACTTTAGAGTTACACCAAGCATATCAATGGAAAGCCTGTTAGGAAGAACTAATTTGTGTGCGAAATAATAAGCGTGGGCGCCATATACAAGCGGTTCATTCAGGCGTTTTTCCCCCAATCGAACTGATATTTCGGATTTCTAATTTCTACTAAGAACTGAATGACCATTAAATGAATCGTGAAAATGTCAAAATTTATTAGAAACTCGTCGATTTTATGGATAAAACGCAGTATACTACGTTTGCTCAGAAAATCCATTTTTCAAAGAAAAGATTATTCTTCCAATTTTCAAAAAATTATAAATATTATGCTACCGCTCTCGTCCCTCCGCCGCACGTTCTGTAACCCGAGCCCGTGATTTTAACCCTTAATTACTCGCACGGGGTCAAAGCATTTTCGAATTAAAAAATGAAGCACTTGGCGCGGCCCGATTCCCCCCGCGCCCTCGCTAGCTTCATAATGCGCGTCTAAGTTTGTATTTTAGTAGCGACCAAGTCACGGGAGTGGAAGGACGCGTCGCTGCGCTCTTGAGCGGTGACCCCGTGGGAGTAATTACGTTACTTTACAAAGTACCAACAAAATGCAAGGAATGTACAAGATTTGTGTGCAATGATCACTCTGAAATATACTGTCATCAGTGTAACAAGAGTGATTCGAAAAGTTCCTAAAAAATATGTGTATTAACTATGATCTCGTTATACCTAAGTACAAATTGTTAATTATTGATAATTATTTTAGTTTTTAACTTGTTTTTGTATAATTAGTTATAGATATTACAGAATAAACAAAGCACTTTAATAATAAAATAGTTTCATTTACTTATGTATTTCAATATATATTAAAAACTACTCATACTATTTGGGGTCATCTGTGACCCCATGCGAGCAGTTATGTAATGTTCTTTGTGCGAGTAAATGAGGGTTAAACAAGAGGTGCCCACTGCCTAAACCAACTCGTTTGATGGGCCAAAAAAATATTACTGAGCTTAGGTGGGCCTTTCGGGAGAGGAAAAAACGTCCGACATTACCATTAATTTTTACCGATAATTGGTTGTCCAAAATTGCCATTATTGTGAACCGCGACCATCAATGCTGTCCTTGGCACTCGCCCTCCACTTATTACAATCAGATTATGTTCCTAGTCGGGCCATGCGCCGGGTTCTTTTTAAGTAAGAAAAATCAGAAACCAATTGAGAGTCCGAGATCTAATAACAAGATGGATCTAATTTAATAAACAAATGTACAATAAATGTGTTAAATTTAACAAAACGATTTTTTCTTTCTTGTATGAATATCAATATCCAAAATATAGAAAAAAATCTTGTCCCGTGCGCCGCATGTTGAACATGCCTATCTTCAACATTTCAACCTTTTAAAGGTCGACCGAAGACTTACGTTACGGTAAAAATGATGAATTTTCCACAAATGCTACTTTTATCAGTTTTATTGATTCCCATGAAAATTACAGTTTTTAAATATAGGGTGGCGCAAAACCACACATTTTATTTTGAATCTTATTGTAGTGTGTAATAAGATTCAAACCATATCGGTAGTTTTGCGCCACCCTTTAGATTCCTTTCCAAGACATCTTTTTTTACCCGATTCCAATTAGAGACAAAAGTCAACATTTTTCGCTTTACGCGATCGCCATTTTCATCTCTATTTTCATGTCTACGATTTTAATGGTCATCATTGCAAACAACATATATACCATGCTATTTGCTGTGATGCCAACTGAAATCGTAGATATGAAAATAGCGATCGCGTAAAGCGAAAAATGTTGACTTTGGTCTCTAACTGGAATCGGGCTGAAAGATATCATGTTAAACGGCCATAATTTATTGATTGATTCCTATAAACACCGTAGTTTTTAGTGAGAATCCAAGATTTCAATAGGATTCTGGCGCTATTGGGGTCGAATTATAAAAGTAGTTTTCTCAGACTGACTGAAATTTTGGATTCATACTAAAATCTATGTTCTTTATTAGAATCAAATAAAAAATCTGATAAGTAGCATTTTACGAAAAATCATAATTTTTACGGGCTCAATGTTAGGCATAAGGTCGAACTTCAATGGACGATTTCTCACGACTTTTTTTGGCACCGAACCGCCTGAAAATTTGGAATCTTACTAAAAAATATGTTCTTTATTAGAATCTATCAAAAAATCTGCCAAAAGTAGCATTTGTGGAAAAATAAAAAAAAGGTATTTCAGGAACAAGATTTTCGAGCAAATGCCCCGTGTAAAGCGCTGGTAAAAAAATGACAGTTTTTGGCGTGCCTAATATTATTACAATACACAATTATTATACACAATACTACACACTATTACACAATATTACACAATACGCATAGAAGCTGTCCAAAGAAAATTTGTACATCACTTGAACTTCAAGAGACATGTGCGTTATTATGACACGGACAGCTCTATAAAACACTATGGACTCAAAACTCTAAAAAGTAGGAGAAATATTACGGATATGACTTACTTACACAAAATCTTGAATGGTCATATTGACTGTCCGGCTCTTTTGTCATTGTTTCATGTCGAAATTGCTTCAACTAGTCTCAGGCAAAATACTTTCTTATTAAGAACTTGTAATCATTATAACAAAAAATGTATCGATGCTGATATCTTGTCATGTACTTTAAGCTCTTTCAAAAATATAGTTAATGGAGCCTTATAATAACCAATTCATTACCAAATACTCGTAGATTAATTCACTTTAACAAAACTAAATAATTATTGCCTTACTTTTTATGTTTTTTTTTATTTTTTTTTATTAAAAATAATGTAATACGTACTTATATGTGTATATACGTACATGTGCATATATATATTATTTTTCCACTTTAAGTCCGGTGCTATTTTCAATTATTTTTTTGTTTTATAAATATTTTATTTTTTTAAATAGCCATCAAACTGAAACACTATATTTTACAATTTTTTTGTGAGTACTGTCACTTTACTTTTATCTTACTTTCACTTGTTTTTTTTTATTAATGTACATATTATTTCTCGATCCTACATCTAGTGTTTTTCAGTTTTCATCATTATTTTTATATATTTATTTTTTCTACTTTCATTGTATTTTATCTTATCTTATCTGTATCTTTTATGTATCACCCAATATATAGACTGTGTTTAGATTATTTATCTAGTTCCTATCTCTGTAATATTAGGCAAAAAAAGTTAATAATTATTGACTTTTTATTTATTATTTGGGCATGATGTGAACATTTGTTATTGGGTTGTAAATTAATTATTATAATTTATTGTTTGTTTAATGCATGTAATGTTATTAATCTGTAAATGTTCCTAATAAAATAACATAAATAAAATTATGAATTTATGTACCGATGGGCGCCATGATCTAAAATGTCGATTTGCTTAACATGTTTGCTGAAATATTGCTGACTTAAAGGCGCAATCAAAACGTACGATAATATCTGCTTTCTTATATTTGCTGTTTTGAAATAGGGCCATGTGTTTGCTTTTAACCTGATTTCAATACCTTACGGTGGATTGCCATATTAATAGGGACACCTATGAAAAAAAAAATTCACTTATGTATTTGTAAAACAAAGGTACTTATGATTTTAGGTGCAGTTATTATTATTTATTAGGAGGAACATATTTAGTTTGGATAATTTCTGTACCCGAGAAGCATACGGATGCAAGTACAAGTTCAGGAGAGCCAAAAAACTATTTTTTCGGTAACTATGCTCTGATAAGTTCTTCGGGTATCCACGCAAAAAAAGTAATTATTAAATCAATTAGTTTTGAAAAATGAAATAATTTAACTTTGTATAAACCACTTATTTGATGCGCAAATCCGACCGGTTTCGGAACAAACGTTCCTTCGTCAGGGAAAGCTTATACTAATTTGACAGTTTCGAACAATGTTTTATTATGGTAGGGGTGGAGCTGTTGCTAGATAATAATGTAGATTGGGTAGGTAGGTATTAATGTAGAGTGGGTGGGTAGGGGAACAAATCCATGATTGGGCTATGTGACAATATTTTTTGTTTGTTGATAATAGATTCATTATTTTTAAGGGATTTTTTAATTAGTTTTGCTTTGTTTTAAAAACGAGCAAATAAAACGACATATTTAATATTTAAAGCCTATTGTTTAAAAAAATGCTGACTTGAGTCAAACAAAATCACGGACTTGAGTCCTTCTGCTTCAAAATGCCATGGAATATTTTGTTATGACATGTGGTGTATTATGAATGGATCAATGTTTGAAAATTGTTTACTTCCATATAAAACGTTGTAATGGTGGAGGCAGAGGAAGTCAAATCCATTTGCATCCGGATTTGAGTCATAATACTCAAAACGCAACTAAATCATAAAGATGCAAGTCCATGCACATCTTTCTGATTCTAAGATAGTTGTTGCATCAAAGGTAGTTGGATCCGTATACATTTTTGAAAATCCTATTTTTCTTCATGATAGAACCTGAATCTTCCTGCCACTGATAAACATGATAATTTACTTCAAGTTTGCATCAAAAACTCATTTTTTCAATTGTTGGTCTTGCATCCGTATGAACCCGAGAAGCCTCGGGTACAGATTTAAACACGTATTTGTTCTTAATTTGAATTCTTTTTTTTTTGTTTAATTATTTTTAAATGTTATCGCACAGAAAGTTAACATTTTTTAATATTGCCTTTAACCGCAACTACCGCTTGTACAAGTCATGACATACCATCTTTGCGCGGTTTTGGATTGCGCTTTAGCTCAGGAGAGCGATGCCACACTCGGATGAGGGATTTGGTGAGCTGCTGCTTCGCTGTGATCACCTCCTTGGCAATCTCCCCCTTCGTGTGCTCTCACAAGGTTTCACTGGGATTCATGTCAGGGAATTTCTCCGAACCAGGTAAATTTTGCACGTTTTTTCAGCCAGGAATGCAGTAACAGTCCTGGCTTTATGTTAGGGTGCGAAATCGTGCCTAAATACGTACTCCTGGCCACCAGGGAACCATTCGCCGACTTTCCAGTACGTATCTGTACCTGCTAAGGGTGAAATGCAGGTACAGATACGTACTGGAAAGTCGGCGTGAAAGGGTGAAATGCAGATCCGGGCACAGTTTGGAAATTTAATAGAAAGGCACTTTCTAGATGAGAAAAGTATGGAGAAGCTGAATATTAAGGAGCGCTCGGCAAAATTGAGGGAGACACAGCCGTTTAAAGTATAAATAAAATTTCACTTCGTGAACCGATACTACGACACTTCGCCCGCCATTTTGTCACTGTTATGTTAATTACAAACAAGAGCCAGATACGATTGTAGCCGACTTCATGGGATAAATAATAAGGCGCGTAGGTACTGGAATGGAGACAAACCATTCAAATCCTGGGATGTTTTTTAAAATAAAGATAATATACACAAGCCCGCTACACAAACCCTGCGTAGCCAAACAAACCATTCAAAAACGTAGGCTGTTTTTTAAAGTAAAGATAACATACACAAGCCCGCTACACAAACCCTGCGTAGCCAAACAAACCATTCAAAAACGTAGGCTGTTTTTTAAAGTAAAGATAACATACACAAGCCCGGTACACAAACCCTATTTCGCGCCTTATCCATGTATCCCACGAAGTCGGCTACAATCGTATCTTGCTCATCCTTGTATCAGGGATACCAATATATCAGTGACAAAATGGCCGCCGGTTTGTCATAGTATCGGTTCGCGAAGTGAAATTTTACTTAACGTAATTGAAAATTAATTACTTATTCAAATTTTTTTTTAATTGCTTTCCGCGCTTTTTTTCACCTTCCAGATTAAAGTTCTCAACTTAAAACGCGGTGAAAACATGGTTTTTTGCCAAAAACAAGCTGTGCCCGAATCTGCATTCCTCCCCCTGCTAATCCTGCCTCATGGTCCCTTGCATAATATGGTGGCGTCCCATCCTTTTGAAAAAGATGATTGACCATACATGACACTGGTAGGGTATTTGATGGCCTCAACAAGGCAGTACGGGTAGAATTTCTCCACTGGGAGTCATCGGATGAAAGATTTGTCCACCACTAAAAACCAGTTTTCGGTTCAACAAGGCAAAACTATTATTTGAAATAAGAAATTAACAAAAAATTAAAAGTGATAGATAATTAATAATTAATTACAATTTCATATAGCCGAACTGATAAATCTCGTTAATATAATCAAACCCTCGTAAATAAATTTACGTATCATAAATATACAATCGTTTTCACAAAAATGCTGACCATGTGGAAATAACCTTAAATTTTTGAGAGATGTGATACTTTGCCAGTATTTCCACTTCTTAAAAGAGTCAGTGGTGATATCAGCAGCAAAAATAACGAAGGAATGGCCATCATATGCAAATTATTTAGAAGTAGAGACAATGTAAACACAAAAATCATAAAATATTGGCGCTGTCTCCACTAATATGGCAACCCACTATAATTAAATCGAGGTATAAGGCTTGAGGTCGAACTTCAATGGACGTTTTCTTAGGCTCTATAGCACCGAACCGCCCGATATTTTGGATTCTTACTAAAAACTGCGTATTGTTTTACATTTATTCCTGAGTAAAATAATTTCTATGTCATCTGAGGTGCTGTATAGAAGGTCGTTTTGAGGAGAGGAAGGAATTAACATTGGCCTTGAAGAGAGCCATGGAGTAGGAAGGAGGAAACACAAAGGTCGGCAAATCGTTCCACATTCGAGCTGTTAAACCAAGAACGAATCGAAGAAGCGATCCGTTTTCATGTGACAAATGTCAACCATGTATATATGTTGGGCACGCGTTTGGTGTGCTTCCCAACTATGCACCGGTGCTGAAGGGATCAATGACGCTAATTCCTCGGAGAATCTTCCATTGAAATACCGATCGAACAAGGATAGCATTCCCACGCAATGCCTGTGCTCTAAAGATTGCAATCCATTTGTTAAGTTAGGCTAGACGAGAGGTGGCTGCCAAATACAACCGTGGGGCGCCCTTGTGACTTGTACAGGGTTAGCAGTTATGTACTACTAAAGTATCTGCGGATCCCGTACAGTACGTTCAGTTTTTGAGGGGCTAACTTAACTCTGACTTCGATAGAGCTCCCATATCTTAGCTGGTCACTTATAGTTACACCAATCATCTTAATGGAGGGCCTGTTCGGAAAATTGCTTCCGCTGGATACTAGATTTCCATTTCGATCCCTTATAGACGTAATCAGACATGATTGGGTCTTTGCAACATTAAATTCAGCGAGATTATGTTTACCCCAAGAGAAAACACTCTCGAGGTGACTGTACATTCTTTGCTTCAAAGCCCTCAAAGCCTTCAAAGTCATCCGCGTAACAATGAATTGGTGTACATGTCAAAAGGTCATTGATGTACAACAAAAACAAAGACGGGGACAGAACCGATCCCTGTGGGATGCCAGAATTTATTGTGTGGGAGGTAGAGTCAAAAGGTCATTGATGTGCAAATATGTTAAATGATCATTGCTGTGCAACAAAAATAAAGTCGGAGACAGAACCGATCCCTGTGGGAAGCCAGAATTTATCGAGTGGGAGGAAGAGGTGAAATCATCAGCAACCGTCTGAATCGACCTCCTCAAAAAGTCAGCAATCCACATACACAAGGATGCGGGAAGTCCGTAAGAAGGCAGATTGTTGACAAGTCCTTGGTGTCAAACCCGTTCAAAAGCCTTGGAAATGTAATCTTAAACAATATTTTTTCATCTGAAAATACGTAATCTTTATTCTTAGTGGATTTATGCCGCCGCGCCGTTTCTAAAATAGGCGGTGTTGCGAGTATACGCTGCAAGCTGGGCCGCGAATTATGAAAAATGAACAAAACTACCGCAAACAACGCTTACGATAAGCCACTTGCGGTTGCTTCTTTCCTTTCCCATAGCTCGTGTATTTCCCAAAAGGGAATGTATCTGCATTATTTTTTTGCGCTTAAACTAAATTTTAGTAGCAATTATGTTTGTTTTGTGGCGTCTTTAACAGGTTGTACTACAAACATTTTGGTAAGCAACAGAATATTGTAAAAAACATACCTAATTAAAAAGTAAGTAATACCCTAAACTCAGGAATAAAAATAAATTGACGACCGTTTGTTGATTTATGTCTAGAATGATTAATGAAGATGATGCAATAAAAATACGTTAAAATTTTGCGCACTAACAGTGGAAATAATCGAATAATAATTGTGACTTTTATGATTAATTATTTTTATCACTTCGAACTCTTTAAGCAAAAATGATCTGAAATCGTGTTAATAAATTGTAGATCAATACCTAGGTCTAGGTACGCTGACTCGACAGTTAATTCCTCAACAGTTGGCCCCAAAAAATCAAAATATGCTTATATATGAGTATGCATTTTAAACGTCTATGCATTGCTAAACCATTCATCCGATTGCGATGAAACTTTGAGGATTTGATGTGCGCATGCCCGCTATGTTTTCTATATGTATATTATAGTAAATTCCGGCATGATGAAATTATGCGTTGCTAACCATTCGCCCGATTGCGATGAAATTTTGGGGATTTGATGAGTGCATGCCCGGGAAGGTTTCTGTGTATACTGGTGAGTTCTAGCATTATTCATTCTGTATAAAAAATTGCAATAGGTGGCACGCGAGCTGTTTGAAAATTGAATGAACCGGGACTGAATGTATGGAATGCGGGAATGGGGAGGGGAACTCGGAAGGGTGTTAGCGACACGGGGCAAGCGGGAGAGGGGAGAGGGGAGTGGGAAGAGGGAAGGCGGAGTGGGAAAGCGCGAAGGGAAGGGGACGCGGGAGAGGAAGAGGAGACGGAAGGGGAACGGGATTTTATATCTCTCCATCTTCTTTTTGAGCCCGGTTGCGGCGCCTTAAGTACAATATTCAAGCACTATTCACACTTTGAGACATAGATGGAGCAGCTTCACAAATACGGCGAGTTATTAGAAAACTACCAATTTTTACAGTTGGTTTTTGTCAACGGTATCTTGTTTTGTTTTGTCGACAATCGTTTGCTTGTATTTTTTCTATATGTAATAGTATTAGGTAAGTTAGTGCTTTCGTAATTTATCCACAACTTGTCTAAATCTTGTGCTAGGAAGCCCAAAATTGGTAAGTACTCTTCAATAAGGAACTCCAGTAAAATATATTATGACTTTAAAAAAATATTTTCACACAGACCAATAAACGCTGATTCTGAATATATAAGTTTTTTTTATAATATTAAACGTAGTGTTCGTAAAAAATATTAAAAAGTGAATTTTTTAACGTCTCGTTAAAATACACTGTAAAGTTGGTACAATTGAATGGTTAGTGCTGACGTCACGCGTCACCAGTCATTGTATCACATTGTATTGAAATCAATTGACATGTAGGTATGGCACAAGCCATCAGTATTAACAACATTTCATGTTATTCTTTATTTCGTACTGTTTATAGAGATTTAGTTGTAGTGTTTATTGAAACAATATTTAAGCCTAAATAATTCAGTATCAAAAATAGAGGTATCTCTATTAGTTTATCTCTATTATTTAAAATATTTAAAACTACTGCACAAAAAAAATAATGAATGAAAAAAAGTAATGCTTCTTCTAGGGAGAATACTTCGAACAACGGAACAACGGATTTCAAAATGGCGGCAGTAGATCAGCTGATTGCCCAATCCCATACTAATTTTTCGGTAGTGATGACGTCACACGATTTATCATATTTCCGGGGGGTCTCGAAAAATTAAAACTTTGACAATTATTTTAAGTATTAAAACAAACTCTAAAAATAAAAACAAAAACGCAGTTATTTAAGTAAGAAGGTTATTATTCATAAAAAAAAATTAAAAAAATTGGACTGGAGTTCTCTATTGAATAGTGGTTTGTTGTGTATAGGTATATTCGTTTTATTAATATTTTAAAGATTTGTGATTTGTGTTTTTGTTTTAATTTTAGTTGAGCTATTAGAATTAATTTTATTCGTCAGGTAGGTTACAAGATTGTCATAATTTAATACCTAAGCCTAATCACAATAACACAGGCATCAGTCTAGCATGGTGGCCGAAAAATCCACAAACGATATAACCATAATATGCAATGAATAAAGAAAAATTTAAATTTAAAAAAAAATCTAAAATTACCTCCCCACCATTGAACATCTCTTCTAAGTCTGAACTCGACAACATATAATTTTGAAATTTGCCCATTTTAATAAAATTAATACATAAATTATTAAGAGTGTTTAAATGCCACTTTGTTGAGTTGTCATAAAACCAATTTGCATCAATAATTCCGTGATATTTATTTTTTTATAATTTTTATTTTAGCAGTTTTGAGACGAAAATTTTAATTGTGTATATATATTTAGTTATACTATGAGTACCGTGTTCATGGCTTTATATGAAAATCTATTTATTATTGCTTACATTTTTTTAAGTATGCTAGTACACAAATTGCGACTCGCGACCCGTGTATTGGAAGGAACTACTGTCGAATTTGCCGTATCAAAGAAAAGAAGAAGAAAAATAATGTGGGAATCTTAACGACGTAAGTGAAGAAAGCGTGTAAACAAATATACGCCGCGGCACGGCGTTCTGGACGAACGTACGGTCGAATTCACCCTAGCAGGCATGTAGATTGGACCTTTCCGCCGCGTTCATTTTAATTAATTCTGAAGAACATGTTACAAATATTTAAAATGTGTCTACATGTTGTCCTCCCGAAGTTATTAATTCATCGTATAGAAAAATAAAATCTGGTGCATACCGCTAACTTTATAGTTGAAAAACGGGTTATAAAGTTTTAAAATCGTTAAGGTACTGTTTTTATTTATCTATCTACATAAATAAAAACGAATCACCGAAATGTATGTACGCGCATAACTTTTGAACGACTAAACCAAATTGGATAATTCTTTTTTTTGTGTGTTCGTTATTGTCAGGACAAGGTTTGTATAAAACTTCTGGTGAGCTCTGGCATTATGAAATTTATATAAAAAAATTGCTATTGGTGGCACGCGAGCTGTTTGAAAACTGAATGTATGGAATGCAGGAGGGGAAGGGGGAGGGGAACTCGGGTAGGGGGTTCGCGGGAAAGGGGAGGGGAACCAGGGAGGAAGAAGGGGAACCTGGGAGGGGGGAGGGGGACCAGGGAGGAGGACCCGGGAGGGGGGAGGGGAACTCGGGAAGGGAGTTCGCGGGACGGGGGAAGGGGGGAGTGGAGTGGGGAGAGGGAAGGTGGAGGAGACGGAGTGGGAACGCGAGAGGGGAAGGGGAAGGGGAAGGAGAAGAAGGGGAGGCGCTAGGAGAACGGGACGAATAGGAAAGGACACGCAGGGAGAAACAATTTCTTTGTTAAATGGCGTAGCAACGCATGCCGGGTACCAGCTAGTATAAAATATAAATAACTCACATCGCTTGTGCGGCATGGAAATAAAAAAGTTATTATAGTTACGAATTTGCCGGAAATTATTAAAATGTGAATTTTGAGCTAACAAAAATTATAATCTTAGGGGATGCTGTGTCGGTGTTGTTAAAGAAATATCCAACTGTGCCTGAAGAGACCCACGTGGTGGGAGGGAGGAAACCAGAATGTTTTCTCAGCCGAGCTGTTGAACACAATAATCAGTCGTAGAAGTACATAGGAGTGATTTATTCTTATGTGACACATTTTATTTAAGTTTAAGTGCGCTGTATTTCGCGTGCATTGATAACGCGATCGAATAAAAGACTAACGTGGTCAGATGCAAAATCACTCGTCTCCAATCCGCTGCCGGAAAATGCTCAAAGTACTCTTCCTTTTCTCGGTCGTCTTGGTCGCAGCTAAAGGTAAGTCAATTCAAATTTTGGAAAACTGTTTTTAAATTATTCTACTGATAAATAATAATATTGATAATTTTGTAATTTTTAGAGCGCCGTTTGTGTGAAAAATCACCTCAAGGCCGGTGTACAATTTATTATAACAATTACAATCCTTAGGCTCTATTTAATTAATTTTATTATTTACAAGTAGATACAGATACATAGAACATACTTACCTGGCAGATATTTCCGATAAACACACATTAAGAGGGCATTACCAGAGAAAACCGGAAATACGTCATTTTCAAAAAAGTTTTTAGACGTATTGACTCTTTTCCACAAAAAATTATAAATGGATTTCGAAAGATTGTTCTTTTATCTAGCATTCGTATGTAATAAATTTTGAGATTTTTTTTTTAATTTTTAGTATAATAAGGTTATTCCATAGGTCGTTGGCAGATTTGTTCAATTTTCAAAAAAGTTTTTGTATTATACCACAACCATTTCAAATAATAAAATCATGCAGTAAAATAAATCAATACATTATCTAGCAAACGTATGTTTTAGAATTTTAATTTTAGTTTCAATAAAATCATTAAAAAATATGTACGTACATGTGTTTCTTGGCGAAAATTGGTCCATTTGTGTATTTATTTGCGCACTTACAAACTAATATATTTCAGATTTTTTTAACATTCTTATTAAATTTAGACATTATTGAAAAATGATAAATACTTATAGTCAAAAAATAACTACAAAAAGTACATTATTTTAATAGTTTTATCATCACGCCTTTCAGCATTTTTGGATGAAGGTATAAATTAAAGCTAATTTGAATTGAAATAAATTCGATATTGAGATATAATTTAAAAAAGCTGGTACGGAGAATAATTAATCTTTCTCATTGTAACCGCCCTGCACGATCGTAAGAACAACTTTCGACGAAATGTGGATTTTCGTCCGCTGGCTGGTTAAACGCTCTTAATTAATAAGTTTATGCTTGGAGAAGATACGTCTTTCTACGCGGAGGACATTATATTTAAAACACTGGACATTGCACGATTTTACATTTGCTTCTTCCATCACTGTTGGTATTATTACATTTATGAGAATATTAGTGGAAAAAGTTGAGATGATATTTATTTTGACAAACTGGAGAATTTAGGACTCTTTAGGGCTGGAGAATTTTTATGAAATGACCTTTACAAAAGCTTACAACCACTGGAGCAATTTTGGTCGAAAAATGGACCAATTTTATTTATCTGCGATTGACAGCGGTCCAAAAATGGACCACATTTTCCTACCATTCGTAATACATTTATTGTAATTATTTAAAACTTTTCCTTGGCCAGCCGTTTATTTTAATACAAAGCTTTTGAAATGCTTTATCTATTATGACCATAGATGTCGTTAATCCGAACTTCGTGGACTATTTTAGAACAATGTTAAAAATAAATTATTAAAAAAAGAAATTTCCCGCGAATTTTTGAACAGCTATTTACGGATAAAATTAAGCCCCTTTTCCATAGATATGCACCTTTCATTATCAAGTATACCAAAGACAACACACAGAAATCGAAAATATTCTATATTGACTCGAATAAGTATCCCTCACGGTAGTTTCAAGTAAAAAAACACTTTACGATATTTTAATATATTTTTTTTATAATTTCTACAAATATGAGATAAACGGTAAAATACAGGTTAATTCGTTGGCTATACACATATCACTATAATAAGTTTTTATGTCGCCACGTTAAAATACGAAGGTATGATTTTTTTAATGTTTGCGAAAAATTTAAAAAATAACCTACTGGGAAATCTCGAGCAATCGAGGTAAATTTATTTATTTCGCGTGATCGCTCCAGTTGTTGAATTTTTACTTTTTTACACAATTAGATATTTACAATGTTGCGGGCAGTGACGGTCAAGAAGAAAGGTTTTTGAATTTATGGGTATGACTGTCTGAAAAAGTCCGTGATCATTATCTTTGATATTAGCTAGGTAAATTTTAAAACTTGTTAAGCGCACTAGGAAATGTACTTATTTTATAATTTATTAGACCAAAGCAATATAATTGTTAAAATTTATTACGTTATTTCAGTCATAAATTCAACGTGCAACAATTGGATAGGGAGATATATATATAATAAAATTGTAAGCCGTTTTTAAAGGTGGTACAAAAATTTATTATTCAAGTAATTTTGAAAATTCCCATCAGCCACTTTCTTCAAAATTATAAATATTCAAAGATATCACATTGAAAACAATCAAAATTTAATTCATCATAAAATTTGCCATAAAATTAATTTATTTTCTAGACAACAAATGCACAACAATTAAATTAATAATTTTACAAAGAGATTGTTATAGTCTCCCTGAAGAAGTAAAAAAACTGATTTGGTATATTTCAAGAAAACATAAAATCCTTGTTAAGAAAGTGAACACCCGTTACATCGTCAACAAAAAGGAGTAACTCCATTAATTTCAAAAAATGTTTATGTTTTTTAATGTTGTCACTTGTTATTTTTTTTACTAATGTTGTTTTTATTTTTATTTTTACGCACCAGATTTAAATGTCCGGGTTAAATTTTCCCCACAGGAAAAACTAAACCCTTTCACACACTTTCCCAAATGATCATCTAGTCAACCCACGCTATGCAATTGGACTATATAAGTATTATAAATACAAAATAATACAAGAACAACGTGTCAACCTACTAGAGACCAAATGGGAATATAATTCACGACTCCAGATATTTTCATATCAGAGGGTTCGGCTCTGTAGCATTTCTAATTGAACCTATAAATTCTACTAATCCCTCAATATAAATATTTAAAAAATCTTTTGTAATCCTACATGTATTTAAAATTACTGATTTTTGCATTTTTATATACAAATATTTTGATAAATCTAATATGCTTAAATTTTGAATCAGATTCCTAGGTGGCCAGTGGCCGAAATAACAAATGGTAATATTTTTATAGTCCGAGAATGCCAAATTCTTTTAATCTCATTTCCTAAATCTCTGTATTTTCTAATTTTTTCAGAAACAGTTTTTTGAATATTACAGGAATTTGGAATAGCTACATCAATGATATAAGTTATTTTTTTTAATTTTGTCATGTTAAACTATATCAGGTCTATTATGACTAATTGTTCTGTCTGTTAGTATAGTTTTATCATAATATATTTTATAAAATTCATTTTCTATAAATGAATTCTGTTCGCATTCATAATATGGTACTACATTACGGCAATCAATCAAGTTATGTTTAATTACCAAACTTTGGTGAATTATTTTTAAAACCTGATTGTGCCTAAATGTATACTCGGACGGCGCTAATATAGAACATCCCGATATAATATGTTCTATAGTTTCCGGAAAAGCCAAACATTTTCTACATAAATCATCAATTTGATTTATATCTTTGATTATATGCTTCCTATAATTTTTAGTATTAATGACTCTATCTTGAATGGCAAGCATAAATCCTTCTATTTCTGCGCTCAACTCTCCAATACCCAACCATTTGTTTGACGAAAGTTTGTCAACATACGTTTGGTTGAGATAATTGAAGTGTTTTGCGTGAATAATTTTATTTGACCAGGAATCTAATAATTCCTGGTTAGTATTTATAAGAATGTTGGCATTCTCGTCATATAAATTTAAAGGTGTAATATTTCTATCTGCCTTGCAAATTATTTTGTGCATTTCTGAGCTATTAGCTTTCATATGGAAAAAATTTCTAAGCATTTCTACCTGATTGTGTTTCAAAGATGTTATTTTGACTACACCTCTACATCCTAAATTTCTAGGTAAATTAATTCGTTCTATAGCTGAATTTGGATGATGGCAATTAAACTTTGTTAACGTAGTTCTAATTAATCGTTCTAAACTATCTAAATCTGTATTGGACCATTTAATTATGCCAAATGAGTACGTTAGTAGAGGTATTGCCCAAGTATTTATTGCTTTTACTAATTTTTTAGCAGATAGATTGCATTTTTAAAATTTTCTGATCCTAGTTTGAAATTTAATCCTAATATCATTTTTAATACTAGTGTGATCTAATCTATTCGATTGCGGGTATCCTAAATATTTATAAACCTCATCCCCTTTCATATTTTAATTTTGAAATTTCTAAATATACCCTCGTCTCCATCTACAATTTTGCCTTTCTCTATATGGATCGTTTTACATTTATCTAAACCAAAAGTCATTTTAATATCATCTGAAAAAATTTTAACTACCTTAATCATTTTATTTAATATGTATTACCATTATTTCTTATAATATTATTTTTTATAATATTATATGAAATACTTACAAATATAATATTACACTTCTTTGTTTTGCCGTTATTTTACATAAATTTTTTAACAATATCAAAATTTTAATTAAATAAAAAAATATAAATTAATGTATTTAAGTAAGGCAAACACACGAGTAATGTTAATTCCTATTGTGCTCAAAACCCATTTTGTTGCACGTCCTAATTTGAGAGCTACCACTTCTTTAAAAATCCGAAGCATTTTAAAATTGTTTTAATAACGTTGATTATTTTTACGAACATAATTATGTTACGAAATTTGTTTGTTATATTTTAACATGTTTTAAATGTTCCTTCCTTTGAAACACGGTTTTCCACTTTCTTACTTTTTACTTCTTCGTCATTCATTCCCAAAACAGAGATCAGGTATTTCCACTAAACTTTTCAATGTGAAAGGAGGGTATGGTACCGCCGCCAGGGAACCATTTTCGGATAACCAACACCTCTACAGGTCACCCCAAGTGGTTCGCTATATTTCAAAAAAATATAAATTTAAAATTTATAAATTGAAAGAGGTGGGTTGGCGCGAAATTGAATATTCTGAAAGTTTGTTACCTGTTGTATGCTGATGATGTGGTACTAATTTCTAACATTAAGGAAGATTTACAGTCTCTCGTTATACGCCTCGAATTACGTGTGAAGAATAAGTAAATGATGAATGTATGGAATGTTATGGTTTTTGAAAAAGAGAAACTACCAAAAAAGGTGTGAAATGTAATTGTGAATGATGAAAACTTGGAGCAGGTAGACGAGTTTGTATAATAGAAAGTCGTTGAGAAAAGATGGGAAGGCTGATAGACAGATTAAAACAAGGGTACCTAAATGCATGTAACTCCACTAAGGAGGAATGAACGCGGTTGGCGCTAACAAAAAACTGTCCAAAAAAGCGAGGCTGGCATTCCAGAATGGAGTACTGATACCTACCCTGATGTATGGCAGGAACTGGCAAAGGAACGATGAAAGTTAGTAGACTGAATACTGAATAAATGGGATCCTTGAGACGCATGTATGATCGTGTGAGAAATGTGGAGATCCGCCAGAATGCAAGGCTGATGTAAGCATAATGAGCAAGACTAAGAAAGGGTCCCCCGGATAGTTTGAGCATGTAGAGCGAATGAACGAAGAAATGAATTTAAGGACAATATACGACGCACATATGAATGGTAGATGCCCGAGGATGACATGGCATGATCAAGTGAATAACATACTTGAGTAGAGCCATGCCAAGAGACAAAATAATAGAAAAGTATGAGACGATTCACGAATTTATTTATTTATTTTTATTTATTTATTAATCTTAAGTTAGCTCACATCTTTGTGTGTGCTAATATAGGGTTTTCCAATATGAGGTGTTATTTTGAATAGCCCGCTATTTCGGTAGATGTCACTTTTGAAGCTGTCATTTTTGACATTTGACAAGTAAAAACTACGCCATTAATAAAAGTGGAACGATACATGCTTCAACAACGCATTGAAATTATTAAAATTCACTATGAAAAAGAGGCTGGAGCAACAGTTACCGTGAATGGATTGCGCTATCGAGAGATGATTAATGATTTTTTTATGGCCGGAATTGGATAATATTGATAAGACGGCGCTACGTGCCACACAAGCAACGAAACCATTGATCTTTTACGGGAAAAGTTTCCGGACCGTGTTATCTTTCGAAGAGGTGATCACAATTGGCCACCGAGATCTTGTGATTTAACACCTTGCGACTTCTTCCTTTGGGGCCACGTGAAAGAGAAGGTCTACGCCAACAGCCCAGCGTCGATTCAAGACCTCAAAGATGGAATTCGTGAGGCTATCGAGGACATAGGGCAGCCACTTTGCGATTTGGTTATGGAAAATTTCAAGAAAGGATATGGTAAGCGTGTAAAAAAGTAAGCGTGGTCGTGGTGGTCATTTGCCTGATGTTATTTTCCATTATTAACGGCATACCTTCCTCTTTATAATGAAATAAACATCCGATCATTTATATTAAAAAAATGCATTTTTCTTTGAATATCAAAATAACATCTCTTATTGGAGAACTCTGTACTTTATAAAGATACTAGCTGGTTCCCGGCATGCGTTGCTATGCCATTTAATAAAGAAATTGTTTATCTCTGCGTCTCCTTTCCCATTCGTCCCGTTCCCGTTCCCCATCCTCCTCCCCTTCCTCTCCCGCGTCCCCTTCCCCTCTTGCGCTCACACTCCGTCTCCTCCACCTTTCCTCTCCCCACTCCAATCTCCCCCTTCCCCCGTCCCGCGAACTCCCCTCCCCCCTCCCGTATTCCGTACATTCAGTCCCGGTGCATTCAGTTTTCAAACAGCTCGCGTGCCACCTATTGTATTTTTTTATACAAATTTCATAATGCCAGAGCTCACCAGTAGTTTTATACAAACCTTGTCCTGATAATAACGAACACACAAAAAAAGAATTATCCGATTTGGTGCAGCCGTTCGGAAGTTATGCGCGTACATACATTTCGGCGATTCATTTTTATTTATATATATAGATATATAGATAGATAGACAGATAAAAAGATAGATAAACATTTACATTGGTTGGCAAACATAATCATTCTTTAAATATTACACATAAATAAAGACATTAATAATTGAGGTATACATATTTTAGTAATTCTTTTTTAAACTTATTTATATTTTCTATCTCAGTAATTTCATTCGGGATGTTATATATTTATTATACAGTTGGACTTCCTGGTACATCAGAGATTTCTTGGTGCTTGATTTTTTTCTTGGCAACATTATAATTTGCTTTGAATTTCTTGTCCCGTGTCCGTGTGTTTCGCTATTGTAATGTATTTTTCTTTTTAGTTCCTTAGACATCATCCCCATGTTAATTTTATGTAAAAAATAAGTACATTCAAATACACAGTTTGCTTCACCGTCAACATATTTAGCTCTTTTAGCATGTCTCGTATCCGTGTGTATATGTTGCGCCTAAGTATTATTCGCATTGCTTTATTTTGCAGTATTTGCATTTTTTTTCATTTTCTCTTCATTGCAGAGAAAAAGAATACTTGAACAGTGGAGGTAATCCACCTCTTACCCGCCCTGGTATAAGTAACTGATGGCTACTCCTTCAAGGCTCTGGCAAGATTCTAATTTTTTTTGTTAAACGAAGCTACATTTATTTATTTTGAACGAATCTAGACCTCCAGTGTCCTTGCATACGTTGTTAGTAAGCAGTATGCAAGTGCTTAACAGGAAAAACAAAATGCAAAAAATAGGTTAGTAAGACAAAGATAAATTAAACAGGGCAAAAGAAAAACTCATTCGTGAGGCTCTATGAGGCGGCATTGCATCTGTAAAAAACCCGCAAGCACCTGCATAAAATAGAGAACATAAGTAATACAATAAATCTCAAATCAATTGGCAAGTACCAACAAAAAATGTAAATGGCTTTCGGTCTGACCATAAACTACACTTAGCTTCCGTGTCCCTTAGCGAACCACTCAGTGAAGCCTCAAAGAATGTGAATCGTGCACGATGGCACGAGGGTTTAGAATAACCTGTGGTTATTCCTTGCTAAATGAAACGTTATGGATTTCGATAAGAATTATGCCCAATCACCAAACAAGATCCGGTATACTTTAAATTGTAAATTTTGACTTCTTAAAAAATTGGTCCGTTCTGGGGGGGGGGTGGCTAGACCGGCGCCCTGCTTGTGGTCCCTGTCGGAAAAATAAACGTACAAGTGGTCCCGGGTCAGAAAAAGGTTGGGAACCACTGGTCTAACAGAACACAAAGGGGCGTCTGTGTGGACGGCTGGTTCGTGTCTGTACGTCAGAACGCGCGCGAACAATGGAGGACTTGTTCTCGGCAGACTGAGCTATGTTCGCCGCGCGCATGCCGGGAACAGCTGCGAGTAGGTACATGCTCGGTTCGTGCGCGCTGCGTCCACACTTATGAACGTTCCTTCCATGTTACATTGCATGTTACGTTACAGCAATCTGTACCCGACTTTAGCCGCCGCTACCCGAATTTCTACCGATTTCTTACATATCTACCATAAACACGGTAAGTTTTAAAGCCCTTAAAAAATATATGTTATTCTTGAAGATAATATCTAGACATTGCCCGCGCCGAAACGCAAAATAATATAAAATGATAGAAAAAAATCGCAAAGTATGCTCCAAAAATTATTATAACCTAACCTAGTTTCAGTTATTTTACAAGCAATGTGTATGAAAAAATTCAGCGTTTCTTTAAATGCTGTTTAAGACAATGCCCGCGAGATTTTTGCTCTATTTTAAACAAGTCGCGTTTTATTAAACATTTTCGCAATTTTCGCTTCGATTTTGTCGCTGTAAATGTTAGCGCTCTCCTCTAACATTCGTAATTTCGTATCTCTCCATCTTCTTCTTTTCGAGCCCGGTTGCAGAGCCTTAAGGACAATCCCTACTAATATTATAATTGCGAAAGTGCGTGTGTTTGTTTGTTATGCTTTCACGCCTAACCCACTGAACCGATTTTAAAAATTCTTTCACCAATCTAAAGCTACATTATCAGAGAGTAACATAGGCTATATATAATGGTAAGTTCTGGCATAATAAAATTTGTATAAATGAAAATGATTTTATTTCATATATTTAAAAGCAGGGTAAAGGTGGGGAAAGGTGGAAGGAAACGGGGACGCACGGGAAAAGACATGCAGGGAGAATCAATTTATTTCTTTGAATGGCATTGCAACGCATGCATGCATTGGTACTAGCTAGTGTAAATATAAAAATTCAATTGACGTGTATTTCCAGCTGCACCAATGGTTGATGATGGCATCCAATTGCGTATATACGGAGGATCTGACGCTAAAGTCGATGAGTTCCCTTACATGGTCTCCCTGAGGGAGAGCCGCGGCCATTTCTGCGGAGGCTCTATCCTCAACTCCCGCACCATTATCACAGCTGCCCATTGCGTTGATGGGTAAACAATTCTTAAATATTTATAAGTGTATTAATTTAATAACCATTATAATTATTTATTTTCCTTTAATATAACTAACACCTCTGCCAACCCCAAGTGGTTCGCCACGTTTGGTGACTTATCAAGGGTGCCAGGGTTCACAGGGTGAGGTTTGTCCAGTTCTTGGTGGCGGATGCGCCTGCCCACTTGCTGCGTGGCGGGCCGGATCGAGAGAGACTTGTTGAAGGAGGCTTTTTGACCTTTCCAACCGGACTCTCTCGACCCATCGCCTTACACTGCAGTTGGAGGAATAGATTCATACTTCCGTCACTCCTGGACACACTGACCCCCAGATTCCTACCCACCCCTCGTACCTTTTTCCTTCCCAGAACTTCCAATCCTTTTCTTTACAAAGACCCTCCACACAGCATCCCCTAAGATGACATAGACCCTGAGGGAAGTTATTTTCCTCGGGACCTCCTCAGTGTCACTAATGTTAAGATAAAAAATAATAAAAATGTACCTACATAATATATAATTTTTTTTGTAAACATTTTATGATAAGGGGCCATTAAGGTGGTCCATAAATGTTTTTTTATTATTTTTTATTTGGCCACCCCGTGAATTTGTTACACGTATTCATAGAAATAACATAGTAAATGTTATTTCTATGAATGCTCAATATTTCTATGGTGCTCAATCGAGTGTTGTTTTTTAATTTTTTGTGTAAAATGCTTAATTTTTACTTTTTGCTACAGGCCAGTTTCGTGTGTTAAACTATTAAATAAATATTAAAATAAACTACTGAAGAGTTTTATAGACAAATTTGAACAGTATTTGATACTTATTTAGTAGACTGTGAAGGGAATCAGTGTAGTAAAATGTGTTCATCTACTCGAAAAAAATACGAAATTTTTCTACTTGGGGTTCGAGATATTGAGCCAATGATGAGACTTAACCAACATCCTACTCTTCGGCAAGTTTTGCTCCGTTATCACTACATATTAAATTATTCCAAAAATGTGAAAGATTCCGCGCATGTACTTATTCAAGTATTTTTAAAAGTATGGAGGAAATCTAGTATTCCGACCAGACAACAAAATCACTGCATTGAAAAACTAATTAAGTTTCTTAAGAACTTGGCTGCTATTGAATAAAAATAGAGGAAGAAATTCTGAAGCACAAATAAAAGGAGAGTATTTGTTTAAAAAAGAACTAGACAAGCTTTTTGATATTGCCCATTCAAGCGCTTTGAATTTGATAAAAATTGCGGAAGACAGAGCGTTTCTCATCGATCAAAGATGAAAACGTAAGATGATTATGACCTCAATCGACAAGAAACTAAAAAAGGTCAAAGAAAGTTCTCTAAAACGGAAACAAAGATCTGAAGAATTGAAAGAAATGGCTGCTGAAAGTAATGCTTCATCTTCGATGGTGTCGAGACAAGAGTTAGAACTTGAGTTCAGCTTCAGTAGTACTTCTAGTAATGCTAGGATTTTAGAGGATAAGTCCAAAGATGAGTTTGTAGTGCGTTGAGCTGTCTGCAAGTGACATATTTACACAATAATATAACACCAGTGCGTTTGATCGTAATAAGATTTAAACTAATCAAGAGAGAAGAAAAACAAATTGTTCGATTTGTTAGTTATTATCTACACCAAAGTTTGAATCGAAGCGTTTTTGGCAGCAGATGCACCAGTAAATCACTTTATACTTTGGAATAGCTTAAAATTTTACGAAGCCATAGATTCCGAAATCAGTATAGCATCTAGGGGTGTCTTAGAGCGTCACTAATGGTATTTGTCAGATGAACTAGTCTCAATTACCTTGTTTTCTAAGAAGTTGTCTGATGCTGAGAAACAGGCCATTGTTCAAAAAATAAAATCTGATGGCGGTAATCCTTCAGTACGAGGTGATTCTGCTAAGCTTGCCTCAGAGGTTACATTAGAAGCTTTTGCAATACAAAGAACGTTGAAAACGCTGTTAGTTCTTGATATCACGGACTCTTTTTTGTAATTACCTCCTAAGACTTGGAATAACAGTGTTGATTTCCTTCAAGGTAAAAGCTGAGTCAAAAATTTGCGTGTTAATGATACAGCGGAGAGAGGTGTTAAACTATTTGAAGATTACAACACGATACTCACTAAGAATGAGGAAGAAAAGCAATTTTTACTTCACATCGTTGAACAAAACAGAAAAATCGTTTCTACTGAAACATTCAAAATGGAGTTAACCAACATAGTTTAATTATTGCTTTGTTACCAAATTTTGTTCAAATTTAAATACGTTTTATACTTATTTGACTAAAATACTTGTAATATTAATAAACCTTAAATTACGTGTTTTACTTAAAATCCAGAACTTTGGTCAGAAACTTCTAATTCGATGAGCACCCCCTTGTATATAAGATAGGGGGCTGAAATTTTTTACACATAATAGAAATGATAGGTGTAAGAAATAAAGTGGGTGGCTACATCTATGCTTGAAAAAACAAAATTTACTATACAGGCCTGGACCACCTTAATGGCCCCTTTTTTACAGGTAGTGGGGAGGGGAAGGAGGTGGGGAAGAGGAAGGTTGGGAAGTACCTGGCTATTCAGATCTGGTCACTAAACACGGCTAAAGCCATTTTCAAGCAACGTTTCAATTCTGAATGGTGGTCTTACACCAGGGCGATACTAATAGTATCTTCCACTCTGGAACATGCCGCAAATATACTATATATTATTTTAAATGAATTAATTGTGAAATAACACAAATTAATCAAATAAAATTTATTTGCGCATGCCGGGTTCGAACCCGCGACCTCCGGAATGTGAGTCAAGAGTCTTAGCCACTGGACTACGGAGGCCGTCATTGTGAATTATTTAAAACTAGCTGACCCGGACACGCGTTGCTGTGGCTAATAAAACACAACGTCATCTACTGGATGGGTATCCAACCTTTATAACCACCGCCGTCTTTGAGTTTATCGCGAAGAGTTATAGTGAGGACTTTAATTTATAATACGTAGAGATGGTGTGAAAGATTATAATAATGTGCACGAAATGCTTGGGGTAACTAACGTATTTAAGATAATAAGGATTAATACTGCATTCGTCTAAATAACTTTTTAATGTACGTGACTATTTTTTAGAAGATAGAATGGGTATAGTAAGCTAGCCGTAAAAAATAGATATATATGCCTTCGCGGACTTTTTTGTAGATCTATAAAAGAGGAGTATCCCACCATGCATTGTTTTGTTATATCCCAAAAGTATTAGGCAGCGTTTTCGATGAAAGCTACCAGGCGGCTTGACTTTTTCCGACACTTCTAACAATTATCGTTATGTTTCAACCAATTTAAACAAATCCTAGACAAATTATATACTCAAACCTTCCTTACGAAACACTCTATCTATTGGTGAAAACCGCATGAAAATCCGTTCAGTAGTTTTCGAGTTTATCGCGAACAGACAGACAGACAGACAGCGCGTGGACTTTAATTTATAATATGTAGAGATAGAGATGTAGAGATGATTTAACACCAAGCAACTAAATTTAAAACTATCTCATTTCTCGTTCTTCCACTCTTCGATACTAACGTGTGTACTTTTCTAACAGAGACCGTACAGCCGACGAAATAAAAGCCGTCGTGGGAAGCATCTATCTGAAATCTGGAGGTACCGAGTATCAAATATCCAAAATCATCAGCCACCCCGAATACAATATGAAACCTACCGTAGTTAACGACATCGCCGTCCTTATCACCAGCGAGCCCATCCTCACCAGTCACAGCGTGGGCTTCATCTCCTTGCCTTCTACCGTCACTGGTGCCGGAGTCAACGTCACGATGATTGGATGGGGAGACATCGATGAAGTGAGTGTTACTTAATATTAAACCCACCCTTACCAATTACTTCGCTGTCCTTATCACCAGTTACAGCCTGGGCTTCATCGCCTTACCACCGTCACTAACGCCGGAGTCAACCTCACGATGACTGGATGGGGATGAACGGAAGAAGTGAGTCTTATTAAAAAACGCAGTTTCTTATTACGTAATTTCATTATTTTATCTATACACTAGCGATTTCCCGACAGGCGTTGCAATGCTACTTAATAAAGAAATTGTTTCTTCCTGCATGTCGTTTCCCATTCATCCCGTTCCTCTTCCGCCTCCCCTCCCTTTCCCGCGTCCCTTTCCTCCCACGTGTTTCCACCGCGCCTTCCCTCTCCCCACTCCCCTCTCGCGGGTCCCCCGTCCCGCAATCTCCCCTCTCGCGTTCCCCTCCCCCACCCACGTTCCATACATTCAGCCTGTACAGTTTTCAAACAGCTCGCGTGCCACCTTTGACAATGTTTTTTTATACAAATTTAATAATGCCAGAGCGCACCAGTGAATGCAGAAATCTTCGCGGGTGTGTTTACAACAATTCAATAAAGATTCATCGCAGTCGGACGAATAGTTTAGTAAATAATTTCATAATGCCAGAGCTCACCACGATACATAGAAACAATCAGATTCCGGCTTCTTCCGTAGATGGTCTGCTTGTCACCGTCTACTTCTTACGCACGCAATGCTAGCATGCCAACGCCAATTTGCTCCCTCGATATTCTGCGGATGCAGGCTCTATTGCTCGTCTTCTTGAAGTAAACATATGAGGTGGCGTCTTCTTACATGCGTCTTCATGCAACAATTTTATTCAATTGTCGCAACAATTCCTTCTCTTCCTTACTATCACTTTCGGTTAAAATTTCGCCTTCAGGTTCTTTAATTTCCTTAGCTGCGCCAGTTGTGGTGTTCATGGCTGCCCAGTTTTGGTGGCAGCGCCAATTATGATATGCGGACTCACATATGTTAAGACGAAGTATTGTGGGTAGTACACGAATGAAGAGAGTAAAGTATACTGTGCTAGTATTTATTAGGGAGCTGCCTAAAGCAAAAGAGGACGTACTTCTAGCACGCATCGCCTTTTATAGATTCTCGCAAGCATACTATCTCGCTTGCTCTCATACACATTCACACAGACATATTGTTGATACATTATACATATACATATTGATACATTATACATACATTCCGATGAAATACCCTCCGTAAACGGCTATTTACGTTCATTTTAGTGTTTGATATATCATCATTTTCTTTTTTTTTTCAATTTCATTTTTCATGCTTATTTGTTTATTTTATTTAATTTATGTGTTGTTATTTACTATTTACCTTAACTTATTATTTATCTTTTTTGTTATTTAAAAATATCGAATGTATTGCATTGCACTTCCCCTGCATACATTCTGGAATAAACTTATAATAATATTATATAATTAACTTATTATTATTATTATTAAAGGAAAGATACAATCATTAAAATAAAAAAACCTCACACGTATAAAGAAAATGAAAAGCAAAGTTTTTTTTTACATCAGTTCCACAACACATAAGGCCCTGACGAAAATATTTTCCTCAGGGCCTGTGTCATCTTAGGGGATGTTGTGTGGAGGATCTTTTTAAGGAAGGGAAGGATAGGAAGTTCTGGGAAGGAAAAAAGTATTAGGGGAGGGTAGGAATCTGGGGTCAGTGTGTCCGGTAGTGACGGACGTATGAATCCATCCCTCCAACTGCGGTTCAAGGCGTTGGGTCGAGAGAGTCCAGCTGGAAAGGTCAAAAGGCCTCCTCAACCAGTCTCTCTCGATCCGGTCCGCCACGCAGCAGGTGGGCAGACGCACCCGCCGCCAAGACCCGGACAAACGTCACCCCGTAGCGAACCACTTAAGGTGCGATTCCTAAGGGTGACCTATGGTTGACGTATGACAGAGGTGTTGGTTAATCAATAAATGGATCCCGGTTCACAAATTATCGTAAGTGGAAAAAATTCACAAAAAATATAAATCCGTACACAATGCCATCTCTGATACTGACAAAATCAAAACACGGACAGTTGTGCATTGATGATTGCTTCATTGTGTAATGTTTGACTTAATAAAAAAACTGAATTTAATTCAACAGTTATTGATTCTGAGGCGGTACGAAGTTCGTCGGGTCAGCTAGTATTTTTATAAAATCAAAAAATATTGAAAGAACCTACCATGGCTTATTTAATTTGTTCTGTTTTCAGACTGGAAAAGTTCCCAACACCCTACAGAAAATTACTCTTACCGCCATCTCCAATGATGACTGCAACAAGAAGCAGAACAGCCCGATTTATCCCACCACCATGTGCACATTCACCAAGACCGGAGAGGGTGTTTGCTCTGTAAGCCATACATTTATAAATTATTTCGGTTTTGTTAGCGATGTAGCAATACGGCATTTAAAGTCTGTATAAAACTTCCTAAACATATGTCCTCAAAGATATCTATCTTGGAGCTTACAAACTGGAGAGAGCTGGCACAAAACCGAGATGAGTGGAGGAAGACTCTTGAGGAGGCCAAGACCCACCAGGGGTTGTAGAGCCAATAGTGATGATGATGAATATGATAAAAATTCCTATGATTTATGTTTTTACTAGTTTTTTTTTTTTCACGCGTACCGTTTAGAAGCAATAGGCCACTTGCATGGACTTCATAACGACTTGGAAAAAATCGTGTGGATAGAGTTTTTTACTAAGATTACGAAAATGTTAGTAAAAATTTTTAGAAATATACATTTTTTTTTATTTTTAAATAAATAAATCCATTATTTGGGCTTGTGAAGTCACTACATGAAAATGTCCCGTCGCCGAAAATGTTCCTATTAATTTTATAAAATTCCACACTGATTTATTTTTTTATATGGCATCACTTTGATTTCAGGCGAATTTTTGAATTCGTTCACTAGATTTTTGTTTGTTCTCTGCGAACTTATCATTTGGTTTCACTTTTTGACAGATGCTCTGAAGAGAACCCCGTACTTTTAATGATCTACGGCAGGGTTTCCCAATTTTCGTTTTTTTTTTTCCCAATTTTTCCCAGTTTCGCGGAACCCTAGGGTTCCGCCGAACCTGTACAGGGGTTCCGCGACAATTTGTCGGAAGAATTTAATTTAATATAATATACACATATTCGTATTTGAATACTTCTGATATTTTTCTCATTATTTGTATAAATATTTCACAAGTACCCTTCCAGGTAGAGAGACTAAGCTTAATGGAAGTGGAAAGAGCCGTTTATGGTGTTATCGCACTAAACCTTCATTTTACATACCTACTAATAAAAATCTCCGAAATTTATTACTGTGCTGTGTAATACAATGATCAGAATATGCACATCTGTGTGATGTGGAAACAATTACAACGGGATAACTTATCTGCACGTGTATCACGAAATTTCTGTTTCCAAGGAACCCAATCATATTTTTTGGAAATCGACTATACCTGAAAGTAACAACGTAAACATCTATCAGTCTTAGTACATCCTTGTTAGCAATTAGTCGAACTTATTATGGTGTTGGTGAAAAAATCGTGTGAAATTGTGTCAAAAGTTGACCGGTCAGTGGTTGAGTGGGCATCGCGCTTGGGGCCCGCCCGGGCGTCCCGTGTTCCTCGACTGGCTAAGTCCTCCATCACAACACAAGCAACATTTTCGGCTTTTTGTGGTGGTAGTAGGAGTTTTTCAAACAATGTTGGATTATTCGTAACCCGGGAATGTTTGTCTTTCTTTTAAAAAAAATTAAATAAAATTAATTTGTGGAAAATAATCGCTATCAATTAAATATCGAACGTTTAAAGGAGAACATCAACTTCATATATAATGCATATAATATACATGTATATCTACATTTGGGAATCAAAGGTGAGGAATACAAGCCATAATCATCAATTTGTAGATTTTTTTTTTTTTAAATGAGCTAAGGGTTCCGTTAAAATTTGCGGGTTTGCAAAGTGTTCCATTGCAGAAAAAGTTTGGGAAACCCTGATCTACGGGGTTCTCTTCAGAACGTGCAGATGATGTCGGTACGTGTTTTAGAGGTATAATGATTATGGTGCTGATTTTAACAAAATTAAATTTTATAATATTCTTATTATTATTATAATTTACAAGTACAAGTATATTACATTGAATGTAGTAATATAGACGCTGTTCATTATAATGATTTATGATCAATAAGATGGATCAAGGAAAAAAAATATTTATGAGATGTAATATTTTTGGTATGCCTCGCTATTCTGCTGTGCCATTCGTGTGGAAAACGTTCTTTTTTTTTTTAAATGATTTTCGGCTATGTAATTATCGTTTTTTCACACCTATAAAATTATGTCCCGTCTTTCCGGTTTATAAAAAATGGTCTGATTTATCGGATTGAAATTTTCAAAAAATTCCCAGGGTTTCAAAAATACGATTAAAAAAAAAAAAATACAGAATGTCTTAGAATATTTGCCTAAACCGGAAAAAAATTTAAAAAAAATTGATGCAAGTGGCCTATTAATGGGTACGGGGTTCTCTTCAGAACGGGAAGATGATGTCGGTACATGTTTTAGAGGTATAATGATTATGGTGCTGATTTTAACAAAATAAAATTTTATAATATTCTTATTATTATTACAATTTACAAGTTCAAGTACATTACATTGAATTTAGTAATATAGACGCTGTACATTATAATGATTTATGATCAATAAGATGGATCAAGGAAAAAAATATTCATGAGATGTAATATTTTTGGTATGCCTCGTTATTCTCCTGTGTCATTCGTGTGGAAAACGTTCTTTTTTTAAATGATTTTCGGCTATGTAATTATCGTTTTTTCACACCTATAAAATTATGTCCCGTCTTTCCGGTTTATAAAAAATGGTCTGATTTTTCGGTTTGAAATTTAAAAAAAATCCCCAGGTTCAAAAATACGATTAAAAAAAATTAAAAAAATACAGAATGTCTTAGAATATTTGCCTAAACCGGAAATTTTTTTTTAAAAATGTGATGCAAGTGGTCTATTGTTAATTGATGTTTGACGAATGTTTGGCTGACCTGTTAGAGCGATTTGAACAATAAGAATATCTTGTCACGCACTAAACGTATCCGTCTTATCAATAAATTTCTAAGTTAATAAACCTTTTCTATCGTAAAGTACTTTGCACAAATAAAGTTTTATCTGTCATAATTACGAAATAAAACCCTTAATAATAAGTACTTTTAATTTTAACTTTAAAAATTCCCATTACCTAATTAAATTATTAGTAACAATACTAATATTAAATTAAATTCATCATTAGTGACCAAGCAAGAAAAATGTCATCATTAAAAACAACTACCAAATCATAATTTTTGTTTTATTTTATTTATTTTAAATACATGTTTAAGTTACCGTAACCAATAATACCACACAAATGAAGTATTAAAATCCGTAAGCCTAGACTTTAACATTAGGGTGCACAGTTTACACCGCGCTGTGCAAGCAGGTTACAGAGCATCGGACCATCCCGTCAATAATAAATAACCCATCAGACAATAATAAACATTCATTTTATTTAATTAAGTTAGAATAATATTGTTTATCCTTTATTGATCGAAGTTTTTTAGTAATAATGAATTGTTGAACATTTATTTCAAAATATCATAGATAATAATAACGGACAAGTAATAATAACAGAATCGTTTTTTTTTCCGAACGGCATTACTAATGGTAGGATAGTTCTGCATCTCGGAACAACAAAAGTCCTGTGCCTGCGCGGTTGTGAAGTTGTCGGGAACATAAAACTTAATTTGTTGTACGATATTGAGAATATAAATATTACCTCTTCAAACTTCGCAAACACACTTTATGGCGTCATTTTTAATTTAATTAAAAAAGATAACATTGTAAACACCACTATATTATCGACATGTTTCAAAAACAATGTTTTCTTCTTTTTATTTTAAATTGCATTAAAACAGATATTACCGTTCGGAAGATTATAATCCTGTTATCAGCAAAGCAGTTTTCCTGCTATCGGCGAAGAAATTATGCAAGGTGGGTGGTTTGTATATTTATGTGTGCAAGCATACTGGACAGAAAGGCTGGTGAATTTAATCACGGATAATACCCGAAGTCTCTAATTTATAAATGTCTCAGAAACTTCTTTTATATTTCTCTACCATTAGATTTTTATTTTTTAATGTTTAATTTATAACATTGTCACAGCATTGAACATAATATTAGGCAAAACAAAATAGTGAATAACATATCAAAATTAATTTCTACACCAATTAAGAGTGCTAGCTCTTGAATTTGGAGTAAGAGTTATTTCATAATTATTTCATTACATCATAATAATTTTACATGGAGTGTACAATAAATTTAAACTTAAGTACTAGGATGTTGTGACGTTAATTTTTATTATGGCATGAATTGAAGTTATAACATTTTGATTTGTGATATTATTTTTTTTTAATTAGTGTGACCTTATTTTTTTAATGATATGAAATTTGTAATTTTTTTACTTCTTCGGGAAATATTTTATGCCTTTGTAAATATAATTATTGGGCATTTTTTGTGTTGAAAATAGAAGAATTTGGATGTTAAATTTATGCCTTAATGATGAGTTAAATTTAATTTTTTTGATTACATTTTCTTTGAATATTTGTAATATTGAATCTTTTTTAAATAGGTCTTCAATTTTTGGAACTTCCAAAATTTTGAACGATAATGCTGAAGGGAATGTTGGTTTTTTTTTTCAAAATTACTTTAATAATTTGTTTTTGTAGGACCCATTTGTATCGTAAAGTACCCATTGTACCCATTTTTACATGACTTTCATATGTACCTCCCCATCCAATGATTCCATACTGAATTAATGATTGGACTAGTGCATGTCTTAGGTTTTTTTAGGTTTTTCAACTTGAGAATATTTCTTAATCTAATGAATATATAGATATTATTTCCTAATGCGCTTAACAAGTTCACATATGTGTCTGTTCCATTTCATATGTTGGTCTACAATTACACCGAGGTACATGGTTTAGTACTGTACATGAATTATTTTATTACAGACATTTTTGTTACATTTTTTGTTGTGTAATATTAATGTTGGGGTAAGTTTTGAATTTATTTATTGAGAAAGAAATATAAACTGTTTTTTTGCATTCATTGTAAGTAGGTTTGTACCGAACCAGTTTTTTAGAATTTGGATGTCATTATTTGCATTTTCATTTACAATTTTCCAATCATTACTCTTAATTATGATAATCGTGTCGCCGCGTAAGAAATAACGTTTTCACTGAGGTTTTGTTTAAAAACATCGTTTACATGCATGATAAAAATATTGGACCATATACAGTACCTTGTGTATATAGTAAGTTAAATCCACTGGTCCCCATATTTTTTTAAATAGGCAATTCAACCTAAAAATAGTGCTTTGTGCCGATAAAGTTAAGAAAGATAGTTATTATTTTAAGAATATTCTATTCTATTCTATAAAATCTGTGATTTATTAATATTATATAAAATAATTCACTCGGTCCTGGATACCCCTGATTTAATAGAACTAATACGATTTCATTGCCCTGGTCGCGCTAACAATAGACTGATTCTACCGTTCTACTATAATAACACACATTCATTATCACATTATTACTCACTAATCAGTCGATTACACATTTTGGGAAATGAATATGCTAACATCGGCGACATTTATTTCTTAAAATTAGCGCAATATAAACATGCACCCAAAAATTATTTTTCCATAATGTAACTTTATATACGCAATATGGACATGTTGAAATGAAATGATGATATTTCTCATTGTTCTTTTTTGTTGTGATACACAAAATAATTGTATGTTATTTTAAAGTTTAAAACTACTATTATGTAATGATATTATTTTTCTTACTTTTGTACTCTATTATATGTTTATTTATAAAAGGCAGTATAGCCGTTTATGTATTTAAAATAAAAAAAATAAAAAAAATAATAATGGGACAGGACAAATCAAATATTAAAGTCACTATAGTCTTCATAGATTAAGGTACTTTAGAAGTTCATAGACTTACACAGAACTGTAAAAACGCGAGAATTGTTGAGAGATAGCAAATACGGAATACTCTGGGGAGAATGGTTAGTGATTTTAATAAGCAAACGATATATGCTTTTGAATGAAGAATGATTTATAATAGTTTATTTGTCTTCCAAGGGCGGATTTAGGGGGGGGGGGCACGTGCGGATCCAGGATTTTTTTCTGGGGGGGCACAAAGGGCGGACGGGCAAAAAAATCAACAATTACTGTTAGGATTTTGGGGGGGGGGGGGGGGGCACAAGGGGCGGACGGGCAAAAAAATCAACAATTACTGTTAGGATTTTTTTCAAGGGGGGCACAAGGGGCGGACGGGCAAAAAAATCAACAATTACTGTTAGAATTTTTTTGGAGGGGGAGGGGCACAAGGGGCGGACGGGCAAAAAAATCAACAATTACTGTTAGGATTTTTTTCTGGGGGGGCACAAGGGGCGGACGGGCAAAAAAATTAACAATTACTGTTAGAAATAAACTTGAAATATCATACTTACAGTACAAAAAAATACCGTCTGGGGGGGGCACGGGGGCACGTAGTTTGTAGCGGTGAGTGGAGTGGATAGTTTTTAGAAATCTCATGTAAACAGTGACTTTTCACTTGTTTTGAATATTAAGTGTGAAAATTTCATCAACGTCGGAATAAACATGCAGACACAACAAACACTGTGTACAATCAAATCCATGCCCACAACTAAGCCCCAAACAGACGCTATGCTATATATTAGATAATTAATATCGTGTTAAAGTGTAGGTAAAAAGACCGATTCTGTTGAGAAAAGAAAATACTTGGTCGGTATCGCCGTAAAGGCAGTTTCACGCACCAAGTTGTTTACACCAGTGTCACCTCCTAAGCTAGTCCCAGCGTGAGCTCGCAAGGATATCACTCTTCCTTCTCGCACATCTTGTTTGAAAACGATAAAGACAGAAGATACCATAACGACGACGTCACATATCATATCTCACTGGGACTAGTGTACGCCCCCTGGATCATCAACTTCACCCAGTCATAAATATTTAACTAATATTCGTAACTTTTTAGGGAGACTCCGGTAGCCCACTCGCCGATGGAAAATACTTGGTCGGTATCGCTTCCTACATAACTGACTATACTTGCGCCAGTGGAACGCCTGATGTTTACACCAGGGTCAGCTCCTACATCCCCTGGATCAACGACAATACCCAGTCATAACTATTCAACTAATGACTACAATGAGTTTTATTAAACTCTTTGGGAATAATGTATTATAAATATTATTGTTATGATTTTGTAATATATTATCACTAAATAAATAAATAAAAATAAAATAAAAAAACTTTTTTTAAGATCATTTTGTGTGTATGTTCACATAAAAACCAATTGTCGTTGGTTTGTTTCTTGCTGCTGTTTTTGTTACCAAATTATTTGTTTAAAAAAATATATTTAAATTCTGAAACTGAAGTAGAAATGTTACCGTAGGTAACAGATTACTCAGAATGAAAAAAAATTATTACCGAATTATTCAAAAGCAATTTGTATTCATTAACCCTTTCACATTTTTCAAAAGTCGATACGTATGCATCATTAAATCATTCTGACATTTCAAAAAAAAAATTCTTACTAGCTTTTGTACAAGATGTTGTCTGCATTTTGTTTCCAGTATTACAATACTATTTTTCCATCAAAAATTAGACCTAGATAGTTGTTCATTTGTCCGTGCATCCAGATTTTCAGATGTTCGGCTCGTGACATATCAACATAGTCAACGAGTTTTATTAGCCTGTGAGAATAAATTCCTTTAACATAGATCCACTATTCAAAAATACCAACATACCGTTTGTTTCTTCGCCTTTAATATTAAAAGTAATAGTTTTTCGAGAACGTTTGCAGAGGTAGTGTAATGCAATACATTCCATATTTCGAAATAACAAAAGAAAATAGACAAATAATAAGATAAGGTAAAAACTAAATAACAACACCTAAATATTTAAATAACGAATGAGTATGAAAAACATGAGAAATAAATATGAAAAAAATAATAAACGCTAAAATGAATTCGTTCAACTGTTTACGGAGGGTATTTCATTGTTTCCCGTCTCCAGAGGGTCATCAGGGGGGACTCCATCCAGGCAGTCACGGCGGTGATGATCGCATTCTTCGATTGGCGTAGTCTGCGCCATAAACTTCCCGTGCGGTGGTGGAGAAGTGCTCGGAAAGTGTGCATTCGTCCCTCCAGGAACATTTCGTTAGCACTGTAGTATCTCGGTAGGCGGAAAAGTTGGCGATAAACGTTATTGTAGGTGACTTTTATTTTTTGCCATTGAGATGCAGTGTAGTCAACCCACAGTTCTGATGTATACAGCGATCTGCAGAAAGCATTGAACAGTATTCTATTCGTTGAACGTATTGACAATATACCTGCTAAAACGTCTTGACAGCGTAATCGTTCTTCTTTGCTTTTCCATATTCTTTGATACTTTTCCAGAAGAAAATTGAAATAATTGCCTACAATCTTATCTAAAATATTTTGAACAAAGTACCTAATTATGTTTTTAGTGTTTTCAAAGGAACCTTCCAATGATCATATTTCTGAATGGAAGTAACATTTTGAGATGAAAATATTGAATTTACCTAGAAATTTTTACAAAAAAGTGTGTTGCATAATTCTATTGTCCAGTTGATTAGTCAGACATCTCCCAAAAATCGACATTTGAGCTGAGTAGAAGTACTGAGTACAATATGTAAAAGTGTACCCTCTATCTGGTACAATACTCGGATTACTCGTAGACACCAGCAAATCAATTATAATGTAGAAAAACTTGCATGGAATTAAACAAAATGTTGATGTTTTCTGGGTCATTAATAGGATATTTCAAAATGTCATACTAATGAACATGACGTTTTGTGACCTTTTGTTATTTTGTAGCATATTTAATATGTAAAACACAGACACGTGTAAGCAATATTTGATTTATGGAGAGCATTCGAATATTGCCTTCCTCTTTATCTCTAAACTTAGTATTTGGAGATGTCTGCCTAATCAACTGGACGATCGAATTCTTCGTTTTCCACATTATTTTTTTGTCATTTAAGTACAACAAATAACTTTTTTAATTATAGTTACTATTGACTAGTTTTTACTAATGTCATATTTTTAATGAACAATGACATAAATAAAGCAAGGCATTTAAAAAGGATTGCAGAATAATAAATCTGATAATATAGCATCTTTTAAAGAATGGTAAATTAATTACATATATATTTTTTTCATTGGTTTTCAGGGTACAATCCCGTTAAACCGCAATAAAACAGTTTGTCAACAGGTTGTTAGTGTTCAGTTACAATTTAAACATACATATATGTATAATATTATTAATCACAATTAACACATATGAATTAACATAAACCATCTCTATTTAGTAACCATTGTTTCAGCAAACATCTCAATCTATTTGTAGAATTTGTAGACCAGAAGATACAGATGAGGGGTAAAACCAAACTATGGGGGACGAAGAGAGGAAAGATGACTGTGATTCGTTAAAAAATCAATCTGACAGTAAATAGGCATCTCGCATTATAATATCACCATTTAGTTCTTAAAAGCAAAATCTGCTTTGAATGAATAGACCTTTTTACATGGGCGCGCGAATTGCTTGCCACGTTAATAACATATTTTCGAAGGCCAAATGCTCACCCCAAAAAGATTCACCCCTATACACATAGCAATATTTTGTTGCCGTGTTTAGTTAAGACACTTTTACAAATGTTTCATAATTTACTTACCCCTGTAACCAGCGACGAGCACACTGGAGAACCGCCCACATTAGCATAATATGTGGGTATAATGTATAGCACAAGCTACCATTTTTGGCGTGTTATTTCGTAAAATGTATGGATGTTAGTTCCGCGCTGGCAAGGACAAGAATGATGACGTTACATATTTTAGATTCCCCATGGAGCGAGCTGGCTCCAAGGAGGAGCTTCAGCTGCCTCCATGGGGAGGGGGAAATAATACGTTTTTATCACTTAGGGCAGGTTCAGATATATTGATATGTTCGTGACTCAGACATAAAATGCTGAATCAATATTTTGTGCCATAATAAGGCCTGCACCGGTAATATTGTTAAATTCCTATACAACAATGATATGTTTCGTCTCTGTGAAAAAAAATGTTTTTGAACTAATAACTTGTGAAACGATTCCGTAGCATTTTTTAAAGATGGATATCTTATCATAACATACTTTGGTACCAGTTTTTGTCCAACTCTAACTAACTAACTAACCACCACGCCGTTTCCCATCGGGGGTAGGCAGAGAGGACGGACGAACAACTCGGTCTTGGTATACACTCTTTGCTTCAATTACATACGTCGTCTCTACATACTCTTCTATTATCCTGACTTTTGACATGACTCGACTCAAGTATCTGACTTGCACTCAAGCACTTGATCGTGCCATGTCTTCCTCGGGCGTCCCCGACTTCTTCTACCATTCACATTTGCGTCATATATTCTTCTTAAACTTTTTTATTCGTTCATGGGACAATATGGCTTTCTTCTATCGGAATTCGATTTGCGCATTATTGTTAAAGCCTACCTTGACAAAATCGGTCGAACTGTTAGGGTCTTTAAAAATAATTTGCCAGGTTCAGAATGGGTGGCATCATTCCTACGCCGTCATAAAAACTTGTCTAAAAGATTTGCGGCAAATATTAAAAAATCAAGAGCTGCTGTTAATTGTGAAAGTTTAAAGCAATTCATTGACAGTGTTGGCGTAGCAATTGAAGGAGAACCGCCAGCCAATATATGGAATTTCGATGAAACGAATGTCACTGATGATCCTGGTAATAAAAAAATTAATCATCAAAAGAGGTACTAAGTTTCCTGAACTTATACGAAATTCATCGAAAAGCGCAATTTCCCTAATGTTTTGTAAGGCGAAATGCTGCCCATATACGTCGTCTATAAGTCTACATGTCTATGGACTACTTGGACTGAAGGGGGACCACCTGGTATCCGATAAAATTGTATTCCTAGTGGGTGGTTTGACATGAACATTTTCATGGATTGGTTTCAAAAATTACTCCTTCCAAAATTAAAAAGTCAATCAGCGAAAAAGGTGATAATAGGCGACAATTTGTCCGCGCACATATCCATTGACGTTCTCAAGCTATGCCAACAAAATAATACCGAGTTTCTCTGTCTACCACCAAATAGTACACATCTAACGCAACCTTTAGATGTTGCGTATTTCCGCCAGTTAAAAGTTGGTTGGAGATCTGTTCTCTGCCAGTGACGGCGTAGGGTAGATCGGCACCCGGGCGGTTTTGTATTGAGCACCCCGATTTAAAAAATAAATACACCAATTGCTTACGAGACTTTATTTTAATAAAATATTTAATAACATTATCAAAATTGATATCCCTGTCTCTTTCAATTGATAAAATCGAATGATTGGTTAGTCGCGCTTGGCTCATTGTGGACAGCAGAACAGATTTGGAACCATTCCATGAAGATCTTCTTCTGGTGATGTTACCAACGTTTTAGGCTGAATAACACCCTGAGTAACTAGAATAAAATCCATTGCCCTTTAACGATGGTCTAGTTCCTCGTAAAATCTATCGTGACATTCTAACATTGCTCTCTGCAGCTCCTCTGATATCATAAGTCCAGTATTTCGGACAATTTTTCAAGGCATACATTTTCGAAATCTCCTCCTTCCTCTTTTTTCTTCAATCGGAATGTCTAAGTCCTCACATTTTTTATTGCGAAGCAAATAGCCTTTTCCACTATTTGGTTGCGTTGATTTTCAAGAAAATTTTGAAGAGCTTTAATTTTTATTACACACTTTTCCAATGATAGCCCAGATTTTTGAATATACTTTTTTATTTGATTAACTTCTTCTAGGACTTCAGACCAAAATTAAAAAAATATATATTTCCCACCGCATTCGATGTTACGCGAGGTATAAGATCAGACAAATCACAACATGAATTAATTTTTTTAGGGAATTAGAAATTATATTCGAAATTTTTTTAAATATAGTTGCGATGCGTTTCAAAATATGATATTAGCATGTAAGTAGCTAGATACAAGAGTAGGTAGTTATTTATTGATATATCTTTACAGAAGGGAGATTTTGTGTACATTCTTCGGCTGTACGAGTGAGTTTTAGTTGTCACCCCTGGGTGCTTGGCTCTTGGGGCGGACCGCCCCCTCCGCCCTTCCTTACGCCACCACTGTTCTCTGCGACTGGAAAGCTAGTGATATTGGTCATAAAGATACCACATTACCAAAGGGTCTGTTTCCGAGAATGCTGAGCCGCTTAATGGAAATATTAACACCCAACAGCCCTAACAATATCAAGGCTGGATTTAAAAATCCAAATTTATCCCCTAAATATGCAACCTCTCTTAAATCGACTTCCCTCTGCTGGTCCTATAGATAAAGAGGCCATAAACAGTTCTTTCTTAGAGAACCTTCAAAAGAAAAAAGCCGAATGGACTAAAGGCATCAGCCAAAAAGGACGTAAAAAGCTAAAGTTAGTACCAGGAATGAGCGTTGCGGAGCAATTATTAACAGAACCAGAAGAAAATATTGTGCAACAGATTTTATCGGAAACGACAGGGGAAATGGTAAACATCATAGTTCCAGAAAAACTCGTAGCAATGATCACTGTAGTGAAGCTAGTGACATAATGTCATTGAGAGATTCGTCTGAAGGACCACTTTCCGATTTGGAAAATGAGCCACCAAATGCCTTCGAAGGCCAAAAACTACATTTGCAACTGAAGTGGCCAAAAGCTAAAGAATAAATTATATATAAATGGAGCCACGTCCTGGGATGCATAAACCCACCAAAAAAATGGAAAGACGCGAGTTTAACTCTGTTCCCGAGTTAAACCACTTATGGGGGGTTTAACTCATAAATTTGTTATACTAAATGTTATTTTTTGGAAATTTTATTGCGTTTTCTACTTGATTACCAAAGTATAATGTCTTGCTTTGTTAATATTTTTTATTTACATTTAAACCCACTAAACTACTTATGTAGTTTGTCAGCAGGTACATAATGACAACATTGGTACATTTTCAAACATTGTATACATATAATTTTATAATTTTGATGCTAAATATCAATTAAATAGATTATTTAAATTACGGAAATAGTATATACATGTAAGTAGCACTAGAAGCCTTAAAAATAAAAAAGTACAAATGGATTTAGTATGAACAAATGAAATATAATCACAAGTAAATTAAAAGTTTCATATACAGTAGGTATTACAAAAATTGTAATGAATTTACCAATTCCTTCAATGTGAGTTTCAATAAAGAATACAAGGACTTCGGTAGGGCATCAATATAAATCATCCCTATCTAATAGCCATTTCCTTAGTTTATATTTGACTTTACCATTAAAAACGTTTTTATTTTTGATTGTCATTGGTAGTTTATTGAATATTTTGGGTACAATATAGTTTAGGGTCCTTTCACCGTATTTATTGGTACATTTCGGAACCACCAATCCTTCATTATGAGTGAATCTTGTATTATGTTTATGGTAAACTCTTTCCCTGTACAAGGAATCGCACAATATTACATGTTGACTTACAACAGGGCCGGATCTATGAAATCTGGCGCCCTGTGCAGTAGGTACCGATGGCGCCCCCCCCCCCTTACATTTTTATTTTGATTAAAAATTCGTTCGCCCCAATTTTTAAAAAAAAATATTTTTTTTTTTTACACTAATTTATCAAATAAAATCAAGACATATAAAGGGTGTAACTTTTCCAAGTGACCTGGCGGTAGCTCTCACACTCGTTTTTTTTTAAAGAGAGAATCGCCAGGAGCCCCATACTCTCTGAATCTATTGGGTAAACATAAAACCATAGTGTTATTTTAATTATTTTAGGAAAAACTCTTTTTGCAAGTTATGCTTTAAAATAATACAACGAATTGTTTGTTTGTGCCCGTACCATGATTTAAAATAAAGGTTACGAGACAATTCGGGTGGTTTAGCTGAACTAGGTCCATTAGACATTCTTGGGATTTACTGCGTTTATGTATATACCCAACGCGAATATTAATAGAAAAAGCAAATACAAATACGTTATCATGGCAACGTACAACACAAGAATAGCATCTACAGCTTCTGACTAATAAGAATAATAGTAATACCTCAAATTTGTACCTTGCATTTCCCCTATGTTGAGCGAACAAACACCAAATTGAGCGAACAAACACCATACAAACACTAAACACTGACGTATGGTATCAACGGCTTACGAAAGACGCTTACACTGACACCGTAAAATAACAAATCCAACAAATCTAATAGATACATTTAACGAACTTCAAATAATATGTGAAATCAATGATGAAACTGTCAACACGTAACACGTTGCAACCTGCAAATCCTGCAAACCATGCGATGTTTTTGTTAATGAAATTTACTGAAGATTTCATAAGAAAATGGTCTTTAACTACCTTCTCCTAGAGACTTAAATCGTACAAAATAAAACAATAGTGAGTGTACGCTACATAAAATTGTCAGCCTTTTGAAAGGCGTGTCGGTTTGTTTAACTCTCTAGAACAAAAATACCGCGCTGTGATTGGTCATTGAATATGGATCGCACCCATTCGTCGTAAAAGACGGTAAAAGATATATGAAAAAATAGATCTTACGTTTAAACTAAATATATGGAATTTGTAAAAAAAAAATCTGTAACTGACTATAAATTCGTAAGCCGTTGATACCAACCTGATTCGTGCGCATTCTGTTTCTTTGCAAAGTGTTGCTAGAGCGTAATAATTATTTCGTACTATGGGTAATTTTTAAACGATTCAGGGAATATTATAACTAAATTTTAATACAATATTTATTTTCTCACGGCGCCCCTTCGGAGTTGGCGCCAGGTTTTTGCACGTTTTTGAACGTATGGCAGATCCGGCGCTGACTTACAATATTATAAAACAATAATCCTCTGACGGGTAAAACATTTAGAGACTTGTATATTAATTTAGTGTCACTTCTGTGTTCATTAGTGTACTTAGGGATTAATAATTTTGTCAGGGCGTTTTGCAATGTTTGGATATAATTTATATTAGTTTTACAAGAATGTCCCCAAGAAGTAAGTCCATAACGGATAGTTGATTCAGCCAGAGATACGTATATTAATTTTAAAGTACTTAAAGGCACAAAATATTTTATTTTATAAATCCTACCTACAATAGACCGCAGACGTTTACAAACATTAGTAATGTGTACGTCCCATTTCATGTAGCTGTCAATAGTAACACCCAAATATACATAATTTTTGACATAATCAATGGTTTCACATGAACAGGGCTGTGCAACATTTTTATGTAAGCAGTCAAATGTATGTGTGTATAACGAAGGAATTACACTATATCTGGCATGTGGAGATCTTATGTGCATTATTTTAGTTTTTTTGGCATTTATTATGAGACCTGCGTCATGAGACCATTTCAAGAGGGCAATAAAATCAAGCTGCATAAGGTTCATTGCAGTAATCAGGTCTTTGTGCGATATTACGAGCGCCGTATCGTCTGCGTATACAAAATGTTTAACGAATGAAAACAGTTTACTCATAATTGAGACATATATAATATAAAGGGTTGGCCCTAAAATTGACCCCTGCGGAACACCTGTTGAGATATATTTTTTTTGCTAAATTTTTTACGTATTTGTACTGCTATTTTTCGATCAGTTAGTAAATTTTTTAACAATACTAGTAGCTTACCTCTAATTCCTATTGCCTCCATTGTTTCTAATAGTTAATTTGTATCAATGGTATCAAACGCCTTTGAGTTATCTATGAACCAAACCAACACATGTTTTTTTTAAATTTAATTCGTAATTTATGTGATTTGAAAATTCCTGAAGCAACATTTCCGTACTCTTTGATTGTTATTTTTAAGGTTTTTAAATAGTTATTTTAAAGAATTTTTACTATGAACCAAAGTTAAGTTGGTGGATCTCTTAAAAACATATGTGATTTTCATTTATTGTTGCATTTTTCTTAATCCTGGATCATTTTCCGATAGCGCAAAGTAACAAAAGTAACGTTTTTCATTGCTTCATAGCATAAATAAACGTATAACTTAAAACGAAATACATGGTGGAGCAAAGTTACCCTTGTCAAAGGAACAACTTTTCTCCAAAAACAAAGTTTACAAAAATCAAAACAAACCATTAAACTTCAAAAAATTTCTTGTTTTGCTATAGCTTAAATGTGCTTCTGATCGGTCAAATCAATAGAAGAGATATATAATACGCCTTTCTCAATTAACAGTAAAATTTCTGAAAGTGGAACCAAAATTGGTGCAAAGTAGGAACGGTTTACGGTATCCAATTAAGGGGGCGCGAAATTTTACTCCACCCCGGGCGGCAGAAACCCACGCTACGCCACTGGGTAGATCGCACAGGGTTTCGTCAGTGAACGGTAGATCTTGGGATTAATCAAGTTGGCCACCCCTGGTATAAAACTACTGGTGAGATCTGGCATTATAAAATTTGCAATAGGTCGCACGCGAGCTGTTTGAAGACTGAATGTACCGGGACTGAATGTATGGAATGCGGGAGGGGGGATGGGGATGGGGGAGGGGGAAGGGGCGAGGGGAAATCGGGTATCGATTTGCGGGAAGGTGGAGTGGAGAGGGGTTTGCGGGACGGGGGAAGGGGGGGAGTGTAGTTGAGAAAGGGATGGTGGGGGAGGCAGAAGGGGAATGGGACGAATGGGAAAGGACACGCAGAGAGAAACAATTTCTTTATTAAATGGTGCAATTTTATTTTTACGTTCTATTACACTATATTTTAGATTTTATTTCTAATGTTTACGCATGATATAATTTTATTATTCTATCACAATATTTTTTCGATTGTGTATATTTTACACAACATTCTAAAATTCAGAAATACGTAATTTTTATCTGGGATTTATGCAGCGCGCCATTACTAAAACAGACGGTGTTGCGTAATTTATACGCCGCGAACCGGGTCGCGAAGTATTGGAAAGGAACAAAACTACCGCAAACGGCGCGATACGCCGCGCCGTTGCATTTGCTTCGTTCCTTGCCTATAAATCGTGTTTATCGAATGAGGGGAACTATCTGCATTAAATGTTTTTCGGTGCCAAATCTAAATATTCAAAGTAATTATACTGAAACTCAAACTGAAGCTACACTTCATCAATTACCTGTTTTTCTCTTTCTTTCTATATATTATCAATCTTTATGAAATGGTGAAGGTGACGTAAAAATAAAATGCCCAAGAAATCTGTAATATGTTCTCTCTTTTGGTCAAACATATCCTCATTAAAATCATCTGATGGATATCCTGCTACTATGTCCTTCGAATGGCGCAAATCTAATGATGCCCAAGAAATCTGTAATATGTTCTCTGAATTCTTTAAGTCAACATTTGAACCCTCCTCTATCAATGACACAATTAACATCGACCAACTTGAGGCCGTTCGGGACTCTAAACTTACGCACATTCACACCATTAAACTAACGGAACAAGAAATCCAATCAAGTTTAAAGTCGTTAGATATAAACAAAGGTGCGGGTCACGATGGAATACCGGCACATTTCCTCAGATCTGCTGCGTCGTCACTGTATGTTTCACTTACCATAATATTTAATAAATGCCTGAGTGACGGGGTTTTCCCTGATAGGTGGAAGTTGGCTTATATTATACCAGTCACCAGAGTGACTCACGTCAAAAAATCGAAAACTATAGGCCAATATCCAGTCTCTCGGCGATCCCTAAACTCTTGGAAATTCTTGTCCATGATAACGTATATCCCCAGCTTGCCGCCAAAATCACAGAACATCAACACGGGTTTGTAAAAGGCAAATCTACCATGAGTAATTTACTAATTTACTCAAATTTCTTATTCACTAGCATGGATCGAGGCCACCAGGTAGATGCAATATACTGCGATTTCAAAAAAGCTTTCGACAAGGTTGACCACCTTATTCTTATTAAAAAAATAATGTTCAACGGAATTAGGGGAAACTTTTTATGTTGGTTTGTCTCATATTTGACAAAAAGACAGCAAGCTGTATCATTACGAGGACATACTTCTACGTGGGAACCAGTTACTTCTGGCGTGCCACAGGGGTCAATCCTGGGTCCGCTGTTATTTATACTTTTTATTAACAGTGTTACTAAATGTTTCATGCATTGTTTATTTCTTTTGTATGCCGATGATATAAAAATATTTGCCATTGTTAGGAATTTAAAGGATTGTCTGCTCATCCAAAGCGACTTAGTAAGGTTCGAAGCATTTTGTAATGAAAACAAAATTTACCTAAGTTACAACAAATGTAAACAAATAAGCTTCACTGAAAATCACAACGCTTATTATACACAATTATTGTATTGGTAACTATTTACTCGAGCGCGTTTATTGTATAAAAGATCTAGGGGTACTTTTTGATTCTAAACTCCATTTCGATGCGCACATTGAGAATATTGTAAATAAAGCTTACTGCATGCTAGGATTTGTCATCAAAAACAGCCGTGAATTTTGAAAACCGGAAACTTATCTTCTACTTTACTACTCACTGGTCCGCTCCCAACTTGAATACTGCACCTCCATATGGACACCACTTTACGGTGTCTATAAAGACAACATAGAAAGTATTCAAAAGAAATTTCTGCAATACCTCAATTACAGAATGAGCGCACCTAAACGGGGGTACATAAATATGCTCTCGAATTATAACGTCTCCACTCTAACTAAACGGCGAACATTCCTTGACCTCATGACTCTATATAAAATCTGCAACAACATTATTGACTGTCCTGACCTACTGAAACTAATAAACTTCAAAATACCACCCAGAGTAACAAGGCTTAACGACTTATTCCACATTAGCCGGACGCGTACAAATGCTGGTGTCAGGGATCCAATCAGAAGAATGTGCAAATCGTTTAATCAAAATCAAAACCTCAAGGATTCCGACTTATTTTTTGATATACGCAGTACCTTTAGTAGAAAATTGAAAGCTGTTTTCCTACAAAGTACAATAACTTAGACATTACTCGGTTTATAATTTTAACTTCCTTTCTTTTTTCAAATTTATGTATGACATTATTTTTTTATCTATATTTATATATTTTTTTATATATTTTTGGTCTTACCATCAAAACAATTTGTAAACTTTTATAAGGATATTGCGCACATTTTTTTTTATCTCTCTATTTGTAAAATAATATTCTTATGTATATACATACGTCTTTTCCGTATTTAAAAGTAAAAATATTTGCATATGTTTTTATCTGCTGTTAATGTTAATTCGTGAGAAATAGTTTGGATGCAGGTGAATTCTCTATTAATTGTTTTGTATATTCTTGTCAATTGACATCTGTATCTTCTCCTTAATAAAAAAAATAATAAAAAATCTATATTCATCTCTTTTTTTAATTTAGATTTTTCGAATTTCTCTTAAGTGCACAATATTTTAGTATGTAACCGTGTCCTATATATGTACACCTATACGTATATATAATCCAGAAGTTTCAATTGTTCCTATTATACACTTACCTATTGCATAATGTTATTCTATTTCTGTTATAATTAGTGAAACTCGCTCATCAAGCACAAGAACTAGCTTCTTCTTTGGTGAGATTGCAATTTTAAATAATTTGTGTACAGATATATAATTTATATAAAACCGCTGTACATATTGTTACGATGCACGAATATGCCCCTGCAAATTACTCGCCCCCCCCTCTCAAGTTGTAGCGCACGCCACTGTACAGAAAACAGTTTCGCTCCCTCTCCGCTAGCTTGCGGCGCGCCAACGGCGGTTGTAGCAGCCGGCCGCCAGCATTCTTCCCCGCTCCGGACCGTTCCGCGCCCATTCTGGAAAGTTCCACGCGGGAACAATGAAACGTGTTTTGCCTAGTGATACACGAGGACACCAAGAATGGCTATATTCATTCCCGTCACTGAATCTACAAGAGTTCAGCCCCCAGCTGTGAGTACCTGAACCAATTTAACTCCCCTTAAATGCGTGTGTTCCATGTAAATTCAACGCGGAGATAATAACCCCTCCCAGAGAGATTGTAGGGCCAAATTCCTCCGATTTAGACAGAATTACTGTTGCTAGCCTGTACTACTCTGTTTGAATTGTTGTAATATTGTGTTTACGCAAGTATTTTACCCAATATAACTGTTATTTACCGTAGCCACTTGTTTCACTGCCTCTCCCCTGCCCGTAGGATTTGAGCTTATTTCAGGGATACGCCACAAACGCCTCAGAGATCCTACCACCCCGATGATGGTCTCCCCCGCTCTGCTGACTATCCTGAGCTAGTCTGTCGGCAGAAGTTAGTCACCCCAGGTAGGTACCTAACAATATCTATATTAAATAAATTAAAAAAAAATAAAATTAAAAATTATATTAGTATTCTGACGTCTTTCATAGGTTTTCAAGTACAAACATTTTTGTAAGCAACAGAATATTTTAAAAAACATACCCAACAAAAAAGTATATCATCTCTACCCGGTATCTCCTAAGCCTAGGAAAAATATTAAATTGACGGCAGTTTGTTGATTTATGCCTAGAATGATTAATGATGATAAAGCAACAAAAAAACATTAAAGTTTTGCGCACTAACACTCGGTAATATAAATGTTGATGATTTATTATGGAAATAATTAACAACGAGTAATAACCATGACTTTACGATTCATTATTTTTATCAGTTCGAACTATTTATGCAAAAATTATCTGAAAACTTATTAATAAATTGTTGATAAGTACCCAGGTATAGGTCTAGGTCTAGGTACTAGTTAATTCCTCAACAGTTGGCCCCGAAATAATCTGTATATGTAAAATTCAAAATATGCTTATACACGGTGTCCGGGTAGCGTATTTCCAATCACTCTAGCGACTGAGCCGCGTTAGGGATTGGAAGGCGTAAATCGCCTTACAAACACTACCGCATTTCAGTCGCGCTAGTGACTGAACCGCGTTAGGGATTGTTATGCATAAATCACCTTACAATATATCTGACAGATGATAGTCTGTCAAAGTCAACGGAAACATAGTGTTGACACGAATCCATCTTGGAAAGAGTTAATTTATAGGTGTTTTGGTTTCAGTGAGCGCTTCCATAAGGGGGCATACATTAATTACGTGAGAAGTTTATTTTCCAATTTAGACCCACCCCCTTGGTGAGATTAAGTGGGATTTGGTGAGACCCCCTTCCCCTCCCGTGAGATCAGTGGTGTATCTGGGATTCCAGGTTATCCCATCCTGCCCCATGCTATCCCATTACACCCCGCCCCCTTTGAGGTAAATATGATCGCGACAATACGCTGAAAAACTTTTCAACATTTGATGAGATTTTACTGAACTCCCCCCCCCCCCCCCCCCCCCTACACCATTTTAGGACCACGTAATTAATGCCCCCTAAGTTAAACTCTCGAGCAACTTACATGAGCATTATTTTTGTATGTAAATGCACTCGTGAATAACTTAACAAAAATGTACATAAGCCGTAAATTTAACCGAGGAATTCAGAGGCCAACGAATTCTAAGTGATGCGTTATTGGACAAAATTAAGTCGTACCGTATATAAACTAGAAAGTTAGTTTCTAATTTCATTTTTTTAAAGTTAATATTTTGATTAAAAGTGTAAAAGCGAGTAAATAAACAGCAGAATTAAATGAAATAAAAACTTTTGCAATACTCTATCGTAAATGTAAGTTAGTTAAAAATATTTGATTTCAACTTTTACTCTAGACCATAGATTCCCAACCTTTTTTTGCCCACCGCCCCCTTTGAGAATTTATTTTTTCCTAACGCCCCCCAAAAACTCATAAATCTGAAACGGCAATTGTCACGATTATATTTACCACAACGGGGGGGGGGGGGGGGGGCGGCGCAATGGGATGGGATGAAGCAATATGGGATTTTTTATTGTACATTTTATTTAGTTATAACATAGTTATTCATTTTATTTAGTTATAAAATATTTACTCTTATGTCTAATCAGCGGCGTAGCGTGGGAGGGGGTAGATATCCTATTGTTTTATGCCAATTTTTATAATCCCATATGCCGAGTACTCTTCCAATAAAATCATGCTTATAAATTCTAGAATTAGAATTTCTCATCGTCATCACACATACAAATGCGATGAATTAAAACTACACTCAGAACATGAAAATGGTTTTTCGTTGATTCTACCGGCACTTACATTCTGAACACAAAACTGGTTTTTAATTAAATCTGTATGTGGTGAATTATAACTACACTCAGAACACCGGGGCGGAGGAAAATTTCGCCTCGCCCTTATTTGGGTTCTAGTAGCGGGGGGGGAGGGTGTATATGGAGATCCTATTTTTTTATTACGACCTTTTTATACACGAGCCGGATATTTATTTAAATCACATTTGACAAGTACTCTTTCAACGAAAATCATGTTTATAAATTCTTGATTGATTTATTCAGCGTTAGAATCCCCAAATAATAGTTATACAGGCGACAATCAATTTCTCAGAATTTTACAGAATTATGTAACTCAAACGTAAAGCTTTACTCGATGCACGATGAATCGGCAACTCGTTATTTAATTTACCGTTGTATTCTGAACACAAAACCAGTTTATGTGGGGTGAATTAAAACTACACTCAGAACATAAAAATGGTTTTTCTTTGATTCTGGGATTAAATAAACAGTCTGCAACTAGAATTATATAACTGCGAATAACAGAACGTTTTCCTTCGAAATGTGTCAGCAGATGAAACCAACTGGAATGTTACATTCTGAACTGGTTTATATTAAATCTGTACCTGGCGAATTAAAACTACACTCAGAACATGAACATGGTTTTTCTTTGATTGCGGCAGTACATACAGAGTCTGCCACTAGAATTTTATAACTTCACTTCGAATCAGACAATGTTTTCCTTCGAAATGTGTCAACTGATGAATCCACAACTGGAAATTTACATTCTGAACACAAAATTGGTTTAAATTAAGTCTGTATGCGGCGAATTAAAAATTCACTCAGAACATGAAAATGGTTTTTTCTTTGATTCTGGCAGCACATAAATAGTCTGCAACTAGAATTTTATAACTGCACTTCGAATAAAATAATTGTCCCTTTCGAAATGTATCAGCAGATGAATACACAACTGAAATTCATTCGTTAATACATTCTGAACACAATACTGGTTTTAATTTTAAGAGTGAATCTGTTTGCGAGTTATCAGCTTTAATTAGAATTACTCTCATAATATGCGTGCGGTTTTCCTACGATTTGCGAAATTTGCAGCTTAAAAAAAATAATTATAAATATTTTTAATAAATAATAAAAAAAGAGTTGGATTCGGAAACGAAAGCATCAGTATCATAGAACATTTTCAAATAATGATTTGAAATGGTTTAAATTTTTCCAAGATAATAATATTATTTATTGTGAAAATTTGCCGCCCCCCTTAAAAGTGCCGCCCGGGGCGGGCCGCCCCCCACGCAACGCCACTGTGTCTAATATATTATTTTCTAAAACTACTTACTATAGTATTATTTCCTACCTACTTACTAAAATTTGGACTTTACAACATGACATAATCCACAAAAAACTGCAAGACTTTTAGTTTCCTTAACATTTACCGGGAGTTCATTGAACATTTTAAAACATTTATGATAAATGTTGTTTTGTGTTCCCGTTTGTGTTTCTCCCTGCACGTCCCTTCCCGTGCGTCTCCGTTTCCCTTCCCCTCCTGCGTTCCCCTTCCACCTTCCCCGCCTTCCCTCTCCCTTCTCGCGCTCCTTAGTCCCGCCAACCCCCCTCCCGCGTACCATATATTCAGTCCCAGTACATTCAGTTTTCAAACAACTCGCGTGCCAGCTGTTACAATGTTTTTATTCAAATTTTAATTTTTCATAAATTACAAATATTCATTTTAATAAGAACAATTAATCAAAACTGGTACCTAACATAGGTACCTATTTAAAATATCTGAAATTTAAAAAATCCACAAACAATTCTTTTGTTACAAAAAAAAAGCTGCCTGCTAAATTCAATTTCATCAAACATGCGAACTGTCAAACGCGCGAACTGTCAAACCTGCGAAGTTAAGATAGTCGTTAAGTTTTCTTAAATTATTCAATTTTCTTAATCTTTCCTTCCGTGAGAACCTTTTACAAAGTATAAGAAATCTTTAAAAAAAAGATGAATGAAACAGGTAAAGTCGTTGTGTTATGGCGTGACCAAGGGAAACAGGGATTCATTTAAATATATATATAGATTAGTTATAGGCATTAGTTCATGTACTACTGTTTTCAGATTACTACTATCTATCTATCTATCTACTAGTTCATCGGCTTTTCCGTCTAAATTTCCTTGTTTATTGCAGATCCGCTTTTTGTTTTGTAATGCATAATTACATAATTTATCCTTATTATAGTTCTTTTTATTCCTGTACGTTATACTTCGTGTTCCCTGAGGCTTTGGACTATTATAGTGATCAGATATTTTGAGTTCTTATGCAGCATTAACTTCGGCGTAAAAGACATTTGAAATTACCAAATTAATCATGGTTTTAGAGTTTTTTCACATTCTTGTATATTTTTTGACAAGTTGCTTCCAACCTAGGCAATTTATGATGCTTTGTAATGTTGTCCTTTTTGTATTCGTTTTCATCATGTCAATATTAAAATCTCCACAAATGATTTTATCATGTCTCTTCTATTTTTTATTTGCTTACGGCACCATTCTTCAAAAAAATCTAAGAATTTTGTATCATTTTGATTTGGGAAATGATGAATAGCTGCATAGGCTCCCCGCTTAAAATCATTTTGAATTTCAATAGCCAGTATCCAGGTATTATTTTTTATCTGGTACCGCATTTATTGTGACTTTGTAAGAGATATTGTTTTGAATTAATCAATTAATATGATAACTCTACCAGTACGCCTGCTAATATCTAATTGTCGAATAGCCTTGAAATGTTATTTCATTTTGGTTAATTTCTTCGATAATATAGGTTTCGCTCATCATCACCATGTGCGGTGTATAATATTTTAGTCTTGTCCTTGTCTTGTCATCGACTTCTTCGATATGTGCTAGTAAACTAGCTATGGGTTTCTCTGGGTCTCCTACCGCCCCCCTGAAAGTCTGAAACGCCCCCCAATTTTCACTTTGCCTTCTACCGCCCCCTGAGGGTCTGAAACGCCCCCCAAGGGGGCGTTATCGCCCACGTTGGGAACCTATGCTCTAGACCATCATGAGGGCTAGAGTAAAAGTGTCCATACGCACCTGCCTTAAAATCCATGTAGATTCAACGGAAAATTCTCTCCCTAACAGTATCAAAATCTTTCATCACTCATTAATTCGAAGAGAGTTTCTAATTCTCTCCTCAAAATCACGCATATCCATTTCAAAACAGCAACAAATGGTGAAGATACTTGTGAACTCTTATCTACTTAATTCTCTTCTTTTTAGCTCACAGTCTAATTCTAATAGTAACTCTGAACATTCTTCCCCACCCTTCCCCATTCTCTTTAATTATCCACTGTCTCATATCAAAATAACCTTAGACGAGGTCAAGGCGAAGGTGAACACTCTTGATATCAATAAGGGTTCCGGCCCCGATGGAATTCGTCAACTATTTATTCGAAATTGTGCAGATCAACTTGCAGTACCATTACACAAAATATTCGTCAAAAGTCTGAACGACGGGGTATTTCCAGGTCTGTGAAAGGTTGCCCACGTTATTCCGATCCACAAATGTGGCAGTGATATTGATGTGCATAACTAACTACCGTCCTATCAGCCTTTTATCTTATGTTGGTAAAATATTTGAGTCTATTGTATAAAAAACCATTTTTAACCATGTAACACATATACTTAGCCCTTTCCAACATGGCTTTGTAGCTAAAAGATCCACAAATAATAATTTATATGGACTTTCTGTGTAAATCGATGAATAAAAAAACACAAATGTATGATGTGTACACCGATTTTAGTAATGCTTTTGACAAAGTTAGTCACCCTATCTTAATGAATAAACTGGATAAAATCGGGATACATGGAAATCTGCTTCGTTGGTTGAAATCATATTTATCACACACTCGTAGAAATTAATTAGTTACTGTTAACGGTTTTAACGCTTCCCAATCTCAGTTACGTCGGGCGTGCCACAAGGATCATACCTTGGACCCTTCCTTTTCTTAATCTTTATTAACTTCATTACATATAAACTCCGCTGTAATTTTTCTCTATATGCTGACGACCTCAAATAATATAAAGCAATTATATCTATGGAAGATTGTGAACACTAACAACAAGACCTTAACGCAATATCTGCCTGATGTGTTGACAATGAAATGGAACTGAATATAGCTAGGTGCAAAGTTATACATTTCATCAAGAACACCAACAAAATTCTATATTCGTAAAGCATATGTGGTCAGAATCTGGAAACAGTTGAATCGATAAAAGATTTAGGAATTATATTCGACCACAAACTAACGTTCAACCAACACATTGAATATATTGTGAGGAAATCAAATAAATTACTAGTTTTTATTGTAAGATCAACCAAACTGTTAAAGAATTCTAATATCATAATGATTCTATTCAATTCATTAATCCGTAGTGTTCTTGAGTACGGGTCAACAGTCTGGAATCCACATTATATTACACAGGTACGAGTATCTAGACTTGAATCTGTCCAAAGAAAATTTACACGGATTTTGTCTTACCGAACAGATGTTGTTACGTTACGGAATTGTTTCCCGTGCGAGCTAATAGCGAATTGACCCCTTGCACAGGCCCTCCGCCCCCTCTCCCCGCACCGCGCGGCGCCCGTGCCAAGCGCCGAGCGGCTCCCCGCTCCCATTCCTTCGCCGGCCTTCGGCAGAATAACTGTGTTCCCCGTGATTCGCGCTAGGCGCTCTCCGTAAACGCTCACGATGTTTTACTTTAATTGTGTATTGTGCTTAAAGAGGTTTACGCCTACCCAGAATCCTGTCTGCCGACCGCCTATCTCCTGCTTGTGAGTACCAATGAACCTTGCTACCCCTCTGTGTGCTAAGAACTGACATTTAAATTCACTAAACACGTGTAGAGAGAGTTGAGAGAAGCTCCCCCGTTATGATAGAATTAATTAGGGATAGCCAAATACTCATGTGTGTAGTGCCGATGCTGGCCTTTTGTAGAACCCTGTTCACCTTTAATTGAATAAAACCCTTTTTCGTGCATAACAACTGTGTTCTGATTGAGGAAGGAGACCTGGAGATTTTGAGGAAAGGAAGGGGAGTAGGAATTAACAAGCGAACCACAGACACTCGCCCTGGGTTTAAGAGGGACCTTGCTCGCGCCGGCTGTGCAGAGCTAGCCGCCGGCTTGTTTATTGCATGTCCTTTCCAGGTTTTGGGTTTAGCGTTGGCCGCAAGTAGCGCCAATGCTAGCAATGTCTACAATCGGTACGAACAAAGACTTACCTATTTCAAATTAGAGAGTCTAGTTAAAAGACGAAACATAAATGACCTGTTAATGCTTTATAAAATTGTGAATAATCGAGTAGATAGTAACTTAGTCAATCAAATCTAACCTTTTGATTAAAATTAATACATAAATTATTAGGAGTATTAAAAGGCCACTTCGTTGAATTGTAGTGGAACCGATTAGCATCAATAATTATTTCGTGACATTTTGATTGTATATATTTTTTTAGTTATATTTTGAGTACCATGTTCATTTGTTCATATTGTTCATGGATTATTATATGAAAATCTATTTATTATTGCTTACATTTTTTTCAAATATTAACATTGATTTTCCGGATGTAAGCAGATTACCCTATACATGTTCGTGCTGTTTGATGCCTGAATTCCCGATCTCCGGTGTATTTTTATTTTTATTTTTATTTCTCATTGTAATCTCTAAAAAGATATCATTATATGTAAATGCCATCTAAATAAATAAATAAAATGTCATCTTAGGATGCTCTGTAGGGGGTGTTATTAAAGAAGCATTGGACTGTGCCTGAGAGAAGAGAAAATCAGAATATTTTCTCTTCTCTTTAGAAGTACATCATCACTCTTGGCTCTACAACCTTTATATTTTTGTTTACTGCGCAATATCCCTATAACTTTATACCAATACCATGTTTCTTGCATATTAATTCACTTTGTAAAATGTGGACATATCTTATACTCCTTCTAATGAGTAATCTATGTTTTATATGTAATTTCGATACCTCGTACGTCCTACATAACGTATCACTCCCGCGATTGTGAAATAAGTCAAAAGACACTCTTACTCTAGTAAAATGATCTCATCATCTATCTCTGTTTACTGCCAAAACTGTGGTGGTATTAGAACCAAAACTCAGGGGCTACTAACTAATATATTATCGAATAATTATGACATTATAGTGCTAGTTGAAACATGGCTTGTAGCAAGCGTAAATACAGCTGAATTCATAGATTCGCGATACATGGTGCTCCGACGAGATAGGGACCGTATACTTACTGGTAAGATGGACGGAGGCGGTGTGCTGGTAGCAGTGCGCAAGGAACTCGCGGCTTCCCGGCTCGATGACTGGGAAAACAGTCAAATCGAACAAATCTTCGTATCTATTCCGGTAAGGTCTTTCAATCTCATCATATGTGCAGTATACGTACCTCCTGTCTCGCCACCAACGATTTATGATATTTTCTCCAAAAACCTGGAATCTGTATTTTCATCTGAACCAAATAATATGTTTTGTGTAATAGGAGATATGAACCTACATTCTCTTACTTGGTCATTTTCCGAAGGCTGCAGTCAAGGTCTCGCCTCCTCAAACACGGCTGCATCGCAAACTTTGCTTCAAACAATGTCATTGATGAACTTGCTCTAATATAATTGTATCCCTAACCATAATGAAAAATACTTAGACCTCATATTCTATAGTCGCGAAACAAATGTTACACGTAGCAACGACCCTCTGCTTTCAAAGGACAGGCACCACCCAGCCCTTGAATTCGATATATCCCTCGCTCAACCAAAAATCAATAACAAAAAAGAGCGTAAGCGCAATTTTAGGAAAGCTGATTATACTCAGATTAATTATGACATTAATTGTATTGATTGGTTATCTGAAACCGCAAACGTATCAGCCGAAGAAGCAGTAGATCGATTCTATTTAATAATAAACAATGTGATTGATAAGTTCATTCCAGTATTGGCAGGACGAAATGACAAATTCCCCATATGGTTTACTCCCGAACTTATTAGGATATCACGGAAAAAAGATAAAGTTTGGCTCAAATGGAAGACGTATAAAAGTCTTTCTGACTATCGTAAATTTTCCTTCTTACGTGCTACATACAAAAAATTGGCTAGTGAATCTCAAAAATTATTTTTCGACAACATCGAAAGTTCATTGCAAAATAATATTAAATGTTTTTGGTCAAACATATCCTCATTAAAATCATCTGATGGATATCCTGCTACTATGTCCTTCGAATGGCGCAAATCTAATGATGCCCAAGAAATCTGTAATATGTTCTCTGAATTCTTTAAGTCAACATTTGAACCCTCCTCTATGAATGACACAATTAACATCGACCAACTTGAGACCGTTCGGGACTCTGAACTTACGCACATTCACACCATTAAACTAACGGAACAAGAAGTCCAATCAAGTTTGAAGTCGTTAGATATAAACAAAGGTGCGGGTCACGATGGAATACCGGCATATTTCCTCAGATCTGCTGCGTCGTCACTGTATGTTTCACTTACCATAATATTTAATAAATGCCTGAGTGACGGGGTTTTCCCTGATAGGTGGAAGTTGGCTTATATTATACCAGTCCACAAGAGTGACTCACGTCAAAAAATCGAAAACTATAGGCCAATATCCATTCTCTCGGCGATCCCTAAACTCTTGGAAAGGCTTGTCCATGATAACATATATCCCCAGCTTGCCGCCAAAATCACAGAACAACAACACGGGTTTGTAAAAGGCAAATCTACCATGAGTAATTTACTAATTTACTCAAATTTCTTATTCACTAGCATGGATCGAGGCCACCAGGTAGATGCAATATACTGCGATTTCAAAAAAGCTTTCGACAAGGTTGACCACCTTATTCTTATTAAAAAAATAATGTTCAACGGAATTAGGGGAAACTTTTTACGTTGGTTTGTCTCATATTTGACAAAAAGACAGCAAGCTGTATCATTACGAGGACATACTTCTACGTGGGAACCAGTTACTTCTGGCGTGCCACAGGGGTCAATCCTGGGTCCGCTGTTATTTATACTTTTTATTAACAGTGTTACTAAATGTTTCATGCATTGTTTATTTCTTTTGTATGCCGATGATATAAAAATATTTGCCATTGTTAGGAATTTAAACGATTGTCTGCTCATCCAAAGCGACTTAGTAAGGTTCGAAGCATTTTGTAATGAAAACAAAATTTACCTAAGTTACAACAAATGTAAACAAATAAGCTTCACTGAAAATCACAACGCTTATTATACACAATTATTGTATTGGTAACTATTTACTCGAGCGCGTTTATTGTATAAAAGATCTAGGGGTACTTTTTGATTCTAAACTCCATTTCGATGCGCACATTGAGAATATTGTAAATAAAGCTTACTGCATGCTAGGATTTGTCATCAAAAACAGCCGTGAATTTTGAAAACCGGAAACTTATCTTCTACTTTACTACTCACTGGTCCGCTCCCAACTTGAATACTGCACCTCCATATGGACACCACTTTACGGTGTCTATAAAGACAACATAGAAAGTATTCAAAAGAAATTTCTGCAATACCTCAATTACAGAATGAGCGCACCTAAACGGGGGTACATAAATATGCTCTCGAATTATAACGTCTCCACTCTAACTAAACGGCGAACATTCCTTGACCTCATGACTCTATATAAAATCTGCAACAACATTATTGACTGTCCTGACCTACTCAAACTAATAAACTTCAAAATACCACCCAGAGTAACAAGGCTTAACGACTTATTCCACATTAGCCGGACGCGTACAAATGCTGGTGTCAGGGATCCAATCAGAAGAATGTGCGAATCGTTTAATCAAAATCAAAACCTCAAGGATTCCGACTTATTTTTTGATACACGCAGTACCTTTAGTAGAAAATTGAAGGCTGTTTTCCTACAAAGTACAATAACTTAGACATTTACTCGGTTTATAATTTTAACTTCCTTTCTTTTTTCAAATTTATGTATGACATTATTTTTTTATCTATATTTATATATTTTTTTATATATTTTTGGTCTTACCATCAAAACAATTTGTAAACTTTTATAAGGATATTGCGCACATTTTTTTTATCTCTCTATTTGTAAAATAATATTCTTATGTATATACATACGTCTTTTCCGTATTTAAAAGTAAAAATATTTGCATATGTTTTTATCTGCTGTTAATGTTAATTCGTGAGAAATAGTTTGGATGCAGGTGAATTCTCTATTAATTGTTTTGTATATTCTTGTCAATTAACATCTGTATCTGTATTTTCTCCTTAATAAAAAAAATTTTAAAATTTAAAAAAAAACCCTGCCTCCTCAAGAGTCTTCCTCCACTCATCACGGTTTTGTGCCAGCTCTCTCCAGTTTATAATCTCCAAGGTGGATATATCTTTCTGGACGTTATCGCTCCATCTTAAACTTGGTCTTCCCAGGTAGAAAATAAATAAATCACTCCTTTGTACTTCTTCTTTAGAAGTACATAAGAGTGATTTATTCTTATGTTACACATTTTATTTAAATTTAAGTGCGCCCGTTAATTCGCGTGCATTGATAAGACTATTGAATAAAAGGCTAAGGTGGTCAGATGCAAAATCATTCGTTTCCAATCCGCTGCTGGAAAATGCCCAAAGTACTCTTCCTTTTCTCGGTCATGTTGGTTGCAGCTAATGGTGAGTCAATTCAAATTTTCGAAAACGTTTTTTAAATTTTATGAAAAGACAAATAACTTTGCATACATCACTTTATTTTATACACACACACTATATGTTTCATGAACAATATTCACACCATCAGGAGTAAAAGTATACAATTTTTTTTTTTTTTGAAAAATATAATAAGGTTACAGTTTTACAACATAATATATACATCAATATTTCAATCACTCTCCTAATAAAGCAGCTGCTTGTGTTTAGAAGAGGACAACTACAATAATTACATTTGTTTAAATTAAAACAAAAAATATTAGTAATTTCATCATCATCACTATTGGCTCTACAACCCCTGGTGGGTCTTGGCCTCCTCAAGAGTCTTCCTCCACTCATCTCGGTTTTGTGCCAGCTCTCTCCAGTTTGGAAGCTCCAAGATAGATATGTCTTTGAGGACGTTGTCGTTCCATCTTAGTCTTGGCCTTCCCAGGCTCCTTCGCCCTATTGGTCTTGAGTTCAGCAGGGACTTTGATGCTTGATGCTCGGTCATTCTCTCCACATGACCCAGCCACCGAAGTCTTCCCAATTTTATAAATTTTGCGATGTTTGGCTCCTTAAACAAGGTACAAACCAGTACTTACGTACCCAGCTGAGACTTGGGTACTAACTAAGAGGAATGAGCGAGCACTGGACGTTTTTGAAAGAAAAATTTGAGGCTCCAACAGATACTTTTGCTTATATTTAATTGTGGTAAATTATTTATACTAAAGAAATCTTTATGTATTTGTAGTAGTGCAATTTTGTCATAAATTTTTGTAAAGTGGGGGAACCGGGAAATCTTGAAAAACATTTATAGTTGGATAGTAATGTGGCTTTTTTAGGATGATTTTTATTAATATTTTTTGAATTGTTTCCAATGAGAGAAGGGTTGCTTTGTATGCACCCCCCCCCCCCCCCCCCAAGCCACGATTCCATATTGTAGTACAGAGTGCGCAAGTGCATAATAAATATCTTTTAGTATTTTTAATGATACAGTATTTCTTAATCTAAAAAATATGTAGATCAGTTTTCTCATTCTGTCTACTGTGGAATTTATTTGACTTTTCCATTTGATGTTATTATCGATAATTATTCCAAGATATTTTATTTCTTCTTTACTACTAATATATATACAGTTTGAGTTACAGGGTGCGATTCTAAGGAGGCAATTTCTTTCGTGGATTTTTATGTTTAGATTCTTATTTATTTCAGTAAATGCCACTACAAAGTAAAAACCTTCCAGGAGAAGTTTTCTTCGATAAATTAAATGTTTTTAAATTATCCTACTGATATTAGCTAGGTAAATTTAATAATTTGATAAGCGCATCAGAAAATGTAAATATTCAAATATTTATTCGACCAAGAAATATTTAAAGAAATTTAAATTATTTACGTTACATCGCGTTATTTCAGTCATAAATTCAATGGTTCCACGCCAACTGAGAATAAAGTCAACTCAACACCTCTTTGAAAAGTTATCAATTTGGGAGGCGGGAATGGGTACCGCCGCCCCGGGAACCTTTATTGGATAACCAACACCTCTGCCATAGGTCACCCCAAGTGGTTCGCTACGTTTGGTGATTTAGCAGGGGTGCCCGGGTTCATGGGGTGAGGTTTGTCTAGGTCTTGGAGGCGGATGACCAAGACACACTGAACCCCAGATTCCTACCCACCCCTTAAACCCTTTTCCTTCCCAGATCTCTCCTCTCCTTCCTTTCATTAAAAAAACCCTCTACACAGCATCCCCAAAGATGACATAGGCCCTAGGGAAAATATTTTTCTCAGGGCCTCCTGTGTGGAGCTCATGTAAAAACAATATGGAATAATTGGATAGGGAGGTGTACATGATAAAATTGTAAGCTCTTTAAAGGTTGTACAAAAAGTAATTTTGAAAAAAAATCTACCTTCCCATCAGCCACATTGTTAAAATTTATAAATATTCGAAGAAAACACATTAAAAACAATCTACCTTCCTATCAGCCGCATTGTTCAAATTTATAAATATTCGAAGAAAACACATTACAAACAATCTACCTTCCTATCAGCCACATTGTTCAAATTTATAAATATTCGAAGAAAACACATTAAAAACAATCTACCTTCCTATCAGCCACATTGTTCAAATTTATAAATATTCGAAGAAAACACATTAAAAACAATCTACCTTCCTATCAGCCGCATTGTTCAAATTTATAAATATTCGAAGAAAACACATTACAAACAATCTACCTTCCTATCAGCCACATTGTTCAAATTTATAAATATTCGAAGAAAACACATTAAAAACAATCTACCTTCCTATCAGCCACATTGTTCAAATTTATAAATATTCGAAGAAAACACATTAAAAACAATCTACCTTCCTATCAGCCACATTGTTCAAATTTATAAATATTCGAAGAAAACACATTACAAACAATCTACCTTCCTATCAGCCACATTGTTCAAATTTATAAATATTCCAAGAAAGCACATTAAAAACAATCAAAATTTTATTCATCATCATCGTCAATAAAACTTCAAAACTCTTTTTATTTCTAGACAAAAATGTACAACAATTAAGTAATAGTTTTACAAAGGGATAAAAGATTGTAAAAGTCTTCCTGAAGAAGTAAAAAAAAACAGATTTGGTATACCTATTTCCAGCGCCGGATCTGCCATACGTTCAAAAACGTGCAAAAAACCTGGCGCCAACTCCGAAGGGGCGCCGTGAGAAAATAAATATTGTATTAAAATTTTGTTATAATATTCCCTGAATCGTTTAAAAATTACCCATAGTACGAAATAATTATTACGCCCTAGCAACACTTTCCAAAGAAACAGAATGCGCACGCATCAGGTTGGTATCAACGGCTTACGAATTTTAGTCAGTTACAGAATTTTTTTACAAATTCCATATATTTAGTTTAAACGTAAGATCTATTTTTCCATATATCTTTTACCGTCTTTTACGACGAATGGGTGCGATCCAAATTCAATAACCAATCACAGCGCCGTACTTTTGTTCTAGAGAATTAAATCAACCGACTTCGCCTTTCAAAATGCTGACAATGTTAGTTAGCGTACGCTCGCTATTGTTTTATTTTGTACGATTTAAGTCTCTAGGAGAAGGTAGTTAAATACCATTTTCTTATGAAATCTTCAGTAAATTCCATTAATAAAAACATCGCACGGTTTGCAGGATTTGCAGGTTGCAACTTGTTGACAGTTTCATTGATTTGACGTATTATTTGAAGTTCGTTAAATGTATAATTAATTTATATTAGATTTGTTATTTTACGGTGTCAGTGTAAGCGTCTTTCGTAAGCCGTTGATACCATACGTCAGTGTTTAGTGTTTGTATGGTGTTAGTTCGCTCAACACAGAACACAGGGGAAATGGAAATTCAAGGTACAAATTTGAGTTATATTCTTATTAGATTTTAAAATTTATAACTAAATTTCTATTGGTTGTTAGAGGTTATAAAAGTACTATGGATTACAATGAATAGAATAATAATTTAAAAAAACTTTCAGGCTCGCAGAATCTAAAACGTAGAATTAAAGAGCAGAATGACATAAAAAACTCGTTTCCATTGGGAATTTTTTATTCCAATTTCTCCACAAACACAAACAAACAATTCGTTGTATTATTTTAAAGCATAACTTGCAAAAAAAATTTTTCCTTAAATAATTAAAATAGCACCATAATTTTATGTTTACCAATAGATTCAGAGAGTATAGGGCTCCTGGCGATTCTCTCTTTAAAAAAAACGAGTGTGAGAGCTACCGCCAGGTCACTTGGAAAAGTTACACTCTTTATATGTCTTGATTTTATTTGATAAATTAGTGTAAAAAAAAAATAATAAAAAAAATAAAAATAAAAAAAATGGGATGAACGAATTTTTAATCAAAATAAAAATGTAGGGGGGGCACCATCGGTACCTACTGCACAGGGCGCCAGATTTCGTAGATCCGGCCCTGCCTATTTCAAGAAAATATAAAATCCTTGTTAAGAAGGTGAGAACACCCGTTACATCATCAACAAAAAGGAGTTACTCCATTAATTCAAACAATGTTTACGTTTTTTAATGTTGCCACTAGTTAAATTTTTACTAATATTGTTATTATATTATATTATTTTATGTAATATTATTTTTTAATCCCAGAACCAACTCTTCGTTGACGTAGAAATACTTATTCCACTACTTTGTTTTGGCGTTATTTTACATTATTTTTTTATTTTTTTTAACAATATAATAATTTAAACTAAATAAAAAAATATAAATTTATGTATTTAAGTAAGGCAAACACACAAGTAATGTTAATTCCTACTGTGCTCGAAATCCATTTTGTTGCACATCCTAATTTGAGAGCTACAGTTTGGCAATTAAGTGTAGAAAATAAATGATGGCGCTGCGATCGTTTTCTAGTTTTAAATGGCAACACCAAGATGGCTCATAAGAAAAAGAATGTATGTTTTAAAAAAACACTTCTGGCAAAATGCATATTTCATAGCGCATTTATATTTTCAAAAAATTTGCACAAAAAACTGTAATTTAATAGAAGCAAAATAAAACAAAACAAGTTTTAAGTGGGCGTTTATTTCGATATAAAAATGTAGGTACTTAAAAATTTAAGTCTGTTAATTCAACACCCGACATGTAATTATTGTCTTTGTCCTCGTGTGATTCTTCTTCTTCCGTATCTTCATCTTAATCTAAACGCAGTTCATCGATATCATCATATATAAGTACTGCCTCGTGCATAATATTCTGCCTCAATTTTCATCACGTGTTTGCAACAATTTTTCCAATCATCAGCACTTATGCTATTATATATTATTATGCCCATTTTCCGTTTTCCCAGTGTTTCAAATTTTCCATCTGCCTTTTCCCCTTCCTTGATGATTCGTCTTACCGTTGTTTCAGATTTACCTGTGTGTGAAAAACATCATTAAAATTATTATTATAGAAGGTAGTTATAAAAACACACACTAGATAATATTCACTTAGAAAGAAAAAAAGAGAAAACAAGAAAAAAGTAACTTTTCTACGAGTTTAAAGAAGTTGCATATTATTATTTTTTTATTGAGTTATTCCCTTTTTCCACCTTTTTCCATTTTGAAACGTCATATAATTCGGTGCTGCCATAGTAATGAAAACGTTTAGTTCCAATTTATTTAATTTCTACACTTTCTTGCCAAACTATACCTCTTCTTTAAAAATCCGAAGAATTTTAAAATTGTTTGAATAACTTGAAGAAGTGTGTTTCCTTTTGCAAAATTTGTAACATAAATTTTTTTACCAATATAATTAATTATGTTACGAAATTTGTTTGTTATATTTTAACATGTTTTAAATGTTCCTTCCTTTGAAACACGATTTTCCACATTCTTACTGTTTACTTCTTCGTCATTCATTCCCAAAACAGCGATCAGGTATGTCCACTAAACTTTTCAATGTGAGAGGCGGGTATGGTATCGCCGCGCCGGCGCCGCCCGGGAACCATTTTCGGATAACCAACACCTCTACAGATCACCCAAAGTGGTTCGCTACATTTCAAAAATATATAAATTTAAAATTTATAAATTGAAAGAAGTGGGTTGGCGCTAAATTCAATAATCTGAAAGAATGTTGCCTGTTGTATGCTGATGATGTGGTGCTAATTTCTAACATTAAGGAAAATTTACAGTCTCTCGTTTTACGCCTCGAATTACGTGTGAAGAAGAAAGTAAATGATGAATGTATGGAATGTTATGGTTTTTGAAAGAGAGAAAGTACCAAAAAAGGTGTGAAATGTAATTGTGAACGATGAAAACTTGGAGCAGGTAGATGAGTTTGTGTAATAGGAAGTGGTTGAGAAAAGATGGGAAGGCTGATAGACAGATTAAAACAAGGGTACCTAAATGCATGTAACTCCACTAAGGAGGAATGAACGCGGTTGGCGAAAAACTATCCAAAGAAGCGAGGCTGGCATTCCAGAATGGAGTACTGATACCTACCCTGATGTATGGCAGGAACTGGCAGAGGAAGGATGAAAGTAGACTGAATGCTGTAGAAATGAGATCCTTGAGACGCATGTATGTTAAAACGTGGAGATCCGCCAGAATACAAGGCTGATGTAAGCAAAATGAGCAAGACTAAGAAGTGTCCCTCGGATAGTTTGGGCATGTAGAGCGAATGAACGAAGAAAGTAGTTTAAGGACAATATATGACATACGTATGAATGGTAGATGCCCGAGGATGACATGGCATGATCAAGTGAATAACATACTTGAGTAGAGCCATGCCAAGAGACAAAATAATAGAAAGTATGAGACGATTCACGAATTTGAGTGAAGCAGGAGTGTGTGTCAAGACCGAGTTGTTTGAGTGAGGCAGGAGTGTGTGTCAAGACCGAGTTGTTTGGCGATCCATACTCTCTGCCTACCCCGGCGGTGAACGCCGTGAATGGTTAGACCTTTAATTAAAAATACATCCTTTAAACAAATAATACCAATTCTAATTCTAAAAACAATAATGAGGTTACAGTCATAAAATCAGTAACCGGAAAACTCAGAATGAATCAACTCAACACCTCAATTTAAAAGTCATTAAAAGTGTTGAAAATAAATGGTTAAATAGGTTACGTTATTAGGTTATGGGCTATTTTTTAATTATTTTTTTCAAAGCTTTTAATGACTTTTAAAAGAGATGTTGTGAGTTGAGTTGATTCCAAATTGGCATGGAATCATAAAATAACTGGATACCGACTAATTAATAAAACCAATCAATGGATAAATTACTTAAGGACAATCCCTACTAATATTATAATTGCGAAAGTGCGTGTGTTTGAGTGTCATGCTTTCACGCCTAACCCACTGAACCGATTTTAAAAATTCTTTCACCAATATAAAGCTACATTATCAGCGAGTAACATAGGCTGTATATAATGGTAAGCTCTGGCTTATGAAATTTGTATGGATGGAAATGTGTGTATATCATATATTTAAAAGCAGGGGGAAGGTGGGTAAAGGTGGAAGGGAACAGGGACGCACGGGAAAAGACATGCAGGGAGAATCAATTTATTTCTTTGAATGGCATTGCAACGCATGCCGGGTACCAGCTAGTATAAACGTAAAAATTCAATTGACATGTATTTCCAGCTGCACCAATGGCTAATGATGACATCCAATTGCGTATACACGGAGGATCTGACGCTAAAGTAGATGAGTTCCCCTACATGGTCTCCCTGAGGGAGAGGCAATTCCATTTCTGCGGAGGCTCCATCCTCAACTCCCGCACCATCATCACAGCTGCCCATTGCTTTGCAGGGTAAACAATTCTTAAATATTTATATGTGTATTTAATAACTAATAACCATATAACCATTATAATTATTGGATGACTAACACCTCCGCCATACGTCACCCCAAGTGATTCGCTACGTTTGGTGACTTATCAACGGTGCCAGGGTTCACAGGGTAAGGTTTGTCCAGTTCTTGGCGGCGGATGCGCCTGCCTACCAGCTGCGTGGCGGGCCGGATCGAGAGAAACTGGTTGAGGGAGGCCTTTTGACCTTTCCAGCCGGACTCTCTCGACCCTTCGCCTTACACCGCAGTTGGGGGGATAGATTCATACTTCAGTCACTCCTGGACACACTGACCCCCAGATTCCTACCCACCCCTCATACCTTTTTCCTTCCCAGAACTTCCAATCCTTTTCTTTACAAGGACCCTCCAAACAGCATCCCCTAAGATGACATAAGCCCTGAAGGATTTATTTTCCTCAGGGTCTCCTCAGTGGAGCTAATGTAAAAATAAAAATTATAAAAATGTACATAATACATAATTGTTTATTTTTGTAAACATTTTTGTAAACATTTTTGTAAACATTTTTTAAACATTTTTTAAACATAAGGGGCTATCCATAAATTACGTCACACTTTAAGGGTGGGTAGGGGAGTAGAGAAGTGTGACAAGGGTAAGGGGGGTCATCAGCTCTGTGACGTCATATGTAAAAAAAAATTAACTACTGTTTTGATTTTTTTTTTTTTTTTACAGTGAATACCGCACAAGAATCTCAACTGCTTTCGTCTGGAGCCAGTGAGACTATGGCATCCCCAATTGGGGTATGTTGTGAGGCTGAAGGTAGCGGAGAGGGGAAGGAGGTGGGGAAGAGGAAGGTTGGGAAGTACCTGGCTATTCAGATCTGGTTACTAAACACGGCTAAAGCCATTTTCAAGCAACGTTTCAATTCTGAATGGTGGTCTTACACCAGGGCGATACTGATAGTATCTTCCACTCTGGAACATGCCGCAAATATACTATATATTATTTTAAATGAATTAATTGTGAAATAACACAAATTAATCAAATAAAATTTATTTGCGCATGCCGGGTTCGAACCCGCGACCTCCGGAATGTGAGTCAAGAGTCTTAGCCACTGGACTACGGAGGTCGTCTCGATTATTTTTAGATGTAAAATTGCAAAATATGTGTCGTCACACTGGGGGGGAGGCGGTCTCATAAATGTGACGAAGTCTGACAGGGATGGGGGGGGGCTCAAAAAATTATGAAGTTCGTGTAACGTAATTTGTGGATGGCCACTAAGCGTAAAAGAAAAAAATGTTTTATGATAAGCCAATTGTGGGCACGCAAGAAATTTGCACAGATTTATTGAAAACTAGCTGACCCGGCGAACTTCGTACCGCCATATATTTATTTTCGTTATTTTATTAGAAATTCCCGAAAGACTTGTACTATTCATGCCCGCCTCGGCTTCACATGAAAGGTGTACAGTCGCGGACTAAGGAAATGTAACACTTCCGGTAGATTCAAATCAGTTGGATTATCAATAATTCCATATATCGAAAGATACACGTACTCAATGACAAAAAATAAGACAAAATCTTCCGTTTACAATACGACCATAAAATGAAATAAAACTACAATAAAACAAAACACAATGAAATTATTCGATTATAACTATTGCAATGCCTTGTAATATACAAAAATTTTAGTTTTTCCTTCTAGAGAGAAAACAAATAGCGCCGATGGTTTGCCGACTCACGAAAACGCAACGTACAACTAACTGCCTATGCGAAAAACATGACAATTCGAGGTTTATTCCACACACTGCTAACGATTGGCTTTGGGATTTATTAATTGTCATTGCGAATGCAAGGTGCACTGAAAACTGGACACGTTTAAATTCAAAAGGAAAGTCAATTGGCATTAGTGGTATTCTGGGAATTAGCACATTCTCGCCTTTGAATTTTCCTATGATTATAATAACTTCAATCAAATTTTTCATAATTTTTTTAACTGCAAGTCTTGTTCCGTAGCATAGTTTTGGCTGATTTAGATTGCATAACATAATTATCACAGAGCCAACCTTGAGTTGTAAATTGTGTGGCGGTAATCCTGGCAAATCCAATGAATTTAGGAATTTAGTAGGATAATTGACTAATTCATTTGGATCGATAATGGAATCGATTAACTTAAATGAATGCATTTGTCCATCTGAATTTCATGTTTAAATCTTCTACATTCTTATTTTTCGCTGCTAAAATGGCTCGTTCACTCAACCATGCATGGTTTTTATAATTCACACCAATAATTGGGAACACTTTCGATATTAATTCTTCCTGTAACGTTGTAAATTGACAAACATTTGGTGGAAACGACAAAAAACAGTAGAAGTGTCAACAGGAATTTTCCCATTGCCAATGTCTAATAATGCATTTGCAAATACTTCCGCAATCCTAACTTAAGATTTTTCACGTACCTCATAAATTTGATGCCATCAAGTAAGCATTTATTTCACCAGCAGTTGATGATCTGGAAATGACTGGCAGCGTTTGGCGAAAATCTCCAGCCTCCAGTAGAATCATCGCGCCTCCGAAGAGGTTCTGATTGCTACGCAAATCTCTTAATGTTCAATCGAGTGCCTCTAATGCTCGTTTGTGCGCCGATGTGTTTCGCTAATACGCTGAAGGTTTCAACCATCACGTCGTTCAATTACAATATCGCGAGACTCCATATTCTCTCCAACAACCACAATGGCAACTTCGTTTAACATTGGTGCGTTGAAGCGTCTCCCACGCTCTCCTGCAGGTCTTTTGTCTGCTCTGATCACTATTTTATGATCGTCCGATGGCATCATATCTAAGGCTGCTTTGAACAATTGGATCAACTGATTACGTTCATGTAACAGTTGTTGCAGCTGTATGATGATCTCTCTCCTAGCTGAACCATTTGTAGCATAGCGATGATTTACTTCAGCTTCAGAATTTCCCACAAAATAAATTTGAAGATATTTGTATTCACCATCAACTGATGGCAACAATGCTCCTGCACGATGGTGAATTTGTTCTTGAATCTGTAATATTGAACATAAGAAAATATTTTTAACCCTGGAAAGATAGTCTACGTAAAATTTACGCATGCGTGTTAGAATTATTGCACTCTCGTTCAAATTAGTGCGATTCCATCGCTGTGCTTTTTAGACATCTCACTCTCTGCTTGGGCCTTCCGTGGGGCGCGCGCGTGGCTGAGGTAGGCGTCACCAATTTTGAGATATGACGACCGCATGAGTCAAAAAGCATAATATTGATAAGTTCCAAAGATGTATCTGATATATTTTTGTACAACTATATGCTATTATTAAACATAATATATATTAATTATTTAGTACATTAGTCCAAATGGCTGATTATTTGTAAAAATAAGTGATTTGAGAAAAAAAAATATTTCAAGTATGGTTGATTATTGAAGAAGTTTCACTTTTTGGTTTTTTCCATAAAACAAAAAAATATAATATATTCCCAAAATGTCATATTTCTTATTTCATTTGTTTGTAAAAATATAATACCGATTGGTTTATTCAAATCAATTAACTTAAGAGGGAATAACCAGATATAACCGGGAATGTGTCATTTTTAAATAAAATTTAGCCGTGTTGACTCTTTTCTATAAAAACGTATAAATTGATTTCGAAAGATTGTCCTTTTTATCTGGTAAAGTTATGTTTTAAATTATGAGAAAATGTGTTTATTTTAGCATAATTAGGTTATAACCTAGGTCGTATGATCAAAAAATAATTACAAAAAGTACATAATTTTAATAGTTTTATCATCACGTCTTTCAGCATTTTTGAATGTAGGTATAAATCAAAGCAAATTTTGAAGGAAATAAAATCGATATTGAGTTATTAAAAAAAAACTGGTACGGAGAATAATCAATCTTTCTCATTGGAACCGCCCTGTAAGATCGTAAGAACGTTTTTCGACGAAATTTAAATTCTCGACCGCTGGCTGGGGCCCTTAATAAAATATTACAGCGAGTTAAAACTCATGTGTCAATTTTACCGTATATTTAAATATGATTATTTTTTCTAGGGTTAAAAAATCTTCCTTTATGAGCATCAATAGAATGTTATTAGGTTTATGTTGCAATGGATGTGAATAATGTGTGTCAAAAGTTGGATTGAAACCACGTTCTTCAATTATATTTGCACCAAATGATGTCATATTCAATATTCAATTCAATATTCTTTGATAGAGGTTTTTGCCCTTAAAGTAATGAATTCAGTGGCTCAGGTAGCGTCGTCAGTTTTATTAATTTGACCTTTCCATTCGTGCAACATAATCCTGGAGATTCGAGTCGAAACTTCAAAGCATTGCAATATTGACAAATAGTGCTCATTGTTCCAAAATCGACCGAGGTATCGCCGGCGTAATCTACTGTTGTATCATATTTGAAAGCCAAACGTTCGTAGGTAATTATTACGTTTTGTTGTCTCTCGCTTGAAGTCGATGGTATGGGTTCTTCAGGAGTCGCGAAAGATCTCGCTTGAGAAATTCTCATTCTATTTGCCTCCAACCACTGTCAACTCTCTTCGGTGTCATTACCTCGAAGATTGTGAATTCGACTTGCGTTGTGCATATGCCGACCGATATTTTGACGCCTCACTGGTGGCATTTTTTTTGCTTTTGCTAAAGAAGCGGTTATTGTTGTATATGAATTAATATCACCATATTGACAGTATGAATAGATTGACATTATGACGTATGATCTGTTTGAATTTATCAACTGCTGGCTGAGTAACTAAACGTCAATGTGCTATTTTGTGTCAATATATTGAAGATCTCCCACAGTCTTCCGTCTCACTCACTCGCTCACTTTTCATATTATGAGATTATAAAAAAAAATCTGTTTGATTTTTTAAACGACTTCGAAAAGGAGGAGGTTCTCAATTCGACTGTATTTTTTTTATATTTTTTTTTTATGTTTGTTACCTCAGAACTTTCGACTGGGTGAACCGATATTGATGATTCTTTTTTTATTTGAAAGCTGGTGCTTCCCGTGTGGTCCCATTTTAATTTGGTCCAGTTCTGACAATGGCATCCATGAGAAAATCATATAAGTCTTAAATTTGCATCAAGTATGTGCGCGACAAATGGACGAATAACTCAATATCACGCCAACCGATTTCGATGATTCTTTTTTTATTGGAAAGGATGTACTTCAAGGGTAGTTTGATGAGAGTTTGGTTAGGTTCTGATTATGGAATCCATGACAAAGTAACGGAACTCGAAACTCTCGGAACAAATTTACGATACTCGGCCGAATCTTAATCGAATTAGTTAGTGTACTTCAGATTCACTAAAAATCAAAAAATAAACAAAAATTTTAACAAAACAAAAAAACGACTTCAAAAAATGCACTAAAAAATAAAAAAATAATTTCGTATTCTTCTACAACTTTATAATTAACCTACCTTTTCTACTCATCAATATGTAGGTACGATTGTTATTTTTTTTTAATTTTCTTTCATATTTTTTTTAATTTTCTTTCAATGTGTTATTTTGTGTCAATATATTGAAGATCTCTCACACTCTTCCGTCTCATTCACTCACTCACTTTTCATATTTTATGACGTTAAAAAATAAACTTATGAGATTATAAAAAAAATTCTTTTTGATTTTTTATTTTTGTTTTTTTAATACAAACCTTTTGTCAATATAATGAAGATCTCTCACAGTCTTCTGTCTCATTCATGCACTAACTTTTCATATTATGACATTTAAAAAAAAAATCTCTTTGATTTTTTTTTATTTTCTTTCTTACAAACCTTATCCTGACAATAACGAACACAACAAAAAAGAATTATCCAATTTGGTGCAGTCATTCGGAAGTTATGCGCGTAAATATACATTTCGGCGATTCATTTGTATTAATATATTAATATATACTTGCTGGTTCCCGGCATGCGTTGATATGCCATTTAATAAAGAAATTGTTTCTCCCTACGTGTACTTTCCCATTCGTCCCGTTCGCGTTCCCCTTCCTCCTCCCCTTCCTCTCCCGCGTCCCCATCCCCTCTTGCGTTCACACTTCGTCTCCTCCACCTTTCCTCTCCCCACTCAACTCTGCCCCTTCCCCCTCTACCCTCCCACCTCCCGCATTCCATACATTCAGTCCCGGTACATTCAGTTTTCAAACAGCTCGCGTGCCACCTATTGTAATTTTTTTAATACAAATTTCATAATGCCAGAGCACACCAGTAGTTTTATACAAACCTTATCCTGACAATAACGAACACACAAAAAAAAGAATTATCCGATTTGGTGCTGTCGTTCGTACATTTCGGCTATTCATTTAGATAGATAGATAGATATATAATATATAAGATGAAGATGATAGATGATTTAACACCAAGCAACTAAATTCAAAACTACCACATTTCTCGTTCTTCCACTCTTCGATACTAACGTGTACACTTTTCCAACAGAGGTCGCAAAGCCGACGAAATTAAAGCCGTCGTGGGAAGCATCTATCTGAAATCTGGAGGTACTGAGTATCAAATATCCAAAATCATCAGCCACCCCGAATTCAATATAAATATAGCAGCTAACGACATCGCCGTCCTTATCACCAGCGAGCCTATCATCACCAGTCACAGCGTGGGCTTCATCGCCTTGCCTTCCACCGCCACTGGCTCCGGAGTCAACGTCACGACGACTGGATGGGGAGAGTTCAATAAAGTGAGTGTTACTTAATATTTAACCCACCCTTACCAACGACTTCGCCATCATTATCACCAGTTACAGCGTGGGCTTCATCGCCTTGCCTTCCAGTACCGCCGTTACTGGCGCCGGAGTCAACGTCACGACTAGATGGGGATGAACTGAAGAAGTGTCTTATTCAATAACGCAGTTTCTTATTACGAAATTTCATTATTTTATTTATACACTAGCGAGTTCCCGGCATGCGTTGTAATTCTACTTAATAAAGAAATTGTTTCTCCCTGCATGTCGTTTCCCATTCATCCCCCCCCCCGCAGCGAACTCCCCTCCCGCGTTCCCCTCCCCTCACCCGCGTTCCATACATTCAGTCCCTGTTTAGTTTTCAAACAGCTCGCGTGCCACCTTTTGCAATGTTTTTATACAAATTAATAATGCCAGAGCGCATCAGTGAATGTAGAAATCTTCGCGGGCGTGCTTACAACAATTCAATGAAGATTCATAGCAAAAGGACGAATAGTTTAGTAAGTAATTTCATAAAGCCAGAGCTCACCACTATACATATACATAGAAACCCTCGCGGACGTACGCATAACGACTTACTAAAGTTCTAATCGGATGAATGGTGTAGGAAATAATTTCATGACGAAAGACGACGATTTATCCAAAAATTTGGGAGGCAACTTTTTTTGTGACTGAATGAACGCTATTTTTGAAAATTCTCCCATACCCAGCCTCAGGCATGTGATGAAGTTTACAATACAATCTCTACTGAAAAGGGTTTAATTTGCGTTAAAAGTTAAAACCTGAAATTAAACAGATTCATTTTCAACGTACATTTCACTAGTTTTTTTGCTTGCTCGGTCACACTTTTGCGTGTTGCGACGGGCGGTAGGTGGGATGCGCGGGCCGGGACCGGGGAGATCGCCTACCAACAAATACATACATACCTACGTCAATCGTCGTACATGACAATGGTAACTGCTATATCTGTGTGTTTTTTAATCGGCATTCGCAGTAAGCCACCTGCATATCCACCAAGTGGTAGCGACGTTTGGTGATTTAGCAGGGGTGCCCTAGTTCACGGGGTGAGTTTTTCGAGATCTTGGAGGCGGATGACCAGGACACACCGAACCCCTGATTCCACCCCCCCCCCCCCCTCTTAAACCCTCTTCCTTCCCAGAACTCTCCTCTCCTTCCCATCCTTAAAAAACCCACCACACAGCATCCCCAAAGATGAAACTATTTTCCTCACGGCCTCATGTGTGGAACTCATGTAAAAAAAAAATATATATATATATATCTATAAAATTTACGATATATATATATAAATATATTGGAAATTGGAAATAACATATTTACCGGCTGTTAGAATAAATAAATACGAGGCATCCTTTTAATATTTATTTCTGATAACTTATGTAGTTGTATTTTGCTGATAAAATCGCATTTACCTACCTTATAAATAATACGATTATTTCTTAATAATTGTATTATTGGATATCATTACAAAGTGGAATAATATTATGATCGCAATATTTATGATTTGTTAATGATAATAAACGCAATAAATAACTTTCTTTACCCGCTCTGTGCACGTATTCCGTTAACCTTTACACCGCGCAACAGTCAATTTAACCCAGTGAGCGGATTACAGTGAATTAATTGAATATATTAATTAATATATTAATTAATTAATTCCGCATAAATAATACAGACTCATCATACCGCATACCTTATACCGCATATCGCATACCGCGTATCGCATACCGCATACCCTTTAACCGCATACCGCATTCCGCATACCGCATACCCCTTACCTCAAACCGCATACATCATACCGCATACCGCATTCCGCATACCGCATACCCCTTACCTCAAACCGCATACATCATACCGCATACTGCATACCCTTTAACCGCATACCGCATACCCCTTACCTCAAACCGCATACATCATACCGCATACCTTATACCGCATTCCGCATACCGCATACCCCTTACCACAAATCGCATACATCATACCGCATACCTTATACCGCATACCGCATACCTTATATCGTATACCGCATGTCGCATACCGCATACCGCGCATAGCATACCGCATACCTTATACCGCATACCGCGTATCGCATACCGCATACCTTATACCGCATATCGCATACCGCGTATCGCATACCGCATACCCTTTAACCGCATTTTTAGTTGTTTTACGTTTCATATTTTGTAAATATAACCGGAATAAAGAAAATGGCTACGAGCGCATCATCTGGGTCGTCTCGGGATGAAAGACGTCTCAAACGTTTAAATGCTAAACTAGCAGCTAGCTTTGCGAGCCTACAGTCGGTGTATGACAAGATAAGGAAAGCTTCGGAAAGCATTTACGATCGCCAATCTTTTTTATCAGGCGCAACTACTGTTGAAAAAATTCGTTCTGAATTTATAACAATATTAGATGAAAAGGTGGATTGCGAACTGGAATTGAATCCGGAAGCAATCGCTGAATATACTCAATTAAATGCATTTGAAGAACTCTTCGGTGTTGTTAAATATACAGAAGCAAATATGCTGTCTAATCCGGTTGCGAAACCTCGCCGTCAAATTAAGCTACCCGCATTGGAAATAGCGTGCTTTAACGGGAATTTGGATAGTTGGTCTCTTTTTTATGAAACATATAATTCAGTTATACATTTGAATGATTCTCTGGATGATAGGGAAAAAATGCAGTATCTGATGTCTAAATTAACCGGAAAAGCATTAAGTATTTGCAAAGCTATTACGCCTACAGGTACAAATTATCAAGTTATCGGGGACGCATTGTGTACTAAGTATAATGATCAACGCGTTCTCGCTGAATTATACTTTGACCGATTGCTGAAATTACCTCCAGTTAACTCGGCCACGCTCGCTTCTTTAGAGAATTTTGCAGATGCGTACTCCACTAACATCGCCGCGCTGAAGCAATTAAAAATAAAAGACCTCACAGAATTCATATTGTTGCAACTGGGTCTTAAACTTCTTGACATAGAGACTGTAAAGGGTTTTGAATCTTCTATTAAAAATAATGAAAATCTACCGTCCAGCGCGGAACTAATCGACTTCGTAAGGGTACAGCAACGAATTCTTAATCGCGTGCAAATCACACAACCGACATCGAGCCGTCTTGGCTCAAATAATAATTATACCGCTAAACCGCAAAAAACTAATTCCGCAAAGGCATTTATTAATGTTGAAAAAATCGATAATCACTCCATCGAAATTTGTTTTTGCTGTCAAAAGGGATCGCACCCTTTATACCAATGTTCTAAATTCACAAGTCTAGAACCACGCGAGCGATTTAACTGCATTAAGTCATCGAAGATTCGAGTTTGTGTGAACTGCCTCAGTACTAGGCACACCACGAAAGCTTGTAAATCGAAGACTACATGCAAAACATGCGCGCTCAACCATCATAGTTTATTGCATTTCAAACAAACTGATGGGCCGAAGTCACAAACGGACACGATACCATCTCCCGCGTCACAAACGGATGCCGATAATGATAACTTAAATTCTTCGAATCCGGTTTCGTTATGTGTGACAAATTCATGCCCAAGTGCAAATACTACTGCACTATTAGGAACGGCTGTTTGCACTACCAGAGACGCTAAGGGCCAGGTACAGACGATACGGGCTCTAATAGATAGCGGCTCCCAAAGGGACATAATTACGCGCAAATGCTGTTCACGCTTGAATCTTACGGTGCGGTCATCTCCAAGTACTTACGTCACGGGAATAGGTGACGTAAGAAATGTGACAAATGGCGTAACTTGCTTAAAATTACTCTCCCGCTATGACATCACTCAGTCGTATACAATTAAACCATATGTAGTAGAAACCATAACCAGTGAGTTGCCTACTGTTAACATTAACCGCTCCTCTTTGTTGTATCTTGACAATTTGCCCTTAGCAGACACAACATTCTGTACGCCCGGTGAGATTGATATCATCTTGGGATGTGACATGTTTGCTCGCATTCTAAAGGCAAACAAAATATCAGGTTCTCTCGGACAGCCATTTGCTATCGAAACTACTGTGGGATATCTCATCATGGGTACTGCCCCAACGATGATTGAAAACCCAAGTATAAACACCACGCAATCATTTTGTACGTTCACGCAAAATGATGAATTTTGCCTTTCGCGCTTCTTCGAATTGGAAGACATTCCAGATGAGAAGTTTTTAACGCCTGATGAACAAGAGTGTGAGGATATGTTTAAACTCACTACTTCTCGTGACACGACAGGTCGTTATATCGTCGCGTTGCCGTTTCGAAACAGTCCCTCTGTTCTCGGTGAATTGTTACCCGCCGCCGAACGCAGGTTTCGGTCTCTCGAACGCCGCTTAATATCTCAACCCGCAATAAAGTTAAAATACGACAAAATATTGCGCGAATACCTTCAGAAAGGTTACGTTTCCCCGGTTGACAATTCTGATTTACCGCATTACGTAATCCCGCATCATATCGTAGTTCGCTAAGATAAATTGACCACCAAAATTCGCATGATGCTAGACGCGAGTATAAAATCCGTTTCGGGTTACTCGCTTAATGACATCCTACATACCGGAAATAATTTACAAGGTGCTCTATTTCGCATTATCCTCAATTTACAACTATTCGCCGCGAGAGGATTCGATCTTGTAAAATTCTATGGTAATTCTCCAAACTTTTTGTCCACGATTCCTACAGCTCGTCGTGTTAAGGAACATGTGGAATTTAATCCCGACGAAAACCTGAAAATACTAGGGCTTCATTGGATACCCGCTTCTGATCATTTCGTATTTTTCGTACACACCGACGAAAGAACGTGTACTAAACGAAACATTCTCTCGACGATTGCTCGTCTTTGGGATTTGATGGGTTTCGCCGCACCAGTTGTATTATTAGCTAAGCTTATAATTAAATATCTATGGAAGTACAACCTGGATTGTGATGATACTCCTCCTGAAACAGTTGTCACACTTTGGCGACAGTTTAAAAAAGAATTGCCATTACTGCAATCTATTAAAATTCCTCGTTTTTTAGGAATCGAACCCCAGTGTATATTAACGCTTATCGGGTTTTCAGACGCAAGCGAACGCGCATTGGGAGGTGTTATTTACCTACATGTTTACTGTCCGAATACAGATAAAACCACAATTAATTTATTATGCACAAAATCCAAGGTCGCTCCGGCTAAGACGATTTCATTTGCGCGATTAGAACTATGTGGAGCACTAGTACTTGCACGATTAATGCATACGGTCAGTAATGCCTACACATCAAATTCAAAAGCTCATACGACTTTAGCTTTTTGCGACAGCATGGTTGCACTAGCATGGATAAATTCACCGCCCGCAAAATGGCAGACTTTCGTTGCCAACCATGTCTCACAAATACAAAACCATCTGGGGGCTGAATGCTTCCATTATATAAAAGGACAAGACAATCCCGCCGACTGCTTGTCGCGGGGTGTTACGCCCGCTCAACTAATCGACCATCCGTTATGGTTTAACGGTCCCGTCTTTGCCCAATTACCTAAACGTAATTGGCCTTTACAACGTTTTAATACGAAATCTGTGACTGATCCTTCCGAACGGAAAACAAAAAATTTGATGTCCGTTCAAGACATTAACCGCCTCAAAACAATTGCTCCTCACTTTGGTGGGATCTGGGAAAGTAACATTAAATGCCTGAAAGGTTATTTAAATAAAATAGTAGGCACCTCTCTACTGACGTATGAAGAGACGCAAACAGTGCTTTCTCAGATTGAAGCAATTCTAAATTCACGCCCGCTATCTGTACTTAGCGTTAACGACGTTTCGGCTCCATTGCCGCTAACCCCCGCGCATTTTTAACGCTCACTCCCTTAAAATCTTTACCCGCTGCTGATTTGTCAGACGAGCCAGTCAACTTGGTACAACGCAAACATCTTGTGGATCGTCTTGTTCAGACGTTTTGGAACCGATGGCGAATTGAGTATTTGAATACTTTGCAAGCTCGCCAGAAATGGAATACAAATGCGAATCCGGTAACGACAGGCACTGTAGTAATGATTAAGAGTGACAACATCGCGCCACTTCAATGGCCTATTGGGGTAATAGTCAATGTCTACCCCGGGGCAGATGGGGTGATCCGCGTTGCGGATGTTAAAACTAACTCCGGAATATACCGCAGAGCAGTCGTTAAACTCTGTCCCTTACCGTCACAATAGATTTAACGACATCTTAGAAGTTAGTTCGTAATACTTTTATTCTTAAAATCAATTAGGTTAGTTTCATTGTTAAATAGGTACCAAACCTTACTTTTAGTTTATCTACCGCAGGTTCAGTATTATTTATTGAATCCTTTCAAATCATATTTTTACGTTTCAATGTTTTATTTTTCTTGCTATATCGATCAATTTGACCATTTGGTAAAAGCATTTATATAACTTACATAAATATTTTCATAACTTTACATAATTAATTACATTCTACCGCGTGTTACAATTTTGTTTGCGCATTCAGACGTATTGGCACTCTTTTGGTTTATGGAAGTGGATTCTTTCATCCCCTTCCAGGCGGGGGGCATGGTTACGCCCATACATATACCTACACATACACATACCTACACAGCACGCATACATACTGTCACTGCTTGTAATTGGTATTAATTATTGTTGCAAGTCCTTTGTCCTACCTATTCCCAATCGTCTTACCCACAATCTTAATCAGTCTGTAATAAACTCCCGCTGCATATAGCCATCACTGTGCTCTGCTCACGAAAGTCTGCAATAAACTCCTGCTGCATATAGCCATCACTGTGCTCTGCTCACGAAAGTCTGCAATATAACTCCCGCCGCGAAAATAACTGCTCCGTGCACTATAAAAATAACGAACATTTACGCCTATTGTGATCGTGCCTCTTGGATGGAAGCGAATGCAGCATTACTAGCATACAAGATCCGTATCATTTTTCCGGCGAGTCATTCCTTCTATGCGACATTTAATTTTACTATTGCAAGCAGTGATTAGTAACACAAAATTCAAGGTCCTTCGCCAGTCATTTTACAAAACACAAAACCACTCTGACAACATAAATAACCTTACACAGTCTCTTCTTGAAGAGGGACCACACTCCTGTCTTGTGACAGAATGCCCCCAGACTTTTACAAATCGCATCCATAGGGAATAAGAGCTGAAACAATTTTTTATAATTAAAAACTTATCTCAGCGCTTCCGGGTGAATACACTCCAGAACCGACGACCTCGCCGCTCCAAAATGTATCCCCACTCAGAGTCCGGAACTCCGTCACCAGCCGCCCCTTTCAACCGCTGTTGCACGTGCCCGTCTCTCTGCAGCGACAGAATCCAGCCCTTTGTCTGGTCCCGCTTGTACAGCTGCAGCGACAGAATCCGAGCCCTTGCCCCAGATTCTGGCTTCTTCCGTAGATGGTCTGCTTTTCACCGTCTTCTTCTTACGCACGCAATGCTAGCATGCCAACGCTAATTTGCTCCCTCGATATTCTGCGGATGCAGGCTCTATTGCTTGTCTTCTTGAAGTAGACATATGAGGTGGCGTCTTCTCACATGCGTCTTCATGCAAAAATTTTATTCAATTGTCGCAACAATTCCTTCTCTTCCTTACTATCACTTTCGGTTAAAATTTCGCCTTCAGATTCTTTAATTTCCTTAGCTGCGCCAGTTGTGGTGTCCGTGGCTATCCAGTTGTGGTGGCACTGCGAATTATGATATGCGGACTCACATATGTTAAGACGAAGTATTGTGGGTAGTACACGAATGAAGAGAGTAACAGTATACTGTACTGGTATTTATTAGGGAGGTGCCTAAAGCAAAAGAGGACGTACTTCTAGCACGCATCGCCTTTTATAGATTCTCGCAAGCATACTATCTCGCTTGCTCTCATACACATTCACACAGACATTACAGTATGTCTCCACCGATCCAAAGGAAAGATACAAACATTAAAATATAAAACCCTCACACGTTTAAAGAAAATGAAAAGCAAAGTTTTTTTTTACATCAGTTCCACAACACATGAGGCCCCGAAGAAAATATTTTTCTCAAGGCCTGTGTCATCTTAGGTGATGTTGTGTGGAGGATCTTTTTAAGGAAGGGAAGGATAGGAAGGTTCATGTTGATCATGGGGTGAGGTTTGTCTAGGTCTTGGAGGCGGATGATCAGGACATACTGAACCCCAGATTCCTACCCACCCCTTAAACCCTTTTCCTTCCCAAAACTCTCTTCCTTCCTTTCCTAAAAAAACCCTCCACACAGCATCCCCAAAGATGACATAGGTCCTGAGGGAAATTATTTTCCTCAGGGCCTCCTGTGTGGAGCTCATGTAAAAAAAAAGGAAGTTCTGGGAAGGAAAAAGGTATGAGGGGAGGGTAGGGGGGTCAGTGTGTCCGGTAATGACGGGCGTATGAATCCATCCCTCCAACTGCGGTGCAAGGCGTTGGGTCGAGAGAGTCCAGCTGGAAAGGTCAAAAGGCCTCCCTCAACCAGTCTTTCTCGATCCGGTCCGCCACGCAGCAGGTGGGCAGACGCATCCGCCGCCAAGACCCGGACAAACGTCACCCCGTAGCGAACCACTTAAGGTGCGATTCCTAAGGGTGACCTATGGGTGACGTATGACAGAGGTGTTGGTTATTCAATAAATGGTTCCCGGTTCACAAATTATCGTAATTAAGTGGAAAAATAAGAAAATCACAAAAAATGTAAATCCGTAAGAAACTGAATTTAATTCAACAGTTATTGATTCTGAGGCGGTACGAAGTTCGTCGGGTCAGCTAGTATTTTTATAAAATCAAAAAATATTGAAAGAACCTACCATGGCTTATTTAATTTGTTCTGTTTTCAGAATGGAATAATTCCCAACACCCTACAGAAAATTACTCTTACCGCCATCTCCAATGATGACTGCAACAAGAAGCTGAACAGACAGATTCACCCCAACAACATGTGCGCTCTCACCAAGGCTGGAGAGGGTGTTTGCTTTGTAAGCCATACATTTATAAATTATTTCGGTTTTGTTAGCGAGGTAGCAATACGGCATTTAAAGTCTGTTTAAAACTTCCTATGATTTATGTTTTTTCTAGGGGTGAGGTTTGTCTAGGTCTTGGAGGCGGATGACCAGGACACACTGAACCCCAGATTCCTCCCCACCCCCTTAAACCCTTGTCCTTCCCAGAACTCTCCTCTCCTTCCTTTCCTAAAAAAAAAACTTCCACACAGCATCCCCAAAGAGGAGAGTTCTGGGAAGGAAAAGAGTTTAAGGGGTGGGAAGGAATCTGAGGTTCAGTATGTCCTGGTCATAGTGGTCATCCGCCCCCAAGACCTATGAACCCCCAAGACCTATGACCCCATGAACCTGGGCACCCCTGCTAGTCACCAAACGTAGCGAACCACTTGGGGTGACCTATGGCAGAGGTGTTGGTTATCCAATAAAGGTTCCCGGGGCGGCGGTACCCATTCCCACCTCCCAAATTGGTACATGAATTATTACAGACATTTTTGTTACATTTTGTGTTATGTAATATTTTAATGTTGGGGTAAGTTTTGAATCTATTTATTGAGAAAGGAAATATAAACTGTTTTTTTGCATTCATTGTAAGTAGGTTTGTATCGAACCAGTTTTATAGAATTTGGATGTCATTATTTGCATTTTCATTTACAATTTTCCAATCATTACTCTTAATTATGATAATCGTGTCGCCGCGTAAGATATAACGTTTCCACTGAGGTTTTGTTTAAAAACATCGTTTACATACATGATAAAAATATTGTACCCCATACAGTACCTTGTGTATATAGTAAGTTAAACACATTAGTCCCCATTTTTTTTAAAATAGGCAATTCACTCTCAAAATAGTGCTTTGTGCCGATAAAGTTAAGAAAGATAGTTATTATTCTTAGAATATTCTATAAGGGGACAGGACAAATCAAATATTAAAGTCACTATAGTCTTCACAGACTAAGGTACTAAACATTTAATTTTTCGATTGTTTTAACACTTTCATAAACCTTCCTATATGATAGTTCAAGTTTATTTCTATCAGTAATTGTTGATTTTTTTGCCCGTCCGCCCGTTTGCCCCCGGAAAGTATCCTAACAGTAATTGTTGATTTTTTTGTCCGTCCGCCCCTTGTGCCCCCCGCGGAAAAACATCCTGATAGTAATTGTTGATTTTTTTTGCCCGTCCGCCCCTTGTGCCCCCCTCAGGAAAAAATCCTAATAGTAATTGTTGATTTTTTTGCTCCTCCGCCCCTTGTGCCCCCCTCAGGAAAAAATCCTAACAGTAATTGTTGATTTTTTTGCCCGTCCGCCCCTTGTGCCCCCCTCAGGAAAAAATCCTAACAGTAATTGTTGATTTTTTTGCCCGTCCGCCCCTTTTGCCCCCCTCAGGAAAAAATCCTAACAGTAATTGTTGATTTTTTTGCCCGTCCGCCCCTTGTGCCCCCCTCAGGAAAAATCCTAACAGTAATTGTTGATTTTTTTGCCCGTCCGCCCCTTGTGCCCTCCTCAGGAAAAAATCCTAACAGTAATTGTTGATTTTTTTGCCCGTCCGCCCCTTGTGCCTCCCTCAGGAAAAAATCCTAACAGTAATTGTTGATTTTTTTGCCCGTCCGCCCCTTGTGCCTCCCTCAGGAAAAAATCCTAACAGTAATTGTTGATTTTTTTGCCCGTCCGCCCCTTGTGCCCCCCTCAGGAAAAATCCTAACAGTAATTGTTGATTTTTTTGCCCCTCCGCCCCTTGTCCATAATGCAGTATCTTCAGCAAAATTTTTATATGTTTTTTTATTATATTTCCTTTAATCGTAAGGTTTGTGAATCATTTATGATGATAATATTAGAATCGATCCCAGTACAATTCCTTGAGGGACGCCATAGTTTAAAGGTAATAGTTTGCTCTTTCGTTTGCCAATAAGTTCAGTGTTGTTTCGGCCATTCCTATTATTTTAAACTTAGATAGTAATATTTTATCGTCTATTGTGTCAGTAGCTTTCCGGAGATCTATGAATAAAGCCAGGCATTTTTTTCCATCATCTATGTTTTTATGGCCATGCTTGAAAGATTTTCTATGGCATCATTGGTATTTAGATAAAATAATAGTTCTCTAAGCCATATTGGGATGGTTTGTCTGCGAGGAATGGCCTTCTCAAAAATAAAGGTGGATCTACACATTCTGCCTGGAGGGAATTAATTAGAGAAGATTTCATCGCTCCAATAATCATTCTGAGCGCTTTCGATTGAATTCTTTCAAGTTTTTTTATCCAAATATTTATGAAGTTGGTCGAAAAGAAATGTGCCATAATCCAGGTGACTTCGAACTAGGGAATTATATATTAATTTACGAGTAGTAGGATGAGATTCCTACCATACTCTGGAAACAGCTCGCATCATATTAAGCCTCTTTTTGTGAAAAGAGGAAATATTAAAAATAATAGGAAATACTTAGCAGAAATGTTCTGAATATGCGGGAGCCAAAAAAGCTTACGGTCTAAAAGTAGACCAATAAATTTTATTTGCTTAACGATTTGGAGAGGGATATTATCAAAAGCGACAGAAAATGGGGCATTTTTCTTTCGCGAACAAATGCCACCACCTTAGCTTTAGAAGTAGCTAATTTCATGTTCACATTTTGTACCTTCTTAATTATTCTATTTTACACTGAGTAAATTATACTTGTAAATTATATCTGTCAGTTACATCCTTCTCCTTTTATCTAACCGTTAAGTCACGTCCGCTGCCATCTTTGCCCTGTCGCATTTCACCCAAACCCCATCGCGGCCATTATTTTAACCCAGTAGTACCAACTTGCAAATAAATTATAAAAATCCAAAATGATTGGGTAATTGGTAGTTTGGTAGCGGTGAGTGTAGCGGATAGTTTTTAGAAATCTCATGTAAACAGTGACCTTTCACTTGTTTTGAATATTAAGTGTGCAAAATTTCATCAACGTCGGAATAAACCTGCAGACACAACAAACACTGTGTACAAATCAAATCCATGCCCGCCACAAAGCCCCAAAATTTCTTTGCTATATATTACATAATTACTATCGTGTTACAGTGTAGGTAAAAAGACTGATTTTCGAAACGCTGTTTTTTACCGCTGCGCTGTTGAGAAAAGAAAATACTTAGTCGCTATCGCCGTAAAGGCAGTTCCCCGCACCAAGTTGTTTACACCAGTGTCACCTCCTAAACTAGTCCCAGCGTGAGCTCGCAAGGATATCACTCTTCCTTCTCGCGCATCTTGTTTGAACCCATTTAATCACAGGAGACCATATTTGTCCCAACGCACATAGGTCTCATATAAAACGCTGTAACTCCCTTACTATCATAGTTAAAATTATGTTCTAATCGGTGTTAGAAAGTAAAAACACCACGCTTTATATTCCACTAAAAAAATAGCCATCAAAAAAGTAAAATGTACACTTTTATGTACACAAAGTTTAGAATCGCAAATTGAAAAAAAAAAATGAAACTTTGGGAATTTTTTATAAATTATTTTTACATAGAGCGACAAAAAGTGAAGTTACAATATGTGTTTGTTGTACATTTGTCTAATAAAATATGTATGTGTTTTTATTTTTTTTTATTATCTGTAACTTTAGTTAGAAAAAACGTAAGGTGAGCCATTTTGAAAACTTTTTTATTTTTGTATGCAAAATTTTTATAATAAAAAAAATATGTTTATTTGAAATTCTATAAATTGAAAGCGTATTTCATCACCTTTCTAAAACAGTTTTTGGTTTTTGAATGTGCTCAGAAATATTCCAAATATTTGCATTTTATTGTAAAGCGAAAATATTTTGACCATCTGAAAAAAATGCCAAAATTTTGAAGGGTGAAAGCGATAAAGACAGAAGATTCTATAACGATGACTTCACGTTAGATATCTCGCTGGGACTAGTGTACGCCCCCTGGATCATCAACCTCACCCAGTCATAAATATTTAACTAATATTCGTAACTTTTTAGGGAGACTCCGGTAGCCCACTCGTGGATGGAAAATACTTTGTCGGTATCGCTTCCTACATAACTGGACCTTTGCGTCAGTGCGGCGCTGGAACGCCTGATGTTTTCACCAGGGTCAACTCCTACATCTCCTGGATCAACAACAATACCCAGTCATAACTATTCAACTAATGACTACAATGAGTTTTATTAAACTCTTTGGGAATAATGTATTATAAACATTATTGTTATGATTTTGTAATATACAGGGTGTCCGGTGGCAGAATTAGGATTTAAAACTTAAATAAAAAATAAACTACTTAGGATATATATTTATTTCAATAAATGTTACAAAGAGGAGAAGTGCGGATTTTATTTCTTAAAAATTATTTCGTCTAAATGTAGACCATCACGTCAGACACACTCTTGGAATTTGGCCTAAGTATTTCGTGCCACTCGCTGGAGAAGTGACATCGGAATACCATTAACTTCGCGAATGATATTTTCTTTTAGTGCAGAGATGGTTGCGGGGTCGGTTTCATACAGTTTACTTTTGAGGTGCCCACACAGAAAAAAGTTCATAGGAGTGAGATCTGGTGACCCCCTTGGCCAGGGGATGTCACCGAAATGGCTTATCATTTTTTTAGGGAACAAATCACGAAGTAGCGCCTTCGTCTCTCTAGCAGTGTGAGGCGTGGCTCGAACTTGCTGGAACCATGTGTGTGAATTGAAGTCAGGATGTTCTCTCATTTTTGGCAAAAAATAATCGTTAAGCATGCCCCGATAAGAAACCCCGTTCACAGTAATGACTTGCCTTCGACGATTTTCAAAAAAATAAGGACCGATTATGCCACTGCTAGACAATACACACCAAACCATCAGTTTGGGATTGTGAAGTGGCTGTAGATGTTTTAAACGTGGGTTCTGTCCTTTAGGTGACCAGTAACGACAATTCTGCTAATTTACACTTCCATTTAAATGAAAATGGGCTTCATCACTCCAAAAGATAATGTTTACCGTACGAAATCGCTCTAACATTGTCTCGCAGGAAATTTTACGTAAATTGTAATCATTGGGTTTAAGCGCTTGCACATTTTGAATCTTAAAAGAATGGAATTTAAGGTTCTTCTTCAATATTTCGTGTACAATAGTTTTGGAAAGCCCTAGGATAGCCGCTCTCTTGCGCACGGACTGACGCGAATTATCGCGTAAACTGTTCGTGACGAGTTAGACGTTCTCATTTGTTCTCGACGTCCTCCTGGGCCCCGGCCGTGAGTCGTTTGCCACCGAACATGTTGCCCGGAACCTCCGGACCCATGATCGAATCAAATTTTCACTTGGGGCATCGCGTAAACGTCGAATACTGTAACGCGTACTAAATCTTCGATGCGCAATTGCACACGAATCGTTAGCCTTGAAATAGGCTTCGATTACGAACGTACGTCGCCCTCCCGTCCACTGTGACATTGTGACTAATCGTGACTAAATAATCCGCACGAACGACAAAGCTAACGCGGCCCCCTCCCCGATCGTACGCTAAGCCGTTGCAGAAAAATTCGAAATTTAAAACCTAATTCTGCCACCGGACACCCTGTATTATCACTAAATAAATAAATAAAAATAAAATAAAAACTTTTTCCCAATAGCTGCCCAAACAAAAACATTATCTTACTACCATACGCCAAGCTATTTCAGTGTTTTTTAACTCATCATTTAAAATCTTTTTAGCTTTATCCTTGCCGGTGACCGGTAAACTCAGAACGAAATCATCTCAGAACCTCTTCAGAAAAGTTGTTATAAGTGATGAAAAAAAAATAAACAATTGGTTAAATAGGTTACGTTAGGTTAGGGTTAAGGGCAATTTTAAAAGTTTTTTTTTCATAGCTTTTAATGACTTTTCAAAGGGATGTTGAGTTGACTTGATTCTGAGTTGGCATGGAACCATCCGTGCCATTGAGGGCTTTGTTTATATTAGACACTCGTTAATGATATCTGTAGTACATACTTGATAAAATATTTGAAAAAGGATCTCCAGTAAAAAATATTATGACTTTAAAAAAATATGTTCATACAGACCAATAAATGCTAATTCTGAATATATATGTTTTTTTTATAATATTAAACGTAGTGTTGGTAAAAAAATATTAAAAAGTGCATTTTTTACGTCTCGTTAAAATACACTGTAAAGTTGGTACGATTGAATGGTTAGTGCTGACGTCACGCGTCACCAGTCATTGTATCACATTGTATTGAAATCAATTGACATGTAGGTATGGCACAAGCCATCAGTATTAACAACATTTCATGTTATTCTTTATTTCGTACTGTTTATAGAGATTTAGTTGTGTTGTTTATTGAAACAATATTTAAGCCTAAATAATTCAGTATCAAAAATAGAGGTATCTCTATTAGTTTATCTCTATTATTTAAAATATTGAAAAACTACTGCACAAAAAAAAATAATGAATGAAAAAAGCAGTGGCGTAGCGTGGGTTTCGGCCGCCCAGGGCGGAGGATAAATTTGCCGCCCCCTCCCCCCCCCCCCCTACAGGTACTTTTTCCGCAGATTTTCAAGCGCTGACCGGGGGGGGGGGGAGGTAGACATCCTATTTTTTATACCAATTTTTACAATCCCATGTGCCGAGTACTCTAACAATAAAATCATGCTTATAAATTCTAAAATCTAAAATCGAGAATCGTATGTCTGTAATAGAATTTCGCATCTTCATAACGCATACGTATGGAATCACTTGGTCACTTGGTACACAATGAATCGGCAACTTATTGTTATTTTGATAATGCAGAACTGGTTTAAATTAAGCTAAATATGCGGTGTATCAAAACTACAATCAGAACATAAAAATTGTTTTTCTTTGATTCTAGTGGCACTTATATTCTGAACACAAAACTGGTTTTAATTACATCAGTATGTGATGAATTAAAATTACACTCAGAATATGAAAAGGGTTTTTCTTTAATTCTGCCGCCACTTCCATTCTGAACAAAAAACTGGTTTTAATTAAATCTGTACGCGGTGAATTAAAACTACACTCAGAACATGAAAAGGGGTTTTCTTTGATTCTGCCGGGACTTACATTCTGAACACAAAACTGGTTTAATTGAATCTGTATGTGGTGAAAACATCGGGGCGGAGGAAAATTTCGCCGCCCCCTTATTTGGGTACTTCAAGCGGTGGGGGGGGGGTTGTATATGGAAATCCCATTTTTTTATTACGACCTATTTATACACGAGCCGAATTTTTTTAATAATCACATTTGACGAGTATTCTTTCAACGAAAATCAAGTTTATAAATTCTACACCAAAGTTGATTGCTTGATACTGCGTTAGAGTCCCCAAATAATAGTTAAACACGCAACAATCAATTTCTCAGAAATTTACAGCATTATGTAACTCAAATGTAAAGCTTCACTCGATGCACGGTGAATCTGCAACTCGTTATTTATTTATCGTTGTATTCTGAACATAAAACCAGTTTGTATGCGGTGAATTAAAACTACACTCAGAACGTGAAAATGGTTTTTCTTTGATTCTGGTATTAAATAAATAGTCTGCAACTTAAATTTTATAACTTGAATTTTATGCACATCGAATAACAGAATGTTTTCCATTGAAATGTGTCAGCAGATGAATCCAACTGGAATTTTACATTCTGTACCGGTTTAAATTAAACCTGGCGAATTAAAACTACACTCAGAAGATGAAAATGGCTTTTTCTTTGATTCTAACAGCACATACATAGTCTGCAAATAGAATATTATATTATATATGAACTTCGAATAAGATAATTCTGAGAACTGGTTTAACCCTTCGAATAATAAGAAAAAAATATCTATAAACTTTAGCCTGTCAATGTTTGCGCACAAAATTTCCGGTTCGTCGCATGCATTTTAAATGTTTCTTTTTATTAAAACAAAACTATTCTAAAATCTAGATAATTTATTTTTTCCGACGTGCTTGTTAGAACATTATTATTTAAAAATATTAAAATTTTGATATTGGAAATGTGAATTGGCTCAAAAATACACGCCTGCGAATATTCGAATTAAAGTACCTAAAATAAAATAAACTTATAATAAAATACAGATTCCTTTTCTTTAAAAAAAGTAATAAAACTGTCTCTAAACTTTTTATCGCAATCACAAATTTATTTTAAAATTAAATGTGTGGGATAATTTGCGTCTCCTGTGATTAGGCGGGTTAAATTCAATCTATATTTGCCGAATTAAAACTACACTCAGATTATGAAAATGGTTTCTTTTGATTCTGGCAGCACATGCATCGTTTGCAACTAGAATTTTATAACTGCACTTCAAATAAAATAATGGCCTCTTTCGACATGTATCAGCAGATGATTACACAACGGAAATTCATTCGTTAATACATTCTGAACACAATTCTGGTTTTAATTAAGAGTGAATCTGTTTGCGAGCTTTAATCAGTATTACTCTCATAATATGCGTACAGTTTTCCTACGAATTACGAAATTTGCAGATTAAAAAATATAATTATTGATATTTTTAATAAATAAAAAAAAGAGTTGGATTCGTAAACGAAAGTATCGTTGGATAATGATTTGAAATGGTTTACATTTTTCCAAGATAATGTTATTATTTATTGGGAAAATTTGCCGCCCCCCTTAAAAGTGCCGCCCGGGGCGGGCCGCCCCCCCCCCCCCCCCCTCACCCCCCCCCAAACGCTACGCCACTGGAAAAAAGTAATGCTTCTTCTAGGGAGAATACTTCGAACAACGGAACAACGGATTTCAAAATGGCGGCAGTAGATCAGCTGATTGCCCAATCCCATACTAATTTTTCGGGAGTGATGACGTCACACGATTTACCATATTTCCGGGGGGTCTAGAAAAATTAAAACTTTGACAATTATTTTAACTATTAAAACTAACTCAAAAAATAAAAACAAAAAAGCAGTTATTTAAGTTAGAAGGTCATTATTCATAAAAAAAAAAATTAAAAAATTGGACTGGAGTTCTCTATTCTCAAATGCGTCCCATAATGAATTTTTGACACCTTTACATAGTATAAAGCAAAGTCTCTCCCGCTTTCTGTACGCTGAGAGCTTTTAAACTAAAAAACTTTTTAATTTTTTCGGATTTTCATGCGGTTTTCACTAATAGATAGAGTGATTCATGAGGAAGGTATAAGTATATAATTTGTTAAGGTTTTGATTTATGATTCACTAACACAAATGATACGTTATAAACACCAACATCTCATAATCCTGTCAATGGAGTTGGGCAACGATTCTCCAACTCTTTTCACTTTTTAGATTTGACACCGCACTATATTGTACTGACTTTTATTTACTTAATATTTTAATGATTTAAAATTAATATTCTTCTTTTGATTTTGCTCAATAACAGAATATTGTTGAGAATGGCCAAACATAGCGAACCACTTGGGGTGACAGAGGTGTTGGTTATCCAATAAAGGTTCCCGGGGCGGCGGTACCCATTCCCGCCTCCCAAATTGTAACGTATCACCTCGGTATGGTTTTATTTTATATCATTCTCTCGCAGGCTAAATCCTATAGATGTGTGTGTTTGTCTCTTTTTAGTGTCGTTTTCGTTTCATCCGAGTTTCAAATCACAACGATGCTAAAAAAGTTTCACTTAAAAAAACGTCAAAAAGTCACCGGAGACCAAAATTTCGTTTACATTTTTTACTCTTAATAATGTCAGGAATCACTGGTTAAAGTAAATCAAGTCTTTAACACCCTGAATATATTTCAAACTAGCTGGTACCCGGCATGCGTTGCTATGCTATTTAATAAAGAAATTGTTTATTCCTGCGTGTCCTTTCCCATTCGTCCCGTTCTCCTACCGCCTCCCCTTCCTCTTCCCCCCTCGCGTTCCCACTCCGCCTCCTCCACCTTCCTTCTTCCCACTCCTCTCCACCCCTTCCCCCGTACCGTGAACCCCCTCCCGAGTTCCCCTCCCCCCCTCTCTGGTTCCCTTCCCCCCTTTTCCGAGAACCCCCTACTCGAGTTCCCTTCCTCCCTTCCCTTCCCGCATTCCATACACTCAGTCCCGGTGCATTCAGTTTTCAAACAGCTCCCGTGCAACCTATTGCAAATTTCATAAAGCCAGAGCTCACCAGTAGTTTTATACAAACCTTGTCCTGACAATAACGAACACAAATAAAAAAGAATTATCCAATTTGGTGCAGTCGTTCGGAAGTTATGCACGTACATACATTTCGGGGATTCATTTTTATTTATATAGATAGATAGATAGATAGATAGATAGAAGATAGATAGATAGATAGAAGATAGATAGATAGATAGAAGATAGATAGATAGATAGATAGATAGATAGAAGATAGATAGATAGATAGAAGATAGATAGATGGATAGATAGATATAGATTCAATCCTATGTAACATGACACACACTTTTGTATTTTGTGTGTTTGGATGCTTCGCAAAATATTTAAATTTATTCTGTCCAAATCATTATTCACGTATCATTCGAACCCGTCATTTATCTCTGGGAAGAAAAGAGAATTATAAAAAATAAACCGTGACAATCTAAAGTCACAAATGCAACATTTTAGTATTCTGAAAAAAGGCATTGTTGTTTTACTTAAATCATTAGAAGGCAAGATTTAATCGAGAATGGTGGTCGTTTAGGTTGGTGCTAACAGTGTTTGACATTGTGTTGTGTTTATAAGTATTTTGTTTTACTATGTTATAATACTAAAAACATATTTTTATATTATCAGTTCGCGAAGGTGCTTATAATTACAAGTTCTTGTCGCTTTATCAGGGCTTTTCGATGTTTTTTGCGATGAAATATTCAGCGAACAGTTATTATTGTCGACGAGGTGTTCTGTGGAGTAAGTTTCAAACAGTGAAAACAAGATTTGCTTCAACATCTCCCTCCAATGGATGTTCTGGTAATATTCTGGACCTCCAGGATATGCCAAGTCCAACTGGATTACCGATTATAGGAACAGCTCTGTCACTGATGGTCGCTGGTTCGGGATCAAGGTAAATAAAACATTTCGTCAAATCGTATTTATTTAGATGAAGGTAAGTAAAATTACGTGCATTATGTGATAAAAAAAGATAACCACGTAGGTATCTCTATTTTTCTGTCAAACGGGTCATATGAGAATTCATATACTAATCTTCGTATATGAATTCTCTGTGAACCTCGGTATTCTTACCGAGGTTCACAATTTGGGAGGCGGGTGTGTGTACCGCCGCCCCGGGAACAATTTATTGGATTACCAACACCTCTGCCAGAGGTCACTCCAATATGTTCTACTTCGCAGGGGTACCCGAATTTACGAGGTGAGATTTTCCTAGGTCTTGGCGGCGGATGTTTCTACTCACTTACTGCGTGGCGGACCGGAAGGAGAGAGTCTGGTTAAGGGAGGATTTTGACCACTCCAGCATGACTCCTTCAACCCATCGCCTTGCACCCCAGTGGGAGGCATGGTTTCATACGTTCAGAACCCACTGACCCCCAGATTCGTACCCACCCCTCATACCTTTTTCCTTCTCTAAACTTACTAAATAAATAACACATATTGTATCTGTATTTCCCGCAAAGCACTTGCATACTGCTTACTAACAACGTATGCAGGGACATTGGAGGTCTAGTTTCGTTATCAAATGTAGTGTCGTTTTTACCAAAAAAATTATAGTCCTTGCAAGAGCCTTGATGGGGTAACCATCTGTAACCTATACCAGGGCGGGTAAGTGGTGGGTCCTCCAATTCTCTCATCTTCCTCTCTACCCTTTCTTTAAACAGACCCTCCACACAGCATCCCCAAAATTGACGTAGGCCCTGAGGGAAGTTATTTTCCTCAGTGGAGCTAAAGTAAAAAATCAACCCGTAAAAACATTTTTTTTACTATAATACATCTATTCTCAATTTTAGACCTAGTTGCACAATCTCGTGGGCCGGCTAGTAGCCAATTTCAAAGAAATGTGTGTGTGTGCGCTTGTGTATGCGTGAATGTCACCAAAAGTTGATAGAATGCGTTGTCATCGAGTATCAGCTCGATCGGATTGGGAAAGTGGGTTAATCAAAAGTTGCAATCGTTTCTTTAGAGAAAAATAATTCTAAATTCAAAAAGATGAGCTGCTGCAAACCGTCAGGAGCCAGTGCTGTATAGGACGGATTGTTTCTCAATATTCATTAAATTTCGAAGTTAATTTTCAGGTTCAGTAAAAGTTCTAATCAAGTTCTGATATTATTTCAGTTCTTTGGAGTAACTTACCCAAGTAACGATGTAAAAACACAACTCTCGCAGTACTTGAAAATTTATTTTTAAATTTGATTAATTGTTCAAATTCTGTGAAATATCACGTTCAGACATCTCCAATTGGGATATTTTAAGATACGGAAGGTAGAGAGGTTGGGAAGGAGATGGGATTTATGAAAGTGGGAAGTACCTGGCTATTCACATCTGTTCACCAAATACGGCTAAAGCCATTTTAAGCAAATTTTAGACTCTGAACTCCGGTCCTTCACCAGGGCTGTACTTGTGGAATATAGTTTTTTTTCATTAGCTCCTCCACACAGGAGGCCCTGAGGAAAATAACTCCTCTCAGGGCTTATGTTATCTTTGGGGATGCTGTGTAGAGGGTGTTTTTAGGAAAGGAAGAAGATGAAGTTTTGAGAAGGAAAGAGTATTAGGGGAGGGTAGGAATCTGGGGACCAGTGTCTCCAGGAGTAACGGACGTATGAACACTGCGGTGCAATGCGATGTTCCGTGTGAGTAAGGCTAGAGACGTCAAAGGGACAACCTCAACCATTCTCTCTCGATCCGGCCTGCCATGCAGCTGGTGGGCAGACGTATCCGCCGCCAAGACCCGAACAAACCTCCTTGTACCCGAGTACCCCTGCTAAGTCACCAAACGTAGCGAACCTCTTCGGGTGACATACTGCGGAGGCGTTGATTATCCAATATACGGTTCCCGGGGCAGCGGCACCCAGACCCGCCATCCAAATTTGTTGGTACCAAAAAGTTGTAACATTTTGATATTATTTTGTTGTTCAGGCGTCTTATTCAAGAAATTATGTCGGTTTTCAGCTTCGCGGAAAGTACATTTAATATATAAGGTGAAACATTCACAATTTTATGCTTTTTAGTGAATTGATGATTTTTTTTGTAATTTAAATTAAATTAGTTTTGTTATTAAAGTAAGAAATAACAAATTGTTTCAAATAAAGCACAAGTCCAGGGGCAAATGTCTTAGGTCATTTTTCTGGAAAAAACGCTTCAGTCTAGTGACGTAGCTCGAAGTCCCGAAACTAGAGGTGGTTGGTACTTGAAATAGATTGACATTGCGGTTCCAGTTACCGGAGACCGACGTGGAACAAATTCTTTATACATTTACTTTTGGAACCGGTTCTTACATGTCCGGTCCGGTCCGGTGACTAGAGTAATTCTGTGAAAATTTATAAAAATTTATAAAAAATTGCGTTTTTTTCCAATTTTTATAAAAAAAACAATATTATTCCACAAAGAACCTGTACCAAAAATAACCAGTTACTTAAAAAAATATCTACGATGATTTTGACAGCAAAGGAAACGGTTCCATGTAACCGGGACAGGAATATCGACCAACTCTACCCGTAGGTAAAGCGTCGATGACACACGGCGAGTTTACAAGCTACTATCTGGGAAATTCACTATCTGTTAGTAAACTCGCCCAGTGTCATCGTGTTACTTGCTAACTAGCAGCGACTAGCAGATTGTTGACAATCTACGAAAAAAAGTTGAAAGGTCGTCAACTTTACTCTCCTACACGCTTGCTCCGATTGCTCGTGATTGGTTTATTTATGTTTCCAACATGGCTTCCGATAAACAGCTGATTTCGACTGTCAAACATCTGAAGAATTAGTTCACGCAGGCGTCGTTATTCTTGTTACTGGCGCTAGCAGCGGCCTCAGTTTCCTACGCTTCAGAGCGAGTGGACAGTTTTGTGTGGCATCATGACAATCTCACTCGCCGATTTACCCGCTTTTAATCTTAGTAGATAGTAGCTTGTAAACTCGCCGTGTGTCATCGACGCTTACCCGATACAAAAGTCAACTTAATAGTTGGCCATTGTCCATAAGTATACGCGCCTGGTAATTTCCAATTGTCGGCTCTGGTGGTTTTCATTATTTCCTTTCTGAACGTGCCGTTTATTATTATTCGATTATTCTTAACACTTTCCCCAATATGATCCTGGATATGATAGTTTAATAAGTGAGATTTTCAATTTAGAAAATTGACATTATTCGTCAGACAACAAGTATTCTGATATTCATCATTGCATAAGGCTCTAATGCCCTAAAATATACATCATCAATGTGGAAATAACACGGAAATAATTCAGGGATTATTTCCCTTTCAATCCGAATACCAGTTTTAATTAATAATAATTTGTGTAATTACTATCGTATTATTATGATAAAACTATACTAACAGACAGAATAATAGACCACTTGCATCGAATTTAAAAAAAAAATCCGGTCTAGGCGAATATTCTAAGAAATTCTGTTGTTTTTTTATCGTATTTTTTAAACCCTGACGATTTTTTAAAAATTTCAATCCGATAAATCTAACCATTTTTATAAACCGGAAAGACGGGAAAAAATTTTATGAGAGCGAAAAAACGATAATTAACCGAAAATTATTTAAAAAAATAAATGTTTTCCAAACGAATGGCACAGGCGAATAACAAGACATACCAAAAATATTACATCTCATAAATATTTTTTCCCTGATCCATCTTATTGATCATAAATCATTATAATGTTCAACGTCTATATTACTAAATCCAATGTAATATACTTGTACTTGTAAATTATAATAAAAATAAGAATATTATAAAATTTGATTTTGTCAAAATCAACACCATTACCATTATACCTCTAAAACACATTCAGATAGCATAAATGTACGGGGTTCTCTTCACAACATCTGTCAAAAAGTCAAACCAAATGATAAGTTCGCAGAGAACAAACAATAAATCTAGTGAACGTTAAATGTCAAATTCAAAAATTCGTATGAAATCAAAGTGTTGCCATAAAAAAAAATTAGTGTGTAATTTTACAAAATTCGTAGGAACATTTTAGGAGACGGGACATTTTCGTGTAGTGTAATTTATTTATTTAAAAAAAACTGTCCATTTCTAAAAAAATTTACCTACATTTTCGTAATCTTAGTAAAAAAATCTATCTACACGATTTTTTCCAAGTCGTTATGAAATCCATGCAAGTGGCCTATAAGTCATATAGTTTTACATGATAAAATTTTAAAAAATAACTTATATCATTGATGTCGCTATTCCAAATTCCTGTAATATTCAATAATCTGTTTCTGAAAAAATTAGAAAATACACAGATTTAGGAAATGAGATTACAAGAATTTGGCATTCTCAGACTATAAAAATATTACCATTTATTATTTCGGCTACTGGCATTATACCTAGCCTCTCATTCAAAATTTAGGCTTATTAGATTAGTCAAAGAATTTATGTATAAAAATGCAGAAATCGGTCATTTTAAATACATGTAGGATTACGAAAGATTTTTTAAATATTTATGTTGAGGGATCAGTAGGATTTATCGGTCCAGCTAGGAGTTTCACAGAGCCGAACCCTCTGATAAGAATATATCTGGAGTCGGTGAATTATTTTCCCATTTGGTCTCTGGTAGGTTGACATGTTGTTCTTGTATTATACTTATATAGTGCACTTGCTTAGCGTGGATTGACTAGATGATAATTTATGGAAAAGTGTGTGGAAGGGTTTAGTTTTGCCTGTGGGGAAGATTTAACCCGGACATAAAGTCATAAAAATGATTAGTAAATGCATTCAGAGTCGCATAACAGAACTTATATTGCAGTAAATTTACATCTCCCGATGGAGAATGGACTTCAAGCTACGTCACGACTTTCTCTAGCCAATCACCGCTCTACCCCCTCGATGAGCTTACCTTGTTAAATAAATTTTCTACGAACCTTGGTCCAGAGGTTTACTTTGCAATGATATGCCCAAGGCCGTAGTCAGGGGGGATCAAGGGGGATTGATCCCCCCCGAAATTGACATTGACACCGAGGAGGTAATTGATTTGTTCGCTGCAAAGAAAACTAGAAGACTAAATTTAATTTTGTAATTAAAAAAAATATATAAGATTGATACGTAACACCATTTCATTTCTTCTATTAAAAATTTTCTATAAACGCTGTTCCACCAAACAAACCCCCCCCCCCCGAATTTTTTCTCTGGCTACGGCCGTGGATATGCCCAATATTATTAGACTGTAATTATTATTAGCGTTATAGTTTTTTATTGACATTCTGGGTTTTTGTCTTCCTATTTTGAAACAACGATCCCAGAATTAAACCCGTCAAATAGGTACTTATTATACCCAGATTTGCATCACGTGCGGCTATCATTAGCAAAGATACCTGATAAGTATAATAATGTATAATTGTATGTATTTACATCACATTTATTTTTTTTTTTTTTTTTACATTAACTCCACACAGGAGGCCCTGAGGAAAATAATTTCCCTCAGGGCCTATGTCATCTGGGATGCTGTGTGGAGAGTCTTTTTGAGGAGAGGAAGGAATGAACATTGGTCTTGAAGAGACCCATGTTGTAGGAAGGAGGAAACACAGAGGCCGGCAAATCATTCCACAGCCGAGCTGTTGAACACAAGAACGAGTCGAAGAAACGACCCGTTCTCATGTGACAAATGTCAACCGTGTACAAATGTTGGGCACGCGTTTGGCGTGTTTCCCGACTATGCACCGGTGCCGAAGGGATCAATGATGCTAGTTCTTCAGAGCATCTTCCATTGTAATACCGGTAGAACAAGGATAGCATTCCCACCCGACGCCTGTGCTCTAAAGATTGCAATCCGTCTGTTAAGATGGGAGAATCTATCAAACGGACCGCCCGTTTCTGCACAGAGTCGAGGGTATTTTTCAGGTATTTTGGAGCTCCAGACCAGAGATGGCTGCCAAATTCAACCGTGGGGCGTACTTGTGATTTGTACAAGGTTAGCAGTTGTGTACTATTAAAGTATCTGCGGGCCCTGTACAGTACGCCCAGTTTTTGGGAGGCTAACTTTACTCTGGCTTCGATGGAGCCCCCATACCTGAGCTGGTCACTTAGGGTTACACCAAGCATATCAATGGAGGGCCTGTTCGGAAGATTGCTTCCGTTGAAAGAGACTAGATTTTCATTTCGATCCCTTTTAGACGTAATCAGACAAGATTGGGTCTTTGAAACATTAAATTCAACGAGATTATTTTTACCCCAAGAGAAAACACTCTCGAGGTAACCGTCCATTCTTTGCTTCAAAGCCCTACGAGCTGTTGGAGTTTGTGAGCCCTTTGGGGGCTTGTCAAACAAAAAGCTATCATGAACTGTACTGTCATCCGCGTAACAGTGAATTGGTGCACATTAGACATGGGCAAAATTGAATGACCGAATTAAATGAATAAATTCAATCTTGTGACACACTTGATCTAATTCTCAATTTCAAAAGGAATTGATTCTTCATTCCTTACCTTTGGCCTTGTATCGTACGATTTTTAACGGCAACATAAATGTTTAATTTCCATTTATTTTACTGTTAAATTATTTCAATGAATAATGTGCTCCGTAAACGATTTAAATATTATAATGTTTCATAGGTATTTTTAAAATATATTAAATACCGTATTTAAATATTATTCAATGGGCGGCGCGCCGCGAAGTTGTCGACGGTATTGTGAACGACTCGTATCCCGCTATCGCCGGCCGCCGTTCTAAAAACCCGTAGATCAAAACACGGCCGCGATTCAGCCGAATTGTCCGAGCGTCCCTTTCACGCAAGGAGTTAATCATTTGTCGTAGTCAATGTCCTGAGATTGTCCTAAGGTCCCCGCGCGTCCCGTCCCGTCCGCGTCCCAGGTACTCGTAGCTAGTCTGTCGCTATCGGAAATTGTCCGAAGCGCTTTATTCAGGAATTAAAACTAAAAGTCTTTTTCACTTGTGACGTTGTTGTCTCTAGTTAACCTCAGACTTAGAAATGACGTCAGATGTCATCGTCTTACATCGCCATCGATTCACGTCAATCTCGGCTCGAGTGTATCCGAAACGCAGCTCCTCGCGAGTCTCTGCGGGTAAGACACAAGACACTAGTCAAAAGTGACTAATTCATTGCTCAGTGCCGGCCCTTAATCCGTCCGAGCGCAGCGGTGCACTAATTCCTCGGCGGGCCAAGCCTTCAATTTCATTACATAGTTAGCCGAAAACTTTCGACATTGAATCCGAACATCGCGGCATCGGCTAGAAAATTGAGAAGCAAAAATAGTGCACTTGTAATCGTTTTTTTGGCACGTATGAAAGATATTGGAATACAAGTACCTACCTACTTTTAGACGTGGATCTTGGGTAGATGTAATATGTAAATTTGCATATATTATAAGGCCGATCAGCTGTTGTCAGCTGTCATAAAATACTTTTAAGTTTAATAAATAAAATAAGTAAAACTTTAAGGGTGAAAGAAAAAACTGTTTAATTTAAAGATTTAATTGCTAGCTATAAATACATTGAGATAGAATAATCGGTCCTCTCTCTGTGTGGTGCTTCGTAGCCTCCCCACTTATTGTGATTTGAAATGAAACGAAAAAGCGACACTAAAAAAAGACAAACATATTAATCTATAGGTTTTAGCCTGCGAGGTAGTGAGATAGAATAATCGGTCTCCTCTTTGTGCGGTGCTTGGTAGCCTATCAGTCTCCTCTTTGTGCGGTGCTGCGGTGTTTCGTAGTCTCCCCATTCACTCAAGTGTTTTTTTTTTTTTTTTTTTTTTTTTTTTTTTTTTTTTTTTTTTTTTTTTTTTTTTTTTTTTTTTTTTTTTTTTTTTTTTTTTTTTTTTTGGAATTAATTGAATTAAAGGAATGAATAGAAGGAATTAATTCAAAAGGCCGGGGGAATTAGACGGGAGCTATTCACTCCTGGGAATCATTTTGCCCACGTCTAGTGCACATGACAAAAGGTCGTTGATGTGCAACAAAAACAAAGTCGGAGACAGAACCGATCCCTGCGGGACGCCAGCATTTATCGAGTGTGAGGAAGATTTATACATGTATCCATATGATTCAACGTCACAAGTTGATTTATTTTGAGGTCTGACTGACACCTACAAGTGATGTCATTATAAGCATTTAAAAAATAACAAAAACTTTAGCGAATCTCGCGGCCTTTTTCATATAAAACTTAAATTTGGATTTGAGGCCAAAATACTTGACAAAACTGGATTATTATTTTTTACTCAAGTGATACGGCAGATATTATCTAGTACGGATATGTGCCGATTTATTTATTTGATTTTCAAATAATAAAATACGGGCCAAAAAAAAACGATTTTTCACGATTTTATGTCAACTTTGGCAATTATTTGTGAGTTGATGATAATTATTTGAAAAAAATAATTTAGTCCTACCTACTACGTAAATATTACGAAATATAATATAAATTATTAAAAATTAGTAAAGATTATAACTGCAAATGCCTGCCATACGAATTTTTTATTGTATCTTTTTTCACGGTGCGGTCGGCCTCTCTTACACTTATCTGAAATTGTACGAGTATATCACCATCTCATTTTAATTTCGTAATAATGGTCAAACACATTTTTTGTGAAAATATAGGCCCAAGCAGTGGCGGCTAGTTCATGGGAGCTCCCGAGCGCCGCACAACCTCAAAAAAAAATTGAAGATCATAATACGAAACGCGGTTAGGTTATAAATTATTATAATATTTTCTCAAGATCTCGTACAGTAGGTAGGTAGGTACCTATTATACGCGCTATCTTTCAGAGCGACGAAGCTGGCCCTTGCGCCCATCTTCATAGCAGTTCGTTTTCGATAGCGTTCCAGATTCCAGAATCTTGCTACTTTGAGAGCAAATCCCATGAACAGTCGAAACCGTGGGTACATACGGTTCTTTGCAAATTTTACGAAAGCGCGAACGCCGTTCCGAATTTTACCACCACATCGCAAGGAACGGATCGTAAGGTGGCGTGTTAAACAAGAACGCTTGTACGTAATGTTTTTTTCAACATTTTGTCTTCAATTTAAAAGCAGAGCTACTATTTTTAACGTTTGTTCCGCGCGTGCTTCTCTTCAAGTCAAAGCATGTCACTATATTTATTTATTTATTAATTTACGGACAACAGTCCATTAAAAACATAATAACACGAATATAAAAAAAAAACAGAGATGACAGTGAAGGGAGAGCACATATAAATTAATAGCAATGACAATATAAAAAGTAAAGAGTACATACAGAACACACTACAAGTCAAAGCATGAAGAAGCATTTAAATATTGCGTATCGACTGCCGAAAGTCATTTAGTTTTATACCAAAAAAATTAATGCTTTGACTTGCGTTGACAAGTCTCGACATTCTGGATAAGGGAAAATGGTATCCATAATTAGTAGAATGTTGATTGAGGAACAGCAATTCATTATTTCAAAGTCTACGGGAAGGGATGTTAAACTGGATGAGTTATAACAATGCAGGTGTATCAGTAATACTGTTGATAATTTTAAATATGCAAATTAGATCAGAGTCCTTTCTACGTTTTTCTAAAGAAGAGATGTTTAAAATGTGTTCAAATTCATCATATGAGTACTTGCCTCTTTCAAGACCCAACCTCCAAGCCATCTCCAAGCAATGATAATGAGTGATTAGCTGATTAGTTGTCAGCAGGCGGGCATAACTCCGATCCAAAATGTCAACCGAATCTTTGTGTGATATGATATCATAAATCATAAGTCCACTTTGGTTTGTTTATGGTCCCCGGCTATTAGATCTACCAATAAGAATTTTTCATTTTTTGTTGCATTTCTCTGGTTTATTTTCGTTTGACATTTACATTACAAGTATTTTTTGAAATGTACTATTTAAATTGTATTTTAAACTGTGTTGTATATGTTTCCGTTTTAATAGAACGAATAATAGAACCCTCATTTATAAGTACCTAGGTATGTACCTTTCCTAAATTTATTGTCTAACTTAATGACTCCGATGAACCCCCACATATTTTGACCACCGGCCGCCACTGGGCCCAAGTTGGACCGATAATTGGATTCAGGCTCCAAATTTAATAATTTAAAACACAAATAAATAATGTCACACATATCCGCACTACACTTTTGATTTTAAAAGTAATCGTTCAGTTTAGTTTCAATTTTGGTTGAATTTAAGTTTTCTTTGAAAAGACCGCGCTACGCGCTACCGTTCCTCAAAAAATTTCGCAACCCGGAATCGTAAATAATGATTTTTTGTTACAGGAATATTTTTGAATTCATTTTTTTGTGTGAATGCCACTTAAAAGTCCCAACTACACACATCCATTAAGATGGTGACTTCTTTAATAATTGGGGGATGTTGTGAAGCTAAAGGGAGTACGGAGAGGAAGGAGGTGGGGTAAATTGGGAAGTACTTATACAGGTCACAAAACAAACGACCGATTCTTACCAATTATTTAGTTCGCTCCCTCACGGGTTAGTACGAAGTCAACATTGCCCGCGTACAGCAAAAATGCGGCCAACGGAAGTAGGTACGTACGCAACGCCGACCCTTGTGCGGATACCAATATAAAAATATGGAACAGATTATCACGCATTCTTACTGCACCCGTTTTTCGTTGATTCATTACCGACCCGTAAGTCTCCTGCGTATTTGAGCACTTACTTATGGCCTATTTACACGATGGCAGGGTGATTTAGAAGCTACTACTGTAACTAAATGGAAACTTATTACTAAAACGCACTGTCCACACTAGCGACGTGTAGGTTCAGCTGGAGTTGGCTCAAACTCAGGTTCTTCGCAAGAAGCGGATCCTACTCCTACTCCTTTTTCAAATCGACTATTCCCAGAGAACCCGGTCCAGGAATCCTATCCAAGCCTGGAACTCGAAGGTCCGAGCCACTCGCGAGTCGGGAGCAGGTCTCAAGTTCAAGTTCTTTTGCGGGTTCCGGCTCCGAGGTCTGGCTCCGGCCGAATCGTGCGTCTCGGTAACCACAGCAGCATCCAATGCGCAGTCCGCACCAAAGAACTCGGGCCCGGGACCTGCTCCTGGAACTTAAAGGAAGCACGTTTTGGAGGCCTTTGTCAAAATGTAAAACTTACCCACGCACATGCGGACCGTGCGTGTAAATTAAGGTTTATTTGCCACAAAATCACTCTACTAAACACTAACCTCATGTAAACAAGTCATTACACGTGTTCGAAGCTTGCTTTATTATGGTATCATAACATTATTACCGTAATTATATTTGCTTTGGAAATGATTATAGACCTCTCTATTGAATGCTTGATTTTAATTATGTGAGTAATCTGATAATAGTGATTTTAATAGGTACTACAATGTCATGGTCATTATACTTACCTAACATTATAATTAAATGGCGTCAGGGAAATCAGCTTATTTATTTACTGTATTATAAAACTGTATTATAAAACATAATAATTTCGGTTGTTGGTGCATGGGAAATGTTAAATATTTCTGTGTAATGCTTTATAACATTATTTGTTATATTCCCACTGTGATGTTGCGGGCATGATTAATATAATAAAACTAGTTTTTTTTACATTAGCCCCACACCAGAGGTTCTTTTTAGAAAAGAAAAGATAGGAAGTACTGGGAAGGAAAAAGATCGGAGGGATGAGGGGTGGGTAGGAATCTGGGGCTCAGTGTGCCCGGGAGTAACGGACGTATGAATCCAACAAGTCGATGTTCCGACGGAATCCTGCTGGAGAGATCAAAAGGTCTCCCTCAACCAGTTATTCCAGATCCGCCCTGCCAAGCAGTAGGTGAGCAGACGCATCCCCCTCCAAGACCCGGACAAACCTCACCTCATGAACCCGGGCACCCCTGCTAAGTCACCAAACTTAGCGAACCACTTGGAGTGATTTGTGGCAGAGGTGCTGGTTATCCAATAAATGGTTCCCGGGGCGGCGGTAAGGATACCCGCCTCTCAAATTGAAGATTAATTATTAATGAGAATATCGTTATCTCGAGTTTGAGGTTAGCTTTATTATTAACCGGTCACAAAGATTAAAAATACGTATTGCCTGTCTGAGAACTAAGCTGTGAGAGAGCGAGATGAGCTGTTACAATGGTTTTTATACTGGATCAGTCTACCTGTCTCTCTCTGTTAGGGGGCATACATTAATTACGCGAGCAGTTTTTCTTACAATCTAGACCCCTCCCCTCCCTTGGTGAGATAAATTTGGGCAACTTCGTATATTCTTTTTAAGTAACGTGAGATTTTGCTGGATCCCCCCCCCCTTTTTGAGCTCGCGTAATTAACGTATGCCCCTTAGGGAGTCAGATTCGTAATGTTACAGTCCCACATCTCCCTGCTTAAATTGGTGATACCAACCTTGCTACATAACAAGTATGTAGAAATGTCTCCCGTCTCCAAAGGGCCATCAGAGGGGACTCCATCCAGGCAACCATGGCAGTGATGATTGTATTCTTCGATTGGCGAAGTCTGCGCCATTAGCTTCCAATGCGGGTCGGAGAAGGGCTCTGAAAGTGTGCACTAGTCCCTCCAAGAACATTTCCGTAGCGCTGCAGTATCTCGGTAGGCGGATAGTTGTTGGCGATAAGCAAGGCACTTTATTCCATTGGGATGCGGTGTAATCTACTCACATTTCTGATGTACGTCAATTGTTCATTTAATTAAATATTACAATTTGTTCATTAAATTAAATATTACAATTTGAGGTATTACTTTAAAGTTTAAAAAATAAATATTAATATTCATCCTAGACTTGCAGAAAAGTCAATAGATGTCGCATATTAAAAATAAAATTTATAAAAATTTATCCAGACAATATCTAGATAGCATTTAGTTCGGGTTTGAATCTTGCAATTTGTATAAAGATATCAGCCAATAATATATGCCTTAAGAAAGTGAAGTTGATGTTTGTACTTAGTTCTTAGTCGAAGTATGATACCGTTAAAAGTGACTGAATTGGATATAGACACCTTAGCTGAGTTGGTAGAGCATTTGCCATATAAGCAGAAGGTCCTGGGCTCGAGTCCCAGAGGTGCCAATATCTTTTTTTGATTTTTCTGTCTCCAGATTTTCGATTGAGTTTCATTAATATTGTCTTCATTTAATTAAATACAAAAAATATATTTTTCCATCACCCGTCGCAACTGAGTAGTTGGGTGCAGCCAGCACGGGTCACGTGATTCGCAGTGCATCTCATTCCAGCAGCGCGGTAACAGAGGAGAGAGAATGTGTATCATGTGATCCAGTCGCCACGCATAACAGTGTGATCAGTGGCAACGTCTGATGGAAATGTAGGTTTTGTTTTTAACTGACAAAAATAACATTGGACAACAAAATGACATCAGCGTTTTTTACTCCAAATATGCTCAGAAATCGCTGGTTAAAATCCATCCGGTATGTGCTGTTATAAGCCGTATAACAAAAAATAAATTTGTAACTTTTTTTTAAAGTATTCAATAATTTGAAAAAAACTGAAATGAGGTTTGTATTTTTTCAGACTCCACAAATACATCGACCGCCGTCACAGAGAGCTAGGGAGCATCTTCCGAGATTCCGTGGGACCCGTCAACGCGGTCTTCACGTCAGACCCCGCCACAATGCGGTCCATCTTCAGCCAAGAGGGCAAGTACCCTTTCCACATCCTCCCGGAGTCCTGGGTGCTCTACAACAAGCAGCACGACTGCAAGAGAGGGCTGCTCTTCATGGAGGGGGAAGAATGGCTGCAGACAAGGCGGGTGATGAACAAACTGGTCCTCCGGCCTGGTACCCAGGAGTGGGGTGAAGATTCCACGTCTCTCGTGGTCGATAACCTGGTGACTGACTGGAAGAATAAGTCTTCGAAGAGAGGCTTCGAGCCCGATGTTGAAAAAGATTTATACCGGCTGTCTTTGGATGGTAATTACCTTACTTCTTCATCTGTATGTCGTGTGGTCGGTAATTATAGCGAACCCGTGGCTAAAACATAGACATATGAATATTAATAGACCTGCTGAAGTGATAAAAGCGTATTATTTCCCTATCCCCATACCCGGTTCCATTGCAAAACCGGCTGGGGTTGAGTATGGCTTCGCGTGAATCTAAAAAATGTGATGTCATCATTCTTCTGCGAGCCAGCGTCGAGCGCTCATCGGTGCACTTTACGAAATAACACCTCAAAAAACATGGTTTATGTATTTGAAAACGTGTAAATATATACTATCACTCGAGATACCTGGCGTGTGCTCGTCGATGTTTACTGGGGTAAGTAAATTATGAAACATTTGTAATAGTGTCCTAACTAAATATGGCAACAAAATATTGGAGTCTGCAAATAGGCGAACTTTACCTTGCCGTATTTAGACTTCGCAAATTTGTTCATTACGCGCCGAACAATTCGCGCTCCCATGTAAAAAGGTCTATTCATCCAAAAGCGGAGATTACTTTTAAGAAATAAATGGTGATATTATAATGCGAGATGCCTATAAGCATATTGTCATATTGAGTTATTGACGAATCACATACCTCCAAAGTCGTCTTCCCACTCTGCGCCCCTCTGTAGTTGTTGTCTACCCCTCACCTTTATGTTCTGGTCTAGTAATATTCATATCTATGGGCTAAAAGCAATAATCATTGGATTTTCTAATCGAGAGCAACAACACTTGCCATACTCGAGACTTAGAACGGTGACCGGACAAGTCAACAATGTACAACTTCATCACCCCTCTGAAAAGTTAATAAAAGTGATGAAAAAAATAAGAATGTGCAATTCACACGCAGTAGAAGTGAAACTAGAAAGTCGCTAGATGTCGCTTTCTTTTCTTTCGCCTGTTTATTTTTAAGTGGTTTGAAGATTGGATATTGATTTCACCAAAATAAAAATGTTTATTTTTTGGATTTCGTAGGATTCGAACCTACGTTCGCTTGATGTCTGTCTCTCTGGCCGCTGAGACTTGTCGAACGCCTTGCCCGTGAATATAACTGCGCCACCGAAGGCCCGCGCCGACGCGCGAATTTACCGCATTAGAACCGAGGACCGTCAAATAATAAATTTTTGTGACGCATTTCCGTTTCATCCTAATTTCAAATCGCTAAAGGGGCAAAAGAAGTTTCACTTCAAAAAAACTTGTTTATATAACGTTAGGTTGGGTTTATGGGCTATTTTAGAAGAAAAAAAATTTCAGTGTCTTTTAATATCTTTTCAGATAGGTGTTAAAATGCCATTTGTTGAGTTGTCATGGAACCACAGAACATAAATAGGTTAGAATTAAATAAACTGTTTCTGAAAGGTGATGAAATACGCTTAAAATTTTATAATTCGAAATTAAATAAATTTTTAATTTGGTGGCTATTTCTTAGATTTGAATATAAAGCGTGATGTTTTGCCTTTCTAACAGAACACATTTAGAACACATTTCTCACTATGGTATTAAGGGAGTTACAGAGATTTATATAAAACCTATGTGAGCTCCTGTGATTAAACGGGTTAAAAAGCTTACAAGTTCTTATTTGCTTTCATTTTTACACAGTTTATGTGCAATGTCGCGGGCTGTGAACAGGGCCGGATTAACCATGTCGGGGCCCCTAGGCAATGCACGTCTCGGGGCCCCTTTACGGGGGGGAGGGGGGGGGGGGGTTAAAGGGGCTTCCAAACGCCTCCTTGTTCCCTTGAGCAAATCCTTAAAAGGCTTTAATGGTGGGGGGGGGGGTAACGTTTTAAAAGTTTTTAAGGTTTTTTCGGAATGTAAAACATGTCAGTATATTGAGTACTGTGTCAAAATTTCAAGTAAATCGGAGCAAAAATAACGAAGGTACAGCGTTTCAAGCGACCGGCCCTCACTTTTATTTTCCCAAGCAGATTGGTAGTGCATACTAAAGCATGTACAATTATATTTTAAACATATGTATGTATAATTAGAAATAAAAAGAAACAAATGTCAATATAAACCACACACGGCACCTTCAATCACTTTAGAAAAATTACCTAATAAAAAAAACATAAAAAAACATCTTGAAAGCTGACTTTTTCCGAAATTTCGTTGCTCACTGATTGAAGCAAGTCATTTTTTCCCGGGACGCGGGGCCCCTGGCCGATGCGGGGCCCCTAGCCGATTCGGGGCCCCTAGCCGATGCGGGGCCCCTAGGCAGTTGCCTACTTTGCCTTAGGGATAATCCGGTACTGGCTGTGAAGATGAAGGTGAAAGGTTTTTGACTATATGTCTGAAAAGCTGAGTTTTAAGTTCTCCTTGATGAGATGCGATTACGTACATCAAGTACCTACCATTCTCCATGATGCTGAAACGCGATTACGTACATTACATACCTTTTTTTTCATAAATTTTTTATTAGTTACAGATATTTGTTTTTTTTTTGGCTACCACCATAGACATCCAAATGGATAGACAAGCAGTTACAGATGAGGGGTAAAACCAAACTATGGAGAGCGAAGAGGGGAAAGATGACTGTCATTCGTTGAACAATCAATCTGACAGTATATAGGCATCTCGCATTACAATATCACCATTTAGTTCTTAAAAGCAAAATCTGCTTTGAATGAATAGACCTTTTTACATGGGAGCGCGAATTGCTTGCCACGTTCAAAACATATTTGCTAAGGCCAAATGCTCGCCCCAAAAAGACTCGCGCCAATACACATATCAATATTTTGTTTCCGTGTTTAGTTAAAACACTTTTACAAATGTTTCATAATTTACTTACCCCTGTAACCAGCGACGAGCACATTGGAGTACCGCCCACATTCGCTATGTGTACATTGATACGTAGATATATTGTATAGCACAAGCTGCCGTTATTTCGTTAAATGTATGGATGTCAGCTTCTCGCTGTTCACGGCAAGAATGATGACGTCACACATTTTAGATTCAAGCGAGGCTATATCCCCTCCCCATGGAGCGAGCCGGTTCCAAGGAGGAGCTACAGCCGGCGCCATGTGGAGGGGGAAATAATACGTTTTTATCACTTAGGGCAGGTCCAGATATATTCATATGTCCGTGGCTACCACGCTAGGCTAATGCCCGTGTTGTGGTAGTCGTACATTTAATATTTTAACATTGCAAAAAATATTAAGAAATACTTAAAACTAAAGAGAAAAATAAAAGATCATATTTTAAAGAAAAGTAGAAATAAAAATGAAAATTAAAATTAAAATTTTGAAATACAAAAATTAATAATAAAGATTAAATATTAAGAACTCAAGTGTTCTATATAAATTAAAACATATAAGTATATAAATCAAAATTAAAAACATAAATAAAATTTTGTGAAAAACTAAGAGAAAAAAAATAACAACATTTTAAAGAAAAATAGAAATAAAAATGGAAATTTAAATTTTGAAATGCAAAAATTAATAATTAAAATGTAGTGTTAGAACTCATGAATTCTTTAAAGTACGTTCGTCCCCTTTCAAAAATCCAATGTTGTACACGTGTTATATAAAGCGATTTAGAATTACTTGACTTTATGTCAGTACTCAGAGCATTATATATTTTAGGAGCGATGAACCAGAACTGTCGTTGAGCGAATGAGGTGTTAGTTTTTGGGACCACGCAACCCAGGTTTGATGAAAAGCGGGTGTGTGCTTGATGTTGTGGAGCGATTAGAAGATTATTTTTTCGTATATAACAAATGCTTGTTTTAGTAAATACCTATTCTCCATGATGCTGAAACGCGATTACGTACATTCTCCTTGATGAGATGCGATTACGTACATCACATACCTACCATTCTCCATGATGCTGAAACGCGATTACGTACATTACATAACATTCTCCTTGATGAGATGCGATTACGTACATAACATACCTACCATTCTCCATGATGTTGAAACGCGATTACATACCATTCTCCTTGATGAGATGCGATTACGTAAATTAAATACCTACCATTCTCCATGTTGCTGAAACGCGATTACGGTCATTCTTCGATCAAGAGAGAATATCATACGTCAATGCGTACATTACATACAATTCTCCTTGATGAGATGCGAATACGTACATTGTGTAGGTACTTTTCTCATTGGCGCTCTGATGTCTTAAGTTAGTAAACTCGCTCAGTGTCATCGAGTTACTTGCTAAATGGCAGATTGTTGACAATCTACGAAAAAAGTTGAAAGGTCGCCAACTTTACTCGCTACACGCTTGCTCCGCTTGCTCGTGATTGGTTTATTTATGTTTTCAAGATGGCTGCCAATTAACAGCAGATTTCGACTGTCAAACATCACAGAATTAGTTCACGCAGGCGTCGTTATTCTTGTTACTGGCGCTAGCAGCGACCTCAGTTTCCTACGCTACTAAGCGAGTGGACAGTTTTGTGTGTCATCATGACAATCTCGATAGTAGCTTATAAACTCGCCCTGTGAAGACGAACAAATGTAGATACATTATTGCATGATTATTTTCTGGTTAATCCAGTTCTATTCTCCATTATTCTGTGATACACCCAAGGGCGTAGCTAGGATTTTGTTAAGGGGGGGCAGGTGTAGACAAACCAAGAATGGGGGGGGGAGTGGCTAGAGAATTTCAGAAATAGGCTATTTTCGGGAGCCATCGAGTTACGAAAATATAATTAACACCGTATTCAATATTTTTGTGACAATATCCTTAGTAGTGTCACCTCCCCGTCGGGTGGCACCCCGGATGATCTGTCCCCCCCACCCCCCTCTCGCTAAGCTACTGCGTTCAAACGGTTTTCAGTCATCGTTGATCTCAGCCATGTTTTAACACGATGCAGTGTAGAAAAGGACCACTCTATGTTACGTGCAGTGCAAGGTTGTGCCAAGGAAATAAGTATTGTTTTTTTTTGTTGCGGGAAAGAAAATGTTCGCCTCCTTAAAAACACTTCAGTAAAATCTAGTTTTTCGAGATCTTTTCTGGTCATACCCTTGTTCTGCCATTTTTTATACCATAGTTTGGCTTCTTGATTAAAATTAAGTAAATCGTAGTACCTATAGGCAAAAACTTTGTGCTTTTTCTTTAAAATCAATTAACGACGTATTCAACATTGTACTGGGATGTAGCGACATTAATACGAAAACAGCCAAATTTTGGTCACCAAAACGCTGCTCCAATTCAGATATTAGGGAATCTAAATAAGGAATGATAATAGATCGCTTCCAAAAATCGTATGGAGTCTCAGCAAGGTAATTGGACCGATGTTGTTGGCAAGATACAATGCGTGGGACTTGTATATCAGTTCCAAAGGCAGCTGCAGTTCTAATTGAAATATCTGAAATATTTTGGGTCTCTATGTCTACGTTGCTTCGATGATCATTTATAACAAAAATTATACCTTTAATATGACTCATACATGCGTACATATTGATAGTTTCCGATTGTAAAGCATTGGCAATAGGTTCCAATATGCCTGAGTACTTGGCTATCAGTTGAACACATATAATGAAAATGATTTAATAACAGCGCAATGTAACTGATAGGCACGTTTTCTTGATGCTTCATTAATCATGATCAACTAAAAAGGTAATAATGAAAATTAAATTAATTCTCACAAACAATAGGCTACAACATGGGTCTCTTCACGACCCATGTTCACTCCTTCCTTTCCTTAAAAAGACCCTCCACACAGCATCTTCAAAGATGACATAGGCCCTGAGGGAAATTGTTTTCCTCGGGGCCTCCTGTGTGGAGTTAATGTAAAAAAAAAGGCTACTGACGTAAACTTTACGGTTTGTGAGCATTCCTGCACCTTTTAGGGGGAGGCAGCTGCCCCCCTCTGCCCGTACCTCGCTACGCCCTTGGATACACCTACGTTCCTACAATACGCTGTTGTTTGTTATTCCAGTACTATTCTCCTTGATGCTAGGAAGCGCTTACAAGACTTCCTCAGGGAAGTTCCTGGGGCTGGTCTCCCAGTTTTCGGAGGCCGTACAAGGCATCATGTTGTGCACGAACAGAATGACGATGCTTCCAGCCACCTTCTATCAGAAATTTAACCTATCAGCGTGGAAGGAATTTTCTGAATGTGTTGGGAGAAGCTTGAAATATGGTAAGTTATTTAATCTAATGTATTTATTCATTTGTTATTTATTTATGCTGTCCGTTTTTGAGAGCGGCTTTAGCAATTCAAATCTCTTGGGTAGCTGCATTCAAAGCAAACTGAACTCTTTCAAGTATGAATATTTTTTCACAGCATCCTTTCCTGTTTACAAATTCTAGATCAACGGAACTTTTTTCATCTCGTAATGAGTTTTGAAGTGTAATTTTATAAGTGTGTAGGCTGTGGGTAAAAATGATTACGGTGAAAAGGGTCTGAAGCTATGGTTATTATTCAGTTTACATGATATTCAATAATATTGGTTCCATCTTGGCCGCCATTTTTGTATACCGTTTGGAAAGAATGTTCGGTATGTATTTGGATCGGTACGCCAAGTTCTTCTGTAGGTATTTTGTTTGGTTGTTATTTAGACTAAGGCATCCCACTTTTACATTATTGTATAAAGGAATTTATTGGATAACAAATGTGATTGATCCATTGAAACAGTTTAGAAATAAAGTGACGCCTTGATATGGCGTCTTGAAACAGACAATATTATTGTTGTTCCATACTTTTCAATAAGAAAAACGGTGTTAGGTAATAATAATAACAAATTACATGACAAAAATTTAAAAAATAACTTATATCATTAATGTCGCTATTCCAAATTCCTGTAATATTCAAAAATCTGTTTCTGAAAAAATAAGAAAATATACAGATTTGGGAAATGGGATTAAAAGAATTTGGCATTCTCAGACTATAAAAATATTACCATTTGTTATTTCGGCTACTGGCATTATACCTACCTAGCTCTCTCATTCAAAAATTTGGCTTATTAGATTTGTGAAAGAATTTATATATAAAAATGTGTGGCGACGCATTAACTTCGCCATCAAAAGAACATACGAGAAACATCTCCTAATATTCGCGCGCATCGGCAAACCTACTTGCCTAGGTACCTTCCTACCTATACTGGTCGCGATGTACTTTCTCGCCTGCCGTGCCGGCTGGACGATAATAATATCGCCACCGCCTAGAAAGGTCTGAAGTTTATAAGCCGCCTGAATATTCGGCACCGGGTATGATCGAGTACCTTCCAGTGTGCACATTGCCGGCGAATGGAACATTACTCCCACCGGTCGCGCTGGTATATATAAAGCGACTAAACTTGGCGCTAGCTCAGTCAGTCTCACACTAACCGTCGGTCAACAGCTCGTCGTAACAGATCTCCGCACAAGTGCTCCTGCAGTGCTCTACACATCCAGGGCAGCTTCCCGAGGTTCATCACCACGTCTCAGCTACAAGGCCCATCGTGTCTTCAGCTCCTGAGATCAGCTACATCCCGCGACTTACAAGGCTTGCGTCACCTTCAGTCCAGGGATCAGCTCACCACTTCATGGCACCCCGAAGCCCACCGTGCTTCGCTGCCATGGAAACACGCTCCGCCTCGCCAGGACTACCTGCTGGTGGCTCAGCACACCGAGCCACTCACCGTTCATCTCCGCGATTCAAAGCGTCGAGCAACGGCCTGGAAGATAGGTCATCTCCACCGCCATGGTGTCGAGCAACTCGCTGACCTTCACCACACCATCTTCATCACACTGCACGCCTGCAGCATCTCATCACTGCACCCTGCATACATCTTGTTACCGCTTAACCGACCCCGCTACGTAGCCCAATAAACGACTGACTCACACTTCGACTTGACGCCTTTTATTTCTCGTTCCGTCTCCCGCTCCCTCAAACGCAAAAATCAGTCATTTTAAATACATGTAGGATTACGAAAGATTTTTTTAATATTTATATTGAGGGATCAGTAGGATTTATCGGTCCAGCTAGGAGTTCTATCGAGCCGAACCCTCTGATGTGAAAATATCTGGAGTTGGTGAATTATTTTCCCATTTGGTCTCTGGTAGGTTGACATGTTGTTCTTGTATTATTTTGTATTTATTATACTTATATAGTGCACTTGCATAGCGTGGATTGACTAGATTCACTGGATGATCATTTGTGGAAAAGTGTGTGGAAGGGTTTAGTTTTTCCTGTGGGGAAGATTTAAAACCCGAACATAAAGTCGTAAGATTAATAATAATAATAATGTTTTTTATTCCAGGATGTGGGGAGGATGGTGCAATCCCACACGTCCCGTATAATTATACATATTTACACAACGTACTTTTTAAATAAAGAACTAAATACATAGAATAGGAAAAAACCAAAATAACGAAAAATAACAGAAATCTTAGACAAACACCAATACTTCCTATTCCAAAATGTAAAAAAACAATAGGACAGTTAAATCATAAATATCTCGGAGTTAATTTTTTTAATTCACTACCTGAAAAAATCAGAAACATCAACAGAAACATAAAAAATTTAAAACTCAGCTTAAAAATTACACTGAAAATTTGAATTGAATAAAAAATAATAAATTGAACCAATATTATAACACCCCCCATACACACAAGCCCTGCTTATTTATGGGGGTACATCAAATACGTGTATTATGTAATTAATTATTGTAAAAAATATATTATAATTTATGTATCTTTTTGTAAATAAAAAAATAAATAAATAAAAAAAATAAATAATAATAAAAATAAATAATCGATTGTACATAACGCTGCGGTCACCACTGTATTGTCGGAAGCCATTAGCCGCATCCTGGCTCCAGTGACCCGATGCATCAGACCGGCGAATGTTTCACACGTGTATAGACTAGTACAAAATGCATTGAACAATGTTTTTTTACATGGTTACTGCATTGGAAGAATCTTCGGGCAATCATATTGGATACTTCTCCTCTATCGTTCAATATCACCGTCAGTCTTCAGTGATGATGTGACCAGCTGCTAAAACTCTGCTAAAGTCGGAATACGTTTAGGTGGTTATTTAATCGTCGAAGGATTTAGCTTTTAATTTTAAATACCTCCGCCCTCAGAAATAATATTTTTTTTTTAAATTTTACCCAAACTAAGTATAGTAACTACTTACCTTTAGATACTTTAGATCAGTGTTCCGCAAACTTTTTATGTTAACGGTACACCTAACTTATCAAGAAATTTTAACGGTACACCAAAGAGAAAAAAACAAGGTAAATTTTGGATAGGATTGGCTAGGCTTATTACGAATAACGGCGAACTTTGAAGTAAAACTACGAAAGCTGCATGTCATCATAATTTAAAAAAACATCCCAGGTTTTGAATGGTTTGTTTGACAAAGCAGGGTTTGTCTAGCCGGGTTTGTGTAATTATGATTGATATTTATCACATAACAGTGACAGAATGACCGCGAACTGTCACCGAATCGGTTCGAGAAGTGAATTTTAATTTTACGCAATTGATTATTAAAATGCATCTTTTTCCGCCGCCACCAAGCCAAAAAGTTTCCTTTTATAATTATTGTAATTACGGCATATCTAAAGTATTTTTCTAAAACTTATTCGTAATAAGCGTGGACACTCCGAACCAAAATTTACCAAAAACAATATTTTATTAATATTTGTTATTAAAATCAATATAACATGAAAAGATGTTTAATGCGAAATGTGAGCCTGTTTAACTGAACACAGACGATCAAAATTTGGAACAATCGTTGATAACGCTGCTCGCATCTCTTCGTCGATCGTCCTCAGGCGTTCTCTTTTTTTGACTTTATCGTAGTGAGAGTTGAAAACCCCAATTCGCATAAATAGGTCGTGGCAAATGGTAATAGAATTGCAATAGCTCGCTTTGACAGCAGTGGATACTCATTTTTTACGCGGAGCCAAAAATGTGCTAACTCTGTTTCAGAAAATTTTAATTTTACTGTCCGATCAGTTTTAAGCTCCATGAATTCTTCCTGCTCGTTTATTTGTAAATGTCCAAGGGAAATGCTTTCCGAAAATGGATTTCTTACCCAGTCCATAGGTTGCAGGTCACACTTAGGAAAATATTGAGCCATTTTTTCTGCTAACAGCTCCAAGTGTTTCACTATCAAAGCCTGCACTTTTTTTTCTGAATCGGCAGCCATGACATTTGGAAACATTTCGTTACTACCATTGGTAGCGTGGCTGATCCATAGCACCAACTTAGCGCGAAAGCTTTCAATCTTGTCCGAAAACGTTAAAATGTTACAATTTCTTCCTTGCATTTTTTTGTTCCGCTCATTTAATTGAGCGAATATGTCCGCCAGATATGCAAGTTTTGCTACCCATTCTTCTTTTTTAAATAGAGAAGCAAAGTCTGAACCCTGGGTTTCTAGAAATGTCTGGGTCTCATTTTTCAGCTCGTAAATCCGAGAAAGCACTTTTCCGCGAGAAAGCCATCGTACTTCTGTATGAAACAGAAGTGACTGATGATCTGCTCCCATTTCCTGACACAATGCATTAAACAGACGAGAGTTCAGCGGTCGCTACTTGATGTAATTGACAATTTTGACGACTTCTTGTAAGACAGACAACAATTCATCAGGCAGAGACTTCGTCATCAGTGCCTCTCTGTGTAAAAAGCAATGTAAATTTTTAATATTAGGATTTTTTTTCAGAAGCCCTGGTTATAAATCCCCTAATTTTTCCTGTCATAGCTGCTGCTCCGTCTGTGCAAATGCTTAAGCAGTTGCGCCATTCCAAATTATGTTCACTGAAGTACTGGTGTGTTACTCTGAATATTTCTTCCCCGGTGGTATAACCAGGTAGTGGCAGACAAAATAAAAACTCCTCTTTTATTTCATATCCATCCGTGTACCTCACATTTGTGATGAGATGCGCGTGACCACTGATATCAGTAGACTCGTCGACTTGTAGCGCAAAAACTCCACTTAGCCTTAATTTTTCAATTAACGTTGATTGAATGTCGGTGGATATTTCATTAATGCGACGTGAGATCGTATCTGCTGACGCAGGTATTTTTTCGATTTTCTTAGCGGCTTCTTGGCTAATCATAATTTTGACAATTTCTTTGCAGACAGGTAAAATTAAAGTTTCAGCGAGAGAATGAGGTTTCTTCGATTTAACCAGCATATTAGCGATCACGTAGCTTGCTTTTTGCGCTTTGCTTGATGTATTGAAAGACGAACTCATGAGAGTTACCTGTTTCTTAGACTGGTCTTTCATACGTTGAAAGAAGGCTTTATCTTTGTGAGCCACCGATGGGTGTTGTTAAATGTCGTGAAAGTTTACTGGGCACCATCGAATTATTAGCCAAAGTTTCTCCACAAACAAGACATTTTGGGATTGGGCACGATTCGTCACCGCAATATATAAAGCCATAACGCACATAGCTCTCATCGTATTTCCGATCAAAAAGCTTAGGTTTTTTCTTCTTTGACTCTGCTTCTTCTTGGGAATCATTAGTTTCACTTGACAAACTTGCGGTACGTTTAACGAATTTATCCATTATATACACGTAATATGGGATATTTTTTTGCAATTAAAAAAGTCAATTAAGTTTGCGACGACGCAACCAAACACTAGCATTAACGAATGACTACTAAACAAGCGGGCGCAACGTCGCCGTCGTAATTCAGAATGTTATGTTGTCACGCGCATGCACCCCGATAGCTCGTGCGCAATCACGTGATAATGTAGCAATAGCACCCCACTTATGTAGTGTAGCACACGTGATATTGTAGCGTAGCGGCGTAGCACACGGCCACTTCGCAGCGATCGAGTCCCACCCACGCCACCTCCGGCCGCCGCGCCGCACAGAAAAGTAAAGACCGATTTACAGAGCACTTTGTGAGAAGTGACGCGGGACTCGCGGCACACTTACAAATGGCCACGGCACACCAGTGTGCCGCGGAGCACACTTTGCGGAACACTGCTTTAGATACTTACCTTTAGATACTCGTTCTTATGATGTAAATTTACAATATATTCAGCAGCCAAAAAAAAAGATGTTTGGAACGAAAGAACGATATATTTATTGTGAGTATATTTATGTACCGGTGATAATGAAACTCTGTTTATAATTTATTAAAAAGTGGTAATCAAATTCAAGGTGAAAAAATGGTGGATAAAATATACGAACTGGAAGACATGGGCGACGGTTTGGCGTCTCGGATGATCGCCGAAGGAATGGACAAAGAGATAATCACAAGAGTGCTGATTGACTTCATCATTGCAGCTGGAGACACGGTGAGATGATTGATGACCATTTGCATTTTTTAACTTAAATAAAATTGGGATAATTTCTCAACGCCTGACAACGTTGGCCGACGATTAGTAGGTACTTACCTGCCATTTGGAATTTCTGACATTTGGACGGCTCCCGTTAATAGCTGATTCAATCAGCATACGAGCATAACGGTCATGTGGATAATGCTTGGCGGCTGATCGCAATTGATTAATTTTTGACGTGCTCGACGAAAAACGTTTTTTTCAGACGGCGTTCTCAACTCAATGGTCGCTTTATCTGCTCGGCCAACATCCTGAAATAGTCGAAGAGTTCCAGTCACTTGAAGGATCTCCCGTAGAAGAACAAGCTTATTTGAGAGGCATAATCAAGGAAACATTACGATTATATCCGGCTGCTCCATTTCTGACAAGATTCCTACCTATTGACTCCCTGGTTGCTGATTATTTTCTCCCAGCCGGGGTAAGCTAATATTATGTTATTTTAATTAAATAATATGTTAAATAAAATCAACAACAGTGACGTTTTACCTCCACTGGTCAATATTAAATATTGGTCAGGCGAGGTCGAACGTAAATATTGTGAGTTCTTATCGCCACTAAGGGGAATAAATATTTTTTTTACATACTTTCCAAGACAATATGTTTCAACCATTTTTTTAGTGGGTAACAAAAAATAAGAGAAATTAATTATTTTATAATGAGAATAATGATTCATATGATTTACTATAATCTATCCAATCGAATTTCACGGTTCGTAGTTCGTGGCTTTCGATTTTCGATTTTCGATTGTCTGTCTCCACTCTCCCCTCTCTGTGTGACGTACGTCTATGGCATTGCATATTACATACTCTATGGAGAACTGTGATGACAGTTGTGACTTGTGACAGCTTTGTTTTGACGTTAGTTTGTTTTGAGGTTATATGAGATGTTGCTGTCAAGTATTTCTAAGTTTCTAACTAAAAACTTTGAATGTAAGTGTCGAGGTTTAGTGAGAGTTTCCACGGGCTCTGCGACCATCACCCAGAAATATTATAATACCTCTATAAATCCATCTTACCCGAGACACACAAGGAAATTGTTATGCGGTATCTCAACTGTAAATCTGCAACACAAGCCTCTTCAGAACATTTTATCCCGACACCAGAGCAGAAACTTTTCGACTCAACCTTTTGTGGAGTTTACACAAAGGCTTTATATTGGAATATCAGAAAGCAAGCTTGTTGCAATATTTCAAGACCTTCTCTTGACCATTCACAGTACCACAGGCCTCCCATGGTGGGCGACCATCATAGTAACCTCTGTTTTAGTACGATCGGCGATCACTCTCCCGCTGTCTATATACCAAAACTATATAATAGCTAAAGTAGAGAATTTATCGCTAGAAATGCCAAATATTGCAAAGGAAGTACACGCTGAAACAGCGAGGGCGAAACATTTATTTGGTTGGACTGAAGAAAAAGCAGCGTTTACGTTCAAAAAAGCCATGAGAAAGCAGTGGAATTTGCTACTTGTTAGAGACAATTGCCATCCATTTAAGGCTTCAATTCTGATTTGGTTTCAAATTCCGTTGTGGATATCATTGTCCTTTGCTTTGAGGAACTTGGTGCACATGCGGCCGCGAGGGGATATGGCTGCCTCCATTACTGCCACTGAACTGTCAATTGAGGGTTTCGGATGGATACCAAACCTCATGGCAGTGGACCATACCTGGATTTTACCCGTCACCTTAGGCATTCTCAATCTTGCCATCATTGAATTGCAAGTCATGTCTAAAATAAGGAAGCCTACGAGGTTTCACAATGTTTTAACGAATATATTCAGGGGATTTTCCATAGTGCTTATTCCAATATCGGCATCTGTCCCTTCCTGCATGTGTTTGTACTGGGCAAGCTCAAGTGCCTATGGACTTATTCAGAACATTCTGTTGATGTCACCAAAAATGAGAAGAAAGTTTGGAGTCCCTTTGACTGCTAGTGAATTGCCTCACCCCTACCAACACGTGTACTCAGCTTTCCAACAAAGGGTCTCTAATTTACCAGGACTAAGAAAAAAATAGCTGTATTCATTACTTAGTTTTGTATGCAAATAAAATATTTATTGAATGTGTATTTTTTTATTCCCGTTACCCATCTTCCTGTTTAAAAAACTGAAACATGACAAGGAATTACGAATAACAATTTTTTTATTTCAAGCTATTGCTTGAGTTCAATTAAGATAATATAAAAGTATCTAATTTACACTTATGCACATAATTATTTTTAAAAATATATTTCAGGGTATTCATATTTATTTATGAAAAATTCCCAAATTTTGAAGACGAGTCCTATTTTGATAAATTTCAAGTTTCTGTTGGTCAAATTTTTTTTGTATTGCAAGGCATTAAATTTTCTTTCACTTTGTTATCAGTTAAAAGAAATGTATGTTGATTTGGGTTTAAAAACTTTATTGCCTTTGTTGTATTTAAAAAAAAACTCTTCCTAGGAAATTACTGCTATGAACAACTAACACACAAATGGTAATAATCTTATCTTTTAAAAAATCAACCTGTAAAAATCAAAAGTTTTTTACTTTTATAATACATCTATTTTTACTATGTAGCAAAATTGTTTCGACTTTCTGCCACGGGTATATCTACCAACTTCAGAGAAATATGTGAGTACCACCAAAAGTTGATAGAATGCATTGTCATCGACAATGAGTGTATCTGTCTAGTTTCAGCTTGTTCAGGTATCTGGAAGTGGGTTAACTTCCACTTCCAAGATTTGCAATCATTCATTCAAGAAAACAAAATTCAAAAATAGTATTTAAAAATAAATGTTAGGTTTGTCTACGTACAGAACTAGAACTCTGGAAGACCACCAAGAAGAAATACAGATAATGATGACGGTAGAGTGAGAATGACATGTTCTTTTGTAAAACAATGGGAAATATTCTGCTCTCATCTGTCTGACTTCCTTCGATCCAGGCCTCCCCAAGACTCGCAATAACAAATCACTTCCCGCAGGTTCCCCCTTAACCCACCTTACAATTTCACCCAATCAGGTGTAGAGATGGGTAAGTTCTGCATTTTTCCGGAGGCCTCCGAGACGTGCTTCCTTTTAAAAGTACTTGAATTCTTGGAGCAGGTCCTGGGAGCCACTCGCGAATGGCCCGAGCGCGCAAAAGAATTTGAACGCGCAACCTGCTTCCTACTCGCAAATGGGTCGAACCGAGACGCTCGGGTTCCACCCTAGCCGGGCTTCGGAGCCGGAGCTCACAAAATAACTCAAACGCACGACCTACTCCCGAATGGCTCGAATCGATACGCTCGGGTTCCACCCCAGCCGGACCTCGGAGCCGGAGCCCGCACCCAAAAGAACTCGAATGCGCTACCTACTACGCCGAGTTCTGGCTACAAGTACCGTACCGGGTTCTTTGGGAGTAGTCGATTTGAAAAGGAAGTAGGAGTAGGAGCCGCTTCGCGCTAAGAACCCGAGCCAACTCCAGCTGAACCTACACATCGCTAATCAAGTGGTATTACAGTATACCCCCTTAAAAGGTTCTCATAAAAAAAGAAATTTATAATTTGCTAACAAATCCTTTTAAAGAACTTCGTCATATACTGGATAAAGATAAATTAAAATCTGTCTATTATGCCTTAGTACAATCTCGACTTTCTTACAATATTGTATGCTGGGGATCCTGTCTAAAGTCCAATGTAGAGCCACTAAATATTGCTCACAAATTAATTCTTAAGGTCATGTACAAAAAAAAATTTCGTTATCCATCGAAACTTCTTTACAAGGAATCTGACGTTATGAGTATAAAACAGCTGTACATCTCTAAAATAATTTGTAAATTTTTTATCAATATTTATTCTGCAGAAAGAACCCAACAAATCCATACCACTAGAATTGGCTCAAGAATGAACTTTGTCGCAATAAGTACTAAAACATCTTTTGGCCAAAGAAACTTTTTATATCAGGCTCCACTTCTATTTAATATTCTGCCAGATTACATAAAGTCTTCCAATTCATTAGCTAAATTTAAAAAAAATGTTAAGATTTTTGTGTTGTCAGAGGATTGGCATACTATTTTTTCATCCTTGGCCTTTTTTAACCTGTGACGAGCCGGGGGTGAAGAGGCATCCAACCTTCCCCTTGCCCTAACAAAGCACCACTTTGAATTTTGAATTGAATGTTTTGTTGATAAATTTTAAGCTATGGTATATTTTATTGACTGCAACACGTTCACAACACAATAAACTATCCCACTAAAACCACATTACTTGCATTTATTACGTAAATTAATAGGTTTTACGACGTTTTATTCGCGATACACACAGTAATTGCGACCGTTAATTCCGCGCCAAAATCTGACAGCGCATCATCATAGAATAAATCGTCTTAAAAATAATCCAGTGTGGCAATTTGACTGAAATCTTTAAGACTACCAAGAATAATGATGGCGCAAGCGATTTAGACACTGTTTTTCATACAAATTCGTACATATGAGGGTCAAAATCGCAGACCAAAAGTTTTTCAGAGACAATTTATTTCAAATATTTGAATTATTTTCTCGCGCATGCGCAAATGAGGCCCGTGTTTTCGAGTTCCTGGCACGTTACCGGTTAAATAATAAAAAAAAATATTTTAAAATAATAAGATATTTTTTTTAATAATATTTGTTTTTTAAACAAAAAGATATATATAAACATATATATTTTTTAAATAACCAGATTTTATTTGATTCCCATTTGTAAAAATCGGAGTGTCACCCTAGTTGTTTTGAACTACCTTTGTTTCTTGGTGGGTATAGTAATTTATTAAGGATTTGTTTTATGGTCTATATTGTTACAAATTACCCATCTCGTCACCAATATAATATTGTTATTTCTTACTTTCCGCATATAATATTTTAGTGTTTTGGATGTAGTGTTTTGTATTTTAGTGATTTTTTTGTATTTTAGTGATTTGTGTGTAAATGCACCACTCAAATTTATGAATTTAACCTCAATACAGGCTGCTAGCCTAGTGAGGTTAATATTTTTGTAAAAAAAAAATAAGAACACATGTATGGTGAGAAATTATAAATAAATAAATAAACCTGTACTTTAGGGTTTTCCCGCCTATAAATTTCAGTCCCTTGAAGAACCTTATTTAAAGAGAGAGTTTCATTGTGTTTTTAACCTTGTTTTACTGAATGAAACTCCTGTAAGACGTAGCTTTAAAAAAAACAAACTTCAATTTTGTTTGCAGACCCTGTGTGTAATGTCACTGTACACTTCTGGGCGAGATGCCCAGTACTTTGAACAACCTTTGAAATTTGATCCTAAACGCTGGACGAAGCAGAAATCAGATACCAAAGGGGTTCTTTCCCCTTATGCAACCATTCCCTTCGCCATGGGAGCCAGATCTTGTGTAGGCCGTAAAATTGCCATGACACAAATGAAAGAAGTTATTTCAAAGGTAATAAACTTTGGTAATTAACACAATATCAACTTTTTACTTATTAAGGTCAGAAGGGTTAGTGAGGTTGTCTCCTACAATGAAATTTCATGTGATTTACAAATGTATCATGATTAATTAGAGCATAGAATTTTTGGAAAATACCAAATGGTACCGAAGAAGAATCATTGATATATATTTGAAGCCGGTCGAAAAGCCTGTGACATCACGGTACACACGCGGCAATACTGCAACACTGCCATTCGAATTATGAATTGTACTGCATATGCTGTTGCTATACACAATTACATACATTTGAACAATGTTCAATTTGAAAACTTGTAAATTCGTCATTTTTGAAGATATCGAACAACTAATTTTACTGTTGTTATTTACTCTTTAATTTTTATCAAAATACAAAAAATTAGGAGACAACCTCATTGTACTAGGTGATAAAAAACTTTTGAAAGGTACATTTATGTGAACTCTTGTCAACCATATGCAAAAAAAATTGTAGGTATCTGTAGGAGACAACCTCATTGTACTAGGTGATTCCAAAACTTTTGAAAGGTACATTTATGTGAACTCTTGTCAACCATATGCAAAAAAAATTGTAGGTATCTTTAAGTTTATGCATTAGTCTGTCAGTTCGGTATCAGTGTGGTTCAGTATCGGTATGATTCGGTATCGGTACCGAATCGACAAAAACACGTTTGAGAGTGAAATAGGACTACATATTTTCAGGGAGGGGTTTCTTATCCAATTTTTTCCAACTCCGTTTCCTAATTTTAACTTTATCTAGCCAGTTTTGTCCTGAGTATTCCAATGAGAAAGTTATACATAAATATATTTGCAATGTTTCATTTCAAAAATGATTTTATTTTCAGATACTGAAGAATTTTAACCTAAAATTGCTAAATACAAACGATGTAGACAGTGAAATGGAAATGGTCTTGAAACCAAAAGATAAGATCAGGATTTTCGTAACTAGCAAATAATCTATCCCCGGTGGTATAAATGGTATGTACGGTCGATTCCAATTAATTGGTGCACTGGTTTATCAGGACAGCCAGTTATTTGAAACAAAACTCAAGTAACAGAAACCAAATAAAGAAACTAATACTAAATATAGCGTAAATAGTAAATTATAAATAACCAAACATTTTCTTAAAATAGCCATCTTTTAAATTTATTTCCTTATTGTAATACTTACAATAATTTTATAATTATTTATTTTGTTATTTAGACTACCTGTTTTTTTGTTTGTTTTAAAAGTTTTTTATTATCTAAATGCAATTAAATAATTTGATATAATATCCTTAAATAATTTTTATATTTAATTTTATACAACTATTTTTATGAGATTTTTTAAGCAATTAATCACCTCTCATTTTCAATATTTTGTCTTTGTTCTAATTTGTCTATACTTGTTTGTCATATATATATTTTTTAAATTAACATCCTGTCCTGATGAAGAAAACATTGTTATTGAAACATGTTGATATTGTTAATTATATAGTGGATTAAACGAAGTTATTTGATTTTAATTAAACTAATACTAATTTGCTTCGGTTATCTTGGAAACCATTCCGTTTAATTGGGACATTAAACGGATTCCGTTTAACTCATCTTTGATTTGCGTAGGCGTATTGCCTTTCAAAAACAAAATTTTAATAACGGCTCGGTACTCAATTTTTTCCATTTTCACAAAAACACACACATCGACTGACTCAAACGACTGTCAACTAAAAACATTGCGCTTCCAAACTGGCCGAAAAAAAAATGGCCGAAACTTTGGTGAGTAACTGTCAAAAGATGCACAACTACATTCAATAGCTTTTATTGATGAGTGCTGCCATCTTCATGTTCAGGTGGGAAACTTTTCAGACCACCCTAGTATATAAGCATTTTTGCCCATAAAATTATGTACTTTGTAAATTTATTCAATTCCACCAGGAAATCCATCATCCTGTAAATCCCGTTAGACACAAAATTCTCCCGTTTCGAGGCACTCCAAATGATGAGAAATCCGTCAAAAATAATGATTATTAATTTTCATAATAAATGTTGTTAATAATGATTATTAATTTACATAATAAAATGTTTTTGTCGCATGTTTTATATTATATTTTTCTATCTATTAAAGTTATTGTTGTGGCATATTATTTTATACGATATAAATTACTTATTTAGGTAATTTACTTTTATAAGTATGTAGTCCCTACATACTACTTCCATTTGGATAATTTTGGAATCATAAAGCGATGGTATTTGAAATACATAATATTGTAATTTTAAAAATAATAAAGTATTTTGTAAAAATTAATATTATGTTTTAAACTATGTACCTTATGCAGCAGGATTAAGTGAGAATGCTTATACTAAACATGTTGAAAAATTAACACAAAATTAATTCTCCTTTACTAGAAATTTTGTTTTTCGATCCCAACAGTCATGCCACCAGTGGCAGCAATACGATTCAGAATTCCAATTTCTGTAGATATTTCCTAGTAATTTCCCCTCTTCAGACACCTACGGACTTGCCAGTGGAGGCCGATAGCACGTCCATAAGGTGTGCGTAAAAGAGCAAGATAAATTGCCTGTTATTATCTTTAGCCGAACAACTATCTTAGAAAAATGAAACAATACAACTTTGTATAAACCACTTATATGATGCGCAAATCCGACCGGTTTCGGAACAAACGTTCCTTCGTCAGGGAAAGCTTTTACTAATTTGACAGTTTCGAACAATGTTTTATTATGGTAGGGGTGGAGCCGTTGCTAGTTAATAATGTAGATTGGGTGGGTAGGTATTTGTGTAGAGTGGGTGGGTAGGGGAACAAATCCATGATTGGGCTCTATGATAATATTTTTTGTTCGAAACTATCAAATTAGTATAAGCTTTCCCTGACAAAGGAACGTTTGTTCCAAAACCGGTCGGATTTGCGCATCATATAAGTGGTTTATACAAAGTTGTATTGTTTCATTTTTCTATGATGGATAACCACAAAGTAATAGCTACATTCAAAAATATAACTATCTTAGACATCAATAGTCTCTTGCAAGTCAAGGTTTTGTGTCCTGTCAAGATTGCCGTAATGTTTAAGACAAATTCACATCACAAAAAAACCATCTCCTGCAATAACTCCACAAAACTTGGATAAAATTGAATAAAAAATCATTTATGTTATCACATTCAAAATGATGACAGTTTCGGTAACGGGTTAGTGGTGAACGGAGACGCACATAATATTAAGTAACAGAGCGAGAAGGAAATAGATTTGACCCGGTAATATTGACTTTCAAGTCAAGATGCACAAGAATCTTGACAGAAATACCTTGCTGGCAAGAAATTGTTGTAAAAAGTTGCTCGTTTACCAGAGTCTTTAGTTGCAATCCTAATATTTTTACACGGGAATAGCCAGGTGAGAAAACCCATATTAGGTGTATAAATAAAATATACATAAATAATTCTGAACCAATATACAGTAGTAATAATATCATATTTATTATGCAAAATATATTTATAATAATTGTGTTTCTTTAAATACAAACACACCCAGAAGCCTCTTCACTATCACACAGGGTTTTATCATATATATTTATTTACTTTTGTATAAGATGTTACCAACAGCAGACTTGTAAAAATTAATAAAATGCATTATTTATGTTATCTATTATTCTTAGAGTAGTCTGCTAAGTTGAAATGCCACAATTTGGATAATCATGGCTGAGAGATCTCATAACCTTTCCAGTCCAGTATTTGGTGGCCTTTTTTATATGGTACACTAGTAATTTTTTATCTACTTGAAATGCCGTATCAATATATTTCTAACATCGTCAATCAATTGATGTTTGTAATTTGTTGTCATAATGGATGAAAATAGTTTTAATCTTTGCTTGTCATTCATTTGTCCGGCCAGCATGTAAGCTACTGATTCCACACACAATAATCCCATCCCTTCTTCCAGAGACCAAACATATATTTCATCAGCTGAAGTAGGTTCCAATTTAAACTGGACAATAGAGCTGAATAAGAGTCCTTTAAGTTTTTCCATAAGGAACCTATCGGCTAGAAGAAGAGTTTCCAGGGCGGTGGCGAGGCGGGTTGGAAGCGGAAACGTTTCCACCGAAGCACTTTCATTATTAATACCGCAATGCAGTAAAGTCAATAAATATTCTAATGCGTCTTTGGTAACTTTTTTTAGTCTCACACTTTTTTCACTGGACTCTTTGAACGAACCCGTAAACATGGCGTTAAATACTTCCGACTGCTGACACAAGAATTGTTTGTTAGCTTGCACACTTGAAGAATCGTCGAGTAATAGGTTGACTATGTCTTCTGGTTCTACTCCTTCGAATGCAGGATCGTAGCCCAGTATGATGTGATCCTTGAATTTATTATCTAATGTTTTGGGATCTTTCAGACATAGGCTGGACGCCAACTGCGATAAACTTGGAACGCAGTATTCGAGCGGCTCCGTGTGTTCCATCAGAAATGAGAATAATAATTCCAGAGCTTGGAGGGTTATCAGGAACTTTTTTAAAGGTCTCTGTGATCTGAAACAAATTAAAACACAAAGGTATAAAAGTGAATATAACATATTAAGTAGAAATTTTCAAGAAAGATAGAGGGATAAGACTAATGTAACTTGTGTTTGATTAATTTTATCATTATAAACTATTGCTTTTACATATTATGAATACTAAGTAAGGCTCTTCTTCAAACAGGGAAACGCAAGTATCCGATACTCACGTTGCTTACTCGGGTCAAAAACAAATTGTTCACAAATTACCAAAGTCATCACCAATCATTTGAATTCTTTTGTAAGCAAACAGTTGATGTAGCCATCATTTTTATATACACTGTCATTATTTGTTGATTGTTTTATTCCTAGCTTTGATCTAAAGCACAGGTATTGTTACAAAGTGACTGACAGAAGTGACGCCATGTTTAAAGTCTCAATGACGTAAGTCAGAACAATCCGGTCCTGCTAGCAGGAGACTGGCCACGGTCGCCGACGAGTTTACAAAATTTCCTGCCTGTGTAGGAACTTCCGTGCAGATGTACGATATTCGAATTGTCGAGTATCAGAAACTTGCATATCTCTATAGAAGAAGGACCTAGTGACTAGGGGGAGTAAAAAGATGCTTTAAATTGCGTACAATAATTGGAGACGAGCCGCTTAGCAGACGTTGAAGGAGGAGAAATTATATTAAAGTAAGAGTAGGAACATTCGGGAGATAACTCAGGTGCGTGAATACACTTTCTAGGTTATTCTGAACAGTAGAAACAGAAGATCAATATATTATAGTTAGTTATTTACCTTATTATGTAGGGAAGTGTCAATGCTAATGTTTGCTTAATGGGGGCTTGTCCTTTTAATAATCTATAACTTATTTCTCCAATTCCATAGTCAGATTCAGCCAACATTGTGAGTTGTGTAAGTAGTCTTGTGGCTAACGTATTCAACTGTAAAAAAGATAAAGATTGCATAAAAATTAAACAACCAAAAAATATTTTAAATGTGATATAAAAGCACACATAAAAAAATTCTTTTCCATAGTTTTAAAAATCAGTTTTTAAAACAGAGACCTCGCACATTCATCAATTTTTAAGCTAAATTTATGGAAAAGTTAGGAAAAAAAATTGTAAGTTGATCTACTGTATTTTTATTTTTAACTGAGTAAAACCTCAAATTGTAATATTTAATTAAATGAAGACATGGGTTTGAATCTTGCAATCATAAATAAAGATAGCAGCCAATAAAAATATGCGTTAGGAAAATGAAGATAACGTTGGTAGTTCTTAGTCGAAGTATGATGATACAGTTAAATATAACAGAATTGGATAGGGACATAGGGATAGGGATCGGATAGCTCAGTTGGTAGAGTTACACCCCGGCAAGGTGAAGGTCCTGGGTTCGAGTCCCAGATGTGACCGTATCTTTTTCTGATTTTTCAGTTCTCAGATTTTTAATAGAGTTTCGCAAATATCATCTATTTTACTTTGAGGAACGTCAATACAAAAATGAATATAGACACAAATCTTACCTGTTTACACTGTTGACATTCCATGTGCTTGGGTTCGTGTAACATTTTATATAAATACAAGATTAGGCGATGCTTCAGAAGTCTTACGAGGTATTTGGCATTACTGAAAATAAAAATAAAAGACAAAATATAATTTAATTTTACAAAATTACGCACTTCATGTATTTTTAACTTTTTCCACGCGATCGTAACAACAGTTGATACGGCAAAAGCCATGCCTCACACGCGCCCATATCAGCCCTTGTTACGCTAACTTCGACTGCCGATATCACAGCGCTACTATGTCACAGTATTTTTTCCCGCTCGCTAGGACATTCGTGTAACTATCACGATGCTGACATCTTCAGGCATATTTCGAAAGTAAAATTGTATTTCGTAAAAAAATCTATAATCAAGTGAATGTGTCCTCGTGCCTTTGAATGCATAGTTCACAATTTACTCCACAGATAGCGCTAGTAGTTTGCGCACGCGCATGCATGCGATTCCGACTGACCATATTGAACAAGCGTCGATAACATTTATATCGTATTCGCACACGTTTGTTTATGTTGTGAAACTGTGATTTTGAATTTACATAAAAATTTTATTAATTTTAGTGTCATCAGAAGTTTTAGAACTTGTTTATACGAATTAATAATAATAAGTGATTGAGGTACCACTTGTGTCTATCAACGCAGTGTCCTGAGTACAAGCACGCGGATAAATGGCGCCGTCTTTAAGATGACATGGGTACGTTTTTGTATGGAATTTAATGTTTTTGTTTTTATAAACATCTAGGAGTGTTTACAGACGACGATTTGGTTTCAAATTGTAGATAATAATCTCATCTGTTTATATAGTATGATAAATCATGCCATAATATGCTGTAATTTGACATAAAATTGGATGGATAGGTATTTGAAATATGACATATACATGTACCGCGTATGGGTATTGAAAAAACGGAGTAGTTCAACGCGGGGAAAAGGTTAAAAACTTCTCAATATGTCATAATTTTAATACCTTATAATTTTAGCGAGTATTCTAGCAGCTCTGTTCAAAGGACATCTAGATTTTTGTACGTAGATAATAAGAGACAGCAGTAAATCCTTAGAGCCTAATCTCTCCATCCCGGTGTCGCTGTGGAAGACTCGGGACAGCAGGACCAAGAGGCAGCGGGCCTTGTGCGATCTACTTTGTTGCTCCGTGGTGTCTTCTGAAATACAAAACATTATTTTATTCATTGACCACTGGGATGCCAGGCTCTCGCCAAATACAAACCCTCCTCGTATGCCAGCGGTGAAATAGAGCGTGAAAAACATTTGTGGAATAATGTTGTAAGTTGATCTCATGAAAATATATCGAACATAAATCATTTTCATATTCATATTTTTAGCTGCTAAGCTGAAATACGTCATTGACTTATGTGAATTTATGTTAGATGAGCATGTTACTTTCTATAAGGCATTATTGAGTGAAGTAAAGTAAAAAAAAAGAATTGTGGATTGCATGCGAATTTTCACATACCTAAACAACATTTTGCTACTTGTTGATGCAACTGTGTATATTAGAGATGAAACGGATATCCGGTAACTATCCGGTATCCGGCCTAAATTTACTATCCGGCCGGATACTGGATAGTAACTCAATATTCGGCCAGATACCGGATATTCAAAAACTACAACAATCTCCTATAATAAAATGCAAAGCATTAATCTTTGTGAGGTGAACATCAATAAAATGGCTTATAATTATGACGGCTTTTATTTAAAGTCGAAAAGGTTACAAAAAACTAAAATTTTCTATGATATTGATATTCACTCTAATAATAAATACATAAGTAGTAAATATTTAAACTAAAACCTTTTAGCAAAAACTTACAAAAACCTCGCAGAGTAGCGAAAACTTAAATTAACATGATTAACTAATCACAATCACCATATAGTCATTATAGTCAATTAAAACATCGTAAAAAACACAGAGATTATTGAAATGATTAAATACTGACATTGAAGCACCATAATTTACCGCTTGTTCTTCTTATCAAAGAGAGTATTTTGAATTAATACTCAAAATTAACAAGTGGTAAATTATGGTGAATAAAGACTAAATTTGCAGCGTTCACAAGCAACAAGCGATTTCGCTTGTTTTCGTATATCATGTATCGTATATGGGCCGAATATCCGGCCGCCGGATATCCGGTCATCCGGCCTCGCAGCTCGCCGGATATCCGGTATCCGGCCAAACAACTATCCGTTTCATCTCTAGTGTATATCTATAGTCTGTCAAATAAGAGTAGAAAATATAAAAACTGGAACTACTAAATTTGTAGACTGGCAACACCAATTTAACTGTCAAATATTTTTTTGAAGTGCAATGACACTGAATGTATAGAACACATTTTAAAAAACATTTTTCTTCATTACATAAATTTGATTAAAAGGTGATTTATAAAACGATTTGCTTTAATTTAATTTAACACAAATTTGAATTTAACAATAGAAAGAAAGGCAGAATCACTAATGGTGAGTTTAGTTACACTACTTTTAGATCTGAATGAGTTAATTATATTCAGATCTAAAATTAGAGACATGATCTAAAGCTCAGGCAACGCTAGATATTTATATAGTATTAAATAAATGTGAGCAATTTCTAAACTGTGCTTTATATTTTATTACATTATAGTTATTCTTCATTATGTTAACACAAAATTGCAAAGGTATAATAATAATATACCTATATGCAATTCTAATTTTGAGATCGGCGGGTATCTATACTGCAATGAAAAAATATTTTTTCCACTATTATGCCTTTTTAATTTTTTATAAAAATGTAGGTTACACAGCTTCACTTTAACACCATGAGTTATGTGTTTAGTATTGCCATTTGATCAACAGTGGCGTCCTCATATATTTTCTACTCTTATTTGACAAACTGTACCTTCCTCCGTCCAACCTACTTTCCATACCTATTCTTTCCGACAATATGTGCCAATATTACCTACCAGCGACATTTTGGAACACTTTGTAACCTGTACAGTTATCACTTCCTATGGTACCTCGGTAAGTTTAATATCGACGTGCTTAACCTTGGTGCCGTAATATTGAACCTCAAAATAACTTACTATGTGAAAAGAAGGTAAGTAAATCAGATTGCTTCCCCAGTGTCCATTGTTCACATATTCCCATAGTTGTGTCTTTTTGAAAACCCATAATTTTATTAATTACAATTAGAGATGAAACGGATAGTTGTTTGGCCGAATACCGGATATCCGGCGAGCTGCGAGGCCGGATGGCCCATTGTCTCGTTGCATGTCGTGACGAGTTTAGCGCCGCACAGGTGCGGCAAACGCGATCAGATCAATTCGGGCGGTTTCGGTTGCCATCGTGAGTATTCGTGAGTGTGTGATTGAATAGCGAAAATTAAATTAGTTGTTTACTTGCTGCTTTTAGTTTAGATATTTACTATTTATGTATTTATCATTAGAGTGAACATCTCAGAAGAAAATTTTAGTTTTTTGGAAGGCCTGTAACTTTTTGTAACTTTTTCGACTTTAAATAAAAGTCGTCATAATTATAAGCCATTTTATTGATATTTACCTCACAAAGATTAATGTATTGCATTTTATTATAGGAAATTATCGTAGTTTTTGAATATCCGGTATCCGGCCTAAATTTACTATCCGGCCTAAATTTACTATATAGTTATCGGATATCCGTTTCATCTCTAATTACAATCCAATTGATTGGCAGTCAATCTATCTGCAACTTAAGAGCGTTTAACCAGCCAGCGGACGAAAATCCACATTTCGTCGAAAGTTGTTCTTCCGATCGTGCAGGGCGGTTACAATGAGAAAGATTAATTATTCTCCGTACCAGCTTTTTAAAATTATAACTCAATATCGAATTTATTTCAATCCAAATTAGCTTTAATTTATACCTTCATCCAAAAATGCTGAAAGGCGTGATGATAAAACTATTAAAATAGTGTACTTTTTGTAGTTATTTTTTGATTATAAGTATTTATCATTTTTCAATAATGTCTAAATTTAATAAGAATGTAAAAAAAATCTGAAATATATTAGTTGGTAAGTGCGCAAATAAATACACAAATGGACCAATTTTCGTCAAGAAACGCATGTATGTACATATTTTTTAATGATTTTATTGAAACTAAAATTAAAATTCTAATACATAACTCTGCTAGATAATGTATTGATTTATTTTACTGCATGATTACATTATTTGAAATGGGTGTGGTATAATACAAAAACTTTTTTGAAAATTTAACAAATCTGCCAACGACCTATGGAATAACCTTATTATACTAAAAATTAAAAAAAATTCTAAAAATTTATTACATACGAATGCTAGATAAAAGAACAATCTTTCGAAATCCATTTATAATTTTTTGTGGAAAAGAGTCAATACGTCTAAAAACTTTTTTGAAAATGACGTATTTCCGGCTTTCTCTGGTAATGCCCTCTTAACACCAAGTTACCACCTTATATTTTAATCATTTGCTTTTAAGTACACACATATATAACTTTTATTTATTTTTATTATCATTTCAACAACCATGCTAAACAACCGACGGCTATTATATGTTTCAATTGATTATTTCATTTTTATTTTATTCTTTCTCTTCTCCTTTTCTTTCTTTTTTTCTACAACACATGTATGTAGGACTATAATATGCAATGCATACAAAAGTTACCTAAATGTTTTAACCCCTCAATTTCTATTAGTTACCTACATGTACCTATTTACCTTTTCTTTTTTAAATTTATATTATTTTAATAACTATGCTAAACAAATAACAGTTACTAGGTTTTAAACTTTTTTATTTTATTTTATATTCTTTTTGTTCTTTTTATTTCATCAATTTTCTTTCTTTTTTGTACAAATACAAATCATGTTCCATTTTACCCATAATAATTTGACTGTCCTAAAACGGGAATACTCCTAGTTGGGCAGTCAAAAAAATTAATGAATTATGTATATACATGTATAATCTTGTACTAAATAAACAAACAAATAAATAAAAATAAATAAAACTACACCACTAATCAGCATAAATTAAAATTTAAGTGCTTTTCTTCACCCCTTTTTATTTAAAAATCTTACGCTAGTTTCACATCATCAAACAGTATTAACCTTCTTACGACAATGTCGTTAAAGAATTTGCAATGCCCGTGGACGGGCGGATTTTTCGCAATTTATAAATCTCCTTTTAATTGATGACCTTCGTCTTTCGGGCATGCGATCGGTTGGCTTATATACATGATGCTCGTCTCAAATAGGTTAATAGCCTAGAGACTCTACAGTTGAAATTTAAGAATCCGGCTAAGAATGCAACTCTGACGCCGCGCCTTACGCAAAACCATTTTCGTACGTGGAGTTTGTATACAAATCTACTTTTGTAATACAACTGAATTAAAGCAATGCCAAAAGATGGCTCCACTTAAGTTAACGAAGAGCATCGCCAGGCAAGCGTAATTACTACTGGATTTGTAATTTCGTGAATCTCTCCGGAAAATGGAGAGATTGACGATAATATGATTATTATTGTAACTGGCAGTTGTGAATAATAATACCTAGCATCTATATTATATTTGATGTCATTACCTGTCGCAGTTACTTTGTCATGGTGACTCGCTGTCATTGGATCTGGATTCGAGGAACCGGCTATTTTTGGAACCAGTTCCCATCGAATTTATAAAATGGTCACTAACTCTTGGGCGAAACCGAACCAAAAGCCGCCCACATGGCCTAGCACCAAAAACTTGCATTGTGGATATATAATAATTGGAGAAATTTGTGGATATATAAATAATTGGGGTGTTTTTAACTGCTAGTTTTGTATTATTAGGCTAGTTTTAGTACATCATTTTGTATTGTCGCACGGTTAAGTTACTAATGTGGATAGCCCTGCGATTTACAAACGAAATGATGTATTCGGCTGCTAAGTCTCTAATGTGAAGCCTTAAGAATTATATGTTTTTTGTATTTTAAAAAAAATAAAATGTTGTGAAACATTGTAGTTTCGTTTGTTCAATTTTTCGCAAAACATTATTGTTGGATACAATGTTATTCAAGACAAGAACTCGATTATTAAAAGTACAGACCTAATTGAAGATCTTGAACAGAATAGGTCTCATCATCCATCATCAGGTCGTCTAGGTCATTAGCCATCTGGCTCTCACTGAATTCAGACATGTTCTCATCCGGGAATTGGAATGCATTGCCGCCAAACTGCGCAATTGGACATTCCTCCACGTCACTGCAGACGGGGGAATAGCGACCTGACTTCTCGGAATCAGATGATGAATCTGAAATAAAAGTACATACAATTCATAGTCATTTATTAATAAAAGAAAACGCAATAAATGCTAAGACTTACAGTTCAAACCTTCTTATTAAGCATGATTCTGTTGAAAATTCGGTACCCGCTGTGGGTATCAAACTTCTTCAAACCTACTACTAGTTAAGCGTTCTACACACAAGGCTATCGAGCACATCATTACTGCACAAGGGTACCAACTGTCCGGCATCCAAAGGGACTAAAGCATAGCCAATTTGGAGAATGTTGTGAAGCTGAAGAAAGGTGGGAATAAGGAGAAGAGGATCAGAAAGATTGGGAATTACCTGAATATTCATCTTTTTTTTTACATGAGCTCCACACAGGAGACCCTGAGGAAAATAATTTCCCTCAGGGCCTATGTCATCTTTGGGGATGCTGTGTGGAGGGTTTTTTTAGGAAAGGAAGGAGAGGGGAGTTCTGGATAGAAAAAGGGTTTAAGGGGTGTGTAGGAATCTGGGGTTCAGTGTGTTCTAGTCATCCGCTTCCAAGACCTAGACAAACCTCACCCCATGAACCCGGGCACTCCTGCTAAATCACCAAACGTAGCGAACCACTTGAGCTGACCTATGGCAGAGGTGTTGGTTATCCAATAAAGGTTCCCGGGGTGGCGGTACTCATTCCCACCTCCCAAATTGAAATCTGTGATCTGGTAACAAAGCAGTGGTCACACACCAAGTACTAAAAAAAGGAATCTCGAAATTTATTAATGAAATGTAAATAAAGTGTGTTTATATGTTTACAAATTATAATTGAAGTGCTGGATGCAATAAAACCTTATGAGGAAAATTGTAATTTTGAGTAAAACATGCACAAAGTTATTTGAAATACGTAGTATTCACCTGTAACTTGAAACTAGTTTTCAAACTTTTGGGTGTAGCTCTGTCGGTGTAAAACCTGCAGATGTCATATTACACAGCAGATAAAGGAGGGATTTGAGATGCCAAAAACGCGAAGGAAGCAAAAATTGGTTGTTATTATATTACATCTAGCTCCTAAATTGAGGTTGGAAGGGAATCACTGTCATTACTTCTTATACCCGTAATATAGCGAGATGTCAATTTACATAAATATCCCAGAAATAAATACACACCTTCATCACAATTGGTTATACTTTGGGGCGAATAACACTGCGAGCTGCCCGGACTCCACTGACTATAATAAGTGGAAGACGAGCAACCTCCATCGCCTCCTGTACTCCCGGTAGAATCCGGGCTCCAATCGTTTCCGGAATCCATGCCCCGGCGGCCGGAGTTCATCCCGTGATTCTTGAAGCTATTGCTTCGCCCCCTCACCTCCAGCCGGGACTCGCATTTGGGACTCTTGGAGTAGTTGCTGGTCGGGGAATAACCAGAGTTGGGGCTCAGGCTGGGGCTAGGGTTGGAGAAGCTCCAGTCCGGGGGTCCTTTGCGTTCACAAGATATCCCGTTTGGGCTCCAGTCATATCTGGCCATCTTTTGGAGACTTAAATTCTGAAACATGCAAAATTTTTTAGCATAAAATACATGCATAAAAATTATAAAGTGAGTGTAATAGAAACAAACATATTATATAAGTGTTATACTTTAGTTGGAAAATAAAAGACGCTGGAAAGTAAGCTACAGCGCTGTATTACTAAATGGCGCTTTAGCCATTTACCCTTTTGATTATTAGTCAATATAATAATGCCTTCGAAACAATGATTGATGTTACTGAATTAAGAAATCTTCTAATATAAAAAAATCAATATTTAATTGTTTGTTTGTTCGTATTTTATACACTGCCGTACCGTTCATCCAATTGCGATGAAACCTTGGTGATTTGGTGTGCGTACGCCCGCAAAGGTTATGGGTTATATATAATGCTAAGCTCTGGCATTATGAAATTTGTAGAAATGAAAATGTGTGTAATTCATATATTTTAGCGGAAGGGAGGAAAGGCAGGAGGGGGAGAGAAACGGGGGAGGTGGTGTTCGCGAGAAGGGTGACGAATGAAGGGGAAGGCAGGGAAGGTGGAAGGAGAACACGGGAGGGGAAGGGGACCAGAGAAGTGAACGCGGACACATATATGATCTATATTGCACAGAGTGCACAAATACAAATGAAATTTCTCAGTTTATTTTTTTTTATATTACCTCCACTCAGGAGGCCCTGAGGAAAATAATTTCCCCCAGGGCCTATGTCATCTTAGGGGATGCTGTGTGGAGGTTTTTTTTTAAGGAAATGAAGTTTTGGGAAGGAAATAATCAGTTTTTTTCAGATTTTTTTTTTAAATGCGTTTTTGTGCATATCAAAGTTTACATGGGGACCGTCGTCTCATCTTTGGGTATGCAGTGTGGGCGGTTTTTAAATGAAAGGAAGGAGAGAATTTGCCTTGAAGAGATCCGTGTTGTAAGAGAAAGGAAACACAGAAGCCGGCAAATTTCAACTATCACATAAGTCTCTTAAGTAGACTTTAGTAGGTGATATATTGTCATATTTAAGTATGTACATTCCCTGATTTGGGGAATGCTGTTAGGCTGAAGAAAGTTGGAAAGAGAAGGAAATGGAAAGATGAAGATTGAGAAGTACCTGGCTCAAGCCATTAAGCATCGTTTTCGAATCTCAACTCAATTAAAAGAACCAACCTTTGGTAAATCCGCCACGGGAAACTTCTTGCATCTCTTCCTGGCGCTTCCGGGCGACTTGACTTTGTATTCCTCCTCGGACCCCTCGCAGTCGCTTGCCTCGTACGAGTCATTGAAGCCTATTATCATGTTGTCGCTTTCAATCGATATTTTGCATTTATCTTCGCCATTGCTGATTTTGTTTGAAGCGGGTTCAGTCAATTTTGATGAGGTAGATTTCTTGCAGTCTTTCGTGTCTTTTACATCTAGAAAAATTACACAGATATATTTTAGTTAGAATAGAATTTCTTATTTTAATCGGCTTCATAAGAGCGTGAGTTTGTCTTTGAAAAAATCCTGAGAGAAATTAATATTTTTTTGGGAAAAGAACAGGTGTAGATTAAACATGCGGGAGCTGCTTATATAGGGTACCTTCAGGAACATGTGTTTCAACCAGTAAGTAGCTCAGCCCTATGGCATCATAACTATGAGCTTTACATTTTTAACCGTACGGTTTGGAAATTTCCCCCTCATTCAAAAAATCATAACTCAGTATTTTAATATGTAGACATATAAACTGCTTGTAATGTTAGAGAGCTATTGAATGTATCTATAATTTTACTGCCTATCTCATACTTTAATGATTCATAAAAAAATTATAAAATAATCATCTAATTTATAAATGCGTGAATTCTGCCTATTGTTTATTTTGAAATAGCCATTTGGTACCCTTTGTAGTGTAGAGAACGATACTCAATAGCCATATAATTGTGTTTCATACGCTGGCAACCCAGCCGACGTGGGCTTGCGTTAATTCCGTTCGGCAAAGTTACCGGACTTTATTCGTTTTCCGACTAACTGACGTGCGGTTGTGTGCTAGAGTATCGTTCCTTATAAATCTTCCAATTTAATACTTGTCGTGTTTTACTAAACTTAAATAAATCTTAACTTCAGTATAAAAATAATTTCTTTCAATCAACATCTCGGTACATTTGGTAACCCAGTGGAGTCAGATAAAGAAGAGTAGCGAAGTAAGTATACCACCACGCGGATCGCTGAACAGAGTCAGCGGACGCCATTATACGAAATCCTACCCACACAACATCTCATACCAAAGTAGCATTATTAAATATTATGAATTCTGTATGTTGTCTAAAGTCTAGTATATAATCACAGACATAATAAACCTAAATCCAAACATGCATTTTTTAATACGTAAACACATGATCAATGTTTTTTTTGTTATTTATTTTTGGGGTGTTATGCCGTGGTGCACTACCTCCTTCGTTAGCCAATGTTTCAGGGCAGGTGTCACACATCACATGATGATGGACACTGTAACGCTGGTCGAAAAATTGGCTAAAAGAGGAGGTAGCGCAACACGGCATAACACCCCAAAAATAAATAACAAAAATACTTCTTCAATCTTAGCAAACATACTTTGTGGCATCAATGTAATATAATGAAAATCAAATCACTTTTTTAAAACCACTTTTTTAAAACCATCATTTAATTATCACTGTCAACATGTTTCAATAACAACGTTATCTTCATTAAATAGTGGTTTAAACAAAGTGATTTGATTTTCATTATAACAAAAATACTTATCTACTATATCTACTATGATCACTGATTTGTAATAAAAAATATTTCTATAATTTTGGTTTGCGGAATGTCAATAATAAATAATTAACAAGAGATGTGAGACATCTCTTGTTAAACTGTGAAACTACAAAGTTAGCCTTGTGATATCAAAGATCCTAACACGCGTGAGTTTTTAAAATAAAATCCTATTTTTTTTTAAATATCTCTTCAATTTGGCCCAAAAAAAAAACGCTCCAGTGATTAACAATTTGGAAATTTTTTGCCTGTTGCAAAAGGTTATGCAGGAATCGGTGGAACACTTTCTGTATTTTGTTAAAAGGATGTTTATCAGTTGTGTAAAATTAAAAACATGTTTATTAGTAAAGGTAGCAATCTTAGGCATGTAGGGATTATCTTAGAGGGATTATTATAGAGATTATCTTAGAATTTCTTTGAAATACCCTAAAATGAGACTCCGAATGTCTCGGGTTCAGCCGAGCGATTCTATATCTTTTGTGAGATCTCCTGTCAGATTGTGAGATTTTATATGGCTGTTATTTGCTTTTAACAAAGTGGGAAGATGAGGTAAGAGGGGATGCAGCACAGCTTCTCCAGGTACCAAACTAGAAGTCAGCCGCTGAGGACAGGAGGAGTTGGAGGCGACTGTTGCAGGAGGCCAAAGCTCGATATGGGCTGTAGCGCCGTCGAAGAAGAAGAAGAAGTTATTTGCTTTTTCTATAGGCCGATCTCAGATTTCAACTGTAAGCTATCACAAATTGGCAAAGCTGGCCTGATACCCACAGAATAAACAATTGACAGCCATAGAAAATCACACAAATCTGACAGGAGATCTCACAAAATAGATCCCACAAAAGATATAGAATCTCTTCTTCTAACACAGCAAACTTATTTTGTGGCACCATTATGATTTAAATTAATGAATTACTTCGTTTTTACCACTTTTATTGTTTATAAAACCGACATGTTTCGTCAGCAAAGCTCAAAGTCAGCTCATCAAAAGATATAGAATCGCTCGACAGAGTTCAGTTAGATGAGTTTGATTAATGATTTTTCTTTAATATTATTTAATACATATTATTTAATAAAATTAGTACAGTTGTGTGGAAACCATTGAAAACGTGGTTAAAATGCAAATCTCACCCTGTGGTGTGCCATTCTTGCTGTCTTCGGTTAGCTTCTGTTGATGTTCACATTTCATCGTTGCAACATATTCCTTCAACTGTATTTCTATAATTTCAATTAATCCTTCATTTATGAGCATTTGAAAGCCTGCATGGAAAAAAATATATATTATTGAGCATTCAATGAAAACAAAAAACTTAATTATGTGTGGTAATAAGCAATTTCACAAAATTGTTCGCAAATCAGTTATCATTACATAATATATAATATTACGTTGTTAATAATTCTTATGCAATTTTCTTCTTATGACTTTAGCAATTTATTAACTTTGTGTGGGGGTGACAGAGTTGACCCATGCAATAAACCTTTATGTTGTGGAAACCTAATCTATTAACATTTTAAGTATTGTAAATTTGTAATGATGATATTAGTTAGTCGTGCTTTATGATTATAAGAGATTTAAACAAATTATTTAAAGAGATGTGAAGATGAAGAATGTGCCAGAACTGAGGTGATGACACAAGGGTTAGGCTTGGTTCGCACGAGGTCAGGACAATATTGTATTGTTCTATTGTGAACAGAAGTCTGGAGGACGGGACAATGAACCAAAACATTGTCCTAGAGACAGACGGGCGAGTTATCTCTGTAGGACAGAGTGTGTGTAATCTGTGTGTAAAGACACACGGACAGGACAGTAGAATCGCTCCATGCATACATATCACTCTCTATTTTTGGCGAAACAAGGCTTACGAGCAATTCAAAGTGCTCTGGTGACATTCTCATGCGCATTTTATACTCCTGAGGATGTTCCGCTTCTAATTCTTTGAGAATCATTGCAGACAATCCCAGTGTTAACCCTTCTAGATTTGAGATTAAATTACTGATACCGCTAATAAAAAAGATGTCTATGGTCGGCGAATTCTTGAGTATATCCGTATTCCAATAAAATCAAAATAATTTGAACATTTCTGAATGTATCCAAAAACTGAAAACTGTTTTTGAAAGGCGATTAAATACGCTTTCAAATTGTATTATTAGAAGTAATCATGTTATTTTTGAAATATTAAAATTTTGAATGCAAAAATTAAAAATTTTCACCTTACATTGTTCTGGTGGAAGTTTGACGTCATAAACCCGAATAATTTCTTTTTTTTGCAGATATCTATGGAATTCAAATCGTAGTGTTATCTCTTTCTAACACTGCTTAGATCGCATTTCTCGTCATGATAGTAAGGGAGATGTAATGATTTTTATGAGACCTGACGAGCTGTCCCCTAAAAGGGTCAAATTTACTCTAACAATGATCGGATGTTTGTCCCCTAAATGTGTCAAATTTTCTAAACCGGTTAATCCAAAGTTTTTCGTTTTTATTATATAGTTCATCCTCCAACAATTTCAATACATCTTTGTATAAAAGACTTAATATTTTTCACGAACTCGCTCATAACACTTGTCGTCCATTTTCATAGCGTTCCATGTTTGAACTGTAATTGAATTGTTGTTCAATCCCATTGTCCTGTCTTTTGTATTGTCCTCGTGTGAACTCAGCATTAAATTAAAGGATGGAAATGTTTATTTGTGTATGTATACAACGTGTCGGGAAACTCGTAGTACAAGCGGGAAACTGGTGAATCTACATCACGTAGAAAATCCAAAAAACTTATTTTTTTCGATATGAGCATTTCGATTTTAATATTATTATTTTTTCTATTTTTCCATTTTTTCGGCAACTATAGGGTTAAAAATTTTTTTGAGCCTGGTTTACCCTTAGATGCATTTTATAGGAAATTACACAGGTGAAATCAACCCCCTAGTGAAAATTTTTTTCAAATTTAACCAAAAAAATTCCAACTTCGGGCCAGATTTACTCGAAAACGAAAGCTCAAATCAAAAAAGTTATATCACAGATCGACTCCGAATGTGATGTAGATTTACCAGTTTCCCGCTTGTACTACGAGTTTCCGGACACCGTGTATAAAACTCACTTAAATTTTAAAAAAAAACTCCCTCAAAAGAAAGTCAAGAGACACAAAGAGAGATTCAAGTGATACAAAATATAATTACCTCAAAAATAATTATTGACATTTTTTAAGAATCTGTATAAATTATCAATGAAAATGGTCTACTTCAGCACACGCTATATTATTATCCGGTATTCTTCCAATCACAGTCCTTCCTAAACATGAAATCACAAGCACCATCCTACAAATTACCCAACAATCAACTCACACTAACATCAAGCCACTTTACAATCAAGACATCCACACTCACAATACTCGAAATAGCAATAAAATCCGCATACCTCAAACACACACTACAAAATATGGGATAAAATCTCTGAACTATGTTGCCTATACACTATATAATTCGCTACCAGATATGTACAAGGGAATTCAGCAAAATAAAAAAAATCAGAGTAATGCTTTAAAAGAATATTTTTTAAGTATGTATAAGGATGAAACTTTGTAATTTTCTAGTCATGTTTCAATTGTCTTGTCTCTTTTCTCTTCTTTTCTTTTCCATTAAGTTGTAATCATCCATATCTGTATAACCTTGTTCCCTTTTTCTTTAATTGTTTTCCATTGCTGTTTATTCTACTCAACCTGTCTTTTATTTTTCTTCTACATTGTATGTGAATCTTATATTTTAATATCCAAATTCCTACGTAAAATTTTAACTATTACCTCCCACCCATGATTTGTATGTTCCTCCTGTCCTAAAATGAGTTCTGTAACTCATCGGGATTGCTATAGCAAGAAATAAAAACAATAAAAAAATAAAATAAAAAAATAGTTCCATTATTTGGGCCCCTTCTGAGCAATTATATAGTCAACAAATTTGGGTCAGAGATGCTATGCTTGTCAGCCGATTGCAATTTGCTTAAAAGCTGAAAGGGGCTGAGAATCAGTGTTTTACGGGGACCATTCAAGTGTCAAAAATTTTAAATAGCGGTAATAGTCGATTTGATGATCATCTAATGTGATTTAATTTTAAAATCTCAATCATATTAATATTGTTTAAGCTTAAAAATTAATGATTTCTTCCACCATAGACCTCAGTATCATATATTCTACATACACTGATGTTGATGATCGTAGCTGATTAGTAAAAGAGTCGTTATTTCTCACCGGTGCAATCGAACACGAACTGCAGCAGGGCGTTGAGTGCGTGGGAGTGTCTTGCCACGTCACTTGTGTCCCTCGCCACGGCCAGCAGCAGTGTGAGGCCGCCACACTCACGCAGCTTGGCACGGTTCACGGCCTCACGTGACAGCAGGCAAAGCGTGCGCACCCACGATTCTGGCCAGTCGTCTGGTGGCACAAAAATACTCTAATGTCGATCGTCCAGTTGATTAGTCAGATATCATAAGAAAGCAATATTCGACTGCTTGCCATGAATCAAATATTATTTACACATGTCTGTGTTTTACATATTAAATATGCTATAAAACACCAGGAGGCATAAAGGTCCGGTACATTAGAATATCCTACTAGTGACCCAGAAAACTTCAACATTTTGTTTAACTCAATACAGTTTTTGTATTATAATTGATTTGGTGGTGTATATGAGTAATCTGAGTTTTGTAACAGATAAAAGCAGTGGCGTAGCGAGGGGGGGGCGAACCGCCCCTGGTGCGACCCGAAGGGGGGATACCACTCGACCAAGATATTGCATACACTATTTTCGTAACTCTATGGCTCCCCGTGGAGTGCCCCAAATTCCCCCCCCCCCAGGATGGACCAATTTTATGAAGTCGAAATTAGCTTTTTGAATTTCTCAAGTTAACTTCAATACCGGAGGGGGGGGGGGGGGGTGTGACACTACGCCCCGGGGGGTGACATCCGACCTGGGTGCCACCCATGCTAGCTACGCCACTGGATAGAAGTTACACTTTTAAGCCAGGTACAGACTGCTGTAACGTAACATGCAATGTAACATGAATGGAACATTTCATAAGTGTGGACGCAGCGCGCACATGAACCGAGCATGTACCTACTCGCATCTGTTTCCGGCATGTGCGCGGTTAACAGTGCAGCCTGTCTGCTGTAGCTGTTGCTGTCTCCATTGTTCGCGCGCGTTCTGCAGTATAGACACAAACAACCCGTCCACACTGCGCGCCCCTTTGTGTTCGGCGAAAAAACTGACACTTTGTGGATTGCGGCGCACACAAATTGAAATGCTCTGTTCGTGCGCGTAGTATGCACGGTTCGTGGATGGCAAATTCTTTCATTGCGTGTTACATTGCATGTTACGTTACAGCAATCTGTACCCGGCTTTACACATAACTGCTTACTCAACTCAAATTTCGATTTTTCGGAGATGACTGACTAATGAACTGGAAAATCGATGTATATGCTTCATATTTATAAACATAATAGAAAATGGTTCCATGACAAACAATGACAAAATAGAACTCAAATACTAACTAGAATATTGTCAGGTTATTCGTAACCCGGGAATGTTTATCTTTCTTTTTAAAATAAAAATAAATTGATTTTAGTCACCCGTTCTAAGTAAGGACAATCACATATATTAGCATTTGTCATAGGGCAAGCACATTTCTAAAAATAAATTTTTTAAAAGTTTATATTATCATTCATTAGAAACTTCTACAACAGTCACCAATAAAATTGCAGACCTGTTTTAAGAGGGCATTACCAGAGAAAACCAGAAATATGTCATTTTCAAACAAGATTTTAGACGTATTGACTCTTTTCCACAAAAAATTATAAATGGATTTCGAAAGATTGTTCTTTTATCTAGCATTCGCATGTAATAAATTTTGAGAAAAACTTTTAATTTTTAGTATAATAAGGTTATTCCATAGGTCGTTGGCAGATTTTTTAAATTTTCAAAAAAGATTTTGTATTATACCACACCCATTTCAAATAATATAATCATGCAGTAAAATAAATCAATACATTATCTAGCAAAGTTATGTTTTAGAATTTTGATTTTAGTTTCAATAAAATCATTAAAAAATATGTACGTACATGTGTTTCTTGACGAAAATTGGTCCATTTGTGTATTTATTTGCGCATTTACAAACTAATATATTTCAGATTTTTTTAACATTCTTATTAAATTTAGACATTATCGAAAAATGATAAATACTTATAATCAAAAAATAATTACAAAAAGTACATTATTTTAACAGTTTTATCATCACGCCTTTCAGCATTTTTGGATGAAGGTATAAATTAAAGCTAATTTGGATTGAAATAAATTCAATATTGAGTTATAATTTAAAAAAGCTGGTACGTAGAATAATTAATCTTTCTCACTGTAACCACCCTGCACGATCGTAAGAACAACTTTCGACGAAATGTGGATTTTCCTCCGCTGGCTGGTTAAACGCTCTTAATAGGTAATCCACAAACAATATTGTGCGCGATCATAACATTATGCTAAAGCATGTTTAATGTTTACAACGGTCTTATAATAAATATATATATATATCTTATAATAAAACTGTCAGTTGTTTTGTTATTAAATTAAAGACAAGTTCACCTGTGCGTGAGTTCAGAAGGTCCACCAAACATTCCACAGCCCCAGCAATGCCAAGGCTGGGACGTGATGTTGACACGTAGCAAAGGTTCAGAATGCATTTCACAGCCGAATTGGTGAAGTTCTTACTCAAGACCACCAGGCATCTGTAACCTCTGCCGTCACCCAGGATCTATAAATAAACACAATTTTTATCACAACTCATGAAAAGTTGAACTTTTGTAAGTACTTATGTAGTTTTAATTTACTTTCCAATGTCTGGAGATCATTTATTTATTTATGTACTAGCTTTTGCCCCCCGGCTTCGCTCGCATAGTATTAGGGGGGTTTCCACTTCGCCTCCTCCACCTTCCCTATCCCCACTCCACTCCCCCCCTCCCCCACCCTCTCCTCCCCTTCCCCACCTCCCCCTTCCCTCCTCCTCAATCTCCCCCCCCTCTCCAACACCCCACCCCCCCCTTACCGCTCACCCCCCCTTACCCCCCTCCATACCCGTTACGTGCCACCTATTGCAATTTTTTTACAGATTTCATAATGCCAGAGCTCTGAGCTATAGCCTATATGTTATTCTGATGTATGAGCTATATTATTGTAAAGTTTTATTAAAATCCATTCAGTAGTTTTTGCGTGAAAGAGTAACAAACATACATACATCCATACATCCATGCAAACTTTCGCCTTTATAATATTAGTAGGATTTATTTATTGCTTCTTCACAATTTAAATACATTTTTTAGGATGTAATTATTAACCCCACTAGGGTTCGCCTGTACAAATAATATCATTAATAACTTTTTTCTAATAATGCTCTCACAGACTTGAAATGGTGAACGACTTTATAAACCCAGGTCCGTCTACAAGTGACGAAGGAAGTAAAAAGAAGAATTTGGATGACAAAAGATGCCGTGAGTAAAATCGTGACCAGACAACTCAGAATCATGCAAGCGGGCGTACATTAATTACGTGAGCTCAAAAAGAGGGGGGTCCAGCAAAATCTCACAAAGAATAGACGAAGTGGCCCAAATTTATCTCACCAAGGGGGCGGGGGGGGTCTAGATTGGAAGAAAAACTGCTCACGTAATTAATGTATGCCCCCCAACTTCAACACCTTCCTCCTCCAACAACTCCTTTGAAAAGTAACGACTAAAAGTGATGAAAAAAAAATTGGTTGAATAGATTATGCTAGGTTAGGTTATGGGCTATTTTCGATTATTTTTTTCATTGCTTTTATCAAAGGGGTGTTGAAATTGCATGATTCTGAGTTGTCGTGGAACTGAGTAAAATGGAGTGGCAGAGGCATAACGAAGACCACCAAGATGAGACCCGCCCGGGTGTTAATTTTCCCATGGTGTGGAAACACGGACACTTAGAGCCAACAAAATATAACAATAAAATAGATATTTCAAAGCTCCATAGCACATTATGAAACAATGTTAGATACAGTAAACAGTTGTACATATTGACATAAAAATTCCATCAGATCAGTCAGAAAGAGTTGCGCAAATTTCAAAACGCCAAAGCTCACCCTTTGAGAATTTTGAGTGAGACATACAAACGGGCACTTACATAGAAATTATTTTTAAGCAACCCTTGCTTATATAGTGCAATTGATAAACATCGCTGCACACCCAGAATCTTTGGGCAATTAGGGGTAAGAGGGGACTGCGGACAAATGTTCCAAACTAGTTAACTAATACCGACATTATTTAACTCGCGCACAAGCTATTGTAAATTTTTATACAAATTTCATAACGCCATTATATAGAAACTTTTGCAGGCATGCGCATAACAAATCACCAAAGTTTCCTCGCAATCGGATGAAAGGTTTAGGAACGCGAAAGGGACAAACAAAGAATTAATTTTTATATATTAAGATAACAATAATCATTTTTTATTATAGTTAACCTGTTCAGCGCATTGAAACGTCGAGAGCATAGTAAAGAAGCCAAGACACTTCAGCAATCCGGCAAACAGTTCATCTCTGCTCTTCCTGACAGTGACTTCCTTTGACTGCGTTTTGGCCTCACCCGAAAGAGGTTTTATCAATTCAGCATTTTCACATTCTGTTGAGAGGAGAACGGAAACTGCTCTCACAACACCATTGGAAATCATGTCTTCCCTTCGATCTGTCACCATCCAAAGCAACCTGAAATCATACCAACATTCTAAACACTAAAACAAGTTGTTTCTTTATGTTTTAATCTGGCAACCACACCTAAACTATCGTGATGTCATAGATGACAGCGCCCTCCTTTTTGCCAACTTAAATCAAAACCAAAATTTTCCCTGAAATCATAAATTTTTTAAGTAGGTACTTAATACCCACCTCCTTATAAACCATATATTTTATGCAACTTTTTATATATTTCAAGAAAGGAATAATTTATACATTTGTCAAAAAAAAAATCACTAATCTCAGTGACAATTCTTTTTTTTAAACTTTCTCCAGGCATGTAGGAACCATAATAATGAAAAAATGCAAATAAGAAAGTCCAAATAAAAACAACGATTTCACATTTGAAAAATGAATCTTTCGGCCAAAAGAGGAACTAATGAACAATTTTTTTTTCATACAAAAACTACACTAATGACGCCACCGACCGCAAAGTTAAGCTGGTTGATACCTGAAATGTACTGTCACTGCAGTTCTAGTTACCGGAGACAAATTTATCCAATTACACAGGCCTGCAAATTGACATTTAAAAATTTTTTTTAGACGGTAATGGGTGTATTATATGTATTTCGGTATGCTGAATTCGAGTATGCCATCCATTTTGACCCATCACGGAAGGATTTTCCCTAAAGTGGAAATTAAAATATAGGCAAAACCCGCCTTACACTACTTCTGAAGGGAATGTTCAAAAGAAAAAAAACATAAAATATGCAAATTTAATTAATTTTAAGTGATAATATATTTTATTTACATTATATACAATTATAAATCTATATAAAATCTGCTTTTTTTAGTTTCGAAGCTTCGTTTTGTGCTTTTTCTTTTGTGGGACGTTATGTTAAAATTGTTGAGGTCCACTGGAGTCGCCTACTTGAAACTCCTCACTAGAACTTTCTTCTGATGATGGCAAATCGTCTAGGCTTTGGGGTGCTTGTGGTGTAGGAATGCCAGGTCCGTGAGGGACTGGGCGAAGTGCCGAAGCCATGTTTGGGTTTAAAAAATTTGTTTTTTTTATTTTTGGTACTATATCCTTGCACATTGCACGAACAAAAGTAGCAATCACCGCTATGGTTTCGAGGCTCTCTCCAGATCATAGGAACACCAAAACGAAAAGATTTAACTTTACCTTTTGACCACATTCTAAGTCCTTCAACACACCCTGAACAAACTCTATGCTGGGCCCAAGATTTGTCCTGGTATATCTTTACACCAAATATGCAAAATACACTTTATTGTTGTTTTTTCACTACAAATTCACCATAAATATAGCAAAAACTCTCAGAAGAATTTACACAACCTCTTGAAGTCATTTTTGAAACGCACATTACGAAAGTTGGAACAGAAATAAATAAATGAAAGGGCATGGAAGGTAGTGGGCAACTTGGGAATTTCGGCATTCTCTCATCATACTTTCTATGGAAAATCCCGATATATGTGATTCAACGCTGACTTATTTTATCGTTATGAGTTACTAAATGTTTTGTTTAAGTCTATAAAACATAATATTATCTTATAATAAGTTGGAATTAATAAAAAATATATATTTCGGCGATAAACCCCGTTTTGCGCCTTGATAGGCAATCCCATAGTATTTTGAGTTTTCCGGAAAAACCTTATGTGATGGAATTTTTTTGATAATTTTCCCGAATTCGGCAACCAAAAATACATGGGAATAACCTCTTATTTCAAAGAAAAAAACAGCCGCAGACCTGTGTTATTTTTTGAATCTGTTACTTAAAAAGAAAAAAAATAGGGAGGGGTTGCTAGAGAAATTCTGAGAACAAGTAACCAGGAAATAATATTGACTGTCTTGAGACAGCAAAATCACTAGGACAAAGTAACTGGGACAGGAATATCGACCATCTCTATGGTGACACAAGCAAAATATCAGAACTTAGAAATGAAGAAGTGCTTCAAGACCGTGGCTGGTAGATCTTCCAACCGGTTCCGTGTGAGGACATTAATTTGACCAAGAAAGGCAAATTATACAATGTATTCTTCCAATCACTTGGACATTTTCCCCAACACTCTTTTCTCAAGCTAAACATTGAAATATAGTGAAATTATTTACCTTATAGCCCTGACGGCCATTTGTAGGGTCTGGTAAGTGCTTGTTTTCTCATTATTAGTAATTACAGTTACTAAGGCCGCAACAGCACCTTCAGAATGCAGCTGCTCAGCGTTGGGGGCCTGCTGCGCCAAATTTCCTATCACACGGCATGTCCTTCCAACTATGCTGTCCCGACTTATAAATTTTAATATGAATATTAAATGTGATGATATTTTAAAATTCCCAACCTGCAATAAACAAAAGAAAGTCAGAATAAGTAGTGTAACATTATTTAAATATCATAGAATGTGCAGAATATCTTTAGTCTTCTCCTGTAGGAGATGGCTATCAGTTGGCAATCTACACCCAATAGGCTGCAGCACATGACGTTATACATAATCTATAGACGCGTGGTAGAAATCTCAAAAGTGGTAGGCCAAAACCAAGGCAATTGTATTTGTCTTCGATTCCATAGTTTTAGTAATCAACTGCCAACCGTCGCGTAAGGTTGTGTCCTAATAGTAAGAAAATTGCATTAAAAAAGCGCCAAAATGCCCTTGTGTGTGATGAGAAAATGTTTCCATTACACAGCAAATACTAGTAAAACCAATGACGTTATATTTGTAGACGCGTGGTAGAAATCTCAAAGTGGGAAGCCAAAAGCAAGGCAATTGCACTGTACTCGATTACTAGTGCTAAATAGACTCGCCATAGTCTCACATACTCGCAAAATAATGTGGCAAGTAAGCAACACTCTTTTGTTTTCAGCGATTTTCAGTAATTTCTTAATTCAAAAGTTATTCATCTTTTACAAAGATATGCTACTTCTACACCGAAGCCAAACATCCAACTCAAACTTCCAACGCAAGAACTACCCTTCTACACAATCGTTCGAAAGTTTGAAGTTAGAAGTTGGCCTCAGTGTAGCCGTACCATAAGACAATCAAAGAATGTGTGTTTTTTCTCTAATGACGCACAAATTGTCCGACAGAGAACATGAAAATAAATTGCATTGCTTATAATAATCGATAATAATAATTAATTTGTGTGTACTTATGAATGAAATATTATTTCTTCACTTTTACTACTGTTTGCCGTGTAATGGAAACATTTTCTCATCACACAGGAGGGCATTTTGGCACTTTTTAAATGCAATTTTCCTATGGTAAGACACGACCTTACTCGACAAGTGACAGCTTAGACTAAAGTACCGGAAATCGAGACCAGTGCAATTGCCTTGCTTTTGGCTTCCCACTTTGAGATTTCTATCCCACATCTACAGTATATAACGTCTTTGTTACCAGTAGGTAAATTGCATTTAGAAAGCGCCAAAATGCCCTCCTGTGTGATGAAAAATGTTCCCACGGCAAACAGTAGTAAAAGTAAAGAAATAAGATTTCATTTATAAAGTGCATGCAAATTACTTATTATTATCGATTATTATAAAAAAATACAATTAATTTCCATATTTCCTGCCTGAAAATTTTATATGTCATTAGAGAAAATACACAAACATCTTTGAGTGTCTTATGGTACGGCCACACTGAGGCCAACTTCAAACGTTCGGACGATTGTGTAGAGGGGTAGTTCGTGCGTTGGGAGTTTTAAGAGTTGGAATGAATTGCTGAATGTGTTGCTAAGCGCATAACTTTCGAACGACTGCACCAAATTGGATAATTCTTTTTTTTGTGTGTTCGTTATTGTCAGGACAAGGTTTTTATAAAACTTCCGGTGAGCTCTGGCATTATGAAATTTGTATAAAAAAATTGCTATTGGTGGCACGCAAGGAAGCGGCTATTGCTATGGAAAGCAGGAGGGAGGGAGAGATGGGGGGAGGGGAAACAGGGAGGGGGAGGGGAACCTGGGAGGGGGGAAGGGGACCTGGGAGGGGGGAGGGGAACTCGGGAGGGGGGTTCGCGGGACGGGGGAAGGGGGGGAGTGGAGTGGGGAGAGGGAAGGTGGAGGTGACGGAGTGGGAACGGGAGAAGGGAAGAGGACGCAGGAGAAGAAGGGGAGGCCAAAGGGGAATGGGACGAATGAATGGGAAAGGACACTCAACAATTTCTTTATTAAATGGCATAGCAACACATGCCGGGACCAGCTAGTTACTTATAATTATCAATTATCATAAATAATACAATTGTTTTCCGCCTGAAGATTTTATGCATCATTAGAGAATTCAAGGCCTGCACAGGTCTGGATGGGCAACAGCCAAATTACGAAGTCAGTGCCGTCACTAAGTAAACTTTTGCTGTTAATAGTCCAATAACTCTGTTTATTTACATGCTAGCAGTAAAACATCATACGAATCAGCAGTAACAACAAATACAATAATAATCAACACCATTTGCAAGAACTGTTGTTGTTCATTGCAGCTTGAAAACTTGACACCTCAAAATTCGACTGGTGCCCAGGCCTTCTGCTTTAGTCGACCTTGAGACAATATTTGATAGAACTTTTGAATTTTGAACACGAAAACTCGAAAACGAGTTCTATCGTTTATTTTGTACATTCGCACATATTCTTACGTCTATCTTTGTCATACATGTACAACATTTGAATTAAGAATTTATTGAAAACAGCAGAGTGTTCCATACTAGCCACATTTAATTTTGAGTCTGTGAGACAATGGCTAGTCTAGATCTAGATGTATAACTTCATTGCGGAACAGTATGTTTAAGAACTAGCAAAATCAAAAGTTCCCATTGAAATTAAAGCCTTGTAAAGCTAAATCGGCCATTTTATCACGCTTTACAGTTCCCACGCCATTTTTTACAGTGAGACATTTTTGATAATGGAATCTATCTAGAAATTCTATTTCAACGGTGCGTTCAACCTAGTAATAATTTTTCTAAATTAATTATATTGCGTTACACTTATGTTTTTAATGAAAAGTGTAGAAATATTAAAGAGAGACTAGGATTTATTTAATAAAAGGAAAATATTGGTCAAATACTATCATTTTCTTTCATAAATACCCAATATAAGTAATCTGCGGGATGACAGATCGGGCTGAGATAAACATTTTATTTGAGTAAATTCTTCTTTTGAAACTTATGTATTTATGCTAGTATTAGGTTTAAACTTTAATTTTATATATTTTAAAACGATTGAATCTAAAATATAATCAAAAGAGGGGCTTTATGCCAGCTGAATTCATGCATATGTGACATTTAAAATATGTATGAATTTTGTTGAAAAATAGATCATGACTTACCCTCAAACTACATGCCTCGTCCATACAGCAGTTCCCCAATATACTTAAAACAATATCTAAGACATTTTCATTCGTTTTTCTAAGTAAAGGTATTAAATTTTCCAATCCTCCACATTCACGAAAAGTCTTCAGACCTTGATCAGTTTTTATAACGCGAGTCCTAATTTGATGCAGAGTATCTATTATTTTGGTTGTAGATGAGGAATTAAGATTACTTAACAACGATTTAACATGGTTTTTATCCATTTTTATATTAATAATATTCAATAAAAATACTACTTGACAGCTAAGGGCTTCTAACGTCCAATGTCGGTTGAAAGGAAGACAAAGCCGTTCAACAAAAGATATTATCAAATGTATAGAGCTGACTTCAAAATGATGGGAATGATAAAGCTCTTTTACTTTGACGTAGAAGTTGCTAGTAGATAAAGTTTGCCGTTAACGTTATGCGGCTATGTCAGTAGATATCAGCAGTGTCGGTGTGAAGTGAGCGGAATAAAGTCAGTAGGTTGGTAGCCATGCTTGTATATTGTACGAATGTTGACCAATGGCAAGACCGAACTAGATGAAAGTGTTTTTCTATCATGGCAGGAGGCCTCTATGTGTCAATTATGTATTGAAATGTAAACTTATGCTGTTTTAGTGAAAATTGTGAAGGAGGTGTTAGTTTTTCGCATGTTTTATTGACATGATATTATTCTTCGTAAGATGAGTGTTTTTGGCGACTTTCAGCGGGTATGGATGCAGCGGTTTCCCGAAAGTGCCCTTCCTGCAGCTTGGGAAGAGGACGTACGGGCAAATCTGTCTAAACACAAACAAAAAGTTGCTATTCTGAGGGAAGAGCTAGAGAAGGAAGAGTTCTACGTAGAATATTTGGAGCGGTTGTTGTTGGATGTGGAAAAACATAAGACAAACCCGCTTCCCATCCGCACCGCTCCCCCGCCCCCAGAAGTCGATGACAATAGTGATAAGGTACGTGATAGCACTCCTTATATTTATCGTCGCCCCCGACTATGTAGTTATCCTGTCAACATTAAATATATCTGATATCTTCCCCGCACTACATTTCTACTATGTGATCAACATTAACACAGTTTGATTCAGTTTTTTTCCAGCATTTGGGTTGGGCTATAGTCTGACACACCTGTCAGTAATGGCAGAATCGGGATCTTGAGATTGTTATCTTTTGTAAACAAACGCATTAGTCATGTTTTACAGCATGTTATTATCCATATCTTATTCTATAATTGTAAACGGTAATGTTTATTGTTCCAGGAAAAGATTAACAACTTGGCTGCTAGCGAAAACACTACTGATAAGTCTTTAGCGAGTGAGGAACAAACTCCAGATCCAAGTGTTATAAGTGTGGATGAAGAGGAAGTTATATTAAGACAAAAGACAAGTAGTGCTATTGGGCATAGGAACTCAATAAATCAGTGCATTAGTGAGTTATCTTCCAGTCTAAGTGAACAGTTTAGAAGGTGCACTAGTGAGTTACCCCAGAAGACAGAAGTAAAAGAACCAGGTAAGATTATCAATTTTTATTATTGCTGTGTTGTATTATATTATCCAATAGGATTATTTAATTCAAACAACATTTTAAATTAATAACAATTATGGAGATATCCTAATAAACCAAACATTTATAATAATAAATGTTTGGTTTATTAGGTAATCCCCATAATTGTTTAATTATTCTGAATGAAAAGTTTGTAACCATTCATAAGATGACAGCATTAGTTTATTTCAAGGGTCAATATCTTTAAAAATTGCAAAAGAAATTCTAAAATGTGGTTTAAATATAGCTTTTAGAACCAATAATAATATGGTAACAAGCCTTAAAAACTCAAACAGTAGAAATCCTAAACTCAATAACGGTGGCATATATGAATTAAAATGTGACCACGCCGACTGTAACGCTACATACATCGGACAAACAGGTAGGGCATTCTCAACTAGATTCAAAGAACATATAAGATGTTATAAAAATAAAAACACCTCTTCAAAATTCGCTGAACATCTCTTAGTGAATAATCACGTTCCACTTAAAAATAACCAGCCAAAACCATTACATATTGAACGAAAGGGTCTTAGATTAAATTTGCTTGAACAATTAGAAATCAATAAACGAACGAATGACCCCAACATAACGCTAATTAATAAAGTAAGGAAAATTATTTATTCCCCACTACTTAGTATGTTTACCAAACCTAAAAAATATTATGCACTTAAATGAGTCATAGCAATAACGTCATTCTAAATCAATTAAGAAAACCCTTACACTTAGTGCAAGGCAAACCAAAGGGAAATACTCCGAATCCCACATTAGCACTCTCTCAATTAGTGTCTCTACAAATTGGTTTAACCGGTAATAAATCAACTTAGACACCTTTAAAAATTAACATTTAAAATCTTATAAATAAGTGGTCCATACGTAGCTTCACCACAGTTTGAAAATGACCTTAAAAGTCGAAACAGCTGTAACTAAAACACTTACCAAAAAACTTGCAGAACTCGATAATAACATTATCAAATTTAATTTTAATTAAATTTCTAAAAATTATTTCAAGGGTGCCTAAACGGTGGATGTGGAGAGATTTCAAAGTCGATCGCCATCATTATTTCGTATATGAAATTATTTTCTCTCAACTCCCTGTACAAAATTTGGGTAATGACTATAAAGATATTGTTGATGTATTCAACACATCATTCACCAAATATAAACAAGTCATTACCCAATTTATATCGGAAAGAAGAACATCAATTTCAATTTAATGTAACTAAACAAATAAAGTAACGTAGCTCTGCTTCAACTTATCTTACCAAAGTAATGTACTTTTCCTAGTATTATTTTTTCCATCTGGCGTGGTGGAGTATTTAGTTTTTGCTTTATTCTGTTTTTATTTTGTTTTTGTTTTTTATTTTGATTTTGATTTTGTCTTCTTTTTTTTGCTTGGTTTTGTTGTGCTTATTTAGATGTTCTTTGTAATGAATAAAAAAATAACATGTAAATGCCCCGCCGGGCGTGAAATTCAAAATTCAAAAAATTCAAAATACAAATTCACTCTACCGTTACCGATCCCTTGTTAGGAAAACACTGTTGAAGTTTGAAAACCATTTACCTATCATTATTTTAATTTTTTATTCTACGGCTTCTATAAAGTGTAGTATTGTCTATCACGTATTGATATACATTTTTATTATTTTACATTTATTATTTATTATAACTTATTTGTTTCAATATAATTAATCCATATTTACGAGTGTTGTGGAATGTTAATACTTTTCTTGTTATTTTTAATTAAAAAATTTAGTTTTTGATAATATTTGAATGCATTTTTTTTATTCTTCCCCCTTCATGAAAAACATTGTTAACGGTTAATTTAGGATAAACTAGTGTTGTCATCTTATGCATATTTACCAAAATTCTTGTAATCAGAACTGACTTAACCCCTCAGGACTCCAGCCTATTTTATCGGAAGGTCAAAATATTTCCGCATTGCAATAATATTAAAATAAATAGAATATTTCTGAATGTATCCGAAAACTAAAATCTGTTTTTGTCGAAATAGATTTATGTTTTTTTAAATGTAAATATTTCGAATGCAAACATAAAAAAGTTTTGAAAATGACTCACCTTACGTTTTTTTTAACTAAATTACTGTTAACGGAAAAAATAAAACACACCTCTTTTATTAGACAAGTTTATTGTTAAATGCAAATATGAACTCACTTTTTTGTTGTTTCATGTAAAAATTCATAAAAAATTTACAAAGTTTTTTTTTTTTTTTTTTCAATTGTGGTCGGAAACTTTGGATGCATAAAGGTGTATATTTTAATTTGAATATAAATCGTACTGTTTTCTCTTTCTAACACCATTTAGATAATATTTCTAACCATGATAGTAAGAGAGACACAACAATTTCTATGAGTCCTAAATGAATTATTCCAAAAAGTGAACAAATTATGGGATATAATTGTGTTTATTATAATTATGATCGCATTGATTCTTTAACTTTTTATCCTTATTTTGTATAGTTTCATCATTAATTTATTATATTTCTAATTACTCCATTTGTGGGCATTGTGGTGAAAGAAAATATTAATGGCTTAGAATTAAATTATTTTAATCTCCATGAATCATAATTTTGAAAAAACTGATATTGAGGGTTGTCAAACCTTCAAAAATTAGATTTTGTGATATATTTTTTTTATTTTTGTGTCTGTATCTGATGTAAATTCTGAGATGGACTTTCATTTAGCATAAATATAAATTTTATATAGTTAACCCTCCGCCTGTCACATCTTTTTTATAATGCGAGGTGTCGCGCGGGGTCGCGGAGGACCCCCGAAATAAATATGATTAAAATGTTGTTATAGCTTACATTTTATGTGTTATTTTAACTGATTATAGTCAGGTGATAATGACTGCATTGAAATATTAAAAATTAGAAATTTATTTTCAATGTAAAAGCTTAAAAATCAACAAGGAACATTTTTTTATAATTTTGAATCATTATTTTTTAATAGAAAACTTTTTAAAAAAATCTCACCAATTTTTCAAACTTATAACTATTTGAGATTGATACAGACTTATTATTATTATTAAAAAAAAATCAACAAAATGTGGAAAAACCTATAAACTTGGTTTTTAATTATATTTTGTTGATTTTTTTGGGCCTCACCGAAACACAAGTCTGTATCTCACATTGCACATGCGCCGACTGAATGTTGGCGGCGCTAGTGTCAAGTATAGTCCATTTTAGGAAGCTACCTAAAGTAAGGAATCAGTGGGAACATTTAAAATGTACATAATTAGGAACTCCAGTGAAAAATATTATGGCTTTAAAAAAATATGTTCATATTGACCAATAAACGCTGATTCTGAATATATAAGTTTTATTTAATAATATTAAATGCAGAGTTTTTAAAAAATTATTAAAAAGTCCATTTTCAATCGGGGTCATAGAAATACGCCGTCAAGTTGGTATTATTGAAATGTTTAGTGGTGACGTCACTGAACACCGTAAAGTCATTGTATAGGAATGTAGGTATGACACAAGCTATCATATTAACAATGTTTCATCTTATTTGTTTATTTACATACTGTTTGTAGAGATTTAGTTGTTGTGTTTATTGAAACATTATTTAGGCCTAAATAATTCAGTTTCAAAAATGAAGGTATCTCTTATGAGTTTATCTCTATTATTGAAAATATTCAAAAACTACTGCACAAAAAAAATAGTAATGCTACTCTAGGCAGAATAACTCTGAATTTCAAAATGGCGCCAGTTGAACAGCTGATTGCCCGATCTTATAGTAACTTTTCGGGAGCGGTGACATCAAACGTTTTCGGGGATCTTGAAAAATGAAAACTTTGACAATTATTTTAACTATTAAAACTAACTCTAAAGATAAATATGCAGTTATTTAAGTTACAAGGTCCATTATTCATTAAAAATAAAAAAATAAAAATTGGCCTGTAGTTCCTTGATAGCATTCCTGTAAAACCTGGACTTTTAAAGACCCCACACGACGGGTCGAGGGTTAAGGAGATACAATGTTTTTTTCCCATAAAAGAGAATTTACAATGTATTTTAGTATGTTTATGTCTGTGGGATGGTGGTTTTGGGTTATTTGCAATATTTGAACACAAAAAATATAGACTATCTTTGGTACATTTCAGTGCTTAACTTATTTTCGATCAAAATTGGAGGCACAATATTTTAATTCTAAACCGTCGATACGTTGTTATTATATTCAAAAATATTTTCATCAAAAGGTTTTCTTTTATCTTATTGCGGATTATAGTTATTTGAATTTAGTTGTTTATTTTTTTATAAATATTGGTGTCTCATGCAATTTTTTTTGCCATGAATGGAAACAATGTTTAGATTACATTTTTTTTTTAAGTAGGTGTGATGATTCAAAATAATGACGTATTATGTAATGGGTATAGATATCGCAACAAGATTTGAGTCAAATACAGAACTTACACTTATACATTGCTTGCATAGTGCTTGTTTCAAACTCGTTATTCAACTTCGGAATAGAAAATTCTGAAATTATTCCAATTAGAAAAGCGAAAAAGTTCATTTTTAATATTAAAAGATTATTTTACATACACTATAAAATTTTTCAATCTGTAAAAACTTTGAAAAAATTACATTTTGAAAAAATACGCTGTTGTTCCGTATTGTAATATTTGTTCAATTTATTGTTTTTGAAGTTATTGGAAGGTTTTTATTTCTTGTAGCTCAGATTCAATTTTGTTAACCACTCAAACCCATAAACTTATTTTTATGATAATACCGTAGAATCCAGATATAACGACCCTCAAGGGACCGGCGATACTTAGTCGTACTAACCGGATGACGCACAAAACGACTGGATAATTTAAGCTTGTTTTTATTATGATACATATTGAATTAGGGATTTGAATTAATTTGTGTATTTATTTTATCTTAATTTATTTTAATTTTTTTATTTTATTCTCCGTTTTTTTTTTTATATTGGAGGCACTGCTGAAAACCAGCTGCATTCCAGGAGAAATCCTAAATTGTAGCTGAGCAGTGACCTTTTCATCAATAGACTCAATGATAAAAGAACAAAATGTATAATAGTGTAAAAAATCTATTGATGAATGAACGTTTTTATTATTATATTATGTAATGTTATTGTAATTATTGTTATGAAATATGTAATAGTATAGATAGGTAAATAAAACATTTAATACAAATTATAACTTTAATGGCACGAAAACATTCAACATAACAAACATACATAATGTACTGTAATCCAAAAAGATACAATGTACCTACATTCTATGTAAGTATATATGTAGTTACTAATGTAGAAAGTCTGTAATTTGAGTTTGTTTTTGGCCAATTTTTGTTTGATAGTAAGAACTTCGCACAGCATTGTGAATACGTGACTATAGTCAAACAGAAACTAAGTGAACGGTCAAAGTCCAAAATCAGTAATAAAATTTACAGGTAAAGCGACGCGAGAAGGTTCACAACTTGAAATTAATTTTACTAAACAAAAGGTTTTTTATTATGTTCGGGACTGAATTTAAGTCTGAATAAGGGTTGAATGAAAATGCGTAGGTGTTTAAAAGTACCTTCAAGGTGTCCGGTAACTCATATTACATATATATTTCAAAATCAAGAAATTTCTTAAGACAGTTTTTATCAGATGCTAATTAAGAAAGTGGTAACCAATTTATGAGATATTTAAATTTTAATAATATTTGATTTTTACCCCCGGCTGGGGTTTTATAAATTTATTTTTTTAAAGACAAAAATACCTAAATGTGCACATCAACATAAAACAACATACTTTTTACAATACAATGAACTTGTTACATCAGTAAATTTTTATTTGTGATTAAAAAATATTTATTTTACATTCCAATTACAGAGGGTTCTTCGAGGAATGTCACAAACTGATTTTCAAACCAATTTTTGAAGACTTTGGAATTCATTACAGAATGGTAATCTGTATTCGACATAACCATTTTCGTAAGGAATACAATTTTACTCCCCCTGATAAAACCCGTTTTTACTGAACCACAATGCAAAATGATCAGCTGGCTTCCTTTTCCAACTGGCACTTTTAAACCCCCATTGCCCTCACTATTTTGCCACGTGTGTGTAATCGAGTGATTTTGATTCACCCAAGTCTCGTCCAAATAGACTATTTGCCGTCAGTCGCTAGTTCATTTTCATTTTGATTTATTTTTCTCAAAAAGTCTACACGCGCTGTAGCAATGTCTAATCTTCCCATTAAATACTTTTTCCATCTTTGCGTATTTTGAATTTTAAACCAATATCATGCAAAATACATCGCAATGACTCATGAGATCCAAAAAAAATATTTTATCCACCAGAACTTTGTTAAGATTTGTAAGAGTGGGATATTGTCCATTGTCATAAAAATCCATCACACTGCGACGCATAACATCCTTTTTAAAATCTTCCAATCCCGTTGAGGCCACAAGCCTGCTGCCAATAAATGTATGGATGTCGTCAGTCCTGCTGCCAATAAATGTACTTGCTTGAAGTTCAATGTTTTGATGTATTCTGGATTGTCACGGATTTTTTGGAAAAAACTTGATAACATTATAAACTATCGTTTTTTCACCTGCCTGCAATTCGTATCGTTGATATTAGATCACACAATATGTAATTACAATCACACCGATTAAATAAACGGAGTCAAAATGACATTAATAAAGTATAGGTATTAAATCGAAAATAAAGTAATGGACTGGTTTTTTATATTATGAATCAATACAGTACTTATTACTGAATGTGGAATCATTAATTGTTTGCTTTTATAGTAAGTAGCATGATATAAATAACAATGGAATTTCCAAAGGATTTAGGCGCCTAATTCACGGGAATAACCGCCAATGGAATTTCTAAATTTTGTTTTGCAGCATGTAATTATTAGGTATCGTCTGAAATATTGTTTTTAGAATCCAGTTTAATGTATTTTCGAAAATAGGAATTTACGAGGGACGTATAAATAATAAGAAATGAAAAATACAAAAATATTAATAATATAATGGTGGAGTGCCTTTCGAGTTTGGGTTTTTCGGAGTTTTGACTGTACGTTAATCCCCGTGTGAAATTTTGGGAGTGCATTTGGTATCTGTTCGACTATAAACACTAATTGTAATGCGCCCTAGGAGTAGCCGGGCGCGGGGAGTAGGCGATGCGCGGGGCGGTGAGGTATTTGTGCGTAGGCTTTGTAAACAAACACTGCACGTCATTCTAAAAATAGGCCGCTTTAAGTAGGTCGCTTAACACGGAGTCGTACTAAAAGGATACGTTTGCCTACTAAAAGCTATGAGTTTACCTTGTCGTCGCTAAAAACGGAAGACCGTTATACACAAAGTTATTATAACTAAATTCTACTGGATAACACTACCAGAAATATGTGTGAAGTATGAGGCGTACCTGATAGATAAATTCGGGGTATCTTTTGAATATTTTTAGACCTTGTTTCCATGATCTTATGTGTGGTTTGGACATTGGATTTATTTTGATGTAAAAATTATTGATGTCTCGATTTTAAGTTGGCACTCATATATCTCTGATTCACTTTGTAGTTAAATGGAAAATCTCAGATTTCATAGATTACTTAATTAAATTATACTGAAGGCAGCTATATTATTTCATAAATAATGATACATTTTATTGGTAATCTAATAATAATATATTCTTTTCAGAAATATGTCATATTTTTCTATTATGGTTTATTTTTTGTTTTTCATTAGGCACAGCTTTTCAGCATTTAGGGGCTACCTAGGAAAATTTTCCAATTTGGGATTTATTATTTACTTTAACAGCTGAATAAAAATATAAAAAAATAAATACTTATCAATCTTATCTGCTAACTAGATAGTGGTTAAAAAGATAAAAATTACGCAGTTATCAATATTTCACAATAAGTGTGTGATCATATAATTGAATCTTCATAAATCCTGCTATGAAGTGAATATTTATTAATATCAGCCCTAAAACTTATCATTTTTACAATAAATAAATACATTATTATACTTTAAATAACATCACATGAACAGTAAGTACGTAAAAGATTTTGAGTATTTCCATAATGAAATGTACTGTTTATTATAGATAAGATAAAATTATAATACTATTATATACCTATGGTGGCTCTTGTATTTTCTCTTTGATAAGAAATTTGCTAATAGACTGAGTGCAGTCAATAAATTCTAGAATTTTAATAAAATGGAACTGAAAATTTTCATTACTATGGAAAGGGGTCGTCCATTAATCATGTAATGTTTTTTAGCAGCTTTTTAATCCCTCCCCACCCCCTGGTGATATGTGGTGAGGTTTTAGACTAAAGCACCCCCCCCCCCCCCCTCCAAAATCATGTGTATTTTTTTTAGTACAAAGTATTTTGAAATGTTCAGAATATTAGCACGAAAAATAAATACACGTGATATCACATTATACCCCCCCCCCCCCCCCTCGTGATATTTCGTGAATTTTTCGCCGCCAAGACAAGACTGGGCAGACTTATCAAAAAAATACCCTTCAAAGGCCAATGTGTATTCTACTTGCAGTATTTATTTAATTAAAGCTTCAATAATATTTCAAAGCGATCAAATTTTCTAACTGAAAACACTTGATTTTGCATTACTTGGCAAAGCATCGCCTTGAACTATCGTAGCGCCCTCCATTTTACATGGTTTTTCCATGACTTGAACACTTTTACCAAATGATTATTTTCTAATGTTAATATGAAAGCAATTCTTGGGCATCTGGCAGCTAGATTTCAACTGTGGGAATCAATTCTGCATACAATGGCTCATTGTTTATGATGTGTATTGTTTTATCTGATAATATTTGCCTTCATTTGCATTTACAACTAACTGTAGTCTTCATAATCTTCTGCTCGGAATACATAATATTATTTTAATTTATTATTATTAACTTTATTTGCTCACAGTATTTTCACTAATGAATAGGATGAAACCTTGCCAAGGTAACTTGGAAGTGTTTACTCACAGATTCTTTGTGAAGTTACATAGAACCTAAACTTATTTATTTTAATCACAGAGGTAGGTTAGAATAGTTTTAGGTTGACAAAATTATTTCTGCAGGTGACCAAATGACGAACTAACAAACAAACTACATATGACATGCTTAGCTTTGCAGTTGGTGGCGTCGCTAGTAGAGATTTTGTGGGTACTATAAATTATTCTACCAATTTAATAAATAGTTCATTTGTTTTGTAATATTGTATTCCCGGTTTTCTCCTCCAAAACTGGACCGATTTTTAAGATTTTTTTTATCATCTGTATTGGAAGAAAATATTATATTTCTGTTCGCTTTGCTTTTTTTAAAATACTTTTTCCAATTTATGTTCTGAACGTCCGTTGATGGCGTACTAACTACGCAATTTTAAGTGCCTTTAACCAACTAGCAGTTTCGTCGAAAGATGTTCTTACGATCGTACAGGGCGGTTCAACCGCGAAGATTAATTATTCTCCGTACCAGCTTTTTAAAATAATAACTCAATATAATATATTTAAGGTTTTTTTTACATTCTTATTTTGCTTGAATTGAAAAATTATAAATATTTATGACCAAAAAATAATTACAAAAAGTACATAATTTTAATGGTTTTATCATCACGCCTTTCAGCATTTTTGATTGTGGGTATAAATTAAAGCAGGCAGCTGGTGTTAAGCGGTAATTTCAACGATTTTATTTCATTCAAAATTTGCTTTAATTTATACCTACATTCAAAAATGCTGAAAGGCGTGATGGTAAAACTATTAAAATTATGTACTTTTGTAATTATTTTTTTATCATAGTATTTATAATTTTTCAATAATGTCTAAGTAAAATAAGAATGTAAAAAAAATCTTAAATATAAGTTTGTCAGGCCGTCAATAAATAAACAAACTGAAGTATTTTCGTCACAAAACACGTGCGCGGATCTTTTTTTAATGATTTTATTTAAATTTAAATTAAAATTCTGAAACGTAGCCTTCCCTGATAATTTATTGATTTATTTACTGCGTGATTATATGATTTGAAATGTATGTTGTATAATACAAAATTTTGTTTAAATATTTAACAAATCTGCCAACGACTTATGGGGGCATTCAAGTGTTACGTAACGCAATTTTTGAAAATTTTTGACCCCTCCTCCCCCCCATGTAACGCGCCGTAATGTTTTTCCGTGCCCTCCCCCCCCCCCCCCCCCTAAACCTGAAAGTCACAATTAAGTTGCGCAAAGTACTGGAAAGTCGCTTAAATACCTTTTTTCTTATTTTAATCGCGTTTGTGGTAATAAATAAAACTAGAGATTTCGAGAATGAAAAGGGTTGCCAACTTGGAAGATTTTAATTCCCTAGTTTTTTATCTAAATAAAGAAAAACGTGTTACGTAACGCGTTGTTCGAACCCCCCCTCCCCCTCCTCATCACGCACAGTAAAGTTTCACAAGACCCCCCCTTCCCTCCCCAAGTGCGTTACGTAATACTTGAACGGCCCCTATGGTATAATCTTATTATACTAACAATGAACATTTTTTCTCAAAATTCAATTCAACGATCTTTTGAAATCTTCTTTATAAATAAAAATGAATCCCCAAAATGTATGTACGCGCATAACCTCCGAACGACTGCACCAAATTGGATAATTCTTTTATTTTTGTGTTCGTTATTGTCAGGACAAGGTTTATATAAAATTTCTGGTGAGCTCTGGCATCATGAAATTTGTATTAAAAAATTGCAATATGTGGCACGCAACTGTTTTAAAACTGCTGAGGAAAGGATGTATGGGATGCGGGAGAGGGGAGGGGAACTCTGGTAGGGGGTTCGCGGGAGGGGGAGAGGGGAACCAGGGAGGGGGGAGGGGGAGTGGAACCTGGGAGGGGAAATTGGGAAGGGGTTCTTGGGATGGGGGAAGGGGAGGAGTGGAGTGGGGATGCGAAAGGGGGAGAGGGGAACCAGGGAGGGGGGAGGGGAATCTGGGAGGAGAAATTGGGAAGGGGGTTCACGGGATGGGGGAAGGGGGGTAGTGAAGTGGGGACGCGAGAAAGGAAGGGGAGGCGGAAGGGGATCGGGACGAATGGGAAAGGACACGCAAGGAGAAATAATTTCTTTTTTAAATGGCACAGCAACGCATGCCGGGTACCAGCTAGTCAATTTATAATTTTATGTGGAAAAGAGTCAATACGTCTAAAATTTGATTTAAAAATGACATATTTCCAGTTTTCTCTGGTTATTCCCTCTTAAGGTTTTTTTTTATGGACATATCTGTGGTCGGTGTCTATATTATGTCACAATAAATTTGCAGTAATGGCAGTTGTTTTTGTGGTAGTATCAATATATAATATACCTTTAATTAATAGCATAACATTGTGAGCCTTGCTCACTGAAAAAAAAACTTTAGTGTGGTAACTTTTTAACCATGACAGTGACTAAAAAGATTCCCATTGTTATCAGCAAATGCTTCCATCGGCCATAATAAAGCAGGAACTTTATTTGAACTAATGTTTTATTTTTTAATCCATTCATTCAGCGTGTTTCTGCTTCACTTAAATAATAATATTTTTATAGTTAAGCTACTGTTGTTATTACTTTTAATTTCAAGGTGTCATTAATTATCCTTTCCACTGAGGGTTCTCTTTTTTTTTCTTCTCTTCTAAAAATATTGTTATGTACGTCAATTTTGGGTATAAATTCACCTAATTTCTTTTCAGCCCAAAATTTTAATTAATCCTGTAACTTCAAATTTGTCACTCTGCGAGGGCATTTAAAATCTAATAACAAAACAAAATGATTATATTAAAAAATGGGGCTTATAAAGTACTTCACTTTATTTTTAAATACTTGCCTAGTTCACACGAGGACAGGACAATATTGTATTATCACAGCTCCGTACCCATTGTCCTAGCATGAACAGAAGTTTGGAGGACAGGACAACGAACCAAGACATCCTCCTAGAGATGGACGATTACCCCCACCACCACCATGCGCCCAGTCGCATTGTCCTAAGGGGCCATCCATAAATTACGTCACATCTTAAGGTGAGGGGGGGGAGCTATGGCATTATATACTGTAGACGCGTGGTAGAAATCTCAAAGTGGGAAGCCAACAACAAGACAATTGTAAAGTACTCGATTTCTAGTACTTTAGTACTAAACTGCCACGCGTCGAGTAAGGTCGTGTCCTACCAGTAAGTAAATTGCATTAAAAAGCGCCAAAATTCCCTCCTGTGTGATGAGAAAATGTTTCCATTACACGGTAAACAGTAGTAAAAACGAAGGAATAACATTTCATTCGTAAATACATGCAAATTACTTATTATTATTGATTATATAAATAATACAATTGCTTTCCGCCCAAAGATTTTATGCGTCATTAGAGAATCAAGGCCTACTAAAGTACAGGTCTGGATGCGCAACAGCCAAATTACAAAGTCGATGCCATCGCTAAGTAAAATTTACTTTTTATAATAATAATCTAATGATTCTTTAGTTACTTGCCTGCGGTAAAACAACATACAAATCAGCAAAAACAACAAATACAATAACAATCGACGCCATTTGCAAACTATTGTTGTTCATTATAGCTTGAAAATTTGACACCTCAAAATTCGACTGGTGCCCAGGCCTCCTACTTTAGTCGGCCTTGAGACAGTATTCGACGGAACTTTTGAATTTTGAATTCGAAAATGCCGCCCCCGTTCTATCTTTTGTTTCGTCCATATGCACATATTCTTTAAGCATCTATCTTTATCATACATGGATAACTTTTGAATTAAGAAATTATTGAAAATCGCTGAAAACAAAAGAGTGTTGATTAATTGCCACATTATATCTTCAGTTTGTGAGACTATGGCAAGTCTATTTATATAACGTCATTGAAGGGGAGTAGAGAAGTGTGACAAGGGGAATGGGGGGGTCATCAGCTGTGTAATGTCACACTTAAAAAAAATTGACCTACTGTTTTGATTATTTTTAGATGTAAAATTGCAAAATATGTGACGTCACTCTAGGGGGGAGGGGGTCTCACAAAAGTGACGATGTGTGGCAGGGTCAGTGGGGGAGGACAAAAAGTCATTAAATTCATATGACGTAATTTATGGATGTCCCTAACGCTAGATTGATGGGGACTTTTGACATAGTATTTGTAATGACTTATTCAAGACCTGTACAAAAATTCAGCTTGTTCGGAATTAATGCAAACTCAACACTTTTTTTCGTCTATTTTGAGTGGACTAGTACTGCTTCACCCCAGCACAATTCTTTTCAATTACATAGTTTTGGTTTTAAAATGATTTTCGTATTGTTCATGATAAATGTTTATACTTTCATAACTACAAGCTTATTTAATTTATGAATAGTAAAAATTTCTGGTAAATTATGGACAAGCCGCCGCATATCGCTACACTTTAAATACGCATGAAATTTGAAAATTAAACTACTTTTAAACTTAATTACCACAAGAACCATCGGTTTCAGTCGAGATAAAAATGGAAAAATATTCATTAAAATTTGATTTTCTTTATAAGTTTAAAAATCACCATCTCCATTACGGCCATGTTTTTTTGTATGGATTTGACATTTGCGAAGTTTCGTTTCAAACTAAAAACCCATGAATTACTTAATTTACCTAAACTAAGAACCTAATAACCTATTTAGTGTTTGTAAATAGTTGTTTCTTGTAATAATCGTTGAAATGAAGTATAATTTCCGTAATCTGTGCATAAAAATGCGGCGGCTTATCCATAAATTAGTAAATTTCTTTATTTTTTTTTAACAAAAATACTTATTTTTGTTTGTATTCCTTTTGCTTTATGATCCAATATAATGGTGAAGTCATCAAAGCCACCGTTGACGTACATATTTTTTATCATGTGGTCAATCAATTACAATGTGTAATTTATTTGAATGTATTTACGTTCTATAAATAATAATTTTATAACATATTACCATTTACACAAAAGAATCCAACAAACCAAATCAGTTGAAAAAAGGTAGAAAACTTTTAAAAACAAAGGAGCAACTGTCAATAGATTCAAATTTATTCTATTCTCTTTAAATATTTTATTAAGTAGGTACTGTTATTTTAATTTGAGAGCTAGCTAAATAAATAAATTTGGAAATAGAACAGATGAATCCAAAGAATATCTGATACTAGATTCAAATTCATTCTTATTTTAATATTTTACTAAGCAGGTACCATTATTTTATTTTCAGAGCTAGCAACATCTCCCAAGCCCAAAGTACGGCCGGCTTCACAAGGTGGCGGCGATTTTGTGACGGTCATCGAAGTAAATGGTCTCAAGAAAGTCGATGGGAAACCAAAGAAGAATGACGAGCAGCAACAGCCGAGGCCACTGTCCCCTAGCGGAGAAGCGGTGCCTTCTAAGCGAAGAATACCCCCAAGGTATGTATAAACTTCGTAAGGAAGGAATTCTCTTAAAATACATAAAAATTAATGTTTCTTTGTTTGACCCTTATGCTTTCCTAAACTATTCAACCGATTGCCATGAAATTTTGGTGATTTGTTGTACGCGGTGACCGGACAACTCAGAACCTCCTCAGAAAAGTCATCAAAAGGGATGATAAAAAAAATATTTAAAAAAATGGTTAAATAGGTTATGTTAGGTTAGGATTAAGGGCTATTTTAAAATAATTTATTTAATGGCTTTTAATGACTTTTCACAGAGGTGTTGAGTTGACTTGATTCTGAGTTGGCATATAACCATTGTACGCATGCCCGTTAAGGTTTCTACGTATAATGGTGAGCTCTGGCATTATGAAATTATTTCCTATACCATTCATTCGATTGCGATGAAACTTCGGTGAGTTGTTTGCGCACGTCTGTGGAGGTTTCTATATACTACTGGTGAGCTCTGGCATTATGAAATTTGCATAAGAATTTTACAATAGGTGGTGCGCGAGTTATTTGAAAAATGTGTATATTTCATATAGTTCAGCGGCAAGGAGGGGGGGTTCGCGGGAGGGGGGGGAGGTAGGGACGGTGGAAGAGGAGCGTGGGAGGGAAATTGAGAGCTGTAGGTTGCAGAGTTGATGTGAACTACACATACTTGGGGTAGTCTCTATTGATTTATTTGTATACGCCTTCGGCAGCGATCCTTGCAAAGCATTATCGTGAAACAGCTTTTTGTCTTTCTTAGCCATTACATAACTGAAGGTAAAAATCACACAAGACCTGAAAGAGGTCTCAGGATCTTTCATACATCGCGGAGCGATTGTGTCTCTTAACCCCTAATTGTGACATTGTGTCCGCAACATAAGCAGATATAAGCGTTAGAAATAGGACAGCAGTCAAGTACAATAAGCGTGTCTATACGTCAGTGCGTGTGTTTCCATAGAAATCGTTCTTACTCCGTTATTGTTTTAGTTGCATCCCTAAACCAAAAAGTAAAAGGTCGATAGTAGATCAAGCTGTACATCCCTATCAAGTTGTCTATAGAAATACATAACAGGAATCAGCTGTCAGTCGCATAGTTGACAAAAATATTTACCCGCCCAAATTTACTACCAGCGGCTCGTCCGCGCTCGACATTTTTAATTTTTATTAAATATTTTTATATGAAATGATAAAAAAGTGAGGTGACAAAAGTGTTTATTACACATATATACAATAGAATATGTATTGTTGTTTACATAATCTGTGATTTTAGTACCGTTTTCAAATAAAAACATCATGTGAGTCATTTTTACCTATTTTTAATATTTGCATTCTAAATTTTTGTATTTACAAATGCTAATATTTATTTGTAATATAATAATTTGAAAGCTTATTTTGTAACCTTTCTAAAACAGTTTTTGCTATTCGGCTACGTTCAGAAATGTTTCATTTATAGAGCTTTAACCTCCGCAGTGCCGCTCGTCAACCGGTGTGTCATGAGATTTTACACGCGATTTTGACCCTTATGTATAAAGAAAGTGTATGAAGAACACGGTCAGAATCGCTTGCTCTATTATCGCTCTTTACCATAGAGAAAACCGCAATTAGATTGATGACTCCATATAATTTATATTAATGATTTACCGGAGCGCGGGAGCGTGCGCAGTTCTTGCGCATGCGCGGGAAAAATTCTTTGGTTTTGAACTTTGACCTTTCTATGTACGAAATTTCTCAAGGACGCTGTCAGAATCGCGGGACATTGGGTGTCATGGCTGCCGCTTTTTGCGAACGCTAATTGGTTACAACCAACCCCATTTACTCGCGGCATTCCACGAGTTAATTGTGAAGCGGTAATAACAAAAAGTTTTCGTAAAATGTCATTTCGTTTGAGAAAGTTTATGGGCTTAAATGGCGAATTTCGGAGGGGCTAATATTCCTTTTGCCCTTCCCAGTAACACTCAGGTTTTTTTTTTATTTAAGTGACTATATAAAATAATTCTATAAGTACTTATACAAAATGTAATGTTTATGTTAGGTAAAGATATTGTATTTCTTAGTCCTCCTCACTAGGGGTTCCTGTGCCGAGGCGGACTAAAATTATTTAATTACCGTTTATTTGTCTTCTATGTCGTTTTTAGTGTCTTCATTTGAGTGTTTTCGTTAACCTCTTTCAGCCATGTTATTATTCTTGATTTGTACTCATAAATTTTTTTTATTAGTTTTTTGTCTTGGGGAAGAATATTATGGAGGTTAGTTGCAAAATAAGTGTAGTTTCTTTGTCCAAATGTGGTTTTATAACTTGGAATGTTTATTATGTCATTTTTATTCTATCCAGTGTGATGGATACGCGGTCTAGTAGAGGATTCAGTATTTTTGAATAGCTTCAATAATATTTTTTGGCATATATTCGTTGTATATTTGGTACCTCAAAGCTAGTGAAAATTGCAATCGAAGGCGTTCTAATAGGTACTTTCAGGTATTACCTTTTTAATCGTGTTAACTGGACATTCATCTTTGCCCAGCAGTCGAACATTAATTCATGCAAACTGGTAAAAGAGATTGTATTAAATCGAGGGTAACTCAAGAAAATACTATTGTAGCCCTTTCCAGTAAGATGCACCTATTACAACCGCATTTACGTGTATTCGGGAATGGAGAGGGAGACTAATTCCTATCCCGACAGCCAAGTAATTCCCAACCTTCATCTTTCACCTTCCACAAAAAGTGCTTATTTTAATTAAGTCATTGCTCGCACAGTGAAATATTGTAAATTGCCCAAATTTAGTACAGCCATCGAAAACGGCACAATGTAAGTGATATGCCTGTTAAATGATTCACAGCAATTATCTACGTAGTATGTATCATTAAATTGATACAGAGCCCCATATGCCATTGAAAAGTACTTCGTAGAAACAATTTGATACTTAATGCAAAATGGGAGCATGGATAAAGGGGAAATCATTGAATAGGTACTATAATTTAAAATTTATATTGTATGTGTCATATTCGCAGAACATAATATAATTTGTTTTTCTATAAGGAAGACAGGTAGTTAAATTTTTTTGTATTTCTTTGGCAATAACTATGAAAAAATTTCTAAACATTTTGTTTTTGGATTTGGATGTGTCGAAACCGGTGTGAAATATGTAAAATTATTAAAATGAAAAGAAAGTAGTTAAAATCTGAACTTCCTGTAAAAATGTATTAAACTAAATAATATTTTTAGGACAAACATTTCTGGGTTACAAATATCTGAAATATTTAAAAATTTTCCTAATACCATCATTATAAGCGGATAGTGCTGCTTGTGCATTGATGGAGGGAAGCAAATGAAGCAAAGGTGAAGCAAAAGATGGCCGGCGTAGTCCAGCTGTAAAGCTCTTGACTAGCACTCCGAAGGTCGCGGGATCGAATCCCGGCGTGGAAAATAAATTTTATTTGATTAATTTGTGTTATTTCACAATTTATTAATTTAAAATAATATATAGCATATTTGCGGCACGTTCCAGAGAGGAAGATATTCTCAGTATCGCCCCTATATATAAGACCACCATTCAGAATTGAAACGTTGCTTGAAGTGGCGTTAGCCGTGTTTGGTGACCAGATCTGAATAGCCAGGTACTTCCCCCCTCCCTATTCCCCATCTCATTCCCTTCCCCATTACCTTCAACCTCACAACATACCCCAATTAGGGATGACATAGTCCCACTGGCTCCAGACCGGAGCAGTATACATCTTGTGCGGTATACACGTAAAAAAAAAAAAAAAAATATATTCCCACCAAACCCAGTGTCGTGGAAAAGGCACTGTAAAAACAAACATGAGGACTTCTTATGTGGGAATCTTAGAATTTGTTTCACTGTAGATCACACTTCTGGTGATTACATGTTCAGTGCCATCCAATGATATTATAATCTGCTTGAAATGAGCCATATTTTCCCAACTGACAAATAAATAATTCAGCTTTCAAAAGGACAAAATATAGTATTTGAAATCATTTTTAACTATAATGATAATATATTTTGATATTATTGACATTAGTGTTCAACTATTGCTTGATACTTGTTCGCACTTATCTAGCATGTGTATCACACGCCTGTCAGAATTTGGATGAAGCTTTTTTTATTTTTAATTTGAATACTGCACTAGGGTCCCAACTGCTCGCGTCTGGAGCCAGTGAGACTACGACATCCCTGAATGGTTTATGTTCTGAGACTGAAGGTAGTGGAGAGGGGAAGAAGATAAGGAAGAGGAAGGTGGAAGAAGGCTCACCCAGATCTGGTCACCGATGATGGCTAAAGCCATTTCAAGCAACTTTTCAATTCTGAAAGGTGTTCTTACACCAGGGCAATACTGAGAGCATCTAGAACATGCTGCAAATGTAGTATATATTATTTTTAATTAATTTATTGCGAAATAATTCAAATTAATCAAATAAAATATTTGTGCACACCAGAATTTGAACCCGCGACCTTTGGATTGCTAGTCGAGAGCCTCTCAACCACATAGGTTGTCTATTTCTATTTTTCTATTCTATTTTTCCATGCCCATTGTTTATAATTGGTGTTGATTGTTCTAGGCCCCCGCCCAAAGCTTTTCAGAAGCGAGGCGGATCCCTGCCCGACCCCCCCTCGGACGACAGCCCCCCCGCCTCCCTTGGCGTCCCCACCGCCGCGCACGGCAAGCTCCAGGGGGCTGAGTCCCGAGAGTCCCTCGTCAGCCACTCCTCGTCGCACGGCACACCTTCCATCACAGAGAGGGTAACTAACTTATTTGTTTTTCTTTGATTATTTCTTTTTTTAAAAAATCATTCCTCGGTACTTGAATGTTACTTGTGTGGCTGTATTGACATTCTGATAATCACACTGTGCAGGCCCCTTGTTTCACTAAGCCTGGGATATGTAAATAATCCCAAACTTGATGGGCATTGAACCTTAAAATTTTTTGATTGATTAACCGCTAGAATGCCGTTCGTGCACCGGTGTGTTTGAGATTTTACACGCGATTTTGACCCTTATGTATAAAGAAAGTGTATGAAGAACACGGTCAGAATCGCTTGCTTTATTATCGCCCTTTACCATAGAGAAAACTGCAATGCGCCAGGTCACTCCAAATAATTTATATTAATAATTTACCGGAGCGCGGGAATGTGCGCAGTTCTTGCGCATGCGCGGGAAAAATTCCTTTAATTACGATTTTGACCTTTCTATTGTTCAAAATTTCTCAAGGACACTGTCAGAATCGCTGGACACGAAATGTCATTGGGTGTCATGGCTGCCGTTTTTTGCGAACGCTAATTGGTGGACAACCAACCCCAATTACCCCGGCAAACAAGGGGTTAATCTACTCGCGGACAAAAATATACCAAAAAATGGCTCTGGTCTAAATGTACAATAATGACACTAACCTTAAAGAGCGATCGTCTTCTGCAAAGGCAGCTGGTCTCCACCCGTTGAACTCACCAAGCATAATAGCAAATTTACAATTTCCTCAATACAAGAAAGTTCTAATTTCACAAAATATAATGTAAATTTGCAAGAATATTTTTTTTTTGTATGAATACCAAAATCCAAATCATGGAAAGCTGAAAACTTCATTTTGGACTGCAAAAAATCTTCATTTGGGCCGCAGGTTAGGTATACCTGCTTTAGATCACCTTTCTCAACATGCTAGTAAGGGAGACCCAACAATTTTTGTGAGATCTGTATAAGCTGTCCCCAAAAGCGAACAAATTAGCCTGAGAGGTTAATAAACCGGTGGTCATATTGTCTGCATGTATAAACATGAAAGAAAACTTGTAAAGTCATTTAAAAATAAGCATGACTCCAGACAGTGCCCCCTGCCGTGTCACGAGGTGGTCTAAATATAGGCCTTACCTTATTGAAGAGTAATGTTTGGTTAGTGAACAATGTTGTGGTCAGATAAAGAGCTCATGTTGTCTGTGAGTGTCTAACCTTTAAATATACATGTAACCCATGTGTATATACTCTTCATTGATATTATATTATTACACATGCACACATAGATGTACATTTTTGCATGTTTCCGTGAACTTTTCTGATTCATTAATTCATTTTGTGGTTAGTGTTATCATCAAGAAACTGTTGTGCGTAAAAGGTTGGTTTGTACACATGCAATAAACCTGTAAAATAACTATTGATTATTGGAATGTTCATTTTTATATGGAAAAGTTATATTATTCACACAGACTTTTCTTTGTTAGTGTCATAATAGTTTTTTTATCTACAACTTTCGTTGTTCAAAAATCACATTGTATTTTTGACATTACTACACATTAAAAGCAATCCGAATACATGCATACTTCAGTGACAATTTTTTTTTTTTGGAATTATGTAATTTATTTATTTATTTATTGAATTTCACGCCCGGCTGGGCTTTTACATGCATTTTTTTTTTAACAAAGAACATCTAAATTTAAATGTGCATAACAAAATTTTAAAAAACAAAAAAACAAATACATAAACAAAACAAAAACAAAAACAAAATCAAAATCATAACCAAATCTAAAACAAAAATACAATAAAAAACCAATTGAAATTAAAACAAAATACTCCACCATGCAAGATAGAAAAAAATGTAGATTGGGAAAAGTAAAGTACATGTGAAATGATTCGAAGCAGAGCTATTCAGTTGGATTAATTAAATTTGTTGTTCTTCTTTTTGATATAAATTCTACTAAGACTTGTTTGTATTTAGTGAATGATGTGTTAAATATATCAACAACATCTTTATAGTCATTACCCAAATTTTGTATACGGCGAACGGGGGTATACAATTGTGATTCTGTGTTGGAGTTGTCACAATAGAATCGTAGATACTGCCTCGATGTTGAATTGCGAGGTATATGGAAAGAAATCAAGTTTAGTAGTTCAGGGCTGTCAATTACTGAATTTATGATTTTATGTAAACATGTTAGGTCATATACTATTCTGCGTTTGGACAATTTTAAAAAATTAAGTTGACATAGTAGATAATCATAGTTGATACATTCACTTGTGATACCCATTCTGAAATTAATATATCTTAAGAATTTATTTTGAATTCTTTCTATCGTGAGTGAATGCTTAGCATAATTAGGTGCCCATACTGTTGAGTTGTACTCGATTTGACTCCTTACCAATGACATGTACAAATTTTTAATGTTTTAAATATTTTTAAATTGGCTGCAAATTCTTATTACGAAACCCAACATTTTCAAAGCTTTATTTGATGTAATTTCATTATGATTTATAAATTTCAGTTTTTGATCAAAGTTGACACCTAAATCATTCACCTCGGTTACAGCTGTTAGCACTACATCATTAATGGAGTACTCATAAATTATTGGATTTTTTATTCTATGAAATCTCATAATAAGACATTTACTTAAATTTAGTTGTAGAAAGTTCTCTTGGCACCAAACAAAAAGTTTAAACGAATTATTAGACAATGTTTGACAGTCATTAATATTTCTTATAGCTTTATATATTTTCATATCGTCCGCAAACATTAAAACTTGGACATCGTTGAAAATAGTAAGAACATCATTCACAAATATCAAAAATAAAATTGGTCCCAAATGTGACCCTTGTGGAATGCCGCTGGTAGCGATAAATTTATATGAAGTAAAGCCATCAATTTTAACGGTAAATTGCCTGTTACTTAAATAACTTTTAAACCACTCGTATAAATACCCTACTATTCCTAATTTGTGAAGTTTTTTTAACAAGAGATCATGATTCACTCTGTCAAATGCTTTGCTGAAATCGGTATAGACTGAATCAACTTGTAACTTCTTAGACATGGATTCAGATATATAGTTTTGGTAAATTAAAAGATTAGACAAGGTAGATTTTCCTGAAGTGAAACCATGTTGGTTAGGTAAAATTAGTGGCTTGATACAGTGGATGATTTTGTTTAAAATAAGTTTCTCAAATAATTTTGGGATGGTTGTTAAAAGGCAGATCGGTCTATAATTGCTCACCTCGTTTTTGTCTCCTTTTTTATATATCGGGGTGAGGAAACTGTATTTCCATTTTTCAGGAAAATTTCCAGTTTGTAACGACTGGTTGAAAAGAAAATGTAGTGGATATGCAAGAGTGGTGGCGCAATTCTTTAGGAAAACAGGTGGGATATTATCAGGACCACCGCTCTTACTTTGATCCAGTTGTTTTAGCTGAGTCAGTACATCGTTATATTCAATTATTACATTAGATAAATTTAAATAATGATCTGAGGAAAAACTTGGCGAGCAATCTTTGAATGTTGTTGGGTCATGGATATAAACACTTTTAAAAAAGTCTGCAAATAGGTGAGCTACGTTTTGAGTGTCGTTGGCTCTTTTTCTTTCGTAACACATGTTAGAGGGTACACTAACGTCGTCATTTTTCAAAGACTTTGTGAAATTCCAAAAATGTTTTATGTCACCATTTATTTAATTTTCTACTTTATTTATATAATTATTGTAGCAGATTTTTGACAATTTTTTGCATTCTTTTCTTATTTTACTGAACTATGTATAATTTGGAAGGGATCCCTCTTCTTTATATTTTTTATGTAATTTTTTTTTTTTAGCTATTAGTTGGATTAATTCCTTACTTAACCATTTTAGATGCTTTGATTCTTTGTATTCAGTTAATGGTATACAATCTACGATAATGGCATTTATTTTGGAATGAAATGAATCTATGTTAGAGCTCACATCGCTTTCCTCGAGAAACGACCAATCCACTTTGCTGAGATGTTCATTAATTTCATCGTAATTGCCATTTTTAAAGTTATAACCAGAACTTGTTAGTTTAATACTTCTTTTTACATTGTTAGGAATTATTACTGACAGTGGAGGATGATGATTATCTATGGGAAGGATGGATTCTGATGCTTTACTAACTACTATGTCCTCTTCATTTGAAAAAACAAGATCTAGTAGGCGATTACTCAAATTATGCACATTATTAAATTGTGTGAGATTCAGAAATATTGACATGTCTAGGATTTCCCTTTCGCATAATGTTATTGATTGGGAATCAATACAGTTGAAATCACAATTTGGAAGATTGTAATCACCGAAAATGATGAATTTATGTTTTTTATATTTTGATTTTAAAAGTTCAACATCTTCCGAATGTTTTTTATACATAGATATATTAGCTGAGGGAGGAATATACACACAACCAATGACGTAATTTTGATTTTTATCATTTACCACAATGAAAATTTGTTCAACATCACGATTTTTAGTTTTTAACACTTTTGAGGACATTTTTTTGCAGACTGCTATAAGAACCCCTCCACCTCTGGATCTGGAACTAGTGTTGATACTTCTGTCGAGCCGGTAGACCTGATGAAAGGGTAGACCGAGACCGAGCTACTAAAACTTCAAATTATAATATTTAATCATCGAGGACAATGTTAGCGAATCTCATTCGAAAATTTGAAACAAAAATCATGAAACGATTCAGTCGCATGTAAGGAATTGAACCTTGTTACAAAAATAACCAACCTTAGCCTTGCCGTGGCCAGTCCAGGGTTCTGCTCCAACTATTATATGACATACTAGTTGACCCGGACAGGCGTTGCTGTAGCTTACGTCATCTACTGGATTGTTGCTCGTCTGTTCTGGATAGGGACACCCTAGCGATATGAAATATATTTTACGACCTATTCTCATACCCACCAAACACACATAAAAAATTTCATAAAAATTAGTCGACCGTTTCGGAGGAGTGCGACCACAAATACCGTGACACGAGATTCTTACATATATTCAATTCAATTCAATTTATTTATTCTTTCAAAAACATTACAAAATTTCAAATTTTTATCTGTTTTTAAAATATATTTGTAGCAGTATTACATTAAACATAAATATAAATGGTAGGCAAAATAACTATATAATCATCAATTGAGCTTGCCTTTTAAAGGCAGCTTCACTGACGCTAAATATGTCGATATCCGAATTAATTCTGTTCAACAGCAAGATTGCTCTCCCGACCGGCATGACCATTGGCAAGTTAGTCCTGCAGGCCGGAAGATAGAACAGCCTATACTGTCGATGGCGAAGATAACCATCGGGAACATAAAAATTAGTGTTCTCCAAGATAGCTGAGTTTTCAAACCATCCGCGAATCAATCTGAAGAAATGCCTAACAAGGTGTACATCCCTTCTGACACGTTGTAACTTAATGGTTTTAGCAATTTCTATTTTGTAAATTTATAGCAGAAATGAAACCAATCAACCATCAACTAATTAATAATTTATTGGATTAATTACATGAACTATGCAGTTTAATAAATTAGAGACTCTTATAATAATCAATTTAATATTACTCAGGACGTGGTCCAAGGTTCCTTGAAGAGGACACTCTTGAATGATGAAACTAACGAAATAATTATCTGTAAGAAATAATTCTGTGACATTTGTGTTAAAACACGAGCACTAACCTTAATTATGAGAATAACCTCGGGAAAGTCGGGCGCCAGGTCCGTCAGATGAACATGACCATTTTATATTAACTCCTAATCTTTACATCTAAAAGAAACCAGTATCTGGTAAAGTGAAACTATCGTCTCCACGATGTCAGCCGGAGAAACCGAAAATCCTGCCTCTTCCACCCGTAAAATCCGTTGAGTGGCCGCTCTTCCGTTCCCCCCTAGGTGTCGCCACTATCTCCAGTGTGAACAACGCAAGTAAGAACCGTGTGCTAAGATTCAAATAGGAGTCATCATTCTAATTAAATGGGGTAACATGTTACTATACATTGTTTAACTGTTACAACGTAGATGGTTCATTCCGAGCATACCCAAAAGAAAGTCGGTAGGATAGAGCCACGGGTAATAGCCGTACTCCCTCATGTACAGAAATCTCAGAAATTTATATGGATTAATGTTTTTTACATTTGTTAAAATCATCTATCTATCTTTTGTTCGCGTGTTGTGACAATTATCATTATTATTTACTGCATATATCTTTTTCTGGTTTTATGGTAGTTTGAGTTTATCCAGCAATTTCTTACATTACTTTTTTTACTTCCTTAATGGCCGCTTGCTATCAAAACTGAGTGAATTTTTTTTTTTCCTGTAAAGTGTAGACGGTTTACTGTAGTTCCGATATTTGGCTGTCTCTCTTGGTTTCACAACGTGTCTTCTCTCAATCCCTTCAGGGCCTCACATTGGCACCGTATTTGAATTGGAATCTCTTCATCCTCTTCACATTTCCTGCATCTATAGGTGCTTTCCACTCCCAACAGTTTCATGTGTTTCCTTAGGTCTACCAGTTACTTCAGTGAGCTTTTGTCCAGTTCATCAATAATTGCCTGATTCATCTAAAGCAGTGTTGACCAACCATTTTAGACTGAGGCACAATTTATCCATTTTCAATTTGTTCGCAGGCCACAGGAGGTAGTGTACTTACTGCTTGACACGGTTGACTTTGCTTTTTGGTGGTGTTGGAAACCTATTTTACATTTTCTAGACGTTAAATTTAACGGCTGATTCAAAACATTCAAGAAATACTAAAGATTTCGCTACAGCCTTTTGGAAAACAGAATGGGAATAGAGTGGAAATGGGAACAGTTGAATGCTTTTTCCCATAATTTTTAAAACGTTTTATTTAGCCAAGTCGGCCATATGAATCTTAGTCTGGTCTAGGGTCTGGTCCGTTTATAAGTGCTTTGAATTGTCTTTTTCCGATCTAAGTAATAAGTGTGTATTTAGGAGAGTTGTGTGGCAGTCCAACCTCTCTGTCTACCCCTTCAAGGAAATGGCGTGATTTATTTTTTTGCTTTTGCAATGATGAAGAACTTAGCTAGGGTATAATTCATTAATTCCTAATTAATCAGTTAATCCCTCCTGTCGCTTCATGCGCTGTGAAGGCATATTCTTAAAATGATGAAAATACTGCGAGGCATTCTTCTCCCAAGGTTATTATGAGTGAATTCCTCGTCGATTGAGGCGATCCCAATTCCAAATTCATCTCGAATGAATAGAAATAAAGTTTCATCGGAATTGCATGTTTGACTCCTGATTACTGCAACAAGGCCAACAGCTTGATATTTGTCTTCTGTCTTCAAAATGGAAGTGTAGTCTGTTGTTTTGACTTCTCCCACCATTTACCCCTCTCCCAAAATCACCCTTGCATTACCCTCACCTAATAAAATGTAATTATTTCTATACTTGTATAAATTTTACATTAGTTTTAAGTTTGCTGGTGAATGACATGGATGTGTCAAAAGCGGTAGTAGTGTAAGCAGTTAGGTATCAGATAAAAAAAATTAAGTAGCCAATGTACATGTCAAATAAAACTCTTCAAAACAAAATTAATTAGCTGCTAATGTTTATTCTTTCTTCTTTGTCTGCACTCTTATTCTTGTACAAATTGAGCATCCCCATTCACTTCAGTTTTACATCTCCACATAATAAAAATGATTTGGTACCAATTTGTTGTCACCTTAATTAATCAAATTATTTTTATTCCAGGTGAAGTCGTACGAATCCATCAACTCGCTCTCATCAGAGCGCAAACGCGGGGGCGCCGGCACGCCACTGTCGGCTGCCGCTCCCTCTGACTCGCTGGAGGGGGCCGAGGGCAGTGCCAGGTCAGCGCCCCTGTCGCTGGAGAGCATTCCCAACGCCGTGGCTCTGGAGGCGGTGCCCAAAGAGGAACCGTTCTACGACAGTGTGCCACTTGACGGTATTGACGGGGAATACGTATACATTCAGGCTGGTGAGTGACAATATCATTTATTTATTTTACTAAACTTAACCTGATTCAACGGCGGATATCCTCATTTGCTGCTTTTGCATGTCCGAGTCATGAAGTATCACTTCACTAAATATACAGGGTGTCCGGGGGTAAAGTGCATTAACTTCTGGAGGTGATTCTACATGATGGTAGGAGTAAAAAAGATTAACACCTTTTTTCGATATTCCAACATTTTTTTTCCAATACAAAAAGATCTATCTACTAAAAATCCTTAGTGTGAGGTACGATCTTACTTGCCGGGAGCCTGCCGGGCACTGTCGTGGCAATATTGTATGGTGGTGATTGGCCCGGATCGTAACAGCGGAAAATAATAAAGCTGGCCGCGCACGCTGGTCTAATTTTATCTTTTTACCACAAAACTACCCCTAAAAGTTGGAATTTCGAAAAAAGTTATTCATCTTTTTTACTTATACTATCATGTAGAATCACCTCCCGAAGTTAATGCACTTTACCCCCGGACACCCTGTATATAAATAATAATGAACTCCTCTGGTATTTGAGATTTTGTCGTCAAAGTCACTTTATGACCAACAATATTCATGATTTATTTAAAAATATTCCTGGTTGACATTAATTTTCAAATAGATTGAAAGTATCCCAAAGTAAAATATTGTTCTTGAAAGAAGATGAGAGATTCTTTCAGATTCTAATATTATAAAAGGACATATGCAATTGAAAATTTGATATTTTTCTATGCAAACACTGCTAAAGTTTTTAAAATCCTTTACTGTTGGTTTTTCTTGAAAACTTTATTTACCACTTTATGCGAAACTAAAAACGCATTTAGTTTACTAGAAGGTTATTGTCACTTTATTTTTATTCATTTTGTATTAAAAATAATTATTTATATAATTGACGGTTCAACTCAGTTTTCTGTTTAATAGAATTATTTCAAATTATATGGGAGCGTCAATTGTAAACTTTTAAATGCAAAGAGAAAGTTTTGTGTTCTCTCTTTCTAAACTGTTTGACTATAAGATATAAAGGAGATAGAACGAATTTTATGAGTCCGTCTCAGTTTGTGCCATACATGCTACTGTTATTGATATACTGTGTACTAAGAGGGAGTTGTGGTTTTATCAACCTGAGGGGTTAAGAAAACGTCAATCATTTTTAGATACTTCATTGCCGCATGAAAAGTTAGCTTTATTAACTCCCCCCTGAAGCCTCGAGGATTTTTTTTTACATTAACTCCAGTCAGTGTCATCTTTGAAGATGCTATATGGAGGGTCTTTTTGAGGAAAGGAAGGAGTGGAAATTCTGGGTTGGGTAGGAATTTAGGGGTTAATGTGTCCAGGAGTGACGGACTTATGAATCCATCCCTCCCGCTGCCGATGCAAGGCGAAGGGTCGAGAGAGACCAGTTGAAGAGGTTAAAGGGTCCCAAACTGACCCCTCCTGATCTGTCTCGCCATGCTGCTGGTGGACAGACACATCTGCCGCCAAGATCTGAATACACCTCACCTGATAAACCCGGGCATCTCTGCTAAGTCTCCTAACATAGCGAACCACTTGTGGTGACCTACGGTTATCCAATAAATGGTTCCCGGGGCGGCGGTATCCAAACCTGCCCCCCAAATGAGTACAATATTTTATATTTAGCATTCTGTTCCCTGTGTTGCCGCAGTCCTCATGTTGTTTATGATGACTAACTAATCTGTATGTTTCAGGGGGCACAAGTTCCAGTACCGACGATGTATCCAGTAACTCCAGTACCTTACCCCTGGCTGCGAGGGCCCCCCTTGCCCACGCCGATCCCCCCGAGTCTCCCGGGAACAACTCCAACTATGTCAACATTGATTACTTTATACAGTGAGTTACTTTTCTATTTGTACTCAATCACTTCACATGCATTCCTTAACAAGTCAAACGCCATCGAAGAAAATTTTTTTACGGCCGAAATTGCAGATAAGTCTCTGGTGAACATTTTTTATTTATTTATTTATTGTAAGAAACAAACAGCAGTTTTATACAGGATGTTAAAAATGAAGCGGTTACAAATGAGGTAAGCCAAAACAGTTTCTTATGCTAATGGTTATTATGATATAATACAAAATTTTAATTGAAAATGAAAATGAAATTAACAAAAATATATAAATGTAAGTATATTAGAAGGAAGAAGGAATAGGAAAGGGCAAGAGGCAGAGGAAGATGGGATGGGGACAGGAGATGCTCATGCTGTACCTTTTCTATAGCTGTGCATTAATTTAATTCACATTTGTGGTCGTACGCTTGACTTCGTATCGGTATTTCACAAGAGTATTATTAAGAATATCGATATTGTTAAATTGCGTGTTATATTGCGCGCATATGCGGGGGATTGGAGAATTTTTTCTAAGGTTGGTTCTGTACGCGGGCAAATGAAAAAAATGGGTTAATCTGGTTGGTCTTGCAGGTATGTGAATTCTTAAATAATTTACGAGTTCAGGAGAGTCCAGGCCGTTATTCAGAATTTTGTATAAAAATATTTGATCAGATATTAATCTACGCGTTTGAAGTGGAGTAAAGTTGTGAAATTTTAAGGATTCGGTGTTATTTGCAAAGAGTAATTTGAATTTATAATTTATGTGTTTAAAAAATTTGTTTTGCACACTTTCGATTCTGACAATATGGCATTGGTAGAACGGTGCCCAAATTAGTGTGCAGTATTCTAAGCGGGGGCGGATATACGTGGTGTAAAGGGAATACATAGTTTTAATATTGCGAAAAGGTTTAGATATGCGAATTATAAATCCCAATATCTTATTTGCTTTGTTGATTACTTCGTTAATATGTTTGATAAAATTTAGTTTTACATCTAGTACTACCCCAAGGTCACGAATTTATTTATTTATTTATTGTTTCTTTACACTGTAGGTAAAAATGTTTACAATACAATTTGTTACCTCACTAGGACAAGCCTGTGTTGAGGTTAACAATAATTATACAAGTTAACAAAATAACACAAAATTATACAGATTTTGAAAGAACAATATTGTTGTATTTCTTACAAATTGAGATTATGGGTACCCACTAAACTGATGGCGCTAGGTAGTACAGTTTGGCAAGAAAGTGTAGAAAATAAATGATGGCGCTGCGATCGTTTTCTAGTTTTAAATGGCAACACCAAGATGGCTCATAAGACAAAGAACGTATGTTTTAAAAAAACACTTCTGGCAAAATGCATATTTCATAGCGTATTTGTATTTTCAAAAAATTTGCACAAAAAACTGTAATTTAATAGAAGCAAAATAAAACAAAACAAGTTTTAAGTGGGCTTTTATTCCGATATAAAAACGTAGGTACTTAAAAATTTAAGTCTATTAATTCAACACCCGACATGTAATTATTGTCTTCGTCCTCGTGTGATTCTTCTTCTTCCGTATCTTCATCTTCATCTAAACGCAGTTCATCGATATCATCATATATAGTACTGCCTCATGCATAATATTCTGCATCAATTTTCATCACGTGTTTGCAACAATTTTTCCAATCATCAGCACTTATGCTATTACATAATGCCCATTTTCCGTTTTCCCGGTGTTTCAAATTTTCCATCTGCCTTTTCCCCTTCCTTGACAATTCGTCTTACCGTTGATTCAGATTTACCTGTGTGTGAAAAATCATTAAAATTATTATTATATAAGGGAGTTTTAAAAACACACACTAGATAATATTCACTTGGAAAGAAGGAAAGAGAAAACGAGAAAAAGGTAACTTTTCTACGAATTTAATATTATTTTTTTTTATTGAGTTATTCCCTTTTTCTTGTGGCCGCATATTAACTGTCAAAATGAAGTGTCAAAATCAGATTTTTTTACCATAACCTCAAATCAGATTGTAATGGTTATTATCGCTCGAAAATTGGCATAAATCTTGTAATACTAATGAAATTTATTAAACAAATTATACTACGTACCAGTCATTTCTGCAGTTCGTTTGCAAACATCTTCTAAATTAAAAAGAAGCTTCTTCGCGTGACACTCGGCTAGGCAGCGTTGAAAAACGCAGAATATAACCCCTCTTGTATCACTATGTAATAATTTATTCATTTTAATTAAATTCAGGCAAACAATGAATAAAAATATTATAAAATCAGCGATATTCTACTCAGATTTAAGACAATAAATCAACCGTAACACGTTGATACACACAATATGATAACACATAATATGACAGCCATAGGAAACGTCATATAATTCGGTGTTGCCATAGTAATGAACACGTTTAGTTCCAATTGAATTAATTTCTACACTTTCTTGCCAAACTATACATTAATGTAGACTTTTAGGGTGACCATAGTTTTGAGATCTGATTCAAAATAAAATAAAATAAAGTATTTTTTTGTTTTGTTTTTAAGGATTAAGTCGTAAATAATAAATATATGTATATAATTTAACATGCTATAGATTTGGCAGGAGGAAGATGAAAAAAAAAATAAAAATAAATAAACAGTTTAAACAAAAATAAAAATTATTTTAGCTTATTTTATAAACATACTCATTTAGCTAATAATTTAGAAAGGACAAAGTAGAGAAAATTAATTGGCAATCCTCGTCTAAAACAAATAATTTAAGATTCTTTTTAAAAGTGTACAAGGAATTACATGACTTTATATGTTCTGGAAGGCTATTAAATATGAGTGGGCTTGATAAAAATAATTTCTTTGACCAAAAGAAGATTTAGTTTGAATTGCCATAAAATTCAGACCAGAGCCAATTCTCGTAGTACGAATTTGCTGTGTTCTTTCTGCAATATTAATATTGAATTGATTCTATTTCATTGATATGTGTATCATGAAAGTTATAATTAAAAGAAATTTTATTTTTGTTACGCGTAAAAGATAATTTGTTGCACTTAGAAATGTTTATGATTAATTTGTTTAATTTACAGTATGCAAAAGACGATTTAGGTCTTCTTGAAGTTTTATGCAGTCATTGATAGATTGGATTACTAAGTATATTTTTTTGTCATCTGCATATGCAAGGTAGTTAGCATGTAAAAAACATTTATACATTTATTTATAAAACATTTTGTAACTTCAGTGTTGGAATTTTTTGCAATGCGATTTTAATGCTTTGAAAACTGTATTAACTGCCCAATATGTCGTCGCTGCATACATAATATGGACAATGTGAGCTTTAGTACATTCTGAGATAATCGATAAAAACTGTTTAAAAAAATAACGAAACGGAAAACGAATATTCTATTTATGAACAAAGTAGGAAAAACATATTTTATTCAGTTTATGAAAACATTATTTGCAAATATTCATAATTTTATATTAGAAAATCCCATTTTAATGCGATTTTGTTCACATGGTTCATATTCTGTGCACAGTTTTCGTCACATTGTTCATTTTCAATAGCAGCTGTCCGAATATTTCATTCAAATCTGGCCACCAGGCCCTAGTCTTCTGTTTAAAGGAGAGATTTAAAATGGGAGACTCTATTTATTATTACAAAATATATGTGTGCAGAGGATGTGGCATTTCGTATTATATTATTTTATATATTTTGGAAAAGTATAAATTACACATACTTTTTTTACATGAGTTCCACACAAGAGATCGTGAGAAAAATAATTTTCCTCAGAGCCTATATCATCTTTGGGGATGCAGTGTGGAGGGTTTTTTTAGGAAAGGAAGGAGAGGAGTTTTTAGGAAGGAAAAGGGTATAAGGGTTGGGAAGGAATCTGGGGTCCTGGTCATCCACCTCACCCCATGAATCCCAGCACCCGTGCTAAATTACCAAACGTAGTGAACCACTTTGGGTTACCTATGGCAGAGGTGTTGGTTATTCAATAAAGGTTCCCGGGGCGGCGGTATCCATTCCTGCCTCCTAAATTGAAAATGAATGAATGAAACTTTTAATTTGAACATTCCCAAATATTAATGACACTCATCTCTGGGTCATCACAACACCCATATTTATACAGAAGAAAATCCATCTATAACATATCTTAGAGCTCTAACTAACTAACTTACCATCACGCCGTTTCCAGCAGGGGTAGGCAGAGAGGACGGACCGCCAAACAACACGATCTTGACAAACACTTCTTGCCTCGTTCACATTCATACATCGTCTCATACATGCTCTTCTATTATTCCGACTCTTCACAAGGCCTGACTCAAGTATCTGATTCACTTGGTCGTGCTATGTCTTCCTCGGGCGTCCCCGACTTCTGATGATGATGCGGTGCTGATTTCTAACAGTATGGAAGATCTACAGTCTCTCGTATCTAGGATGAACGAAGTATGTATGAAGAATGAGTTGATGATGAATGTAAGTAAGTCTAAAGTCATGGTATTTGAAAGGGAGAGTATGAATAAACATGTACAACATAGTTGTGAATGATTGTGAGTATTTGGAGCAGGTGGATGAGTTTGTATACTTGGGAAGTATGTTTACGAGAGATGGGAAGGCTGACAGAGATATCGAAAGAAGGGTAAATGCAGGCAACTCTATTAATGAAGAACTGAACGCCGTTGGCGCCAACAAAATCTTAGAGCTCTGCTAGTTAAAACCAGTAACCGTAACAGTTGAAGTTTCTGTTTGCAATATACCTACAGCAGACGCCGGTAGTTTGGGACATAACAATACACTCTGCAAGTCCATTGTGACAACTTACAACTGGGTTCTTGGTAAAAATTCCACTTCATTTTAACAATTTTACAAGAAACAACTATTTACATCCACAAAATCCAGAGTCGAAGATACTGAAATGGCTCCTTCAGCCATGTTTGGTGGCTAGATCTGAATATCCGGGTACTTCCTCATCTTCCTCCTCCCCATCACCTTTCCCTCCCCACTTATCTTCAGCATCACAACATACCCAAATTGGGGATGCCATAGTCTCACTGGCTCCAGGCGGGAGTAGTTGGGACTCTTCTGAGATATTCAGGTTATAAAAAATTGGTTATTAGGTTCTAAGTTTGGGTAAGCTAAGTCCGGTCGGCTCCATCACGACACAAGCAACATTTTCCGATTTCTGTGGTGGTAGTTGGAAATTTTCAAATATGATCAGGTTATTCATAACCCGAGAATGTTTGTCTTTCTTTAAAAACAAAAAAATACATAATTTATAATTCAAGCATGTTTTGACTGAAATGGAACTCACGCAATGATACATAAAAAAAATTAAATGACGCCAAAGGAATCGTTTTAAATGGGAAATTTTGAACTTTGAATAAAAATGTAATTTTAATGCATCTTTTACCATCTATCCAAACTGAATTAGTTGTTTCTTGCAGTAATTTAGTTGAAATATAATTTTCAAAATCTGTGCTTAATAAAAGTGCGGCGGCTAGTGGAGTGTCAACTCATATTTTAAATGCATCATTTTCTAATAAAAAAATCTTTCAGTTTGAAATTAAAGCGAAACCAAATTTAAATTTAAGTTGAAACGAAATAATGTTTTTAGTAATGATGCAAGTTAGTGTTAGTAATGGGCAATATTTAGGAAAAAACACGTGTATGGAGTACCTAATCAGGTCTAATATTAGCAATACATAAAATAGCGATGCCTTCATCTGAAATTGTGTACTTTACCGGGAAATAAAAGATTATAACTTCAAAAATATTTTTTTTTTACAAAATGGGCAGAGTTCGAAATTTCCCTAAACCTGTACTGATTTCCCTTTTCCTTAAAAAAATATTTTTCTCCCCTAGATCTAAAGAAATTTCTCTAGACATCCCAACCCTGGTATAATCACAGATGTAGATTATGAACCATGTGACCATAGATGTGGAAACAAGCGCACATTTAATATGAACCATGGAAAATAAGTTCACATTGTTCTTTTTGAGATGCAAAATTTTGACTGTGTGCACATGATTCGTTTTCTATCTCCTTAAGTATGGGTTATTATTACATGACTCATATTGTAGAAGGTGGAGAAAAAAAAACTAAAAAAAACTGTATATTTAGTTCATTTTCGTCAAAAACGTCACATTGTTCATATTATGTGTGCAGCGACGATGTGTCACGTTGTTTCTACAACTCAGTTGTGGAATGATTTGCCTGCCTTTGTGTTTCCTCCGTCCTACTGAACATGGGTCTCCTCCAGACGGCTGGCGTAGTCCAGTGGTAAGGCTCTTGTCTAACACTCTAAAGGTCACGGGATCGAATCCCGGCCGGGCAAATAAATTTTATTTGATTAATTTGTGTTACTTCACAATTTATTAATTTAAAATAATATATAGTATATTTGCGGCACGTTCCAGAGTGGAAGATACTCTCAGTATCGCCCTGGTATAAGACCACCATTCAGAATTGAAACGTTGCTTGAAATGGTGTTAGCCGTGTTTGGTGACCAGATCTAAATAGCCAGGTACTTCCCCACCACCCTCATCCCCATCTCCTTCCCTTCCCCATTGCCTTCAGCCTCACAACATACCCCAATTGGGGATGCCATAGTCCTACTGGCTCCAGACGGGAGCCGTTGGGACTCTTGTGCGGTATTCATGTAAAAAAAAAGAGACCCATGTTCACTCCTTCCTCTCTTCAAAAAGACCCACCACACGGCATCCCCAAACATGACATTGAAGGAAATACCCCTGAGGGAAATTATTTTCCTCACTTCCTCACTTATGATCTCACAATAGTCTGTGAGGTTTCTCTCAGGGCCATAATCTAGGAATGCTCTAATCTGTGTGGAGGGTCTTTTTTAAAAAAACCTGGGCCTTGGAGAGACCAATGTTGTGCACATGATTGATTCGCAAAATGACTATTTGTGACCAATTTCAAATAACCATTTGTGACAAATGACCAATTTCTCATTTGACGTTTTCAATTATGGTGACTGGACAACTCAGAATCATGCAGCTTCAACGCCTCCTTTGAAAAGTCATTAACACGTTTTTTGTCTAACGAACTGTCAGATTTATAAAAAATTTATGTTTTTTCCGCTTCGCAATTAAAGCTCTATAAATGAAACATTTCTGAACGTAGCCGAATACTAAATACTGTTTTTGAAAGGTTATAAAATAAGCTTTCAAATTGTTATGTTACAAAAAAATATTAACATTTGTAAATATTAAAATTTAATTTAAAAATGACTCACATGATGTTTTTATGTGAAAACGGTACTAAAATCACGGATTATGTATAAAAAAAAACACTTTTTCTATTTTATAAATGTATAATAAACAATTTTGTCACCTCACTTTTTTATCATTTCATACAATAATATTTAATAAAAAATTAACAATTTCTAACGACACGTAGGGTAACAATTACGTTAGCAGTTGTTCTTCCAATCTAGATCCCTCCTCCCCCCCCCCCCTCTTAGTGAGATAAATTTGGGTCACATTCGTATATTCTTTTCAAGTAACATGAGATTTTGCTAAACCCCCCCCCCTTTTTAGCTCACGTAATTAATGTATGCCCCCTAGGCGATTTGGCGGGTGAAAACTGTTTCTACAAAATAAGTATTTTTTATGTACTTCTATGGACAACTTTGAATAGAGATGTGAAGCTTGATCCAACGTGGATCTTTTTATTTTAGGGTTCTCACTAGAACAATAACAGAATTATAACAATTTCTGTTGGAACACACGCGTTAGTGTGAAAACACGCTTATTGTACTTGACTGCTATTGTTATATTGTCGTGTACACACGCTTACGGGTCGGAGAGGTTAAAAAATATATTAAAAATTGATTAAATAGATTACATTAGTTATGAGCTATTTTTCATTTTTTTTTTTCATAGCTTTTTATGGCACGATTCTGAATTGTCATGGAACCATCACTTATATGCCTCCCAGTACTACGCACACTGCCAAGGACGATCAATGATGCTATTTCTTGAGAACACTTTCCTTTCCCACTATGTTATAATGACTGAAATCTGTGTAGAAAGATAATGAAAGTTCTCGATCGAAGAATTGTATAAATTCGTTAATCACTGAATATTATGTTGTTCCCAGACGCGGTGTTGGTCGTACCGACACCCAGCGCAGCGCCGGGTCGGCGGACAGCGAGGGTGACGGAGAACCCGACCCCGCAGAGGTCAGTGGCGGAGTAGCCACCTCAGGCCTGGTGCCCCCTCTCCTGCTGAGGAGCATCAGCACGGACCCCGAGGGGTCTGCCCATGTACCATTCACCCCGAGGAAGTTTCAACACCAAGTGAGTACCAATTATTTTATTGTGTTGCTGTTTTTGTTTTATTAAACTATGTGTTTGCTTTTATAAATTACGTTTTAACAAAACTCAATCCGGGTATACAAAAATTTTTTCTCGACTGTCATCCAAGATATTTAGATGTATTTTGTACAGATAACATCTCCCCATTATGTGCCAATTGGTATTTTTATTTCACAATAGCTTTCCACAATTGGCTCTGAGGAAAATAATTTCCATCAGGGCCTATGTCATATTGGAAGGGTGCTGTATGGAGGGTCTTTTAAAGAAAAGGAATGATAGGAAGATCTGGGAAAGAAAAGGGTGTATATTGACTCGAGAAAAAAATAAATTTTTGGTAACTTTATAACAAGCTGCATGTGCAATATTGTCAAGAACGTGAATTTGTTTGGCACCAGTAAATAAAAAAACAGTGTGATATACGTATAAATAAGGTTGCACAATCCAATTTTTTAATTTGTCTTTTCATCTTGTGGGTACATTTTATTTACCTTTTTGTTTTCATTTTGAATGAATAAAATATACCTGTGTAATGGGAAAAGCTTTCATATCCTTCATAATTCATGTTATTCATAATTTATCCCTTTAAATTTAAACTTTGGTAAGCCAAACTCCTGTAACCTTACCACTGTAGTGTGCTGAGTGTAAAAATCCCACAAACAGAATGTATTAATGTCAGATTACCATATGAATACACCGGAATTCAATGGATACAAATTTTTCATATACAATGGGTACTTTTGGCGCTTGAGAAGTTAAAAAACAAGTGTAAGCTGAACCATTCACGTATTAGTCTATTTTACACAAAATAGCATTAAAACATTAATTTTCATTTTTAAAAACTTTTATTTGTGTTGTATGATTTAATTCAAAGACGAAAAGCGATATATTCAAATTATAGGATAAAACTACTGGTGACTAAACTACTTCACAAAATTGTCTAAAAACAATTAATTAGTGGAATGGACACATCAAAAACCAATGGAGAGGTATCGGGTCAGAATGGGAAGATCGTGGAATTTAGTTTTATCCTCGTTTGCTTCCCTTCTTCACGGGAACGCAATTCTGAGAGTTGACGTCGCACTTGAACTCAACGCACTTGCCATTGTTACACTCCTTGCGGATGCAGACATCGTCGTCGCAGCTGGTGCTGCTCGAGGAGCCGCCTCCGTAGACCCAGCCGTCTACGTCCACATTGCGGTATTTGGGTCCGTCCACTTTGCTCTCTGACCACCTGGCTGTGATAAAATAAGAATTATGTGTTACTATAAATAATAGATAGATCCTTTTTTCATATTACTGGATTTTTCTTGACATAGTTTATGTGACTTGAAGTTATGTACGCAGGTTGTCCAAGAATTAAAGAACTTTATTTTCATGGACGTGCAAGTTATTTCTCAAAATATGACTGCACTAGCATGTAGCGCAGACTACCTCATCTCCACACTGAGCGGTGAGACGGCTCGGTAGCTGCTTCAGTGTAACATTTGTGTCCATTTGAGATGGACGCTCTGCTGTAAAATCCCACTACCTGCATTCAATCATTCGCTTTCTCTACCCAGAGAGAGTCCGCTTCGTCGAAATCTATCGTCGTCTCACATCCACTTACGGTAATGTGATGAACCAGTGGAACTTCAGGAAGTGATGTGCTAAGTTTTCGAGTGGTAGAAAAGTGTTCATGATGTGGAGGGGAGAGGAAGGGGTCGATTGATGACGTTTTATTAAAGAAAATTGATGATATAGTTTGTGGAGATCGCTATCTGACAATCCATGAACTCGCAGTTTTGATCCCAGATGTCAGTAAGTCTACCATACAAACAATTAAATGAGCTATGCAAAGGTGTGTGCTTGTTGGGTGCCCAAAATGCTGATGAATGCCCATTGTACAAAATTGTGTGCAAAGTGCTCCGGTTTTTTCGAACCATATTTTCAACCAAAGTGAAGCATTTTCGGACTCACATCAAAAAATGGTTCAACACCTAACCCCGGAATCAAAAAGGCCATCAACAACATGATTTCCATCTTTTTCGTCATCTGAAGCAATATGGCCAGAAATCACAGAGGAAGATATGAGAACATTTTTACGGATGGCGGCGCCGCAATTTTTCGACAAAAGAATCAAGGACCTAGTGCCACGGCTCAAGTGCATCGGTCGTAACAGGGTCTAGGGCAAAAAATAGTTGGAACATGTACCTAAAATGTTGTGTGACTTTTTTGTTAAAGTAAAGTTTTTCTGATTTTTTAAATAATAATGGTCTTTAATTCTTAGACAACCCTCGTAGTTCATTATTTGGATTATAACTGGACTGTTCACGATGTCATTTTAAGTATCTGCCATAATGAGTTTACATAACTTTGTTTGAAATTAAGTTTTACATGGTGTCCGGTTGGTGGAACAAGCGGGAAACTGGTGGATGTAAAGTAATAGTTGAATAGTCAATAAAGAAGAAGTTTAAAAACAATATTAAAATCAAAGTGATCAGGTCGAAAACAAAAAGTGGGTTCTCTGTATGTATTAGATTCCCCAATTTCTCACTTTTACCACTACTTTCTAGACACTGTTTATATATAAAACAAATTATGGCATTTTTCATGAATGAGTTCTCTGCATCATCAAGCACAACACGTCATTTGTTATATAAAGTAGTTAGAATGTTCACTCTTCCATTGGAGCGAATTTGTGACCAAAGTCTTTTAAGGATGGGTTGTTTCAAAAAATTTTAACAATTCATCAAAAATTCCAAGTTAATTGCGTTCTGTGAAAGTTCTATTCAAGTTCTGTTTTTATTTCAGTCTTACAAAGCAACTGCCTACAATGATATAATACCAGAGCGTGAATAGAACTTACACAGTATGTGAAAATTAATGTCAAATATTTGATGAATTGTTCAAATTTTTTTAAACAACCCATCCTTAGAGTATGTATTATTAAATGTTGTTTTCTTGTCAGGATGTATGCTTATAAACAATATGGACATATTTTGGATTTCCTTGACTGTTAGTTAGTTTTTCTAGATATGTCATGTCTTTTTGCTTATTTTTTTTTTAATTAAGCCATTGAGAACATTAAAATATCTTGTTGTATTTGTGGGAATTAAAAATTAACTTACCCTTATTTTTTTTAATAATTAATAATTAAGAAGAGAATGTATGAGACGTTGTATGAATGTAAACGAGGCAAGGAATGTGTGCCAAGACCGGGATGTTTGGCGGTCCGTCCTCTCTGCCTACCCCTGCGGGGAAACGGCGTGATGGTTAGTTAGTTAGTTATTAATAATCAGTCATAGTCAATTCTGAATCTTCTTCAGTCAGTCAGGGATTGGATATACTTTAAGATTTTCACAGTCAATAATCTTATGTTAGTTCATTTACGGGTTGCTGGGTCATGCTGCATATTTTCCTCATTCAAGAGATCAGAAATATCTTCCTCTTTCTCCTTGAGCAAGAAAGATGGAGGAAGCGCAACCTAACTCAACCCCTAAAACTTTAACAGCTTTAATTTCTCCCGTCTTATTAGTTGGTTGTTGTTTTGTTTTAGAATTTTCTGATTTAATTATTTTAACACTTTGTCACACAAAATTTTTAATACATTATCAAAAATTTCAAAGCATTTAGACTTTTTCAAACTTGAGGTGTGACCACAAATTTGTGCTATGTATAAATTAAATGCTGTATTATTTCTATGCACTGGGGAACATGCACATGTCACAAAATGTGTTTTTTTTAATAACACAATATTTTAGTACAAATAGAACACCACTTGTGTTCTTCATCAAATAAGTCTTAAGAAGTTAATTTTGAAACTATAACTATCACATAATAAGTTTTGGGTTCGATGTAGGGAAAAAGAAGACATGAGTAAGACTTACAGCCGTTGTGTCCAACCTATGCTCAGCCGAGATCTCCGCTCAGCCCTGCTCAAATGCCCAAATACGCTGTGTCGAAACACAATGATCGTCCCACCACACTCAAATGTAAGGAAGGTAGCCGGGTGGATTAAAGTTGCTAAGGAAGACCTACTTATAAAAACTGACAACAGAGCGAACAAAAATCCGCGAAAACAATCGAGCTGTCAATGTCAATTAATTATCGTAATTATCTGTCATCAGTTCACTCTTTTGTCGGCTTTTTTATTTGGTTTTTCAATTTGAAATATGAATCCTATATTGAATATAGTGATTATGGTTGACGATAATATTGGATTATATAGGCGGCGGCAAGATGCCGATATAAATTTTATGGAAGTATTAAATGACGGCGATTTTTATAACCGCTTTAGGATGACAAAAGCGTGTTTTTTTATATGTTTTGAGCCAAGTAGAAGATAATTTAACTTACGCAAGCGAAAGGTAAAGTTTTGACTTATTCGAGTGTCATTTTTGTAATAATATGTGGAATATAATTAGCACTTGTCGAGGACAATGTCATTCCAAGCAGCTTCTTTTGATTTTACAAGCGTAGCGTAGTTTGGGCCACCTATCGCTTTCGACAAAATGACCTGCGACGAGGTAACTAGGTCTACAAGTCTCATTTTTTCGTTTGGCGTAAAATTTTTCGAACGCTTCGCCTTGTCCATTTTGAATACAAAATTTCAACTGATTCTAATGTCAAACTTCAAACGCACGTAAACAAAAAAGTAAGTCAATTAACACCTTATTTTTAACATATTAAATACGTTTGTTTTAAAAATATAAAATGTCGGTTTATGTATTACACTATTTAAAATAAAATATCTGTGTTAATAATAAATAAAATTAATTAACGTTTCGGTATTAATTTAACATGTAAAGTTGCTAACTTGACGTCATTTTTTGGTGTACGAAAGCAAATGGGGCTACACACCGAGCGCTACGATCAAGTTGTTGGACACAGCTAAAATGGAGCATTTTTCTAACATACCTTAGCTTAGCGGCGCAAGGCGCTAGGCTCAGCTTCACTCGGATTAATCATCCGAAAATGTTGGACACAACGGCTGTTAGCCCATCCGCTGATTAGGCAACTGAAAATAAACCAGCTGGCAACTCAATCGCTATCCACGGAAAAGCAACTTGCGAATTTCTCAAAGACCAGTTGTCAAGGGCGACGCAACCAGTCACTCGCAACTCGCTGTGGCCGGCTTTTTTTAGTTGTCAGGTTGCCATGGTTGCGCCTCAAGACTTGTCAAGTTTTCAAGTAATTTGCGATATGTCAGAGCAGGAAAATATCGGTTTTGTTCAGGAGGTTGATAAATTATGATTACACAGGGTGTTAAGGAACGTACTTGACTTACTTTAACTAGTGATTCCTGATATTATAAAAATGTAAATGAAATTTTGGTCTCCGGTGACATTTTTGATGTTTTTTTTTTTTTCTACGTAAACATAAAAAAATGGTAGGTGTTGGACAGTTGGAGAGGGGAAAGGAGTTGGTCTGTTACTCAGTTGAATGACCAGTGACGACATGTGGAAGAATTTTTTTTTTGTTTGATTTTGAAGAAAAAAAATTTGAAAAAAAAAAGTTACCAAAAAAGTCACCGGAGACCAAAATTTCGTTTACATTTTTTACTCCAAATAATGTCTGGAATCACTCGTTAAAGTTAGTCAAGTACGTCCCTTAACACCCTGTATATTAAGGTCGATACTTGTTCGCGCCGCTTTTAGTGATAACTCGGTGAGATACTTTTGTGTTCTTGAAATGGATTATTTATTCGATTTATGGCAACAAATGCATCCTCTCCCATCTCCCCGCTTGCCCCCCTCAAAGTCAGCGTGTTCACGCAGCTCCGCGAGTACGAGGTCCTCGTTAATATAAGTCGCTTAAAACAATCGTTTTATCGCATCGCATACTTTGAAAACTATTCAAATTCGCAATAATTAGTATAAAAAAGTGAACTACATCTCAGATGGTGATTTCATCTTGAAAGGAACGACGTCCCAGATGAAACTGCTCCCTTCCATCTTCCGTGAGTGTTACCTACCTGTACCTTTTGTTGCCATTGTATTTATACAGAAGTGGATTGCCGAATATTTAGTTATAAACCTCTTAGCGGGAACAATACTCGATAAATCTATACATATAAAAATCAAATCTGTATACAATAGTGAGCTCTGGCATCATGAAATTATGTATTGCCAAACTGTTCATCCGGGTGGGGGGTGGAGGAGGAGGATATATAACTAATGAGGAGGAGGATGGTTGGGGGAGGGGGACAAGGGGAACTCAGAAGGGTGTGGAGGGGAGGTGGAAAAGGGAAACTCGGAAGGGTGCGGAGGGGAGGGGGAAAAGGGGAACTCTGAAGGGTGCGGAGGGGAGGGGGAAAAGGGGAACTCTGAAGGGTGCGGAGAGGAGGGGAATTCGAGAGTGGGAGGGGAACTAAAAACCGCCCGCAGGGCCTAGCTACAAAAACCTGCAGAGTGGGTTTTTAACTGCTAGTTATTAATAAATTATACTTTTGTTAAACAGGCTGATATAATTACTGAAATGGTAAAATTGAGTTCTGCCGTGAATTGAGTTGCCAACCAGTTTTAGTTTGGTTTTGGTTTCTCCATTAGTGAAGGGTCTTAAATTTATCAGGGCCTGTCTGATGTATGACTTATGTGTATGTTCCCCGTACATAGATTTAAGATTTTACTTCCGTGGTGTCGTTAGAGCATTAAAAAAATAACTTAAATTAACATAAGCGTAAATAGTTATCATTTGTAATGGTTAATTTTTATAATCTACTATAGCAATTAACATAATGTCGGTAGTAACACAAAAGGCGAGACAAAACAAAACAAATACCAAAATGAATGACCTTTGTTAAACCATGTTGGAAGATGATTGTTATTCAATGTGAAATAATCGCTCCAGTTTCAAGAATTGTTTTTAAAAACTTTGGAGATGAAATCGTTATTGTTGATGTACCTTCAGGTTTTTTTTGGTTCATTGGGATTTAAGAATTTAAAGAAAATGTTATTTTTGATCATTTATTTTAGTCTAAATTAATACTCTACAGGCATAATACATTAAGAATTATTTAAATAATGTACATTTGAACAACAGTTATATAATGATAATATTTAATTACGTATAACACATCGTAGCGACAATTCAAGGTTTATTGAGAAGAATCAAATAATACTTGAAGTTAGTTGAAAGATCCTTAGTTCAGATATTGCTCTGGGGTGAATGGGACACAGTTCTTCATGTTGAGGTCGCACCTCTGCTTGATGCACTTGTCGGCGATGCACTCCTTGCGGATACACTCTTTGTCATCACAGCTGGAGCTGCTGGTCATACCGTTGCCCTTCACCATACCGTCCACGTCCACCGATGGCAGAATGTTCGGCACCAGCTTGAAGGGTGCTAAGGGGAGTTCCACTTGCCTCTTTGCTGCGATTGGAACAGTTTCAATTAAAAAAGGTGCCATCGATATAAGATTTGCTGTGAAGAGAATGCAGGAATTTTTCACATGCAAGCAAAATGTGGTGCTTCAATCCAAAAAAGCAGTAGCAAAATACAAGCCGGTTAGCCTTTAATACAAACCTTTTATTTTTAATTAAAAGGGATTTATTTTGATTTGAGTTTTGTCCACTCTGTAAAGAGGAGTCTGACATTTTCTCGCAAGCAAGTGTAGTGCCCAATAGCAATATTATTTGTGATGTTAAACTCTAATCTAACAAAATCGGGTTACGTTAAACGTCTCTTGTTTGTGGTGTGTTATTTATTCCAGGTGTGAAAAATGGTTAAATATAAGCAGATTAGGTGTAGTGCCTCTTTTTTGCTGCGTGTTGTGTTGTTGTATGTCTGTCACACTTTTTGTAATAAATATGTGTGATGTGGTAAGTCTTCTTTGGTGTTAAAAAGGTGGTTATGCATCAATTCTTATACTGTCCTCGGCGGCATCTAGTGAAAAAAGCAACAATAATTAAATATTGCCATATACTTACTTGGAGACGAAAATCATAATTTATTAAAAGTGAATGATATAGTTGATAGATATATTTTGATAATTATTTAAGTAATTCGTTGAACACCACTAACCAATTCACTGATAAAAGCATGCATTATCAAGTTAATTTTTTATAAATCCTGAAGAATTTTTGAGATATTTTCAGACAGTCGTATTGTTCCATTATAAAACATGCAGTTGACAATTTTATTTGTCAGTTATGAATAAGAATGCTACCTCTTTCGATGGTGCGATTGTCGTATCAGATTTATCCGCATGGATAGTTGTAGACATTTGGATATGTGCAAACTGCTGGCACTCTCCCTTCATATTAGTGTCATAAATATTGCAACTTGTTACTTTGCACTCACTCCCATCAACTGGGCATGTGGTTGTTGAGCAAGTTTGCTCGTTGCAAATAACAGTCACTTTAGGCTCCTTCAAACCTTCGAGTCGAGCTGATTTTGGTTTTACTTCGACTTCATTTGGTAGATTTTGTGATTCACTGGCCACATTATCTACTGCAGGGCCAGGTTGGGGACCCTGTGGTATTCCTACCGGTTTCTGTTCATCTCCGGGTTGTGTCTTATTGTTGTTTTGTTGGATGATGGGCGTTATGATTGTGAGTGTTTGTGGTACTTCGAGTTCTTCCTGAGCCTGTCCGCCCCATCCTGTGAATGGATATGTAATCCATTCCCAGAAAGAAGATGCAAAACCTTTGCCTTCTGTATTCTCCTCTACCGCTGAGATGAAAGATGAGTAATGATTGTTATTTTGTGATGAAAAATTCAAACATGTACAGCAAATGTCCAGTGATAATGATTGATTTTTGTGGAAATGTGATATAGGAAAGAAATGTGGGAAACTTTAGTACTATTTAAAAATCAGAAAAATCATCCCTGTGGTACAATTAAAAAATTAGACATTTGTCACACAGCCCACAACCAAAAGCCCAAACACACAGAAAACAAACTACTTGAAAATATTTGAATTCGTGATATTTTGATGATTTCATTAAACTTTTTATGTTCACATAAAATGGCATGCAGGAATTAAGAAAACTTTTCGTATAATTTGAATGGAAATTCATAACATTTTAAATTAGTGTTAATTTAGATCTGATTTGAGATTTTCGCGGCCAAAAGTATTATAGTGATTTATTTTTGGGGTTTTATGCCGTGTTGCGCTACCTCCCTCTTTGGCCTACAATTCGGACAGCATTACAGTGTCCATTAACTGAGCAGATATGTAATCGAAGATTGTGGTGAAGTGTGTGCTTGCCTCTACATACATGAGCACACACTTCACCACAATCTTCGATTACACATCTGCCCTGATGATGGACACCGTATTGCTGTCCAAAACGTTTCTCAAAAAAAGTGGTAGCACTACACGGCATAATACCCCAAAAATTAATCACTATTATTATATTAATTTATAACAATAAAAAAGAAAAATACATTATCAAATTGATATTTGTCGTCTGCTTTTTATTTGTGCTTTTATTGGTCATACTTGGAATTCTAAATTAATGCGATTTTTTTTTTAATACAAAAGTTGATTTGAGGATTTATGAAGATTTTGGCCATGGTAATAATACATTAATACTGACTCCAAGAGAAAATGTGAATTTTAAATCGTTTTTTCGTTGTAATTAAATCACATTTCATTGTGTTAGATTTTTCGGGATGTTGCGTTTCTTCCTCCTTAAATAAACCACGTATCGAAAAGCCTTGGAGTGTCCATTTTCCTTGATGATGAATACTGCAAGGCTTTCCGAAACATTGGCAAACTGCGAAAAAAGAAGCTCAACCCAAAAAAGGGTAAAAAATCGATAACCAAAATTATAAAACGAAACCATTTTCACAAAAACATGAAACACGAATAAGGTATTTAATAAGCATTTTGTAAACGGGTATTATTAGTAATTAAATATAATATGTTAGTTGGAGAACTTACTTCTTGTGGATGGGAGAGCAACTGATGCTGCGACGACGGCGAGGAATACGAAAACGAAAAGTCCTTTCATTTTGGTTGATTTGGTTTAGTTTTCACTGGAATGTACGTCTGTACTAGAATGAGCTTCTGTAGCGAATGATTTCCTTGGCAGGTTCGCCAGGCTTTATAATGGTGGGAGTCTCGTGTGGCTAGAAACTGTTGGGGTGACCATCAATTCTGACAAGATAAATAAGAAGAAAAAAAAATGTCGGACATTTTTGCTTCTTATCGTATAGTTTTGAAAATCAAATTATGTATGGATGTTCATTGCGACAGCTCCGAAGATCGCGAGTTCAAAACTCGGTGTGCACAAATAGTTTGTGTTATTTTAAGATACTCTTAGTTTCGTCCTGGAGTTAGACCACCATTCATAATTGAAACGTTGTTTGAAATGGCTTTAGCCGTGTTTAGTGACCAGATCTGAATAGCCAAGTACTTTCCCATTCTCGTTCCCTCCCCGCTACCTTCACCTTCACAATATATACCATTGGGGATGCCATAGTCTCATTGGCTCCAGAAGGGAGCAGTTGGGACCCTTGTGCTGTATTTAAATTTAAAAAAAAAATAAAAAATCACAATCGCAACAGCTAGGCCTTTTATGGTAGTAAATGAAATGAAAAATTTAATTAGCTTAACCCTTGCTACTTTGGATTGAAACAAGACTTTATAAAATTGGCGTTTACAGGTGATGCAATTTAATAAATAAATCTGTACACGAAAAAAATCGTAACATCGAAATTTTCAAATCGGTAATAAATGGAAATATTTATTTGTGCATGTACTCGTAACTTTCTGAAATATTGAGTATTTTATCCGACTTAGTAGGTTGTTTATTTCAAACTTTAAGTCAATCCAAGGGAGCCTGCTACGCCGCAATATAAGGACTATCCCTTCAAAACCGTGGTTTCAACAATTCCTCCATTTTTCGAAAAAAGAAATTTCCTCACTTATTCGAATGAGAATCGGACATTCTTTCGTTCCTTCTCACCTTTTTAAAATTCACATCCTTGACTCCACAGATTGTATACATTTTGTGATCTAGAAGTGGGAACATTTTAGATCACATATTTTTTGGTTGTTCCTCTCTAAAAAGCGTTATCTAAAATTGCATCCCCTCCATTCAACATCTCATCTCTTCTAAGTCTGAACTCGACTGCAATCTTCCATTTAATTTTTAAAAATTCCATTTAAATAAAAATTAATGTATAATTTCACCCTCCTTTCTCCATAATTTTAAATGTTTGCCCAGAAAACCCTTAAGTGTGAAAGCCAGAAATAATTGGAAATAAAGGTCTGGTACATCCATATCCCGAATTGCGATCTTCAAACTTGAATACCCGTGCTGAATTACCTAATACGTTATACCTATTTCTCATCAATCCTGAGTTCTTCAACAGGAGTTTTGTTTTTAGGTTTTGCAACTATTTACGCGACCTTCGTGGCTCCCTGGAAAATGTATTTAGAGCAGTGGGTTCAATCGAACCACAGGGGTTCGGTGAGTCAATCTCGCGGGTTCGACGGAGGTCAAGACACACCACCGACTTATATGATTCGGTGAATGAGTGGTGGTGAGAAGGGTTCAGTGAATGCGAATATGAAACTGGTGGGGATCAGTACCTCCAACAAAGTTTAGAACCACTGATTTGATGTTCGTTTTTTGGGAAAATAAACACCCAAACCTTCTTCCCACTTCTGCAATGCTTTATCAAAATAGTTCACGGGAACTTGGTATTGCTGCCGACTCAGAATCAGAACCAACGCAATTAGAGATATGTCATATAAACGATCTACGGTCGTTCCTTGGAGCCTAATTATACGAATTTCGTGAAAAGAAAAGCGTCTTGCTGTGTGGATAAGAATATAAATCCTTAAGCCGCCGCTACCCGCATTTCTGCCGATTTCTTACATAATATCTCCCTTAAACATTTGAAATTTTTAAGCTCCTAAAAATACATGTTATTTTTGAAGATAATATATATGAAGTTCCTTCGATAGAAAAAAATCGCAAAGTATGCTCCGAAAATTATTATTAACACGTTTGTTTCAGTTATTTTACAAATTATAGTTGTGAAAAAAATCACAATGTTTCTTTAAATGATACTTAAGATGCCTTCCACAAAATGTTTGCTCTATTTTAAACGAGTCGTGTTTTATTAAACATTTTCACAATTTTCGCATCGAATTTATCGCTTTAAAGATTAGCGCGCTCCTCTAACATTCGTAATTACACATCTCTCCATCTTCTTCTTTTGGAGCGTGGATGCGGCGCCTTAAATAACTTTTTAAATTGAAATCTTCTTTAGCACCGTTGTGATTTAAAACTTAATGATATGTTAAAAGCTACATTAAAAAAAAACGTGTGTGCTTTAGACCACACGACTGAAGTAAAACTTCACTAACTTATATCTTCCTTTCAACTTCCGTTCGCCTTGCCCGACCGTTCACCTCGCCCGATCACACTTTTCATAACTCTCTCGTCACGCATTCATCAGCTTTCTCCCCAAGTCAGGCGTACGTAAAGGCCCGACCGTTCGCCTCGCCCGATCACACTTTTCGTAATGCTCTCGTTACGCATTCACCAGCTTACTCCCCAAGTCAAGCGTGCGTAAAGAAGTTTTACTTCAAAAAGAGACAAACACATCTGTGTAGGATTTAGCCTGCAAGAGAATGAGATAGAATAATCGGTCTCTTTGTGCGGTGTATTTTTAAATATCGTGTGCTTGTTTTTTTATTGAATACATAAATGGTTTCAAATCTATAAGTTTTGAGTTCTATGTAAATATTGTGTTATGGCCAAATTAATAGGTCAGATTTTTCATTCGTCACTGATGCAAATAGTGTTAGAAAAATATTGAAAGCTGAATCTTTAATCACCTCGATTACTCACGCGAAACTGAATTAAAAGGAAATAACGCGTTTAATTTTCTTCTGTCTTTTCAAAAACACATGTTGGGAACAAATAAATTAATTCGCGGGTACTTTTTCAAACATCTTAGCACACATTAAAACAATGATTATTTCTCAAATACTAATAAAATTGTTTTGTGTAATTCTGTGAATCAAACCTTACTCCGAATATATTATAATAATATTAATAATGTCGTGCGTATTGCCGACGTACACGTGAATTGTAGAGCATTTCGTCATAGCATATACGAGTAATTGTTTGTTCAGTTTATTGGCATTTATTTTGCATATTTTTAAAACATATTTTGTTGGGCTGTCTTGTTCTGAATGCATGATTTACTTTATTTGTTATTTGTTTATCGCGTCCAAAATAGATGACAAATTTAACGACGGTATTTTTTTTCCGTTTTTGAAAAAAAAAAATTTACATGCTACGATTTATGTCCCAGTATGACCTCTTCGGGTCTTTGTACCCCTTTTCGTGAATTGAGTAAGGCGCCGTATCCCCGCTCAAAAAGAAGAAGATGGAGAGATGTAATTAAAGATGTAAACCAACTTAATCCCACTTGAAATAGTACATAGAAGACTCATCAAAATTATTTTAAAGAAACAATTAGACTATTCAACCCAAAAATTATTCGATGAATTCAAAGTATTACCACTAAATAAAATTTATCAAAAAACTGCATTACTTCAAATCCACAAAGATAAACTAACAACAAAGTCATTTAGCACCAGGCCGAGAACCTTAGGACAAATAATAATCCCTAAACTTAACACAACAACAGCCCAACATCATTACACATACTCAGCCATAAAATTCTTTAACGAACTCCCTAAAGAAATACAATCCGAAAGGAATTATGAAATTTTTAAACAAAAACTTAAAAAACATTTTACCATTAACTAGCTTTAGATATGTATTACGATGTGCCAACTTATATTTTCCACTGTGAACAAAAATGCCAACTAATATTTTTTCTATGTATAACAACTGTCAAGTATGTATAGTACTGTCAATCTGATAATGCTCCCTCCCTAAACACGAGAATTTCTCAATTAGGGAGGTATTGTTACCACCAATATTATATATTATATATATTTGTTTTTTGTATATTATATGTATTGGTTTAATAAAAAAAAAAATAAAAAAAAATAAAATAAATAAATAAATAAAATAAAAATTACGAATGATGGAGAGAGCGCGCTAATATTTAAAACGGAAAAATGTGAAAATGTTTAATAAAACACGACTCGTAATAGAGCAAAAATCTCTGGTGGCTGTCTAAAACAGCATTTACAGAAACACTTTGATTTTTTTTTATACAAATAACTTTTGAAATAATTGAAACGGACGTGAAAATAATAATTTTCGGATCATACTTTTGCGATTTTTTTCTATCGAGGAATTTTCATATAATTTGCGTTTCGGTGTGGGGCGTGGGCAATATCTATATATTTTTTTCAAGATTGATATATATATTTTTTAAAAGATTAAAAACTTCAAATGTTTAAGGGAGATATGTAAGAAATCGGTAGACATTCGGGTAGCGGCGGCTTAAGAGAAAACCGGACGGCGGTTTATCCTTACAAACGTATTCCACAATTTCCTCTGTGGATTTTGACACTACTGCAAATATTTTTGAAGTAAAACTTCTTTACGCGCGCTTGACTTGGGGAGTAAGCTGGTGAATGCGTGACGAGAGCGTTACGAAAATAGATCGGGTGAGGCGAACGGTCGGGCGAGGCGAACGGAAGTTGAGAGGGAGAAGTTAGTGAAGTTTTACTTCAGTCGTGTGGTCTAAAGCACACTCATTTTTTTAACATAATATAGATATCGACTACTAGCGTGTCGGTAGTTTTGCTTTTTTTATAAGTTACTTGTAGAAGTTGAATTGCGTCCAAAAATTGCGCGGTTTGAACGCCATCAACAGACGTTTAGTATAGAAACTTGACAACGTATTTTTTTTTAATCAAAACGCATGGACAGAGTGTATTTTCTTATTATGCAGTTAGTAAAAAAATTATAACAAACTTGTTTTAGAGCAGAAAAATGGGGAACACAGAGCCTCGATTTTGATTTTAGGTATTTATCGGCCTGAGGGCAGTAGTCCCTTTCTCTCAGTATTTAGGGGAGTAAGAGAGGCAGAGACAGCTACAGTTTGGTAAAATACCTATTGCTCAAATTTCTCTACGATCGGGTTTCCTCTTATTTCCTGTGAAATTATTACGAAATCTGAGATTCAACCGAAGATTTATGTTATAAATAAATCGCAATATATCTAAAATGCAGCGATGATACTAAATAATACTTACCAACTTTATTATTTTGAAGTAAAACTTCTTTACGCACGCTTGACTTGGGGAGTAGGCTGGTGAATGCATCACGAGAGCGTTACGAAAAGTGTCGTCGGGCGAGGCGAACGGTCGGGCCTTTACGCACGCTTGACTTGGGGAGTAAGCTGGTGAATGCGTGACGAGAACGTTACGAAAAGTGTGATCGGGCGAGGCGAACGGAAGTTAAGAGGGAGATATAAATTAGTGAAGTTTTACTTCAGTCTTGTGGTCTAAAGCACACTCGTTTTTTTACATAACATTTTTTTTTATTTCAAATAGGGAATAATACAAATTGTACACACAAATGTCAACTAGCTCAAAGACAAAAACCATCTTCAGCCGGTAGGTACCTACTATAATATTGATCATTAGAGAGATATGGACTACTGGCAAGTCACTATGTTTTTGCTTTTTTGAAAATTATTTTTATAAATGTTAAGATTTTTATTTTTTATAAGATTCAGTATTCAAATTTGACAATGTATTTTTAAAAATCAAAACTTTCGAACGTAGAATATTTTCTTCTAACACAGTTGGTGTAAAAAATCTTAAAAATCGGTCCAGGTTTGGAGGAGAAAACAGGGATATACAAAACCTTGATTTTGACGATTTTATTTAGGTGTAATCAGCCAGAGTTGCAGTTGTCCACTTCGCTCCGGGGGGGACAGCGACAGTGACGGCAGCAGTTATCTAAAATACCTATTACACAAATTTCACGGCGCCCGCGTTTCCTCTTAACTTCTTAACATTTCCCGGCTACCTCGTACTGTATTTGAAATTAAAACACTATATTATTCAATTAAAAAAATATATTTTTTTTATATTAGTGTGATTAAAAAATAATATAATGCAATAACTTTTACGTGAATTTCACCGCTGTAAGGGCCGGAAATATATCTTCGTTGTACCATATACCAAAATTGTGGTCACCGCAATGTTTATTTAGAATTTACACACTGTTTACAAGTAGTGGTCATCCCTCGAACACAAATTTTCTATGTCACGATGTGCCCGTCAAAATAAATTCCTTTTATGTTTTTAAATATCGTTTCTACGCCAAAAGTGGAACGAATCCAAATAATTATACTGCTATCGTTAATAATTATTGTTATCAGCCTTTTTAAGAAGAATAATAGATTTTTAACAGACTAACAACGCGCTAAAACGTGGTATAACAAATTTTCCGAAATATGAATAATAATGTGTTTCGAAATAATGGGGATTATTAGCAAGCCGGTAGGTTCAACTCGATAACAAATCATTTTTATGACTAACAAAATCATGTCATTCATTTCCCGCTCGCTAAAATATATTCGTGACGGCCTCCGTGGTCGATAGACAAGGCTCTCGACTAGATCGCGGGTCCAAATCTCGGTGCGCGCAGATAAATTTTATTTAATTGATTTGTGTTTTCACAATCATTAAAAATTCTAATACAGGGTGTCCGCTGGCAGATTTTACACTTTGAACTGAGCTCACAGCGCGTAGGAAGGCGGCAGCGGGGGGAGCGGGGTTGCGACAACGCGCGACTGTTGCGGGTTTTTTAGTAGCCATGAGTTATTGGACTTTTGCGGTTGAGGCGTATTTTACGAACAATTATTCGATCTATGTGGCGAAGCGTCGGCTTTTTTCTCACTTTGCTTTCCGACGATTGAAGGATGGCCCGTCGAACCAATTGATGGGTACAGAAATTTAAAGTAGGTACAGAAATTTAGAAAAACTTGATCAGTCAGAAATGAACCTCGTCCTGGATCTTCAACGACTGTAACTACTCCTGAAAATGCAGAATTTGTGAGAAGGGAAATTTTACAAAATCCTTTTTTTTCGGCAGAGGTGAAACCATTAACGCACAACGGTACCGCGCTATGCTGGTCAATTTTTTTATACCGTAGCTACATCGTCATGTTAGTTACAATAACAGAACCCATTTTAAGCATGATGGGGCCACGGGCGCTACGGCACACACCGCTAGCAGGGTGGCCACAGACCTGGAATACCTGGAAAACCTGGAATTATCAGGGAATTTTACCGAACCTGGAATTATCAGGGAAATGTCAGGGAATTTCGAAAAAAATTTATAATATCAGGGAATTCCAAAAATAAAACTATATTCGTTATTTTGCAATTTGTGAAACCCCAAAGTTGTATTTTTAAACGACTTCAAAAAGGAGGAGGTTCTCAATTCGACTGTATTTTTTTTTTTTTTTTTGATGCCATTGTGACATTGATGCCATTGTCAGAACTAAACCAAATTAAAATGGGACCACATGGGAAGCACCAGCTTTCAAATAAAAAAAGAATCATCAAAATTGGTTCACCCAGTCGAAAGTTCTGAGGTAACAAACATAAAAAAATTGTATTTTGAAACCCCAAAGTTGTATTTTATTACTTTTACTTACGACTTGTGTAACAAAAGATATGCCGACAAAGACAAACTAGATAGGTATTTTTTATTATTAATGCCCTTGCAACACAATCATGTCATCTAGTTGATGTGTGTGTGTGTGTGTTTTTATTTTGTGTGTGTAGGTATTTTAACATTTAAATCAAGGTTTTTAGTATTTATAAAATTACATTGCATCACTATTTATACCATAGATTCGTGTAAATACATAATAAACCTCTTTCTAAACTTAAGTCGAATGCTTATGGTTCAGTTTTCTCTGAACCATAAGCATTTTCTTATGGTTCAGATATGGTTTCTCTTTTCTTTTCTTTTACCCAAAGGGTATATTGTTTTAATTATTAATATTCTAAATCTAAACTGTTCCCTAGTATTGTTGCTTGTTTCATGTGATATTTTTTTGTATCTCTTCTAATGTTAATGTTTTTTTTTTGTTTATTTTTCTATTTTTTCTGGTCTTTTCATTTCTTCACAAATTGTCTTCAGGCGAAATATCATAAATTTGTAACAAGTGTATTTTGTGTTTAATAGATTATTGTAATGCAAAGAAATAATTTATGCTATAGATGACGGAATTCCCTTTATTATTTATTTAACAAACGATATCCCCATAGGGAACGTACCCATACTACGTGACCAACTTTTTGCACTTTTTAACCCCCCCCCCCCCCCCCCGGTGACCAAAAACCTAAGCCCCCCGCCGCTCATTTGTACCAAGCGTGGTATTTTGAAGACCCCCCCCCCCTGAACAGGTGACGTAGTATGGTACGTTCCCTTATATCAAATTAAACATATCATGGAAAAATGTAGAAACTGCCCTGGAAAACCTGGAATTATCAGGGAATTTTGAAATCCGTTTTTTGTGGCCACCCTGGCTAGGGACTCAATGACTAAAGTGAGAGAGCTTTTTCCTGAAAAATTGATTAGTCGCTTCGGCGACATAGCCTGATCCCCTAGATTACTCAATCTGACCCCTTTTAACTTTTTCTTGTGGGGATATCTCAAATCTCGCGTGTACAGCAATTCGCCATCAACAATAGAGGCCCTACAAGAAAATATCCGACGAGAGATTGCAGCTATCAGTCCAGAACTTTACAAGCGAGTTTTCGCCAACATGAAGGAAAGATTGTAAAAATGTTTGCGGCTAGAAGGACGCCATTTGTGTGGAGATATTTTTAAAAACTAAAATCCGCATTATTCTTATGTGAGATAATAAAAAAATAACCTTCATTGTATTCATATTTTTATTTAATTTTATTTTTTGAAGTGTAAAATCTGCCGGCGGACACCATGTATAAGACATATTTGCGGCACGTTCCAGAGTGGAAGATACTCAGTATCGTAGTAAGACCACCGTTCAATATTTAAACGTGGCTTAAATGGCTTTGGGCATGTTTGGTGACTAGATCTGAAAATCCAGGCACTTTCTCGTCTCCTTCCCCTCCCCACCACCTTCAGCCTCACACCATACCCCAATTCGGGATGCCATAGTCTCACTGGCTCCAGACGGGAGCAGTTAGGACTCTTGTGAGGTGTTCTAGACCACCACAACACGTGCGTCTGCCTACATGGTGGTCAAAAATTTTTCAACTTATGTAATTGACGATACAATGACTAAAGAAAAATTTTAAAAATACTAATTTTGCATAAAACCAAAAAAATCGAAAAATTCATAATTTTGTTTGATTTTTCCCTGCGGCCTAGGTAGTTTTTTTTCGCAAACTTTTTCTTTTGTTTCTTTTTCATCAATTTGAATTTCGCTTTTGTTTTCTTGATTGAATTTCACCTCAGCTCAGCAGAGAGGAGAGTACATAATCAGGGTGGCCACAGACCTGGAAATCCTGGAAAATCTGGAATTATCAGGGAATTTTACCGAACCTGGAATTATCGGGGAAATATCAGGGAATTTCGAAAAAAAATTATAATATCCGGGAATTCCAAAAATAAAACTAAATTCGTTATTTTGCGATTTGTGAAACCTCAAAGTTGTGTTATTACTTTTACTTGCGACTTGTATAACAAAAGATATGCCGACAAAGACAAACTAGATAGGTATTTTTTTATTATTATTTTCGTTAATGCCCTTGCAACACAATCATGTCATCTAGTTGATGTATGTGTGTGTGTTTTTATTTTGTGTGTGTAGGTATTTTAACATTTAAATCAAGGTTTTTAGTATTTATAAAATTACATTGCAATACTATACATATAAATACCATAGTTTCGTGTAAATACATAATAAACCTCTTTCTAAACTTTAGTCGAATGCTATGGTTTAGTTTTCTCTATTACCATATTTTTCTTTGTTTTATCTAATGTCCTAACTGCTTACCCAAAGGGTATATTGTTTTTTTAATTATTATTATTCTAAATCTAAATTGTTCCCTAGTATTGTTGCTTGTTTCATGTGATATTTTTTGTATCTCTTCTAATGTTAATGTTTTTTTTCTATTTTGTCTGGTCTTTTCGTTTCTTCACAAATTGTCTTCAGGCGAAATATTATAAATTTGTAACAAGTGTATTTTGTTTTTAATAGATTATTGTAATGCAAAGAAATAATAAATGCTATAGAAGACGGAATTCCCTTTATTATTTATTTAACAAACAATATCCCCTTATATCTAATTAAACATATCAGGGAAAAATGTAGAAACTGCCCTGGAAAACCTGGAATTATCAGGGAATTTTGAAATCCGTTTTTTGTAGCCACCCTGATAATATATATGAAGAACATTGACAAAATACATATAAGGGAACGTACCCATACTACGAGACCCGTTCAGGGGGGGGAGGGGATCTTCAAAATACCCCGCTTGGTCACAATGAGGGGGGGGGGAGGCTTAGGTTTTTATCACGTAGTCAATTTAGATTTTTTTTTTCACAAACTTTTTAATATTTTTTCCACTTGTAATTATAGGTATGCGTGCACTCTTGCCGTCACGCAGCAAGCGCCGTATTAATAAAGACAAATACCTATAAGCCAAATAATTATTTTTTAACATTTCGTTAGCAAGAAATGATTCAAAACCATATTTATTAAATGCTACGTGAAAACTGTATGGGGAGGGAGGGGGGTCTTGGAATATACTACACGTGGTCACCGAGGGGGGGGGGGTTAAAAATTGCAAAAAGTGAGTCACGTATTACGGGTACGTTCCCTAATATAAAAATAGAAGATAACAAGTAGCTTGAAAATGAATTTAAAAGGCTTTAAAAAAATCACACTATGTATCGACTGCCGAAAGTCATTTAGGCCAAAAACAAACACACCAAAAAATTCAATGCTTTGATTTGCTTTGACAAATCTCGACATTCTGGATAAAGGAGAATGATATCCATAATTAGTAGAATGTTGATTGAGGAACAGCAATTCATTATTTCGAAAGTCTACGGGAAGGGATGTTGAACTGGATGAGTTGTAACAAAGCAGGTGTGTTTTAAAACTAGCTGGTTCCCGGCATGCGTTGAGTTCCATATTCAAAGAAATAAATTGTTTCTCCCTGCATGTCCTTTCCCGTGCGTTCCCGTTCCCCTCCCGTATCCCCTTCCCCTCCCGCGTTCCCGTTCCACCTTCTCCCGCTCCTCTGTCCCGCGTTCCATACTTTCAGACAAACACGTATATCTATAGGATTTAGCCTGCGAGAGAATGAGATCGAATATCGGTCTCCTCTTTGTGCGTCGCTTCGTAGCCTCCCCACTCATTGTCTACTTTAGTTGTCTGAAGGTTTTACTCCTGACGCGTGTGAACTTCACACTTGGTTTTTTGTATTATTAGGATTGGGCAGAATGTTGTTGTTAATATTTAAACCCTTTAAAATTCGGTTATTTTGAGCCGTACGTACTCGTATATTATTCTGATCCTCACTGATAGGCATAATGTACAATATACACACTAATGTTACACGCAATATACAGCTTAATGCAAGCGTCATTGAGGTATGTCCATCAGGTAGGACATTATCTTGTTTAGGTCCACATTCCAGAGATTTCTTCGCTCCAGGAATTCTTTTGTTTCCCTCCAAAAGATGAATGGATACGGTGATAGCTGTAAAAATACTCGACTGGTTTACGAAAGCAGTAATTATTATTTTTTTTAAATCTTAAGAACAAACCCACCTTTACCCATCAATACGCATTGTCCGTGTTGTAGAAAAACCCGTTTCCAACTTCTTTTTTTTTATCCTTATTTCTTTTTGTATCCCGTTTTCAGGCACATTTTTATCTAAGCAAAATGCGAAAGGGGTAAAATTGCAAAGGCGCGCCTCGTTCAACAAGCACAAATTATGTTAAAAAAATCCAAACATAGAAAAATATAAATGTGCACCTCTGTGAAACCAAAGTTTCCGACAGCAATTTGAAAAAAATGTGTAAAATTTCGAGAATTTTTTATTAATTATTTTTTTATGAAAAGCCAAAAACGTAATACCTAATGTACGTTTATAATCCATTTGTTTGGTGAAATGTGTGGGTTTTTTTCTTTATCTGTAATTTTAGATTTAATATTATGTAAAGCGAGACATTTTAAAACAAAAATTATGTTTGTGTTAAAAAAATTATGTTTGTTTTAAAAAAATATATATTTCGAATATTATATTTTTATTTCTATTAATAACATTCGTAAACGTATTTCGTAACGTACGTTTTAAGATTTTCACGGCCAAAAGCATTTTTTAGGGTGTTATGCCGTGTTGCGCTACCTCCTTCTTTAGCCAACGTTTCGGACATCGTTGCAGTGTCCATCATGACTGCAGATCCGGTAGCGTATTTACAAAACCTATACCGATTCAGTCGCGGTAACGACAATTTACATTTTAAATATACCTCTATATTGGTTATTTTTTATCACATTGCAAAAACAAAAAATGTTCTAAAATCTAGTTAAAATAATCTTTCTGATGTGTATATTAGAAATTAATAATTTTATTTCTAAATATTTAAATTTTAATATTATTCCCATATATTGTAAATACACCTCTATATTGATAATTTTTATCACTTTGCAAAAACAAAAAAATGTTCTAAAATATAGATAAAATAATCTTTCCAATGTGTATATTAGAAATTAATAATTTTATTTCTAAATATTTAAATTTGATTTTGAAAATTTAAAGCGACTCAAACGCGTTAGGGATTGTAAATACGCGATCCGGTAGATGTGATCTGCCGGATCTGCCCTGACACTGCAACTATGTCCGAAACGTTGACTAAAGAAGGAGGTAGCGCAACACGGCATAACACCCCAAAAACAAATAACGGAAAAGTATTTCGTAACCTTTAGGTTTTCGGATATGTTCAGAAATATTCCATTTATTTGGATTTTATTGCAAAGCGGAAATATGTTGACCTTCTAAAAAATACGCCCGATTTCTGAGGGAAGTGATGAAAAAATAATTAAATAGCCTGTAGCCTAACCTATCGTAACATATTTAACCACGTTTTTTTATCAAAAGTGATGAAGTTGCACATTGTTCGCTTCCCAGTCACCCGATTTGACATATTACGATGACAAGTGTGTTTTTAGGTTATTTTTTTTTTATTAAACCCAAACTAAAAACCTGTTTATAGGTAAACCTTAGTTTGGATTTATTTTTAAAAATACCTACGGTTTGTGTGTTTTTTTTTTAATAAGTTGTCCTCTCCTTACACATAAGCAGCTGCTTTATTAGGAGAGTGATTGAAATATTGATGTTATATTATGTTGTAAATTTGTAACCTTGATAAATGTTTCAATAAAAAAAATCTGTGCTCATGGATGAGGCGCGCCTCTGCTTATATGTGTACCGCGAAAGGTTGAAGCCGACTTTCGAAAAAACCTGCCCCATTGTAGAATTCTTCTTGGATTAATAATGATATATATGTATATTGCTCTTCCCGCCTTTTTACGTGATTTACGCACGAGAGTCGGGACTGCCTGTAGCCGGTGTGACTATTGAATCCCGATTTAGGGAAGGCGATATATTAATAACTAGAGAAACTAAAGCAACAGAAGTATATTTCAAAAAAAATATTTGTTTAATAATGGCCATCCCGTATATTACAAAGCTAAAAATGAAAATATGTACATAATTATTCATATTTCCACAATCTTGGAATGTGGAGCAGCTTTTAGGGCATTAGTATCTTTTTCGTAAAAACGATTTTCAAGTGGAATTCTCATTAGGTAGTAGATTATTTGTTTTGAAATCAATTTACTAATGCATTTCGTATTTGAATCGTACCTATTTTTGACATACTGTCAAAAACCTATCTTTTACATACTGTAATTTTGAAATCGACAATAATAATTTGTCATTTTTTTGTGTTTCTTTTGACAATCGAAATGGGCCACTTACATGATTTTTTTTTAACCTGTTGAAAAGAGCAGAAAACAGAAAATTATTTTTAAGCGGTCAGAGAGGCTCCATTCATATAATCAAAAGTGGGTTCTAAAGTTTTATTAGCAAAATCAATTCTGATTTGATTCTTCACACTTTTTTCAAAGCAGGAAAATAATTTTCCTCAGGCCCTATTATGTCATCTGTAAAGATCCTATAACATAAAATAAACCTTTTTTTGTATTTCTTGGACATTAAACTGTATAACAATTTCTAGACATTTTATTTTGAATATTTTTATTTTTAGTGCGCTTTTAAAACCTTAGAAATAAACAAAAAATGAAATCAAAAATTATTTTAGTTACTAAAATAATAGCACTGTCCAAATCACCATTATTGACAATGTTTCCTTGTTATGTTGACTCCTCCCACTGTTTCCCCCCCCCCCCCCCCCCCCTCCCCTCTCCCTCCAAATCACCACTCCCAGTACCCCCACCTAATAAAATTAAATCATTTCTGTACTTGTATAATTTTTAAAATTGCTAGTGAATGATATGAATATGTCGAAACCGGTAGCAGATAAATAAAAAAAATAAGTAACAAATGTACATATATGTGAAATAAGGCTTGTGTTGTTTGTATCGTGAATTTATCATTATCTGTTATTGATTCTCTATTAAGAACAATCATTGACTTTCGACATGCCAAGTCACTTAAAAAGCTTATGTTACCATTAGGGGTCACTGAGATACCCCACACATGTCATAATTATTAGGTTTATAGTTGTGGTAAGAATACAAAAAAAATTCCAATGTCATAAATTTTATATGTATAACCTGGTACATGGAGGATTAGTAATTTTGGATCGGATATTTTGGTTGACAATGGGAATATTAAAAGCTATTCTTTGTTTGTCTAATTACATGATGAAATTCTTGTTGTTTCAGGAAAGTGCCGGTAATAATGTGGAAGCGGAGAGGCTGACCATGCACAGGTGTATTGTTTCCAGCATCATCGAAAGCGAGACGGTCTATGTGGAGTGCCTCTACGTGATGGAAAAGGTAGAACAGAACACCTTGTTTCATTTCTTTAACCTTTAACCGTTGATGTAATTTTTTTTTTGCGTGGCCTGTTAGACCTTACATCAGGGGTTAAGGGTTAAAAAAAAACTTTTTTGTTTGCAATCGTTTGGTTTCTTTTTCTCTGGGTGGCCCCCCCTTATCCGAGGTTGGCTATCATTTCTGCAAATCAACTGTTATTCATCTTCACAATTTTTTTATTATTTATGTCTGCCCTTAGGACATGATTGAACCAAAACTAGTTGGTTTTCTCAAATAAAAATAGTATCGATTTCAAAAAAATGTTTTAATCCCCTTTTTCAATTCTCACATATCTTGTTAGTCAAACCATAATTTCAATTTTACAATATTATAATTTTTAATTACTAAGGTTAAGACCTTCGAAATGCCAAGATGTGAAGAAAAACTTTTGTTTTCATGAGGGGTCACTGAAGTACCCCATGCTTTTTATCATTGCAAGGCTATGTTCATAGGTTTAGTAAGATTGGGTACATAGAATACCAATACGATAAATGATTCACAATTTTTGCTGAATTTTATTGACTTCGGTGACACCTATTGGCAACAGCAAGGTTAATATAAGAAATTATGTATGTTTTTTAAAATCAATTTAAAAGTTTATAGGTCCGATAACATCATGTTGTATTCCTTGTTGATCTTTTTATGTTTATTTTACCATTATTATTAAAAATACTAATTTTGGTTGTAACTTCATCTGTCTGTCTGTAAATCCGGTTCAATTGACTATATCTCGAATTTGCTTCGAATAAGTGTCATTTTCAAAATTTGAGGTTTTGGTTTGGAAAATTCAGAAAAGTGATAAAGAGCCTACCTATAATAAAATATTTTTTACAGAAAATTTTTTTAATTGCCATTTTGAAAATTGGAACTAATTTGTCAAGAATTCAATTGCCGTAATTTTTCACGGGTCTCTGCTAGTTTCTTACTATATGGCATTCAACAGCCACCGTGGTCGAGAGGCAAGGCTCTGGACTAGCAATTCGATGGTCGCGGGTTCGAATCACGAATGCTAATAAATTTTATTTGATTGATTTGCATTATTTCACAATTTATTAATTTAAAATAATATATAAAATATTAGCGGCACGTTCCAGAATGGAAGATGCTCTCAGTATCGCCTTGGTGTAAGACAGCCATTCAGAACTGAAACTTTTCTTGAATTGGCTTTAGCCATGTTTAGTGACCATATCCGAATAGCCAGGTATTTCCCCACATTCCTCTTCAATACCTCTTTCTCCTCCCCATTTCTTTCAGCCTCACAACTTAACAAGCTGTTGGGACTCTTGTAAAAATCATGGGATGTAACTAGACTTGATGGAGCAGTGCCGTATGGCTCCTTATCACTTTTCTGGATTTGAAAGATTCTTTTTTAATTTCTTAATAAATTCCTCGATGCATACATCCATCAGTTCCAATTTTGAAAAGTTCACGTTCTTACTTAAGATCAGACAGATGGATATTCTCGCAAAGAAAATTATGTTATTTAATGCTGTATTTAAGGCGATGCACTGCTAAGTAAAGCGAAATCGTGTGTTTTTGTTTTGAAAATTAACCCCCTTAGAAATATTTTAGACACTTTAATTAAATACTATGAGTAGAACACATTAAGGCGATCCACTAGTTCACTACTGTGCCGTGAACAGTAGTTCTTCGGTGGACGCCATAGGGGTCACTTTGAATAACCGAATTCGTCGACTAGCGGCCGTATTGTAAAATATCAACGCGAAAATGCATATTTTATTTTATTTTGGGAAGATTGGGTGTAAATATCAACTTTTTTTGCGATTATTATAAAATAAACTGAATTTGCCACATTACACAATAAAACCATATCCGAAAAGGGGTTTATAAATCGGAGAGTTTGGACTTGAAAGTGTGTTTTTTAGACCTTATACTTTATTTTTTATAGGCTTATTAAAAAACTTATTAAAAAAATGACCGATATTTTTAAGGGCCAAGGTATGTTCTAAACGCAGTATTTAATTGAAGCATCTACAATACTTCTAAGCGATCAAATTTTTAAAACAAAATCATATGATTTTGCATTATTTACTATGACTTCATCTTAAATAATAATAGCCTCTTAACCCATTGGCCACAGAATTAATGGGCAAAAAAATTGGCCTTCACCACTGAATTAATTTTGTACCAAAAATTGAAAACCTGCATTGGTGTACTAAATCTATTGTAACTTTTAAACCATATATTCAAATAAATTAATTTCTTTAAATTTATTTACATATTTGATTAAGGTAAAGAAAAACATTAAAATAAAATTTAAAAAATATATTGAAATGCGTGTAAATAAGGATACAAATATAACCTTCTCTTTTTTCGTAAGTTTTTTTACCACATTTTTATTCAAAAAGTTACAAAAAAACATATTATTCATAAATCAAACAATAATAATTTTTGTTTTTTACGTGCATATATACTAATGACTAATAAAATAATTTGGTATGATAGTCCTCAAAGCAATCAGGGACGTTCAGGGTCACTACCAAAAGCCTAGAACCACTCGCAATTTTGAAGAAATTAAATGGCGGCTGGCAGCATACAAAACTTGGAACACAAATATCAGTGAAAAAACATAAGAAACATTTTATTGCCAATTCTTCTAAATGAATGATTAATTATCTACAGAATGTTCGGCATTCAAAATTTTATTCAAAAATGTCATTGTTGAGCTCGTATTCCGTTTTTTGGCGGACCTACTCCAGCCCGTCAGCGTGCCGGGGTTTGTGGTTAAGTACCTGAGTTGCACACCCGGCAGGCTGTCGGGGTTTGTGGCCAATGGGTTAAATAATCAAGCATTTTTTTTATAACCCATTTGTAAGCCTGTGAAAAACAAAGTTTCAGACCTATGAAAACTGCTTTACAGTTCAAAATCTCCTACTTACACACCCCTTTTCGGTTACAGTTTTTTGTATAATGTCGAAAATTAAATTCTATAGAAATTGATCATAAAACATTTAAATATTTGTGCCTGAACTTCTCAAAATAAAGTAAAACACACTTTTTGGAGTTGTTTTTTTCTTGAAATAAATCAAAACAGGCTGATGATTTTAAACAGGAATTTAACCCTTATCTATATGAGAAGACTTTTACATGGTGCATCACCCTAACTATATTTTTTTAAATATCATTCTATATTCTGCAAAAGAAATGAATTTAGAAAAAAAATTAAAGTTGTCTTGTGTTTTTGCTTTCCTCAGTACATGAATGCGATAAAGGCCACACTCAACTCATCGCAGCCCGTCATAACTGAGGAGGAGTTCAACACGATATTCTACAAGATATCGGAGCTACACGATCTGCATAAAAGTTTCCTGAAGGGGCTGCAGAAAGACGTGCAGTCCTACGAAGAGCCGCTCGCTGTCGGAATACACTTCAAGAAGATGGTAAACTGATTGATTAATAATTGTTTATTATTAATGATAAACAGACTTTGTAACATGCCACTAGGGAATGCAATCTCGTTCTTGCGAGATCTCGGCCTTTTTTAGCGAGATCGATCTCGGACGAAAAAAGGGCGAGATCTCGCGAGTTTAACGAGATTGCACTCGAGCATAAAAACGCCTTATTCGAAGCGCAGACTGACACGGATGGAGTTGCGATCTGTCAGTTTCGTTCCGTGTGCGTAAGGCTGTAATTTCTAATAGTCTGACTAATTGGTGTATTTTGTTACTTAATCTGTAATATCTAATGGATCTACTGAGTAGATATAGTTTTATTTAATTGATAATAATATCTCAGTTTAATAGTCAACTCCACTTAGATAATAAGTTTCATTTTTTTGACTTCTCGTTGTTTTGTTTGTTATAAAAGAACTGTTTTATTACTAAAATATTTTTGTTTGATATTAGAAGAGACGACTGGTTATTTATTTTTTTTGTTATTTGATAGATACGTACGTCAAAGCTTACTACTTAGAAGTTAATTAAAAAATTATAGACAAATACGTCAAACAATGTTTGATGCATAAAAGTCTATTGAATAATTCGTGAAAATAAATGTTTTTCTTATAATTCTTATAATTTTTATTATTTTTTTCTTAATTTATTCAAATATTGTGATTATTTGCAAAAAAAAACACACAAAACTGCCAATCTCGCGAGATCTCGAAATTGGCGAGATCTCGCAGTATTGTTATTCATAAACTCGCAGGATCTCGCCTGAGACTCAATCTCGCGAGATTTGCATTCCCTACATGCCACTGTATTGAATTTAATATTTTGATATCCAACTGAGTTTCCTTTTTCTCAAGCCTCCGCAGGACTTATATGTTCAGAGATGCAACGGATATCCAAAAGATCAATATGTGTCCCAGATAAATAAAACCCGATATGTTTATCCGAGACACTATCTAAGTTACAAACCAGTTCTTCGAACATTTGTTTGTAAATAAAAAGGTAGCCGCCAAAATATGAGAAGAAATTAGTCGGAAGATAATATTGTGAATTCTGAATTTGAAATACGAGATTGACAAAAATTACTTTAAAATAAGAAATCTCGGTGGATGAATTGCTAAAGGTGCTTGTCCCGTTAGCTTTTTATTTTTCTCTTTATTCTTTTTCGTATTTTTAGATATTACTACTTACACTGCTGATCAATATTTCACCACTGCTGCTGACCCATCATGTAAACATCTGGTTTTATAGCCATGTTAATTCTGTGGTTTCGGAGTAGTTACACAACCGTTTTGTTAGGTGTGGTGTAATACCACCTAATGTATTATTATGTTCTATTATAAAATATTTATATAGTTAGTTTAATTGAATAACATGCTTCTTTCAACTTCTAGGCGGAGAACATCAACATATATGGCGCCTTCCTGCATAACTACGGCTGCGCTACCGGGGCGGTGAGGAAATGCTGCACCAGCTCGCTGCAGTTCCGCGACCTGACGCAGCACATCGCCTGCAGAGGACAGCCCATGTCCCTCGAGGACCTGCTGCACAAGCCCGTGGCCAGGGTGCAGAAGAACGCACTCGTACTGCATGTGAGTTAGATTTATTATATTAGGTCTTTCCATACGAAATTGGCGTTTTGTATGGGAGGAACATAAAGTCGATTTTTTTAATATAATATATTTATTTAATCAAAGTATGTACCATTGCTATCTATGCACTTTTGCCATCTCATAGGTAGTTCATCGATCCCTTTACTAAAAAAACCATTCGGACGGGAATCAATTAAATCTTTGAAGGCGGTTTGGACTGCCCCATCGAAGTTGAATTTTTTCTCTTGCAAGAAGTTATCCAAATTTCGAAAAAAGTGGTAATCTGTTGGGGCAAGGTCCGGAGAGTACGGTGGATGTCTTAGACATTTCAATTGAAGCTCCTCTAATTTGGTAGCCATCTGTTGTGCAGTGTGTGGTCTAGCGTTCTAACGCGCATTTTTTGATTTGCTTCACTCAATTCGTGAGGTACCCACCTTCCAAGCTTTTTCACCTTCCCAATTTGCTTCAAGTAGATTAAAACAGTTTTATCACTAACACCCCAGCCTGCAGCTAACTCGGACGTGGTTTGCGATGGATCCGCATCCACAATAGCCTTCAATTCTTCATTATCAACTTTGGTCTCCGGCCGTCCACGGGGCTTGTTCTGCAGGTCGAAATTTCCAGAACGAAAACGTTGGAACCAAAAACGCACTGTGTTTTCTTTTGCGGCACCGTCGCCATACACATCATTAATCCTTCGAGCCGTTTCTGCAGCACTGATGCCACGGTGGAACTCATACTCGTAAATAACGCGATATTTCAAGTTTTCCGTTTTGTAAACTAAGTGACGCAAAGAAAAAAAACAATTAAGGACAAACAAATGAATTACAATTTTCGAAACACAAATACATGAGTAAATAGCTGTATAAATTTGAATTTGGAATTCCTAACCAAAGAGAAGATATTTGAGATCAAAGTTGCCAGTTCGGCAAAACGCCAATTTCATATGTAAGGACCTAATACTAAGACTGCTCAAATGTACAGATGGAAGAAAGTTGACCGCCAAAGGTATTTCTGTATAATCGAACCTGCTGGGTGAAGGAGTGACGGTAGCAGACAGTGTTATAATTAGCACCATTTCAAAATGTAACTTGCTATTGGAAATCTGAGAAAAACCTCGATTCTTCAGAGATGTGCGATCTATTTGAAATTGCAACCTTTAAAGCACACGCATCAGGTGGGAATGCTGTCCTTGTTCTACTCTAAGGGTTGTGCCGATAAGATAAGGCTGTTTTCACGATAATATAACATTACCAGACATATGAGGCATACCTGACTTATTAACATTTTGCATATGGTTGAATCCCTAGTATATTTATTCCACGGTATTATTTATACTTGTTTACAAAATAATCTAAAATGCATTTAAATATTCTAATTCTACAAGTGTACCTGTGCATTTAAAATAATTTATATTGGCCTGTATTATATTTTGATCACTTACATCCTGCTGAAATTAATGTTTTTTTTATAATCTTGGCTATTATGCCAAATTGCACCAATGATTCATGTATGGTAAAATCATACTAAATACATTTAAAAATGAAAATTGTGGTTTTTGTACATTTATATGGTTTTTTCCCAATGACCAGCCTACAGAATAACTCCGTGCAGTTTAGGTGAATAACGGGACTTGAACTGTAGTTGAAGATTATGGGAATCCAAATCTGGACCAGAAGATAAATGTTATTTTGATGTGGTTTTGTCTGACTAATATGCTGTCTGATTGGGTTCCATGCCAACTCAGAATCAAGGCAACTCAACACCTCTTGAATAGTAATTAAAAGATATGATTTTTTTTCAATAATAGCCCTAACCTAACCTAGCTTAACCTATTTAACCAATTTTTTTCATCACTTTTAATGACTTTTTGAAGGAGGTGTTGAGTTGATTTCATTCTGAGTTATCCGGTCACCATCTGATTGCATTAATTGAAAAAAGAAAATTACAGTGGAATCCGTTTATAATGACATCGAAGGGAAATGACAAACACGTGTACACAAACATACTAAGCGGATGTCAAAGCATTTATGGAAAATATACAACACCCTGTTTTTGTTAGGTATATATATATATATGTATAGAGAGAAACACAGCATTTTTAAGACTCGTGACGAACGTCGTCGTGCGTCACGTGACCCTCCCGAACACTGTCGAAGGTGTTAGAAATCATGTCGGTCACTATAACCGACGTAATTTTCCATGAAATTAGGACATAATTTATTAAAAATGGGTCATAAGCGACATGTCACTATAAGCGAAGTCATTATATCCGACTTTGTTATAAAGAATTTTATTTGAAAACCAAACTTCGCTGTGTAATTACTTCAAATTAAGCGGTTGGTCAATACAGGCGGAGTCATAATAAACAGATTCTACTGTATATAAAACATATAAAAATGAAATTAAATAAAATATAAATTCGACATCATGACTTATTTAAAGTACCGAACGGCAGAACAGACGTCTTGGCAAAGCATAGCATGACGAGGGGAGTGGTGATGTTAAATGAAATTGCAAACCATTTGGATGTAAGTGATTGTTCTTTATATGCCTTAAAAATATTATTGAAGAGTCACTTGCCTAAATGCTGATAGGGTAACTAAATTGTACTGTAATTGGAATTATTCTGTTGTACAATAATAATAAAAAATAAAAAATAAAATAAAATAAATATAGTTCTGTTGTCTGTGATCTGCTTTAGTTATTACTTAGGTGTCATTTTCAAAATTGGAACTGATTTGTCAAAAATTCAAACTATCACTGACTTTTTACAGGATCTGCTGAAATATACACCCCTCTCCCATCCGGACCACGCCATGCTGACAGATGCCCTGAACATGACACAAAGATTCCTGGATGAATTCAACTTTACCGTAAGTTTTTTTTTTTAAATTATTTCTGTAAAATTTTTGGTTATGAGAATATATATACAAGGTAGGCCTTAAAGTATAATAACTTCGGGATGTTATAGTATATATCGTCGCTGGAAAGGATAAATGGCTAAAGCGCCATGTAGCTGTATGCCTAGCCTTCTTCTTTTTTTTCCAGCTTCGATATGTATACATGGTATCTGGAAACTGGTGGTACAAGTAGAAAACCGGTGAATCTACGATATGTTTGGAGTCAATTTTGTGGTATGTACAAATATGTATAAGTTTTTTTTAATTGAGCTTTCATTTTCGAGTACTGAAGTTTATTAGGTCAAAGTTTAAAAAATCAGTTGCTTTATGGTTAATATCATAAATATTTATTGACTTTTAAAATACAAAGTGTGGACCCAACTTCCAAAAACTTTTTTTTAACCCTTTATAGCCAAAAAAAAGGAAAACATAACAAAATCAGAATTTTAATTTTAATAAGGATTTTTTTTTCTTTCTCTTCTGATGTAGATTTACCAGTTTCCCGCTTTTACCACCAGTTTCCGGACACCGTATATAAGTGATCTTGTACAGTATAATTTATTATGTGAATTGTTTGGATGTTAATTGATGTATTTATTTTGCAGGGAGCGCACCGTAGATTGGCGAAGAACTCCTTCATTGTAGAATTAGCTGATGCCCACCGAAAGCTGAGACATTTATTCTTGTTCAACGATGTCCTCGCCTGTGCCAAATATAAGGTAATAACTGCTCTCTTCTCCTAACCTAACTCTCTTTTCTTAACTGGTCAAAGGCCGGCAAATTCCAGGAAAAATACGGAAATTTAGTAACAAAACACAATTTTGAATTGTATGTTTTGTGGATTAATTTTGAGCTATCGTGTATTTTATTGACCGAAACACATTCCTAGAACAATAAAATATGTACCAAAACAACATTACTTGCGTTAATTACGTAAATTAATAGGTTTTACGTTGTTTTAGTCGAGGAACAAGCATCAACCTTGACAGATAAATTTCGCGGCAAATTTGACATTTTCATGCCACAGATAAAATCGTTTAAAAATATTCTGGGGTTGCAAGGTGAATTAAATTTTTACCCATCATATCGGGTAATGTTGATGCAAGCGATTCTGACCTTGTTCTTCATACAAATTCTGTACATAGAAGGGCCAAAATCGCAGACAAACATGTTTTGTTCGAATTTTTTTCGAATTATTTTCTCGCGCCTGCGCACAATACGCGCGTGCCCGCGCGTCACCAGGCAAATAAGAGGTTAACCTCCCATTTTCAACATCACTCCCAATGTTATAGCACCAAATCAAGCTGGAAACAATTCTCTTGCTGCACATTTTACAGCCCACTCGCTGGCACTTCACCCTCAACTACCCTAGAAATGGTTCCACAACGACTCAATAAAGTAACATTTCAACGCCCCTTTGAACAGTCTTTTTTTTACATTATCTCCACACCGGAGGCCCTGAGTAAAATAATACCCCTCAGGGCCTGTGTTAACTTTGATTTTGCTGTGTGGAGTCTTTTGAGGAAAGGAAGGAGATGAAATTTTGGGAAGAAAAGTGTATGAGAGGTGAGTAGGAATCTGGGATTCAGTGTCTCCAAGAGTGACTGAGATCCAGGGCTTCGGTACCCATACCCGCCTCCCTATTTGAGACAGATCATGGTGTGGCAAGGTGAATCAATCTGATTTTTACGGTCAGTCTTTTTTTTTTTTATTTATTGCATTGTTTGTGATATAATTGGAGGATTTTTCAACCACCATGCTGGAACATACCTCTTTTGTGGTTTTCAAGTCTACGACATATATATGTAGATGCGGAAACTCAAACCTTCTTTGGTGTCAATGTTGATTTTGTAATTTTGTTGCAGGCCTCCGGAAGGGAGAAGTTCACCTTCGAACTGAAGTGGTTCATCCCTCTGCAGGATATTGTGGTGTACGAGGATCCAGCGGCCGAGCCCAAAGAAGCGTCCCCCCCCAACATAGTTTCCCTCAAGTCCCAGGCCTGCACCGTGAGGGACCAGATCCTGATGGAGGAGAAGGCCCTCGATGATAAGGTATATTCATACTAATTAAGATAGTGATAACAAAAAAATCCTCACTTATTGAGATCACATCAAATCAGTTGGTGATTGGTGGCACTGGGCATGGATGGGTTAATAAAAAGTCACATTCCCGGGTTGCAAATAATCTTTCAATATACTTCTTCAAACACAGCAAACTTTTTTTGTGGCACCATTTTATTAAAAATTAATAAACTACTTAGTTTTAACCACTTTTATGGTTTGAAAAACCAACATGTTTCTTAAACAATCAGGGTTTACTTAAAAATGTTGATTTTTTTAAACAATTAACCTGTTACGGGCCCCCTGAAACAAGGAAATTATGCAAAGCATCACTTTGAATTTTGAATTGAATGTTTTGTGGATTAATTTTAAGCTATTGTGTATTTTATTTACCGAAACACATTTCTAGAATAATAAACTATGTATCAAAACAACATTACTTGCAATTAATTTGGTAAATTGATACGTTTTACGATGTTTTTGTCAAGTATCACGCATCGGACTTTGACAGTTTGAATCGCGGCAAATTTGACATTTCGATTCCACAGATAAATTATTTTTAAATATTCTGATGTCGCCAGGTGAATGAAACTTGTGGCCATATCATCAATGATGTTGGCGCAAGCGATTCTGACCTTGTCCTTCATACAGATTCTGTACCCAGAAGGGTCAAAATCGCATACAAAAATATGTTTTTCAAAATTTGTTCCGCGCGACTTCAGCAAGTAAGAGATGAAAGTGGTAACTAAGCATTTTATTAACCCCTCAGAAAATCGCCAATATGCACTTTTAATGTCTTTAACGAAATGACATTTTACGAAAACTTTGTATTATTACCGCTTCACAAATAAAGCTCTATAAATGAAACATTTCTAAACGTAGCCAAATAGTAAAAACTGTTTTAGACAGGTTACAAAATAAGCTTTCGAATTATTATATTACACATAAATATTAATATTTGTAAATATTAAAATTTAGAATGCAAACATTAAAAAAATGTGAAAATGACTCACGTGATGTTTTTATGTGAAAACGGTACTAAAATCACAGATTAGGCAAACAACAATACTTATTCTATTGTATAAATGTGTAGTAAACACTTTTGTCACCTCTTTTTTTTTATCATTTCATATAAAAATATTTAATAAAAATTAACAACGTCGGGCGCCCGTAGGAAATTTGGCAGGATAAATTATGTGTCAGACTGCGCGTCTGACAGAATGTTCTTTTTATGTATTTCTATGGACAACTTGAATAGAGATGTGCAGCGTGATTCACTATCGACATTTCACTTTTTATTTTACGGATGTAGCTAAAACAATAACGGAGTTATAACGGTTTCTATGGAGACACACGCGCTGACGTGTAAACACGCTTATTGTACTTGACTGCTGTCGTATTTTTAACGCATATATCTGCTTACATTGCGGAGGGGTTAATATTGAATCTGATAATATTTTAATTGTCCTTACTTCCATCGTATAAAGCTGAAATTATTGCTTGTGCTATGACGAAGGACTTAGCTTACAGAGAATATTAAACTTGCGACACAGCAAACCTGTTGCTTTGTAAATGTTTGTGTTTTAGTGAAATTTCATCGATCACATTTTAATTTTGTGTAACACAATGCGACAACAGCTTACGGAAATAGCCGCCGATGGATCACAAATGTGACAGATGTGTAGATAAGGTTAAGCATGAAACCTCTGAAGCTAAAATGTGTATTCCTCTAAATTACTGTTTATGAAAACATGTTCATGAAAGTAAGTAAATTAATCGAAGTTTATTATTTTGCAGAAATTACGCCTTGGTGCGAATCGCGTGGCGGACAAGCACCGCAAGAAGTTGGCGGACCTGGAGGGGCAGCTAGTGAAGGCATCTCCGAACCTGGTCTTCCGCGTCGGCTCCAAGTCCACCCAGCGAATACAGACTTTCTTTCTTAGCTCCGACTATGAACGCACCCAGTGGATTGACTCCATCCACTCTCTTCAGGTTTGTTAATTTCAATTGACAAGGCAGTTTTGTAATCAGCTGACGGGGAAAACCTGCATCGGTCACTTTAAATCCTTACCCAAGATAAACAAATTTAATGAACATATTTTGGGACGTCGCTAGATATATGGATAGGGAATTTTTACAAATGAATTTCGGTTCTTTATCATGTTTCTACGCAATACAGCAAGGACTCTAACTTAGAAATGTTTTAAGTTGGCTCCCGCATTAGAGAGACGACGCTAGTTTTGCTGCTTTTCAACCAAATCAGTTAAAACCTTTAGAATTTCAAGATGGCCACTGAAATTTTGCATTTTGACTTTAGATTCGAGTACAACTCCCCTCTAAGCTCACCCTTGCCAATTCTCAATAAAATCGAAAATAGTAAGATATTAGAGGAAATACATTCTTACACCGACTTGCATCTAGTAAAATATCCAAAACTTCAACAGTTCTTTTTAAAAATTATAGATGGCAGCACTTCTTGTGTTTGTTTGTAGCTAACACGTGTAGCGAGTGTGTATGACGGACATTAGCAAATTATAATGCCTTCAGAAGGCGAAACAGCTGTCACGCGTAATAATAATTACACAGCAGAACTTGTTTAAAAATAAACTGTTTTTATTAATTTAATAATAATATTATTGATTATACAGGGTGTAACAGGACGTACCTGAGGGATTTTAACCATCAATTCCTGAGCATACTTGAAGAAAAAAATGTAAATAAAATTTTGGTCTCCCATGATATTTTTGATGTTTTTTTTTTATTTATTTTTTCTACAAAAACATTAAAAAATGGTAGGTGTTGGGCAGTTAGAGGCGGGGTGAGGAGTTGGTCGGTTACTCGGCTGAATGACATGAAGCGGAAGAATTTTTTTTTGTTTGAATTTGAAGAAAAAAAAAATTTAAAAAAAATGTCATAAAAAAAGTCACCGGAGACCGAAATTTCATTTACATTTTTTACTCCAAATATGCTCAGGAATCGCTGGTTAAAATCCCTCGGGCACGTCCTGCTACACCCTGTATAATAAAAAAATTAAAATTAAAATGGAGTTCTACAAATTAAACCTGATAACAATAAAAAAATTAATATTAGCAAATTAATTCTATAAACTAGCAGTTAAAACCCGCTCCATAAAAACACAGATATCAAACACTTCATCTTGCTCAAGATAGCCCGAACATCGGGTAAAAAAATTACTTCAGTTTGCAAGACAAAGGTGTTAATTTCTCCCTGTAACTTGCCAAAAACCAATATATAATATAAACTATCAGCTAAAACCCGCTCAACAAAAACACAGATATCAAACACTTCATCTTGCTCAAGGTAGCCCCAACATCGGGTAAAAAAATTACTTCAGTTTGCAAGACAATGGTGTTAATTTCTCCCTGTAACTTGCCAAAAACCAATATATAATATAAACTAGCAGCTAAAACCCGCTCAACAAAAACACAGATATCAAACACTTCATCTTGCTCAAGGTAGCCCCAACATCGGGTAAAAAAATTACTTCAGTTTGCAAGACAAAGGTGTTAATTTCTCCCTGTAACTTGCCAAAAACCAATATATAATATAAACTAGCAGCTAAAACCCGCTCAACAAAAACACAGATATCAAACACTTCATCTTGCTCAAGGTAGCCCCAACATCGGGTAAAAAAATTACTTCAGTTTGCAAGACAATGGTGTTAATTTCTCCCTGTAACTTGCCAAAAACCAATATATAATATAAACTAGCAGCTAAAACCCGCTCCACAAAAACACAGATATCAAACACTTCATCTTGCTCAAGGTAGCCCCAACATCGGGTAAAAAAATTACTTCAGTTTGCAAGACAAAGGTGTTAATTTCTCCCTGTAACTTGCCAAAAACCAATATATAATATAAACTAGCAGCTAAAACCCGCTCAACAAAAACACAGATATCAAACACTTCATCTTGCTCAAGGTAGCCCCAACATCGGGTTAAAAAAATTACTTCAGTTTGCAAGACAATGGTGTTAATTTCTCCCTGTAACTTGCCAAAAACCAATATATAATATAAACTAGCAGCTAAAACCCGCTCAACAAAAACACAGATATCAAACACTTCGTCTTGCTCAAGGTAGCCCCAACATCGGGTAAAAAAAGTACTTCAGTTTGCAAGACAAAGGGGTTAATTTCTCCCTGTAACTTGCCAAAACACCAATTAAACATTTTTATTTATTTGCAGTCATCCGCCCCTCCCTCTCAGTCTTCCACCTCCCCCCCGTCGATGATGGACCTGCAGGCTCACGTGAAGGCCTGCCGCTCCTATCTGGACTCGGAGATCAAGTCCTCGTACTTGATGCGCTCCAGCCGGGACGAGAGCCTGCTGCTGGGCGACCTGCATCTCAACATCGGGGAGATCATGAAACCACTAGAAACACCTGCAGGTTTGTAGTAAACCATTAAAAACTCGTCAACCTCCTCCTCCCCTGCTGATGAAGGCATGCTTGGACTCAGGGAAGGTTAAACACAAGTCATCTCATGTTAAAATATGGCTTCCGCAGTAAAAGCAATAGATCTCTGTAGGTAACCTTGATTCGTACTGTATTTTGTTAATAATGGCGCATATATTTTACAGACATGTATGTGTGCGTGGAGGTGGACTCGTACGGCCACTACTTCCGCAAGGCCAAAAGCCGTCTGGTGTGCCACTCGCCGCAGCCCAAGTGGAACGAGACGTACGTCATTGAGCTGGAGGGCTCCCAGCACGTGCGGGTGCTGCTGTACGAGGACTCGGGGGGCCTGCGTCCGCAGCTCAGGGGGAAGTGCACTTTGGAGGTGAGAGATTACTCCAACATTTTTTACTTCTCTCGCAACCCACATTTTAATGGAATCATTGTTATTTGAAATTTCAATCACTTAATGCTTGCGAATTAAGATCTGAACACATAGTACAATATGTAATACCAACGCTATCATTTCTCACCCTGCTTGCCTCCTCAAGTCTTGAAAAAATAAAACAAAAGTCTTGAAAACCCTTCTGGATCTCGCTCCAGAAGACAGGTGGAAACTTAAATGGCAATTAGCAGATGTAAGAAATGCCCATCTCATTTTTGACCTTACAGACAGACAGCCTGGGTTCTCACTGCCTCGTAAGCTCTGGTCCTCCATCCATAGGATAAGGTGCTCTCATAGCCAACTTATCCACTTGATGCACAGATGGGGTCTTAAAGTTTGTGCGATATGCGATTACATTGAGAGGTAGACCACCGAACATGTCTTCAACATTCATTTCCTTGCAGAATCGATGAGGTCCACAGGGCTACTAGACTTGTTCACTGACATACATGTTCCCCTCTGATCCCCCGCTATTTGAAAGAAGAAGAATAATACCTTACAATTTAAAGTATTAAGTGTTTGTTTGTACAACTAACCTCTTCCTGTGTGTACAAAGGAAACTCTCCTTCAGAGTTTTCCAAAAATTCCTTTTCCCTATACTGTTTACCGATTCTTGACCTAACCTAAAATGAACTTGTGTTTGAATTGCAGTTGAGCCGGCAATGGCTGGGCGAGCAGCAATGCTTCAGGACCCTGACCCTTGGCACCTCCTCCATGACCATCTGGATGAGATTCGTACCTTCGGAAGTCACCCTGAGGAGAGTTCCCACAGCCAAACCTGGAGGTCTGTTTGGGGCGAAAATACAACAAGTCTGCAAGTCAGTATCCTTTATCTTATATACCAGTATCATTTATACCCAATTCTTTTTTTAATTTGTCAAAAGTCATAGGTCAAAAAACACTGATTCTGAATTTTCATTATTTGTTTTTAGGGTGTTTTGCCGTGTTGCGCTACCTCCTTCTTTATCCAACGTTTTGAACAGCGTTGCTGTGTCCATCATCAGGGCAGATTCGACAAATGTGTTGGATCTGCCGCATCTGCTCTGATGATGGACACAACAACGCTGCTCGAAACGTTGGCTAAAGAAGGAGGTAGCGCAACACGGCATAACACCCCAAAAACAAATTACGGAAATACTTTTGGCCGTGAAAATCTAAAAACGTAACTGATTCTGAATATTTGTGGTGTTTTGAGGGACATACTTGACTTGTGATTAAAGTAAGTCAAGTATGTCCCTTAACCCGGCCTGTGCCGCTTGTGCGCCGGCGCACAAAAATGAAAAATCAAAATTTTTACGCAATTTTGACCCTTATGTATAAAGAAAGTGTATGAAAAACACGGTCAGAATCGCTAGCTCTATTATCGCCCTTTACCATAGAAAAAGCCGCAATGCAGCCGGTCACTCCGAATAATTTATATGAAATTTTTCGTCGGGCGGGATGTGCGCAGGTCTTGCGCATGCGCGAAAAAAAAATATTTTCATCTTCGATTTTTACCCTTCTATGTACAAAATTTGAATAAGAACACGGTCAGAAATGCTAGCGCCAATATTCTCTATGAGATGGGTAAAAATTTCATTCACCTTGCAACATGTAAACTCTCTTAGAAAAAACAAACAAGGTTTACCCATTTCAATGCACTTCAAAGATAAGAGTAGCACTGATATGAAAGTAAAGGTTAACTATTTTGCTGATTACTTCAAAAGTGTATATGTCGAAGATATCCCAGACAATTACATACCACCACCTTCCATTATTGAGAGCATACATATCCCTCCTGTACACATCAATATAAGCGACGTTAAATCTAAAATTAAATCTCTGGACAAAAACAAAAAGGCCGGACCTGATAACGTGCACCCCAATATTCTCATTAATTGCATTGCTTCACTGGCTGAGCCGATTTGTCTATTGTTTAATCAATCGCTTGACACAGGTTGCTTCCCGGACATTTGGAAACGTTGTTATTTAACGCCTATATTAAAAAAGGGTAATAAAAGTGATGTCACTAACTATAGACCTATATGTAAGCTATCTATAATTCCGAAACTTTTTGAAAAATTACTTCTTGATAAAATTTCCCCATATATTAACAATCTCATTGTTCCAAATCAACATGGATTTTTGTCAGGCAGGTCAACTCTGACAAATCTCTCATTATATGAAAACTTTATATCAAATGCATTAGCTAACAGAACTCAAGTCGATTCCATTTATACAGATTTTATCAAGGCCTTTGACAAAGTGTGCCATAAAATTCTACTGGTTAAACTACATAAGCTCGGTATTGACGGAAAACTTTTAGACTGGTTTGCGAGCTATCTATCTGATAGAGTTCTACTTGTAAAAATTAATTTGTTCTATTCCAATCAATTTAAAGCTACCAGTGGTGTACCTCAAGGGTCCCATTTAGGCCCAATTTTGTTTTTACTGTTCATAAATGATATTGTTGACATATTTGATAAAGATGTAAATGTATTGCTTTTTGCAGATGATTTAAAAATATTTAAAATCATCAAAACCGCTGAAGTTTGTGCCTGTCTACAAAATAATTTAAACAAATTAATTAGTTGGTGTTCTCTTAACAAACTTTATCTGAACATAAATAAGTGTTATTCAATAAATTTTTACAGAATAAGTCAACCAATTATTCATCCATATGAACTTAACAACTCTACCCTTACCTCTGTCGAAGAAATTAATGACCTGGGCATAACTTTTGACTCTAAATTAAACTTTATATCCCATATAAACTCAATCTATAATAAAGGTATCAAAATGCTTGGCTTCGTTCTTAGAAATTCCAGAGGTTTCAGGAATATTTCAACTTTAAAAATTTTGTATACATCCTTAGTACGTAGTCAAGTCGAATATAACTCCTCGATCTGGTCCCCCCATTTTAAAATACATTCAGATTCAATCGAAAAAATTCAACACAAATTCTTAAGACACATTAATTTTAACCTCGGTATTCCCATTGAAAACATAAATTATAATTACTTGATGAAAGAATTAAATTTATTAAGACTCTCAGATCGAAGAATTATATCCGACTTAATATTTATGTTCAAAATTGTAAATGGTAGCATAGACAGTCCTGATTTAAATAAGCTCATTGAATTTCATATTCCCACGAGAACCACTCGTTCTAAAATCCTTTTTAAATGTAACAATAATCGGACTGAGTATACGAAACACTCACTTTTACCTAGGTTACATGAAGTTACTAATAGATATGCAGATGTGATAGATCTATTTAACTGCACGGAACAAGGGTACAAGAAGGCTATGCTATCATATTTTTTAAATCACTACTAATTTTATTTGTGTTATAGATTTTTGCATGTAAAGGTATCTCTGTTGTCACTTCCCAATGTATCGTCACAACTAACTGTTATACATACACTGTTTTATCATTACTGATATTTTGAATATGAATTTGTGACATGTAATTAGTGTTTATGGCATACTTATGCCGTTTGTATTAAATAAATAAATAAATAAACATTAGAAAATTTTAAAATAATTTTTATCTGTGGGCATCTCGAACTGTCATTTTGGCGGCCGCGTCAAAATGCCGATGCGTGACCTCGAATAAAACATCATAAAACCTATCAATTTACGTAATTACGCAAGTAATATTATTTTGGTAAATAGTTTATTGTTCTAGGAATGTGTTTCAGTCAATAAAATATACGATAGGTTAAATTTAATCCACAAAACATTCAATTGAAGATCGTGAAATTTCGGTGTTGTTCTGGTAAAAAGCCTGGCCCTCAGGGGGTTAAACTCCCTGTATATATTTTTACATTTTTACTCTCAGAATTAATAGATCGTTCAGCTTTTCTCGCCGTTATATTTTTCTCATCTTGACATAATTTTTTAATTATCTTCCACTACGAATTTATCTAACCTCCAAGCAATCTTGAAACTTTTTCTAACCTCACTGTTTTATCCCTTTTCATTTTCCCTCCAATATTAATCCAACCAATAATTCAAAAGAACTTTTTATTTTTTTATGGCTGTTTTGCTTTAAAAATAGAATGTTTTCAAATATGGCAAATCTTAACACGAAAGTACCTACCCCAAATTTGTAACACTGACAGGGTTGTTGGTTTTTATTATGTACCTAACATTGTTTTTATTCTGCCCTCCCAGACGACAGAAGCGCGATATTCCATTCATCGTGACATCTTGCGTAAGAGAAGTTGACAGAAGAGGGATGTCGGAGGTGGGACTTTACCGAGTCTCGGGATCTGCCTCTGATCTTTCCAAATTGAAGAAGTCTTTTGAAACAAGTGAGTGCATTTATCTCTATTATTGATTTTTTTTTTCATTTTACAGAGTTTTGAAAGTCCTGTAATTTTGTTGAAGTCAAAGTACACAATTTATTTTATTTATTTACAAAAGCATGGAACCTTAAATAGGTTTCACTGTTATAGAATTTTTGTTACATATTCATAAATACTTTTAAATTAATATGTACCAAATCGTTTGATTCCCTGTCACATTTGACACTGTCATCAAATCGGCCGTCAACAACGCCGTTTAGAATTTTTTCACATTTGGCACTTCAAATAAGGGGTCCCATAAATTGCCCTTCTCAATAAGGAACTTGTGTGAAAAATGTGGCCTAAAAATATTTATTCATATAGATCAATAAACACTGATTTTGAATATATACGTTTTATTAATATGTAGAATTTATAAATCGTCATTTAAAAACCATTATAAGAGATTTAAACGCCCTGTGATTGGTCAGCGGATTCTGACAGAACTTAAAATGCGACCTCATGGGTCCGGCGGCCGCGTCTATAATATATACAAATTATTTCAAAAGAATTCATGTTTTTTGAAAATCTTGCAAAATTTTTAAATAGAATTTGTTGATAAAATGATTAGGTTAGAAGGTGAACATTCATAAAAATAATTGATTGGAATTCCTTGTTCTCAGGACATAAGCATTTTGATGACCATTGGGTTTGACAGCTTAGCAAGCAATTTAAGATGTATTTAAGTTCTGATGGACCAAGAGGGAATTATGAGCCACAATATTTCCAAACAATCATTTAATACATTTTACTTTTTATTATCAGATTCCTACGAAGCTGAACAGCTGCTCAAAGAGGTGGACATCCACTCCGTGACGGGCATCCTGAAGCTGTACCTCCGCGAGCTGCCCGAGGCGCTCTTCACGGACGCCCTGTACCCCAAGTTCTTCCAGGCCTTTAGCGTACAGGGGGGGCAGGGAGGTGGTGGGGAGGGGGTCGGCAGCACCGCCTCACTGCGCCAGCGGGAGTTGCAAAAGTGCTATGAGATGTTGCCCGACTACAATAGGAAGTGTATTGACTTCTTATTGGGACACTTTATAAGGTAATACACCATTTACCGTCACTCTTTATTTTCACGCTATTTATAAATGATTTTATGAAATTTGATCTTCACGTCTATCGCATGTGTTATCGATCGGCAGCTATCAGATGTCACATTTGATATATAAAGTTTCACTAAAACATTAAAACATGGCACATTATGGTAATTGAAACAGCCTACTTTAGGTTAAGAAGTAAAAATAAATCTGGGAAGCGGGTATGGGTACCACCATCCCGGAAACCATTTATTGGATAACCAACACCTCTGCAATTGGACACCCCAATGCTATTTGCTATGTTGGTGAATTAGTGGGGATGCATCTGCCCAACTGTACGGCAGGCTTGATCGGGAGAGACTAGTTGAGGGAGACCTTTTGCCCACTCTAGCATGACTCTCGGAACATCGGAAAGCCTTGCACTGCAGTGGGAGGGACGGATTCATACTTTCATCCCTCCTGGACATTTTGACCCCCAAATTCCCACCTACCCCTCATACCTTTTTCCTTCCCACAACTTCCTATCCTTCCTTTCCCACACGGCATCCCCAAAGATGACATAGGCCCTGGGGAGAATTTTTTCCTTGGAGCTGTATAAAGCTAATGTAAAAAAAAATCAATAATAAATGCTTTTTAAACTGACTTCAATTTATTTCCACAGGGTGAACCAGCACGAGTCCGAGAACAAGATGTCCCTGCACAACCTGGCCACCGTGTTCGGCCCCACACTGCTGCGGCCGTCTGTCCGCCCGGATGCGGCCAAGCAGCGCGACCTGCTTGCCGCCGGCACCGTGGATGTCATGGCGCAGGCGGGCATCCTGTACTGCCTTCTGCAGCATCGCCACCTCTCCTCGCGCATCTCCTCCTCCAACAAAGACGCCAGCTGATTGAGACAGTAGATGGCGCTGTATAACGACATCTAGTGGTGTTTCGTCAAATCACGTCAACTTTTTTTATTTATATCGCCTCTCCTCGTCATATGAAAATGCCAGCTGATTGGGCAGATGGCGCCTTACGACGATGACTAGTTCTTTCGCAACTAAAAGTGGTGTTTTGTTGAATCATGTCGACTTTTTATTTATATTGTCTAAATTTTTTAACTTTGCGTATTATTAACTGATAGATTGCATTTACCATTGATGTATTTCAAACTCCATTGCGTTTGATAGCCATCAAATCGAAGACCAATCGACATTTGAACGATCCCGTTTATCTTTTGATACATCTCAACCTTAATATCTGCTCACACACGGCACCACAATAGATACCATAAATATACTATAATGACTATTTGGGCCCATAAAAAAACCAATATTGTGAAGATTTCTAAGGAAACGCTCATTTTGCATTCATGGACAACTAGTGAACTTTTTGGACAAATGTGTGAGCAAACCCTTATTACAAAAGAAGTGATGTTTCGGACCTGAATTTTTTTAGAATTTCTTGGGGTTATCTCTACCCCCCCCCTTCCCGCCTTTGAAGCTATTTAACAAAATGATTTGTTTATGTTTGATGATCACATACTGTGAATCTCATTCGGTTGTTGCATGGCGCTTATATCGCCTGTTGGGACATGTTTTTGTGAATTTAACATACCGTCAAGTTAGAATATTATAAAACTGTAAACTGAAACTATTTCAATTCCATCCAAACTAAAATACAACTGTCTTATCATCATTTGAACAAAATCTAAAAATGAATCTACATTTTCAGCGAAAACGGCTTATTACATTATTAACTATTGATATTGTTATTTAAAAGCAAAATGTCCAAATTAATTAGTTTATAATGGAACAAAGTTTTCCTATTATGTATTTCTTTTAGAGTGCCAGCATGATTGTTACTTTTATAAAATGAAAATGCGGTATAAAATATTGTATTTAATGGTGGTGTCCATTTTTGTCTGGCGGTTGAATAAAATGTCGACGTGTATCAAATTATAGTGTCTTGGAAGAGTACAATCGAAAGCGCACAATATTATATAAATTCTTGTCCATTTTTCTTCAAATTTGACTCTGAAAGCAGATGCGGATTAATAATAATAAGTGATTTTGTTAAGTCTAGAATATTGAAAATAGTGTTTTTTTTTATCGTGGATCTGTCTTCAATTATTTTCTTGTAAAAAGAATTCAATTGTCAGTGATTGATGGCTCATGATATGAGAGGATATTTTCAAGATTTTAAAATACTTATTACAGTTGTAATCAATGTTTACCTTTACCTTAGAAATGCATCGATGTTTCTAATTTGCAATAATAATAATATATACCTGTATGTGGACATTTATTTTTGTAAATGTCCTTCTTGCCAGAATATTTGCTGGCGTGAATAGTTGAAATTGTCAAAATTACCGTTGCGTAAATTTATGACAACTTTTGTGCTTAGAAATGAGTTGAAGTATTCAATATGTTTAACAGTTTATATCTCCAGTACCTACATACATACATAAATTGTAATATTTAATTTATGTTCACGATTTTTAAGACATTTTAGAAATGTGTTGTTCTTTTATTACATACAAAACTTTTTCAGAATTTAATTTTTGTAATTTGTTTGCAATGCGTAATCCATTTATGTTAGAATCTTCTTGGTGAAATTTGGAAGAAGAAATATTTGCATAAAAACTATTGTCTCCTGAAATACGACATCCTTTTTATGCGTAAGATCTATGAATTAAATGTAAATATTTTGGTTGTAGGTGTTATGTAAATTCAACCATAAATCAAAGAGATGATAAATATTTTCTTGATTTAAAAAAAAAAACAGTACAAAAGACAAAACATTTAAAAGTGTGTGGTACGTATGTAAGTATGTACTAAAAGCGGAAGACATCAATCATTCTAATTTTTTTATTTTGAATCTTTGTGAAAAAATGATGAAATTGTGGCCGAATAATTTGACTAATAAAAAAGACTTGAGCTGTTTCCAAATGACCGGCGTGTGATAGGATAGGCAGCAGATTTAGAAATGAACATGTGGAGATTTAGTAATTACAGTATCCATTACATACCAGTATTCATTTCAACATTGCATTCATCAAATGTTCTCGTAGTGGCTTTAGGTGTGTTTTTGTCCAACCAATGTTAGATTGTCACGGAAAGAAAAGTCTTCCTAGAAACCTTTGTATTTTATAGATTTGTGCCAGAGTTTAAAAACAAAACTCACCCATTGATAATAGATTTTTTATTTCTTGGATCGAATTATAAATACATGGTTTAGATTCTGCATTATTACGGAAAATATTACATTTACTCAAATATGTATGTAACATATTTGACTGCTTTTGTAATGTGTATTATTTTTTTATTATCATTATTTGTAGATCAAAACGGTGTTCTAACATATACGAGTAGACAACCTTGTATTTAAATCACATCATTTTTATTTTCGCAAATAATAATGACAATCTAGTTTCAAAATAATAAACACAAAACAAACTTAGTTATAGGATAGCCATGAAAATTTTCTTATTTTAGAAAGTGCATTTTACTAACTTTTTTCATAATAAGTATTTAATTTTATGTTTAGGCATATTTAATTTAAACATACATTTTACAATGTACATAATATTATTTATAATTTTAGTAACGCATAAGATTTACACTTTACGCATAAGATGGTGTTTTTGGTGCTTTTTCTTAGATTGATACATTTCTGTTTGTGTTTTATCTTGCAAACCATTTCTTGATTGCATTTATTGATTTATATTTAAGATAACACAGCTAAAAATGAAATTTATATTTTAACTATAATAGTATTTTGGTAAATTCTTAAGGCACTCGCTAAACTTTTATTCGGTTAACGGTATAACGCAGCTTAATTTGAGATTAAAAATATTTCCAATAACGTCTTTTACTTCTACAGTTTGAGTTTTGTTACTTGTTGAAGGTGGAATTCACCATTGTCCGTCTCAAGCTGTCTTTTGAAATCGTTCATACTTAAAAAATATCAAATGAAAATCAATATGTAGTAGCAAAACTGAGTATTTATACGTAGACTTTACCAGTTTACACTATTAATTCAAAACAAATTGTTAACAATTTGTAATTTATTTAATTTCACCTGATTCATAATGCTTTACGTAGTATATATTTAATGGATGAATTGGGTTAAAGTTACCATTTTAAGAAAATATTTTTTTTTTATAAATAGTATTCTAATTGATATTTCAAAATGTTTTAACATGCTTATTATTTATAAACAATATGGTTAAAAAAAAATTATTTACTCTCTTTACTTCCGCATTGTTGGCAAAGAACCAGAAAGACGTAATGTATCATGAAATTTGAATTTTCATCATGTCTTAAAATTGTCAGTATTTTCGTATTAAGTCTGATGTTTTCCATACATGTTAGAAATATAACATGTACGCCTTTCTTGCTCCTTTGTTGGTGTAGTTATACCGTGTGCGTAACACTCAAATGTACTAATATTGAACATTCAATTTTAGTGTTTAACCCCTTGTTTGCCGGGGTAATTGGGGTTGGTTGTCCACCAATAAGCGTTCGCAAAAAACGGCAGCCATGACACCCAATGACATTTCGTGTCCAGCGATTCTGACAGTGTCCTTGAGAAATTTAGAACAATAGAAAGGTCAAAATCGTAATTAAAGGAATTTTTCCCGCGCATGCGCAAGAACTGCGCACATTCCCGCGCTCCGGTAAATTATTAATATAAATTATTTGGAGTGACCTGGCACATTTCGGTTTTCTCTATGGTAAAGGGCGATAATAAAGCAAGCGATTCTGACCGTGTTCTTCATACACTTTCTTTATACATAAGGGTCAAAATCGCGTGTAAAGTCTCACGACACGCCGGCGCACGAGCGGCAAATAAGAGGATAAACCATTTTATTTTCGAATAATTCTAAATTGCTTAATTCTCTATGAAGCAATCAACATTTGTGATTATGTATAATGTTTACATAATCGAATAACATCTACATAAAATATTTTTAGTAAACTCTAACTATAGTTTAATGTCATTTTGTAGATTGGAACATTGCAAGTGACAAAAATCGTTACTCATCATAAATTACGAAAATATAACAAGTGTAAATATTATTTGATAGTGTTGCTAATGGCTTGTCTTAGGACTGTATGAATTGCCTGCTTGTAGTACAGCATAAATGTAGCTAATTTAGATGTAACTATGTAATTTTTTTACCATTGCAGGACTGAATAGTGATTGAATGATTGATTCGAATACATGTGCGTGTAAAATTAATAACTTATTTGTAGTGCAGTCTAACCCCATTCATTCAAAATTCACATGACCTAAGAATCCATATTTCTATTGTCTTTTATTTTAACTCCAATTAGTTGTTCCGCTCATTATGCTATTGCTCTAAGCCATTTCTTTAAACCGTTGAAACTAAATTAACATTTGGCTCGTAACTACTATGTACTACCAAATATAATAAAGTTCGTAGCAACATTGATGATGCCAGTAAATTAGGTTTTTATCTGCAAATGTTGTGATGAGTTGAAAAAAATCACAAAAACTGTTCAAATAATTCCTATTTCCCTCAGGCTAATTTGTTCACTTTTCGGAACGACTCGTATAGGTCTCATAGAAATAGTTGTGTCACCAGTACTATCATAGTGAAAAAGATGTTCTAAACAGTATTGGAAAGCAAAATCATCACACTATATGTTCAAATCTAAAAGTTAACCATAAAATAATTTAAATGTACACCTTTATGAAACCAAAGTTTCCGACCGATACTTGAAAAAAAATCTATGAAACTTTGTGAATTTTTCATTAATTATTTTTACATGTAATGACAAAAAGTCTGGTGATTATAACGTTTTATGATACATTTGTCCGATAAAATATACGTGCATTTTTTTTCATTACCAGTAATTTTAGTTAGAAAAAATGTTTTTAATTTTCTGATACGTTCACAAATATTCCATTCCATACTGACAGAATATGGTCAAAGCCCAAGGGGTTAACCTTTTCTTAACTTCGGAGGAGCACGCCGCTAAGTATGTTCAGGAAAATGTTATAAGCAGGGTCCTTACAAACAAACTTAACTGTATCTGACATAAGAGAGGGATTAATTTAAAAAATCTTCTTGCAGTACATATTGACATTAACAATTTTTATCAAGTTACCTTTGCATGCAATTGATAGATAAAGTTATGTATAAGCAGTGTCATGGTTGTGTGAAGCGTAGAGATTTATTTTGTTTAGTAATATTCGCATAATATATTTTTAAAATTATTATTGTGTTTATTGCTAATTTCACAAACAATGTCAGAGGCATAAATTCAATAAATTATTTGTTCAAATCATCCACTTTCTGTCGTTTAATTCGAAGAAGGAATTCTTGTGAATTATTATGGTTTTGTTTGTATATTCCTCTAGTCGCATTGTCAGTTTTTATGCAGTTTTATAAATTTAAGATAGGAGTAGAGATAAATTTAAAGTATTGTATTATTTTTTTATAATTTATATTTATAATGACTTATTTTATCTCATATGGTAACATTAATTGCATACTTATCACTTAAGTTTATTATCCAACTAATACATACTAACATTTAACCAACTTCACATATTTCATTTCTATTACAGGGTGGCCACAGACCTGGAAAACTGGGAATTATTAGTGAATATATAAATATTTTTAGAATATTAGGGAACTTTTCGAAATTTGAAATATTAATAGAAAAAAATTGTCTGAAATTAGAGTTCTAAATTCAAGCCGGTATTCAAAGTAAATTCGTATAAATGTGACGTTTTTCTGTGTAAATCGAATTTCCTAAGCTGCCAAATACAGATATTCTAAGTAAATTCATAAAAAATACGACATTTTTCCATGTAAATCGTAATTTCGCGGGAAATTAAAGTCACAGCCGGGCTCGAACAAAAAAAAATTTTATGTGATTTCACAGCCGATTACCGACGCGGCCATCCTCTCAAATTTAGATTTACAAAATATATTTTCGAATTAAGTACAAAGACAATTTTTCATGCGCTTTAACTAAATTTGAAATTACGAATTAACTAATTTTTTTAAATTTTTTTTTTTTTGGGACTTTTTTTGAAAAAGATAAATGCCAAAAATGCAATGTCAAATTTAATTCATATATAAATTTTTTCACTTTCAAAAATAAAATTTTAAAAGATGTGCCCCTATATCAAATTAAATATATCAGGCAAAATTGTGAAAACTGCTCTGGAATTTAGAAATCTGTTTTCTGTGGCCACCTGTATTACGATTGTAAATTTAATACCTGTGATTAATAACTTCAATTCAACTAATTGTTTAATATAAATAATTGAGAACTTTGAAAGGTAAATCATTAGAGACCCTTGCTCGTGAATGGATCAAAACATAATTCTATTTAAAATGAAACAAAACATTGTCGAATATATAGCAAGTCTAAATTTAAACAGAGTTGATAAACTTCGCTAAGCATCCAGTATCTGTGGGCAATGGTGGGGTAAAAGGGGACTGTGAGCGTGTTGAAAAGGTTTTTGGAAACTTTCTATGTACACAAATACATAAAAATATACCCTCTTCAAAATGATTTGCCTGTACTATGGTATACATTCGAACTGTAATATATATGAAATGAACTTAGTAAGTGTTGACAGCTTTTAATAAATTACTTTTTAACTAACTTCACATAATAATAATTTGTGTTGTAATTAACTTTACGATCTCCTCGTCTAAGAGAAGTTGCTATGAAATAACTGCATAATTAATATAGTATTATTTTGCTCGTGGAAGTGTGGGAGTTGACGATAATTTATTTTGCAATTTTTTTTTTAAATGTCAATTATTAATTTGTAGGACATACTATGGATAACTTATGTACGTGTGGCAATATTTCGATGTGTTTAAATTCAAAGCAATCTTATCTCATTTATATTGTATCAAAATTGTGCTTGTCCAACAAACTGTATGTCAAATTCACGAAAATGTTTTGCCAACTTTTGCTCAAATTTCTTTTCACATCCGATAGAATAAAATTATCTATAACCGAGACTGATAATTTTTTAACCCTTTTGATAATATGAAATGAAATGATTTTCCAAGAAAATATCAAACTGTTATCGTAAAATCAAAAAAAAAAAATGTTTTCGCAAATGTTACAGGGGCCAACATTTCAAATGTGCTCATTTGCATTATATTAATCTTATTACAATAAATTAGTGTATTTATAATACAAGTAATATTTAATGTTGATTTCGGTGAAGTTTTAGAATTCACAATTCCAAAAAAGTGCTTCATTTTTATTTATAATACATTTTAATATAATATGTTTTTTAGTGTTTAAGCCAATTAAATTTGAACTTGTGTAGACTTGTAAAAATTACAAATATAAGTATTATAAACTTTATTCTGGTATTTTTTACTGCCCCAGTTGTATTACCTTAGTTTTAATATTTTAACGTTATCATGTCGATCGTCCGATATTATTTTTCTGAGGAACCATTTACTTTTGAAACTGTTTAGTTGTGGAATACGTTTGATCGTCTGCGATACTTTACTAAGCATGAATATACGAGGCATATCCAGAAAGTAAGTGTACTGTGACCACAACGGGCGGAGGTTTTTAGTTTTTTGAGGGTTGGCAACACTTAGTGGTACAGGGGGGTCTCCTGACCAGAAAGAGTATCGCAGGAACATTGTTGTACGTAAACTCACGATTTAGTGTCCAGTGGCGTGAAAGTTGTCGGCAAAAAATCCCGCCAAGTGCTGTGATCTGCTTTTTACTCACGGAAGAAATAACACGTACAAGAAAAAAGGGTGAGGATTTCTGAGCTCTATTGTTACTGGAGATGAAACTATGTGACTCATTACATTCCTGGGAAAAAAAACAGTCATCAAAGTGGCGTCACACCAATTCCCCATCTGTGAAAAAAAGGAAAACCACAATTTCGGGCAAAAAAAATCATGGCCTCAGTGTTTTAGGACCGAAAAGGCATCATTTTGTTCAAATTTCGGCCTCAGATTGAGATCATCAATACACAACAATATTGTGTACCCTAAAAAAACTCAAAAGGAGCATTTAAAACAAAAGGAGGCGAATGCCGACCAGAGAAGTTTGCCTTTTTCACGAAAACGTCCGATCTCACAAAGCCTTAGCCACCAATAAGATCATGGACTCATTTGATTGGGATGTTTTGAACCACTCCCCGTAATCCCCTGACTTGGCGTCTTCAGATTATCATCTTTTCACCTTCCTAAAGATATGTATGGATGAAAATAAATGGCAGAAAGTGGCCCTGAAGAGGGGGAAGGAGCTGGCGGGAGAATTCTTCGAGAAGGGCAAAAGAAACTTGTGCCACGGCTCACCACATGCATTGAACGGGTTAGCAATTATTTGGAAAAATAGTCAACAAGTGTATCAACAATATCCTGTATTTTTTTTTCTAATACACTTTTTCAAAAAAAAAAAAAAAAAACAGTACCTACACTTACTTTCTGGATATGCCTCGTATCATAATATAATAATGTATAATTAATAATTATAATATTTGAACAACAAAAAAGAGGAAAAGGAAGAAACAGTTCAAAATCCAAATAGCTATATAAAACTTCTTCAAAGTGGTTTTCAGGAATTATTTAGATAGATTAATACTTAAAATCGTTAAGAGTATTTCGTAAAAAATCGTGTTTGTAAGTTATTTCATATTTTTTATCAACTCAACGAGAATGACTTGTGCATTTTAAAAGATAATTATTATTGTCACCGTTAGTCGTATAAAGGAGACTTTTTTTAAGGAAATTATCATTCTCATGCTTTATACAAGATTCATGGAGTGTTTTCATTCTGTTATCTGGAAATAACTTACCGAGATGCATAAAAAATCTTTATTACTCACGCACATTCATCACAAGCCTCATCTATTCATATGTATAAAGACTTAAGTGTCAGTTATCAAAAGTATAACTCACCATACGCTTTTATCATTGTTTATATTTGCCGTTTTTAAATGTCATCAGTGTTTACTCTTCTTGATACAATGCTTTAACATATCTACCGGCTAATAGCTTCATTAGGCTGGCATTCATTTGGAAGTCTGCACTTCTAAAGTTCTAGTCGATCTAGCTTCCTTCCAGACGAGGTTTTAATAGTTCACCAGACTTGTACATTTCCTTACAAGTTCTTATAGTTGGCGTTGGCCACCATGGATTTCCTCAGCATAGCGTACATCTTGCAGATGATATCCCGGCATTGGATATTGATATTATTGCTGACGGTGATATTATTCTTGTATACCCACTATACTAAGACTTTTGATCACTTTCGAAAACTCGGGGTGCCGTTCCTCAAACCGACCATTATCTTTGGGAGCATGAAACCGAGGATCAAGCAAGAAATATCACAGCATGATTTTGTTCTCCAAGCTTACAATCATTTTGCGGGATCGCCGTACGGAGGTAAGTACAAATTGAATGTATTGCATAGTTTTCATAGATGTGTGGCAGTTCATTCTCTCTTCCTCCCCTTTTGATTTGATCATTGACATTGTTTTGATATTACATATTTAATAGCTTGTTGTTGACCGGTTGGTGGCTGAGTTGGCATCGCTTTTGGGTCCCAGGCGTCGCATGTTCGATTCCTCGGCAGGATATGTCCTTAATCATGACACAAGCAACGTTGAAAGAAACTGAATTTTGGGATCAAATGATCAATCAGTTTGTTTTTAGACAGTGAAAAATAATGCAATATATTTCTATTTTTGAAACTGACAATTTATGATGAAATTCCAATATAATAATATAATAAAACAAATATGAAACTTATACTGATACGAGGAAACTGGGAATAACAAAAATAATTAAAAATTCAGCAGTCAAAGATGACTTGGTAACAAATGTAAGGAAACCTATATGTATATATGGATAAATCCTTGTGAACTGTCCTTCTCCTCCCCCATATGTTATGTATATAAACCATAGGTTAAGAATAATTTCAGGTAATGGAACGAGTGATCAACGACAAACTGCTCACATACCTCGAGAAGAACAAAATTATTAACGACCGTCAATACGGATTCTGGCGGAACCCCTCGTGCGGTGATCTTCTCGCGTACGTGACGCATGTTTGGGGGCGGTGCCTGGAACGTATGAACGTATAACGGTGAGACCCAAACGGTTGCACTGGATATTTCCAAGGCCTTTGACCGGGTTTGGCACAGAGGGTTTGTCAACAAACTGCCTTCTTACGGACTTCCCGCATCCTTATGTATGTGGATTGCCGACTTTTTGAGGGAGAGGTCAATTCAGGCGGTTGCTGACGGTTTCACCTCTTCCTCGCATTCGATAAATGCTGGCGTCCCACAGGGATCGGTTTTGTCACCGACTTTGTTTCTGTTGCACATCAATGACCTCTTGTCATGTGCACCGATTCATTGTTACGCGGGTGACAGTACAGTCCATGAAAGCTTTTTGTTTGACAAACCCCCAAAGGGCACACAAACTCCAATAGCTCGGAGGACTTTGAAGCAAAGAATGGACGGTTACCTCGAGAGTGTTTTTTCTTGGGGTAAGAATAACCTCGTCGAATTTAATGTTTCAAAGACCCAATCATGTTTGATAACGTCTAAAAGAGATTGAAATGAAAATCTAGTCTCCTTCAACGGAAGCAATCTTCCGAACAGGATCTCCATCGATATGCTTGGTGTAACTTAAGTGACCAGCTCAGATACGGGGGCTCCATCGAAACCAGAGTTAAGTTAGCCTCTCAGAAACTGGGCGTACTGTACAGGGCCCGCAGATACTTTAATAGTACACAACTGCTAACTCTGTACAAATCGCAAGTGCGCCCCATGGTTGAATTTGGCAGCCACCTCTGGTCTGGAGCTCCAAAATACCTAAAAAAAAACCTTGACTCTGTGTAGAAACGGGCGGTCCGTTTAATAAATTCTCCCATTTTAACAGACGGACTGCAATCTTTAAAGCATAGGTGTCAGGTGGGAATGCTGTCCTTGTTCTACCGGTATTACAATGGAAGATGCTCCGAGGAACTAGCGTCATTGATCCCCTCGACACCGGTGCATAGTCAGGAAACACGCCAAACACGCGCACAACATTTATACACGGTTTTTTTGTTTTTTTTTTTTGTGTGGAGGGTCTTTTTGAGGAGAGGTAGGAATTTTCCTCAGGGCCCCCTGTGTGGAGTTAATGTAAAAAAAAAAAAATTGTACCAGTCTGAAGATGGCTTTAACAAGCTGAAACCGGTTACGGTCCATATTTGTTTTATTATATTATTATAATGCAATATATTTTCTTCATGGTGTGTTCTTTTTAAGGTTTCTTTGAAGGACAACAGCCTATACTGATGCTGAGGGACCTGGAACTCATTAAAGCTGTAATGGTTAAGGATTTTGACCACTTCACTGATAAAGCGCCAAAGAACAACAAAAACCCTTCTTTTGTAAATAAAATGCTCATTAACCTTAAGGTAAGGTACTTACTTTAAAATATGTCCGGTCTAAAAGTAAATATTTTCAAAATATCCCCATGGTAACTTTGCAACTTCACTAAATAATGAGATAAATTCATTTCACTGTAGTAAAGTAGAAAAGTCCGATAACCGCCATTTATTTTTGTAGAAGATTATAATATATTTTGCGATCTTATTACATGTAATACAAATAGGTATGCAAAAGTGTATACTTGCCTACCTCAGACTGGTTACCTACCACTGGTGAATTTGAAAAAAAACTGTGAACTGTAAACAGTGAAAAATATAGTATTATCTTTAAACAGTTCTACCTGAATGTCGTATGCGTATGCGTGATCTACGAAGTTTCACTAAAGCATATGCATTTTGTCAAAATATGATGGGATAATGAGCGTTGTAAAAGTTGAATGTAACATTTGATTTCAGGGAAGTGAATGGAAAAGTGTCCGGGCTATCTTGACGCCCACATTCAGCTCTGGTAAACTGCGAAATATGGAAAACCTGCTGCAAGAATGCGGAAAACAAATGACGGAATTCCTTCATAAAAGATTGCAAGGTAATTTAACCGAATAATTATCCTATTACTACCACAGACTACCTGGAGGTTACCCTTCTTGTACTAATCTGTTGGCTTTTACTAGTGTTTGCCATATAATGGAAACAATTTCTCAACACGCGTGAGGACATTTTGGCATTCGTTTACGCAATTTGGTTACAGATAGCACACAATCTCATTCGATGCGTGACTGTTTAGTACTAAAATCGGAAATACGACAATTACTGCCACTCTTGAGATCTCTATAATATGTCTTTATTTTTGTAGTCATTGAAAAACCAAAAGCCAGGTGTTTAATCTCCTGTTACAGATCGACGATTATCGCTTTTTTTAGGGGTCGATTCTCAGCATTTGATTTGTTAATTTATGACATTTTGTTATTTATTTTGAAGATGGCAAGTCGGTTATGGAAATGAAGGAGTTGACCGGGCGCTACACTCTGGAAGTGATGGGGAGCTGCGCTTTTGGGCTGGACGGTGCTTCACTGAGGGAACCGGAGGCTCAATTTAATAAGGTTAACTTTAAACTCTTGACCACCCCTATCGTTCATGAATTGCATTTATTTTATTTTGTGTTTCTACTATTACACAAACTCGTGTTACAAACGGAAATCTACGTATCTACGTACGGATCCGTCATGATGTGTAGCAGTGTGATCAGTGGCGACGTGTGATAGAAAAATAATAAAAATGTAGAAAAAAAATATCATCAGACAGCAAAACCACTGTAACATTTTTACTATTTATGACAACCGGCATAGTGCAGCGGTAAGGCGCTTGACTTGTATTCCGAAGGTCGCGGGATCGAATCCCGGCGTGGCAAATAAATTTTATTTGATTAATTTGTGTATTTCACAATTTATTCATTTAAAATAATATATAGTATATTTGCGGCACATTCCAGAGTGGAAGATACTCTCAGTATCGCCCTGGTGTAAGACCACCATTCAGAATTGAAACGTTGCTTGAAATGGCTTCTGCCGTGTTTGGTGACTAGATCTGAATAGCCAGGTACTTCTCCACCTTCCTCTTCCCTATCTCCTTCCCCTCCCCACTGCCTTCAGCCTCACAACATACCCCAATTGGGGATGCCATAGTCCCACTGGCTCCAGACGGGAGCAGTTGGGACTTTTGTGCGGTATTCATGTAAAAAAAAAAAAAAACTAATATACATAAATATATATGCTGTTACATTCTGTTTTTGAGGAATTTTATTTTCTAAAATACACTTTTTTTAAATACATCTGTTTGAATTTCGATTTTGTTTTCTTGAACGAATTAATGCAAATCTTGAAGTGGAAATTAACCCACTTCCCGACATCCGATCAAGCTGAAACTCGGCAGATAAACTGGTCGATAATGTTGGTGGTCTTCACACACACACACACACATTTTTCTATGAAACTAGTCGGCCCAACAAATGATTCTACTACATCGTGCCGTTCCAGGGCGTGGCGCAAAATCTAAACTGTTTTCCTATATATAAAAAATAGATGTGTTATAGTAAAAAAAACTTTGTTTCTACAGGTTTATTTTTTTGATGAAGTAAAAAATATTATTTATATATTATTTCAGATGGTTTCATCATTATTTTTACCACGGAAGAGTAAAATGTTTTTGACATATCTTTTCCTTCTGTGCCCGGCTCTGTTTAAATATCTCATTATGATCCGATCCACTCCAAAGCAATTAGGCTTCCTCCAAGACGTAGTGGACAAGACAAAAGCTGACAGAGAAGACCCAACCAAAAGGTAAACTTTACTAAAATCCATGCATATATAGTGCCGCTTAACCCTTAGCTTAACTTTTGCCTTTTTTTGTTTAATTCCAATTTTGTTTGCTCATATTTAAGTTAAATGATAAAAATTATTTTTAAAATGTGAATTATTCATAAAATTGATGCAGTTAATAAAATAATGGTTAAAAAAATAATTGGTTTTAACCACGTTTATTGTTAACCAATATATATAATTAATTAATAATCTATGGGAATTATTTTTTATGCAAGTCGTGGAAGCAGTTTTGCAGATCTGAAAGACATAATTCAACTTTACAAGTGGAGCATTCCCAATTTATTATTTCAGTTCAGGCAATTATTTCCTCTCACACCCAACTTACTGTCAAAAAATCTAACTGAATTACAAAATTGTTGGTAAACACAATGTTATTCAAATTTTTAATTAAGTTTTTGGCAGAGTCCAATAGATGGCAGTAGTAGTTGTGAAGACGAATGTACAAAAAGATATTTGCACAAAATAATCAAGTAAAATGTATGACTTTTTCTACTTTCTACTGAATATACATTTTTCTATGGTGTTATTTGTTGCAGGCGTAATGATTTCATGCAGTTAATGGTGGATGCAGCCCAAAAAGAAGTGATAAAGAATTCAGAGGAAAAAGGTTAATTTAAATGCATCTGTTTATAATTTATAGTCAACTAGTGAGTACCCGGCATGCGTAACAATGCCACTCAAGGAAAGAAATTGTTTCTCACTGCTTGTCCTTTCCCATGCATCTCCCTTCCCTCCCCCGTTTCCCTCCCGCATCCTCTTCCACTCCCGCATTCCTAAAAATCCTTAGTGTGAGGTACGATCTTACTTGCCGGGAGCCTGCCGGGCACGATCGTGGCAACATTGTATAGTGGTGATTGGCCCGTATCGTAACAGCGGAAGATAATAAAGCTGGCTGCGCACGCCGGTTTAATTTTATCGTTTTACTACAAAACTACCCCTAAAAGTTGGAATTTCGAAAAAAGTTATTTATCTTTTTTACTTATACTATCATGTAGAAACACCTCCCGAAGTTAATGCACTTTACTCCCGGACACCCTGTATAGAGCTCACCGTTATATATAGTAACCTATGCACCACAAAAAACCAAAGATTCAGCAATGAATTGATTGCAAAATCGGATGAGTGGTATTGGAAATAATTTCATAACGCTAGAGCTCACCATTATATATAGAAACCTTTGCAGGCATATGCACGCCAAACCATCACGTTTGGATGAATGGTGTAGGAAGACATACGGGACAACAAAGAAATATTCATTTTCATGTATAAAGATAAAAATTAGTGTCAATTAGTCAAGTGACACTCAATCGAATCCGTATAGCTGAGTATTATCATAGCAGGTGTGAACAATTATAATATTTCTATTTTTTAAATTACCTACATGATGGATGGATGATTTGTGATGGAACCGGTTTTTAATCTGTGAGAAATAGTTAGGATGCGAATTGTCCAATTATTTATTGGTTTATAAGTGAAACCTTCAGAAAACTAAAGTAGACAAGAGTGGGGAGGCTACGAAGCACCGCACAAAGAGGAGACCGATTATACTACCTCATTCTCTCACAAACTAAATCCTATAGATGTATGTGTTCTCTTTTTGGTGTCGCTATGTTTAATCGAGTTTCAAATCACAATGGTACTTTATATCTCCGTTCTACTTATTTATTTGAGATCAGCCCGGTTTTATTTTTAAACTGTGTTCTGAAGACGGCAATAGTAGGGTTAGTTCCTGTGATATATGCAATTATATCCATGTAGTAATTCGGAAATGTTCGGGTCCGCCGAACGTTGCCGAAAGGGCTTACGAGCCGGGACAGCGCGCTAGTCTGTGGCGGCTGCCAGATCCATTCTAACTTCCGTTATAATCAGTCGCTACCGAGACAAATAATATACTACTTATTGAAACTATTGTACATTACAATAAAGGACGAAGAACTTACGTTTATCTCTTAATTATTATTGTGTGGCTAGTAAGGCCACAATAAAAGAACATCACAATTGGCGCAGCCGTATTAAACAGTTCTATAAGTACAAATTGGATTTTTAAAAAAAAAATTACCAAAGCAATTAAGAAATTTTTTCAAGGCTACCTACAGCCGAGACGGAACATCGGAGTATTTTTTGGGTTTGTCTGACCGAGATTAAGGACCGGCAGAACAAACCGAGGATATCTCTGGCTATTCCTGGAGCCACAGTCAGAGTTCTGGAGTACCATCCAAGGGTACTCAGAAGCAAGAGGCAGTGGTCGTTTTTGGGGCTCAACAGAGCCTTTCCACGAAGGTGAAGTTCCGAGGGAGTGCCGAGGGAAGGCATTCATACAAGGCAAACAGTGCTAGTGTCGAGGAAGGTCACTCACTCATCAAGAGGAAACAATCTGGAGACGTTGCAACCGCAATTTCTAAGTTAGGTTTTGCATTTCTTACTTGTGGAGGATTTGTCTGGGTTTTTTTTTTTGTAATTTTTTCCGGGGTAGTATTGTTGTCGTAGCTTCGCGTGATTATTTTTTTTTCCTTTTGTGAAGATGGAATCGGCGAGAATTCCACCGTTCTCTCACATAAATGGAGATTGGGATGTGTTTCAACTCAGATTAGAGCAGTTTCTCGTGTTACATGATGACATTACCGAGATTAAGAAAAAGGCTTATCTGATAAACTCGCTTGAAACGGAGACCTTGACTCTTCTGTCCAACTTATGTTTCCCGATTAAAATCACAGATGTTACGTTTGAGAAATTAATTGAGTTGCTAAAAAAACATTGTGGTAAATGTAGATCTCTTTTTCAAGAGCGGGAATCATTTTTCCAAGCTAAACAGAATCATAACGAATCGATTAGGGATTTCGCCGCCAGACTGTCATTCGGTCATTCTGTCAGTTCGGAAACAGGCTGGAGGATAATCTTGTAGACGTGTTTGCAATCGGTCTACTTCCGGGTCCAGTACGGGTAAAATTGTTTGTTGAAGGGCCTAAACAAAACTTTAATCAACTAGTTGAACTTGCAGTGACCGCGAAAGGTCCTGAGGTCGATTCAATCAAGATGAAGTTGGAAGTAAATTCGGTAAAGGAATTTGGAAGATCGGCTTCTCCGGCGCGAGAAATAAATTCGGTAAAGAGATTTGGAGGATCGGCTTCTCCGGCGCGAAAACTTTATTATCGGTCGAATAGTTCCGAGTCATGTAGGTCGGATAAACAAGTTAAAACCGGTTCATCTCTAAAAAAGTGTAAGATTTGTGGGAAATCAAATCATGACACTCATAACTGTAAGTTTAAGCAAGCTAAATGTTATTCTTGCGGTAAATTGGGTCATTTACAGAGATTTTGTAAAAACGGGTCAGTAAAATCAGTTATGAATTGTAATAATGAAAATATTGAAAATGTAGCTTTTGTTAAGGTAATCAAGGCACAATTGAAATTAAATGGGAAATCCTTCGAAGCGATGATTGATTCAGGTTCATCAGTTTGTGTTATTCCGGAGACATTGTTTTGTAAACATTTCAGTAATATAGAGTTGTCACCCGAAACACGAAAAATTTCAGGTTACGACGGGAATATGTTGACTGTTGTGGGTAATGCAAATTTCAACGTCGAATACAATAATCTAGTTAGGTTAATAACCTTTATCGTTGTGACAAACGGATCGGTTCTGGTTGTAGGAAGAGATTTCATGGAAATCTTTAACCTCAACATTAGTTCAAAACAAAGTGCTATCAATTCAGTTTCGTCAGAAGTTTTTGAGAGAAAACTAGGGCGATTTAATAAATTCAAAGTGAATTTTAAAGTGAAGAAAGAAGACTACGGGTCTGATTTCGTAAGTTTTGTTAGCAATTGTGAACATCTTGACGTTAATTCGATTAGGGAAGCCACTAAAGTAGATACGGTCATTCAAGGCGTAATGGCGTGTTTAAGGCAAGGGTGGCCCAAACGGGTTAAACGCGAGGAGGAATTATGGAAATTCTGGATAAAAAGGAACGAACTTTCGATTGTTAAGGATTGTTTATTTTGGCAACATAGAATTATTGTTCCAAGTTCGTTGCATAAAAAAGTGTTAGAGCTCGTGCACCGTTCACACTTAGGTATTGTAAAGATGAAAGGGTTAGCAAAAGGTTATTTTTGGTGGTCATCGCTGAGCAAAGATTTAGAGAAAATTGTTCAGGAATGTCCAGAATGCGCGTCGACGAAACAATCTCCGCCAAAGAGTCAATTATCGGTATGGCCTAATTCTGGGAAGGTCTGGAGTAGGTTACACCTGGATTATAATGGACCGCTGGCAGGGAAAATGTTTCTGGTCGTCTGCGACTCATTCACTAAATGGGTTGACTGTATTGAAGTTCAAAGGGCAGATTCAGCTAATACTATATTTGAATTGAGGAAATTATTTTCAAATTTTGGCTACCCTGAACTCATAGTGTCAGATAACGGAACTTGTTTCACGAGTGAAATTTTCCAACAGTTTCTTCGGGAAAACAATATTAAATTCATGTCATCTCCAGTTATGCACCCAAAAAGTAATGGTATCGCTGAAAATTCAGTGAGAACTACTAAGAGTTTTCTTAAAAAACTTATGGTAGGAAATAAATTTCAGGTTGATTACAAGGATAAATTGTTACATTTTTTGTCCGATTATAGAAATACTCCACATTGTACGACAGGAGTCGAGCCGGCAGTTTTATTGTTTGGTAGGAAACTTAGATCTACTTTTGACAGTCTCGTTCCGAAAGAGAATGAACGGGTTGTGTCAAAACAACATGATTTGGCGAATAAAAATATTGAGGTAAATCAACGTAAACAAACTAAGTATTATGGTGGTGTAAAAACAAGAAATTTTATTGTGGGACAAAAATGTGTAGTTAAAGATTTCAGAAAAAATAATAAATTTACATGGGTAAAGGGAATTGTTACAGATAAAATTGGAAAAAAATTATATTTGGTAAAAACTTGTGATTCTCAATTAATTTGGAAACGTCATGTGGATCATATGAGGAACTTGTCAGTGTCTTGGAGTGATGTTGAGTCAGATTTGCCAGATTCCGCGTCTGATGACACGAGGACTGAGCACTCTGAGAAAGAGTTGTCCAATCTGTGGAGTGAGTTGACGGTGTTTTCTCCTGATTTCAGATTTGCGGAGGGAGGAGAGAGGTCACCAGAGGTCACAGACACGGCAATCGCTGGTCCAAGTAAAAGTTCAAATCTCTGGTTGGGGAGACTCCGCCCAAGATAGTCCACAAGGAAGGAACGGAAAGCCTTCTAACTTAATATAATTTTGTGTAAAATATTAATAATGATGTGTTTATGAAAAAAACATCATAAGAACTTGAGTGAAATATCAGTATAATATTTACAGTGTTTGAATTATATAGAATCATGAAATACTTAAATATGTAGCGACTGATTTACAGGGGGAAGGGTGTGATATATGCAATTATATCCATGTAGTAATTCGGAAATGTTCGGGTCCGCCGAACGTTGCCGAAAGGGCTTACGAGCCGGGACAGCGCGCTAGTCTGTGGTGGCTGCCAGATCCATTCTAACTTCCGTTATAATCAGTCGCTACCGAGACAAATAATATACTACTTATTGAATCTATTGTACATTACAATAAAGGACGAAGAACTTACGTTTATCTCTTAATTATTATTGTGTGGCTAGTAAGGCCACAATAAAAGAACATTACAGTTCCTAAGATTAGTCTAAAATAAGGAGTGAAACCCCGTTGTTGTTTTTTTAAAACATAGCATCATTACATATATATTATGACAACCTCTGTTACCAATCTTTCCCTTCTTTATCTTTACTAAGTATAAAATAAAGTCGCTCACGCTGCATGTGCGCTAAGATCTTTTAAACTACACAATGGATTTTCATGCGGTTTTCACCAATAGTGATTTATGAGGAAGGTTTTTGGGTATATAATTTGTCGAGGTTTTGTGTAAATTGGTTGATATACATAATATATCTGGCCAAGCGGCAGCGGGCAGCGTGGTGTGGATTTGATTATAAAGGTTTCGTTAGCCACAGCAACGTGTGGCCGGGTCTGCTAGTAATTAATAAATTACAGGTTAAGTCGCATTGAGTTTGTGTATTTGGACATAGTTTAGGCCGAAATATAACTAATTGAAAAACTGAGATAACCTGTATTGTATTGTGTGTATCATGTTACAAGTGAAACATCCATTACAACTTTGCAGTAATGACGGATGAGATGATCCAAAGCCAGGCCATCTTGTTTATCCTGGCTGGCTTCGAGACGTCCAGCACCTTGCTGAGCTTCGTCTGCGTGACCTTGGCAACCATGCCCGAGCTGCAGGAGAGGTTGAGGAAGGATATTCAGGCAGCGGCTCAGAAGAGAGAGAAAGATTGCATGTATGACCTTATCAATGACGTAGCTCTTCTGGACCAGGTAATATCGGGTAAGTTAATTTTTTTATTAAATATCAATTTTCTAATTTCAGATTTATATAATGTATGGAAATTGCAATTTCTACCCCAGAAGGCTGTTTGTGAACTTCATTTCAAAATTAGAATTAACTTAGGACAGGTTGTTTCAAAAAATTTAACGGATTCATCAAATATTTGAAGTTAATTTTCACATTCTGTGTAAGTTCTATTCAAGTTCTATGATTATCTCAGTTCTATGAAGCAACTGGCCTATAATGATATAATAACAGAACTTGAATAGAACTTACACAGAACGTAAAACTAACTTCAAATATTTTACTAGTAGTTCTGTTAACCCCTCAGGCTAATTTGTTTGGTTTTCGGAACAATTCATAGAGGTTTCATAGAAATCGTTGTGTCTCCCTTACTATAATGTTTAGAAATATGATCTAAACGGTGTTAGAAAGAGAAAACACCACGCTTTATATTAAAATCCAAGCACTAACCATAAAATAATTAAAATGTATACCTCTATGAATCCAAAGTTTCCTGTCGCAATTTGAAAAAAAAATTATGAAACTTTGGGAATTTTTTATTAATTATTTTTATATGAAATGACAAAAAGTTAAATGACGATAAATTTAAAATACATTTTCTTAATGAACTGCGTATTTTAATTTATTTTTTTTACCAGTAATTTTAGTTAGAAAAACGTAAGGTGAGCCATTTTTTAAACTTTTTATGTTTGCATTAAAAAAATTTATATTTCAAAAATGATATAGTTATTTCAAATTATAAAATTTTAAAGCGTTTTTCATCGCCTTTCAAAAACAGTTTTTAGTTTTCGGATGCGTTTCGCAAAGCCCAAATATTTTGACCTTTCGACAAAACGAGGTTCGAGTCCTGACTGATTAACAGTAAATCTCGCGTACTTAATCAATAAATTCAACAATTACAGACACATGAAATGCCAAATGGTTGAGCTAAAACAGGACTTTGCTATGCTCACTCAATAATTTTTAATAAAAATATGAAATAGAAGAAGACACAGAAAAGTATAAGGTTTAGTTTGTGACTTAGACTCCAACTCGGAATCTTTACCAATAATCTCATATTTCCCAATGACGTTATATAAATAGACTCACAAACTCAAGATATAATGTGGCAAGTAAACAACACTCTTTTGTTTTCAGCGGTTTTCAGTAATTTCTTAATTCAAAAGTTATTCATGTATTAAAAAGATATGCTACTTCCACACTGAAGCCAATCCTTTGTTCGGAATTGGAAGGCTGGCCGATCGTATGGTGGCTGCGGCCAACCCTCCAACTCCAAACTCCAAAATGGCAGACGTCGAACAGCTGTGGCTGCATATCTTATCAGTTGCCTACAATTGTGCAGGCGATGCTTCGGTTTACATACTCCCGTAATAATATTGCGCAGACTGACGTGTTGGGCCAAACTCGCGCAAACCAGCCATAGCCGATCGCCTCAGAGTCGATCCCGGGCCAACTCGAACTCCAACCTTCCAACTCGAACTTCCAACACACAAACTACCCCCTACATAATTGTCCGAACTTTCTTTCTTAGTGGGTACCTACTGACACATACTAAGGTAACTACACTCTTCACCGTGGATGTAATTTTATACATTTTAACTCGTAGGGAGCTACGAACCAACTAAAAGTAAAACAAATTTAACAATCACTTAGTTTCAACCATTTTGAAAACTGTTTTAACATCTTTAAAAAAAACAATATATTGCGTAAGCAAGCTAAAACTAAATTAATAACAAAACAGGCGAAAATATCTTCATACCAGCGATGGGCACTACCAATATATCATCGGTGATTTACTCGATCATTTTTATTATCTATCATATCACACGGAGTCATAGCTACACTCATTTGCACATGCATTATTGAAATTGTAATTTTCGCAACGGCAACACTGAACATAAACTTCAAACAGCATTCCAGTCTCGTAAATCCGTGAGTGATGTATTAATGTCGGCCTCATTTACTTTCTCGCCCCCCCACACTGACACCGCATTGTTGCTCCGCCTTACTTATAGTAACATCCTTTAAACAATAATTGTGTTAAATTTATATTATTTAAAATTGTTTAAGACAATCAAAGAATGTGTGTGTATTTTCTCTAATGAGGTATGAATTCGTTGGGCAGGAAATATGAAAATTAATTGTATTGTTTATAATAAACGATAATTATTATTATAATAATAAGTAATTTGCGTATACTTACAAATGAAATGTTATTTCTTCGCTTTTACTACTGTTTGCCGTGTAATGGAAACATTTTTTCATCACGCAGGAGTGCATTTTGGAGCTTTCTAAATGCAATTTACCTACTGGTAAGACACGACCTTATTTGACGAGTGGCAGTTTAGTACTAAAGTATATACTAGTAATCGAGACTAGTGCAATTGCCTTACTTTTGGCATCCCACTTTGAGATTTGTACCACGCGTCTGCAGTGTATAACGTCATTGATATTTTCTTAAAAAAAATTTTTTTTAAATTATTATTATGGAAATTGACTGCTATCTTTGTATCAGTGCGCAAAGTTTTGGACGATCACATAAAATAGCTAGTGTCATGAATAAAACTATTAACTTTTTAAATACATCTATTTTAACCGGTTGAGAAAATTTGACACATTTAGGGCCGGTTTTATAACCATCCGTTTGTCACGCTTGATACCATTTTTGACTAATATTTGGTCTACCACTTATAAACATTCGCAAGGCTACCAGTCGGTTATGTAGCGGTTAAAGCTTTACGGACCGATTTTGGTCAGTTAAATGGATAACGATACTTTTGCTGACGTTTTTTGACAGTTGTAAGTAGGAAATTGTTCTCGGCGCTCGGTTATTTATTTATTATCAAAATCAGTCAGCAACGCCAGCCCAGCTTTATTTATTTTATATGTTCAATTTATAAAATCAGTTTATTTATAAACAAGTTCTGCTATGTAATTATTATTATGCGTGACAGCTGTTTCGCCTAGTTGGATAATGCCTTCAAAAGGCGATACAGCTGTCACGTGTAATAATAATTAATAATTACATAGAAGGACTTGTTTATAAGTAAACTGTTTTTTTTTTAAATTGAATAATGATATTATTTATAAATTGAATAATAATATTAGAATGTATAAAGGAAATGAAAATTATAATGGGGTTCTACAAATTAAACTTTATAACACAATTGTTGGTAAAAGGTTATTTATTTAAAGTAAGTAAGTTCACAGATCACATAATATGGTAAAAATAGTCACAATGTATCAATTCACTAATTAACTGAGCAAGGGATCGGAGGGAACCTTGCCGTTAGGCTTTGGGAACAACAAAACTGACTGTGGTTCTGCTTGGAGGGTCGTACCATAGGACGAAGCGCAACTAAGGCAGCAGTCGGGGGTCTGGTTGGTGCTTTACTTATGGTAGTAGAATACTCCTTAGAGGGTCGTGCCAGAGGACGAAGCGCAACTAAGAGAGCGTACTAGGCAAGAGCGAGCTGCAGACGAACTGACTAATTTAGGGCGCGCAGCCTGTTATATAGCCCATTCCTTGTTGCGGGGTGTGGTTTATGTAGCGGCTCGAGGGTGGGAGATGCGCAGAAGGCGTCGGCGCATCCTGGTTTGCTTAGGGGTGGGTGAGCAGGATGGCGCTGTACGGGGGAAAGAGATGGTGTAGTGGCAAGCGTAAAAACGGCGCGCTACAACTTAATAATAATAAATAACTTATTATTAACACTACGTTTCTAAGCTCTGGGATCAATGCTGCAAGCAGCTGGCGATTTTACAGGAATCTCCAAGTCGACGCATCCGTATAACAATGCAAGTAACACATTGTTATACGGAGAGTGACCCAAGTAATAAAACTTTCGGACTAAATGTAACCGATGACCGCTAGTAATGCACATTTGTTTATAATACGTAAAATAAGATAACGAACAGACAGCGGTCCGTTAACGAAAAACGGTTCGTTACGTAACTGAAATTTGGTACTTCGTTTATAAAACCGGCCCTTAGGGGACAAACATCCGATTATAGTTAGAGTAAATTTGACCCTTTTAGTTAATTTCGTTTTTGCTTTCTGGATTGAATGAAGTGGAAATTAACCCACTTCCCAATACGCCAACTTTTGGTGGCAATAACCCCTCACACGTGAACATAAACGCATTTCTCTGAAATTCAATGACATTACAGAACTTAAAATATGAAATAAATGTCAGTCTTATCAACTCGGGATTTGGCCCTGTGGGTAGCGCTGTTGATTTCAATCACTGGATAAGAAGGTTCAATTCCCAGACAATTGAAAATAGATGTTTTGTTTTTTACCGGTTGATGTTTTTTTGGTCAATAATATTAGTTTTGTATTACCGTTAATCCTTTTATTCCTAATAAGTACATTTTCAATTTACGTCCAATAACGAAATATTGAATTTCCAGAAACCCTCCGTCGGTACCCACCCGTAGCCAAAGTGGAAAGAATTTGTACAAAGCCGTACGTCCTGCCCGGCACCGATGTCCAGATAAAGGTGGGAGACGTGGTGTCCATCCCCATAGCTGGCATCATGCACGACCCCGACTACTATCCCGACCCTAAGACCTTCGACCCCGACAGGTTCTCACCAGATGAGAAGAACCAGCGACCCAGTCAGCTCTATCTTCCCTTCGGCATGGGACCGAGAAACTGCATAGGTATTTTACTTTTACCAGCTCAGATTTTAACCCCTTTGTTTTTGTTTTTACATTCACTCAACACGAGGTCCTGGGAAAATAATTTGCCGGGCCTATGTCACCTTTGGGGATGCTGTGCGGAGTTTTTTTGATGAGAGAAAAGAGTGAACAAGTAATAATACCGCACAAGTTTCATCTACTTCCAACTGTCTGGAGACAGTGACACCATGGTAGCGGGAAATGGAATGAGATGGGAAAGAGGAAGGTGGTAAAGTGCCTGGTTATTCAGATCTGGTCACCAAAGACGGCTACCATTTCCAGCAACGTTTCAATTCTGAATGGTGGTCTTTCACCAGGGTGATACTGAAAGCATCTTCCACTCCATAGTAGCAATATTAAAAAACATAGAACAAACAATATGCTTATTTTTAAAGTGTTCAATGGATATTTCAAAACTCCATACATTTAACATTCTATTTTTTGTTATTTTTTATACCGTAGCGAGACAATAACAAGGAAAAGTTTTTGTTTTTCTATTTTTGTAATGTACAAATATCAAAGCCATTTATTAGAAGCAAAATCAAAAAAAATACAATACCTACGCAGTTTTTAACCTCACATTTGAAGAACTAAAAAAAATTGTTCCGAAATCAGTGTTGCCATACTAATGAAAAAAAATCATTTTATTAAAGTTCTAAACTTTCTTGATGAACTGTATGTGTTATTTTCTAGGATTGCGATTCGCCCTGATGACCACAAAGTATTGCATATTTTACCTTCTCCAACAATTTAAACTCAGTCCCTGCGACAAGACTGAAATGCCGATCAAATACAGCACAAAAGCCGACTTCCTTGGTTTTCAAAATGGAGCCTGGCTTAACATCCAACGTTTAGACACCAAGAACTGATGTCTCGGATTTTATGTGTACATATCAAAGATATTGAAATATAAGTAGATGTGCTATCTGCTGTTTTTACTACGTGGGTCTGCGCTTCCGGGTGTCGCCGATATTGTTTACCAATTAACAAATAAACTAAAAGAACAAATAATTAACGAATAAACCAAACGAACGTTAAACTAAATGAACGAATTCGTTCCTTATTCAAAATATATTGTTAACCAATATTAATGCACATTTTCAAAAAATCAACGAAATGAACAAATTGTTTTTGTATGAAAACTACGCTAATTAGCGCATAATCCGGTGACAGTTGCGCGGACACCATAGCATATCTATTCTGTATTTGAATATCTTTGGTACATATATATAAAAACTTATGGTGCTTATTGAATATTATTTACTAATTGTAATTATCTGTAATTTTTAATAAATAATGATGCGACTGTAGCTTGTGTGATCCATTGGCAGTTATCAGTGAAGTTTCACAAAAACACATACATTTATTTATTTATTTACGGACTTGCGTCCAATTTAAAACAAAGTATCACGAAATTTAGAAAGGAACAATGTAAGGATTCGGATGGTACATGAAAGCAAAGACAAACAGTGAAAATAGAAGAAAAAATAAGTGTCAAGTCACGCCAAGAGCTTGCAAAAATTAGGGTGAATATGAAATATCATCATTTGTTTAAAGAGCGACAGAAATCATTTACAAAAAAATCAAGGTCTTGACGTGAGTTGACCAGTCTACACATTCTGCACAGTGGTGAGTTATAACCATAGTTAGTCGAGTGCTGATTGAGGAAAAGCAGGTCTTTATTTCTGAGTCTACGAGAAGGTATATTAAATGTGATGAGTTGTAGTAATGTAGACGAGTCGATTAAACAGTTAATAATTTTGAAGAAATTGTGTCGCAATGTGCCGTGTTGAAGGATAGATTGCATAGAAAAAGTTAAATATGTGTTAGACTTATGATATTTTTCTTGTGTTTTATGCTAGTAATAACACTCACACCTAAGATTAAAAGCCCAGCGTTTTTTTTGCTTGGCCTATTTCAGCATCTATATGTTAAAATTGGCCAACCCAAAAAACGCGGCGCTTTTAACGCTAGGTGTGACGGTAGCAATTATTGTCGAATTGTAAATGTGCATCATATTTAAAGTTACCGTATTAAGATTTTAGTTTTTTTTTTCAAAATAAATTTCATAATTTGGAATAACAGGTTTTTGCGTTTAATAGTTTGTTTAAAATTTAAAATCAATGATCTTTGTATAAGTTTTGGGTTAATAACTTTGTACAGCACCTTTGTTTTGATGTTACCCAAAAATGGAACTTCATTACAGTGATGGAGATTCCCCAGTTTCCTGATTGTTTTGACCACTAGTTTCCGGATTCTGTGTATTGGAGAATTTTAGAGTAATAATTTAATTCAGTGTCCTGGCCTGGGTTGAGATTGTTTAAGTAGAAAGGGGTTAAAAGGAAGGCCTTTTGGAACAGGAAAAAAAATCACTAGGAAAAGAAGCAAACAAAAGGCATTTTATAGGTTTTGTGTTTTTAGTACTTTATTTTATAATAAATATTATTATAAATCAAATACGATTTTTATAGTTCTGCTATGAGTTTCACTTGAAGTAATTTTTACACAGGACAGTAGCTTTGCCTTCGGAAAACAAAGTCAATATAAAAAAAAAACATACCTCCTACTAAAATAATTTAATGCACTTTAATATAATGTATTATCAGTAAGTATAATAAAATAAATGCAAAGTAAATTTTACTTAAATACTTGAAAACCTACTTGAGATGAAATAAATAAAGTGGAATGAGATAAGTACATTGTAATAATAATAATGTAGTGTTTATATAGCGCAGTTTTGTATTATTTCACTTCAAGTGCGCTAATATTTTAGTATTCTATGAAAAGATCTTTCTTAGAGAAAGAGCATAGTAAAATATTCAGGGTGTCCGGGGGTAAAATGCATTAACTTCGGGAGGTGATTCTACATGATAGTACAAGTAAAAAAGATAAATAACTTTTTTCGAAATTCCAACTTTCAGGGGTAGTTTTGAGGTAAAAAGATAAAATTAGTCCGGGGTGTGCAGCCAGATTTATTATTTTCCGCTGTTACGATACGGGCCAATCACAATCGAGTCGGGCACCCGGCAGGCTCTCAGCAAGTAAGATCGTACCTCACACTAAGGATTTTTAGTAGGTACGTCTTTTTGTATGGGAAAAAAAATGTTGGAATTTCGGAAAAAGTTGTTAATCTTTTTTACTCCTACCATCATGTAGAATCACCTCCCGTAGTTAATGCACTTTACCCCCGGACACCCTGTATATTAAATGCAAACAATATACAGTACAATCTTACTAATCCCGCACTTCAATAGACCGATACGTTCAATAATCCGGCACCCTCCGCCCGCGCCTCCCTCGCCCCTCTACGCCGTCGTCGTCTAGCAGTCTAACCTCAAAACTTATCTCATGTGCATGTGCGTACTGTTTACCTGTTGTTTTGAAGTGTGAATAGTGTGTATATTCTCTTTATGAAATGCTTTGTTTTATTTATTATGATTTTTTCTCTATAATCCAGTAATACTAACATTCCAATAATCCGGAACCCTCTGGTTTTTAATAGTGCCGGATTAGTGAGATTGTACTGTACTCGTAAATGACTTAAAACTATAAATTTCCTGCCACCTCGGAACAGGTTCAGTTTAGTGAGGTGGTTTATACTAACAGAAAACGTATTTGTATATACATGTGCATTTATACTGGATTAATAAATAATTTTAAAAATATATAATCTAAAGTCAAGATGGATTGTCATAAATTGTAAAAAAATAATAATGGAACAGTTATTGCTATAAGGGAAGTCTTTTTCCCCTGGCCCACTTGGCCAAGGGTGGCGCTAGGAGGGACCCGAGCAGCAGCTGGCAGGGGTGGTAAACCAACAGAGGGAGGGCCGTCTGTGACGCGTGAGAGAGACCGTGGTACATTATACGCAGAATTGGGATACCTGGAAACAAGTCAAATATAAATCTAAGTCTGATTTGGTACTGCCCTTGAGGATATGTAACAAATTGTGATGTTAAGAAATGTTTTTGTTGTTGATGATGTTGTTTTTGTATGCGAAGAAAATAGTGTAAGAAGAATTTCTTACACTATTTTCTTCGCTCTACATGCCCAAACCATCTGAGGGTCCCTTTCTTAATCTTACTCATTATGCTTACATCAGCCTTACATTATTTGCGGATATCCACATTTCTCACACGATCATACATTGTTTTACCACACATATGTCTCAGTGATCTCATTTCAACAGCATTCAGTTTACTTTCATCCTTCCTCTGCCAGTTCCATGCCTCACTACCATTCATCAAGGTAGGTACCAGGACTCCATTGTGGACTACTAGCTTCGCATCTTTTGACAGTTTTTTATTAGCGCCAACGGCATTCAGTCCTCCATTAATGGAGTTACCGGCATTCACCCAATATCTCTATCAGCCTTCCCATCACTCGTAAACATACTACCCAGATACACAAACTCATCCACCTGCTCCAAGTATTCATTATTCACAACTATATTGCATATTGTTTTCGTACTCTCTCTTTCAAACACCATGACTTTTGACTTACTTTCAACTTTTGACTTACTTACTTTCATCATTAACTCATTATTCATACATACTTCATTCATCCTAGATATGAGAGTATAATGAAAAACTCAATATGAACAAAATTCGACAGTGAAAAGGCAAATTTTAATAAAATTTGATAATAAAAAATCCTATATGAACAAAATGTGATAGTGAAAAACACAATGTTACAAAATGTGATGATGAAAACCCAATCTGAGGAGCAATTCTGATTTCATCTTTTGTGCATACGGAAAAGATTCCATACGGAATCAGCTGTCGAATGATGATGATAATGATGTCGGCTGTCACCGATTTTAACTAGTTTGAAACACGGAATACTGTAAGTATACACAATTATTTATTAATTTTATGTATGTTTAATGTTGAATACCATGGATTTGACATTTGCGAAGTTTCATTTCATTCTAAATATGCATGAATTACTTAGTTCTCCCAAACTGAGATGGTGAAAACAATCTGAACAAAATGTTATGGTGAAAAACAAAATGAAACTGCAGCAGCACAGTATGTTCTGAAAAAGAGTTGTGTGTCGGTCCTCTCTGCCTACACCTACGGTGAAACAGTGTGACGAGTTAGCTAGTTAGTCAAGTCATGATAAATGAATGAATTTCTTACCCAATGTGAGTGACTTGTGCGTTGAGCAGAACACCACGGCCACTGTGTCTGCTGGACTGAATTGGCGACGGCCGGCCACGAAACTGAGCGCACTGAAAGCCGCCTGCATCACTACCACTATAACCACAAGCAAATACACAATTATAATTCATACAAAAAAGTAATTCTTTCGAAAAAAGTTATACATATATAGTTCATATGAAAAAGTTCAAGAGTGATGATAAAAAAATATAAAAAATTGGTTAAATAGGTTAAGTTAGGGTTAGGGGTCGTCCATTAATCGCGTGATGTTTTTTTAGAAACTTTTAACCCCCCCCCCCCCCCCTCCCCCTCCCAAAATCACATGTATTTTTTTTTGTACAAAGTATTTTGAAATTTTCAGTCTATTATCACGAAAAATAAATGCACGTGATATCTCATTTTACCCCCCCCCCTCCCCTCGTGATATTACGTGATTTTTTCCGAACCCCCCCCCTCCCCCCTCCTTTCGAGCCTCACGTGAATAATGGACGACCCCTTACCGGTTATTTTGAAATTATTTTTCCATAGATTTTAATGATCTTTCTGAGTTGGTTTCATTCTGAGTTGGCATGGAACCCATCCATTCAATATGGAAAAACTCATAGTCACTGGTAAAGTGGAATGCAATGCACTAGAATAACCAAGTCTCACTGTCTGTACTTATGTGCCCGCAGCTCTCCACGCAGCACACAACTGCGAGGAGTGTAGGAGCCTTGTCCACCTGGAAATTGGAGTAGGTGTCACAATCCTCAGCAATGAGGAACCGACTTAAAGAGGACGACAATATAATAACTGTGTGTGTAAGAGTAAGATAACCCAACCTGTCGGTGTACAAAATTTGGTGCTCGAGTCTAGGCATGCGGCGGACTACTGAATTTGACCTATGAATACTGGCAAATTCAACTAATAAAAATAACGGTTAGTTATACTCGAGCGGTGGATTAATGAGAGAGTTATGGTTTGTATTTTCATAACATTCATTAATGAAAATTACTGTGTAAAATTGGCCGAAAGATTGTTCGACAAAAATAATATTTATGTGTTCAATTTTTTACCATGCCTTGCCTTCCACTACAAACTATTGAAGTATTGTTTTTTAAATGAAGTATTGTTTTTTCAATTAAATTTAATAGTTGGGGAACGCCATAACACCAGAATACAAAAATTAAAACACTTACCAAAAACAACCGTCAATAGAACATCCATAGCGCTTAACGCCATATCGTGCTCGTAGAAGGCGTCGCAGAAGGTTGTATAGATGATGAGGAGAAGGGCTAACTGCCCCACCACGGAGGAGGTGGACTGGGCAGCGGAGTTACCAGGGGAGGGGCGAGGAGAGGGCCTCAGCCCCCCCAGCAGGCGCCCCATGCAGAGGGGAATCAGCACAGTGGCTGACAGTTGGAGCACCGATTGGGTCAGGGGCACCACTGTCGTGGAACCTAGCTGAAATTTTTTAATTAATTCATTCAAATGGCATTTACAGTGTCATTGTTATTATATTGACCTGATTAGTAATAATTTATTTACTTTTAAGTATTGCATTTTTTTTTACATGAGCTCCACACAGGGATGGAGGAGCTCCACACACCATCTTTGGGGATGATGTGAGGAGGGGTTTTGGGGGAAAGGAAGGAGAGGAGAGTTCTGGGAAGGAAAGGGGTTTAAGGGGTGGGTAGGAATCTGGGGTTCAGTGGATCCTGGTCATCCGCCTCCAATACCTAGACAAACCTCACCCCATGAACCCAGGCACCCCTGCTAAATCACTAAACGTAGCGAACCACTTGGGGTGACCTATGGCAGAGGTGTTGGTTATCTAATAAAGGTTCCCGGAGCAGCGGTACCCAATCCCGCCTCCCAAATTGCAAATACACAAATTGTATCAAGTCATGTTAAAAATATATTTTGAGCTTGAAATTCACTAGAATGAGCGAAAATAAAAATGACAATTTCATATTGGAATTTCAGTTTCTACTCTCCATGACCGCATTAAAGGGAAAACAGCTTCAGGATGTGACAACTCAATTCGGTTGAAATTTTGGATTCATACTAAAAACCATGGTGTAAGCCGGAGCCATTCCCGTTAAGAGATTGAAAAAAGAATCTTAACTGAACCATAGTCAAAGTTAGCCGCCAGTCAACATGATGCTGCGCCAGACACGCTAACAAGCTACGCTATAATCCAGTCCAAAGTAAGGTTTGCTTGAATAATAAAATGGATTCAATAATAAAGCAGATTTTCAAAAAAGGAAATGTAACACACAAATAAATTTACAGACAGATGAAATGCAAAACGGTTGATCTAAAACAATACTACGCTCAGTCAATAATGAATAAATTAATAACAGATTTGTTTACTGAAAATAAAAGTATGATTGGAGTGACAACGACCCCTAGCAGGGATCCCACGACACTGTTGAAGATGGCCGCTGCTTCATTCCCTCCCGCAGACCTGGTGAGGATCACTGCAGAGGAAACCGGAGGCGGCATACAACTCACCGTTATCAGCCTGCAACACAACATAACACCACCATCAGTCATTCTGAACATTCATCATTTGGGAACATTCAAATATTAACCAAGATCCTACTATTACGTTATTATTCCTACTTATATTATATGTAATTATTATAAATAGGTATAATTTTTTGTACTGTACTTTGTGTATGGCTTGGTTACTGTGAATATACCACCCTTTATGTAACATCAAACAGCATACTTGTGAGTGATTTGGTTTATTTATTTATTTTATTTTATTTATTCATTTCTATGCTCTTACATACAGTTGATAAATACAATGACCAACAGTTAAATAAATGCAATGACAATGACATAAGATGGAAGTAAAATAAAAAATATTCTTAATATGAAACAATAGTAGGTAGTAGAGTGAAATATGATCGGCAACTGTATGTAATTGGTTAAAACTAATGTGGTTATGGATTGTGAACACCTCACTGGGAGAACCCGTGCTGAGGTGTACGCGTGTATTATTATTTATGGCTTACTTGTTTTTGTGTTTTAATTTTAAAAGTGTAATTGAAGTTTGCAACTCATAAAATCTAAAAACATGTATTGTAGAACGTAAGTACATATATGTGTATTATAATATTTTTAAAGTTTATGAAAAAAATGTTTTATATCAATGTGTAAACTGTTTTTATTTATATTGTAACAAAAATAAAATGTAATGTAATTTAACAATACTTTTCGTGTACTAACATTAGGTTTACAATTTTAGAACTTAGGGTGGTGGGCGTCCAATGTGTTTTTTTTTTATTCTTTTTCAGTGGCTTGTCATGCACCAAATACTGTCTTTTTTGGAAGAGGATGATGATAAATGCAACCAGATAAGCTGAATTTCCGAACAAACACAAGTAAAGGCCAATTCTGCTCACTGATCTAGATTCTGAGGTAAGAATTAAAAAATTACCGGGCCACAGTTTCAAAATGAAGCGTGTTAGTGATATTTCGATGATGATGACTTTGAATGAAGTGAAAGTTGTCCAAAGCTGAGAAAATGTCAACCAGAATCTGTTTATCACAAGGCAGAAAATAACTTGTCCTATTGACTTGTTTCAGATATAACGATCAGGTTAGGGAGATGATTTGGGAATGTCATCCGTATTTTCAATACTTATAAGTAATTTCATGGTACTTTGTGATTTTTTTACATTTAAAAAAATTATTCAAAAAACATAAAAAAATGTTTCAGGGCTATCTGGGTTAATAAGGGAACGTACCCATACTACGTGACCAACTTTTTGCAATTTTTAACCCCCCCCCCCCCCCGGTGACCAAAATCCTAAGCAACCCGCCGCTCATTTGCGCTCATTTGTGTGGAGCGTGACATTTTAAAGACCCCTTCCCCCCCCCCCTAAACGTGTCACGTAGTATGGGTACGTTCCCTAAGGTGTTTAATCCAATAAACGATAGACATCAACGTTCACTGTGAATAACCTTCTGAATTCCCCAGGGGGTGAGTATAACTTTTGCTAGCCTAACGTGTGGGGGCCAAGTCCATAGAAAGCGATTTAAATTCAAATTCGAATTTGAATTCGTTCCAAGAAGAGCAATGATATCGCATTCAGATACAGACTCACCCACTGATTTATTATGGGTGCCATCTCACTGCATAAAAAATCAAGTGTGATCTATACCAATTTGAGAGAAAAATTATGTTGTCAATTTATTTGAGACCATGGCAGTAAATGTGTTGTAGTGTAGCCAAAATTTTAATAATTATTCTATACGCCACTGCACTTATAATAACGTAGTGTAATTTTCAAAATCTGTGCCTATTAAAAGTGCCGCGGCTTATGGAATATTTACCAAAATTCCAAACTGTTAAATAATCATGTATATGCGGCGCAATCTAGAGACGAAAATACTCTCACCCTGGCGAAAGACCACCACGAAATAAATTAAAATACTGGCAGCTCGAATTTATTTCGAAACATAATATCATTAGGTATATGTGTTGATTATACATACCCACGAAGTATCCAAACATTGACATTGAAGTAGTAAAGAGCCAATGTAAAGAATTGCACCAGTAATGGAATTATAACAAATGTAAAAAACTGAATAAATGCGTGCAATTTGTACTGCCGCAGTACCAAGTGCAGTGATTCCGTTTTTAAACTGAGACCGGAAAGCAAAAATATCACAGATACTGCTCCATATTTCACGGTGTATTCTGGTTTTAAGGGACCTGTAACATAATAATTAATGAGATTATAATACAATACAATTTAGTTATAGGGTGAGAGTATTTTTTTACAGAAGAAATGACTCGGTACGATACCTCCTCTTGAACCCAAGTACGGATTTAGAACTGCCAACAATATGCTAATTAAGATTCCAATTAAAAACCAGTGTGCCTTTAAGTGATCGTTTATATTTATCCTCTTGGCTGCCATGGTAAGTTCCTCTATCAAACATTAAACATCAATGTTTACGTTGAAAACAGATTCCATATGCACATTTCAGGTTATATTATACGTCACAGAACGGAACTCTTGTTTACCAAACCGCAACCATAGATATACCGCCCACAACTGTCAACCATCTGTCAACTGTCAATAATTTCGTAGAGTAGAGATGGTCTATATTCCGATCTCGATTACTTTGTCTCGGTGCCTTTTTGGCACTTTTTTTCAACAGTCGAGTCAGTTTTGGGAATTTAACAGTGGAAAGTTATTTGTGAAAGGATCGCCACTAAGCAATATAAAGGTAAACGTTTGAAATTTTGGTTTTGTTGAAGTTTATTATTCGCTTCGAGGAAAAATAAGTTTTTGGCGTTATTTAATAAATAATTACATGCCTACTTGTGTTTTACTTTTTCTATGGGAACTATGCAGGTACTAAAATGCCGCCTAAAATTAGAAAATTGTTTTTTTTTTTTTTATTTGGAACCGTAAACAAAATCATAATCAGGTGATGTTCAAGAAAACAATGTTGGTTGAATTGTACTTGGGATATACAGAAAACTTGGTTTTTACTTAATTTATCGGTACCTTTTACCATTTCTTATTTATATTTTAAATAAATAGGTAATTTAAAACAATCTTGGCGGTGTAATCAGTTATATTATTGTTCTAAAATGAATAAAGAAAACAATAATATTGCGCAGTATGTTGATAAACATTTCAAACCAGGTAGGTTACACCTTTACTCTTGCTTTAATTGTCTCAGGACACTAATGTGTCCTGTTAAAATTCAGAACTCCTCATTCAGTCCCTCACTTCTGCTATTTGGTGGGTTATTTGGTACACTTCTTGTTTTATGTGGATCGATGAGTTCAGACAGATCCCTGTCAATTTTTTGAGGTTTGTTCTCGTTTCTCCACATTATCAGCTTCTGAGGTCTGCTAAGTATGATATAAAAATATTTTTTCCATGAAATGCTGAATAACTTCTAATTCATAACTAATAGTTTTGCCTTTTAGTTTCAGATAGCCTAGAAGACGAAGAAAATAATATTATCAATGAACCCCCGACTACCACAAATAGAAGACCTGCCAAGGAAGTCTTTCCAGAATCAAGGCTTGCTCGCTTTTATGGAAACTTTCACTACGATGAAGAGAGGTAGAGATGCTTACCTAATTTATTTTGTATAGTTTTAGGTATGATTATGTGGGCAAAGAATTTCTTTGGGTGCATCTAACTACATATTTGCATTTATGATAATGTCTTTCAGAACTTATTAAATATTTTAAATAATCTTGTTCAAGGGAGAGTTGTTTCTCAGCAGATATAAGTATCAATTCGTCCTATGTTTCCAAACCTCCTCTCATCACAGAAGATGACAATGATATTGGGTTTTGGATGTTGCCAGAGGTAAAACTTATACTTTTTGGCCAATTTCTAGCATCTCAAATCCCAGAGTTAAATATTTCTATTGTCTTTATTAATTTATATCCCAACAAAGGAAGAAGATTGAAGATGCTTGCCTATCTATCAATCACACATGATATTCTTCCTATGACTTTTTTCTTTCTGTTACATACGTAATTACGTAATACGTATTATGTAGTGGGAAAATTTGGGAGCGTATATATATTTTTTTTACTGTAAAACTTTGCAGTCGGAGACTTGGCTAATGTAGGTTTTGGGGATTTAAAAAATATGTTATTATTTCCTATGTGTTGTACCACAAGCGATTTTGTGTTGTACCGACAAACTACGCTATAAAAGATTTCTTCCTGTGGTAGGAGAGGGGTTCAGTTGAATTAGGGAGCTGCCATGAAATATCATTTTTTGTACTGGATCTGTCAACTTGACAGCTGTCACGTTTACAGACCTCCGTAATTAAAATGACCCCCTCTCCTGTTTATGGCGGAAAGGGAGTCGCATAACTTTTCTAATATTGTGTGAACAGCAGTTACGGCTTATAACGATGGGCTTACAGCGCATCATCTGCTTAGGCGTAGCGGATCTGTATAGGATTGTATGGCGAGCGATATTGTGTGTGCAATGATCTTTTATAGCTAAGTCTGGCTTTCCCATTGTGCTAAACTCACACAAATACTATAAATGCGTTATTTGGGCGAGGCCCATATCACCGTATTGCACACTGTACAATCCCATAGAGAAGTCTCCCACGAGACAGATAATATAACAATAGTATTTTACGGGAGGGCACGGTCTAAATGGTATGCCGTAATCTGCTGGCCGAGCGATATTTGAAAATGATGCTACCCAGGAGAAAGGAGTCAGATGAAAAGTGTGAGCCAAGCATTAACCACATAAAAAGTTAACTATGTTAAGCTGCAGTTGCTTATTGTGAGCTAGCTGTAAGGCCTTCGCTCATGAAGAAACTGAAATGAAACCAGTTGCCGACCCACCGGCACTACTGGTCATGCGGCAGTCGCATTTCAGTTGCATTGTTAACAGGGTTGCCAAGGTAGCGGCTTACGAACTGTCAAGTTTTCGAATAATTTTTGCAACTGGTTTCATTTCAGTTTCTCCATGAGCGAAGGCCCTAAGAGTGTGAACAATCGATCCAAAGGACACTGGTGTATTATTTCCACAAACTCTTTGTGAGCATTTAATGCATTCTCAGTGCACACGCTATGGAGCACACTGGAGTTAATTTACAGCATAATATATGTACAGGGTGTTAAGGGACTTACTTGACTTACTTTAACCAGTGATTCCTGACATTATTTGGAGTAAAAAAAGTTAATGAAATTTTGGTCTCTGGTGACTTTTTTTGAGGTTTTTTTCCAAATTTTTTTTCTTCAAAACCAAACAAAAAAAACTTCCATATATCATCACTGGTCACTCGGCTGAGTAACCTCCCCCCAACCCTTACTGTCCAATACATAAGGAGTTTTTACAATTTAAGTTGAAAAAAATATCAAAAAAGTCACCCGAGACCAAAATTTTATCTACATCTTTTACTACAAATAATGTCAAGAATCACTGGTTAAAATAAGTCAAGTACGTCCCTTAATACCTTATACATATAATGAATTTTTATCAATCTATCCCCTCCACGCAGTATTCCCAAAGATGACTTGAATTGGTGAATCCAATCCATATTCCTAGCAGGGTACGGATATAGTCCCTTCTATAGATATAAAATTTCTAGGTTTCACTATAGACCAGGGGTCACCAAATGGCGGACCGCCGACCTATTTTGTGCGGACCTTGTGACGATACAAAATATTTTCATTGAGGATCTTAAATTGGAATTTGAAAATAGATTCACAGATTTTAAGAAAATTGAGAATGTCATCGACATCCTCAGTAACATTTACTCTTTGCGTCCTGGTGATGAATGGAGCAATGAAGGTGAAAATATTTTCGGGAGTAATAAAGCTGCTCTCCAGATGGAAATTATCGATTTCCAACAGTTTTAAAACATCAAAAACAGGAAGTTTCTTGTCAAGAGTTTTGGATAAAATTAGTTTGTGCTAATAAATACCCAGAATTTAAAAAAAAAATTGCCTTGAAACTTCTCACTCTGTTTGGGTCAACATACTCATATGTTTGTGGAGCAGCATTTTCCAAGATGAACTTCATTAAAAATAAATTCCGGAGCAGACTTACCGATGAACATCTCCAAGATTTAATGACAATAGCCTACATAAACTTTAGTCCAAACTTCGGACGGATAGTCCAAGGAAAAAAGTCATTTTTCTCACCCTAAAAAACCCTTGGCACTTCTTTTTATTCATAACATTTGTTTATTATTTTAGTGTTCCGGAACCTATTCATTTTATTTGTTCATTGATATTGTATCTACACATATTTAAATAGTACAGTTAATTATTTCAATTGTTAAGCCAGGGGGGGGTTGGCTTGTTCCGGACCGCGACGGTCATGTTATTTTAAAAAACGGACCCCTAATGAAAGTAATTGGTGACCCCTGCTATAGACAATAGTCTTTCTCTTGAATCACAAATTTCAAAAGCTGTGAGTTTAGGCTTTTTCCATCTAAGGCAGATAAAATCAATCAAGAGATGCCTTCCCTCTGATGGAGCAAAGTTACTCATAAATTCGTTCGTTGTCTCACAGGCCTGCCTAAAAAACAATTCATTAGAATCCAGACCGTTTTCAAGGCTGTGTTGAGAATTTTTTTTGGTGAATCTAAGTATTGCCACATAAACCCGCTTCTAAGGGATCGCCTTCATTGGCTGTTGGCATTGGCTTCGATGCCCTGAATATATCGGAACTATGTGTCCGATAAAACTTAAGCGATAGACAGCTTACTCTGTAGGGTCAGCAGATCTAGATGTTATTAATGATTTAATCGAACTTTCTAGATCAAATCGAGCCGTTTACTATGATCTATCTTTTCGTGTAACTGGCCCGCTCATTTGGAATAAACTTCCCTCAGCTCTTACTAATATCCAGAACTCGGCTGAATTTAAACAGGCTTTATAAACAAACTTATTTAAAAAATTTATCTTTCATGAATCCTAACTCCTTTTCAATTTAGTCTAATAAGCCATGTTCCTCAAGTTTCCAGTAATTGTTTGGTTTCCGTTACCTCCGTACTGTACTTTCCCAATGTGCACTCTGAATTTTTTTTTATTATGACTAAGGGAAATTTTTCCTCTTAAGAACTCCTGTGCGGAGTTAACATTTAAAAATATTTCAAAACAAAACCACAAAGCAATTCTTTGACGAGTGTATAGAGACGCATATACATTATATTTTCTGTATATACAATACCTATTATGTACCACTAGAAGAACTGTAAAGAAGAGTACCTAAAGTATGTCAAATTAAGTCAATGAGCTCAAGATAGTCATAGAAAGGTGTTTGTGTTAAAACATTTGGAAATATAACCACTTTATTGAAAGTGTATACTCACCTGCTTTCTTTTCTCAGGATTTAAAAATAGAAGAAGAAGAAAGCGCTGTACCAGGATTGTCGACTTCAAAACAAGGTGATTATGAATACTCCTTCACATACCTACTTAATTTTAACTGTTTTTTTTTTTTTAATTTAATTGATCAGTCAACAACACAGCACTGAAATATTTATGTGCATTCCTTTCACCTACCTCGAACAGGTTACACCTAGTGAGGTAGGTAATGTAAAGCATATGATTAAAATTATGTAGCAAATTATGGTACTTAACCTATGTTATTATTTTGTATGAAACTGTAAATTAATATTTCAATAAACACCAATTTATCAGATTAAAACTGAATATTTGCTATCAAATTTTAAGCACGTTATAAAAATCATAAAAGAAAAATTTATAAAAAAATAAAATATTTACATAGGAAATTTATTTCCAGGTAGAAGTATCCGGGAATTGTTGCTGCAGCTGGACTGCATGTACCCAGAATTGGTCCTGCCCCACCACCTCTCTAACGTCGCCATCAATATCCCATTTTCTTTCTTCACCTGCGGGAACCAAGAAAAGGAAGCAAGCGGTGATGGTATGACACAATACACATCCCTTCTCACTCTACAAGAGTATAGGGGATTTCTAGTGATATTAAATGAAAATCTAGTCTCTTTCAACGGAAGCAATCTTCCGAACAGGCCCTCCATCGAAATGCTTGGTGTAACCCTAAGCGACCAGCTCAGGTATGGGGGCTCCATCAAAGCCAGAGTAAAGTTAGCCTCACAGAAACTGGGCGTACTGTACAGGGCCCGCAGATACTTTAATAGTACACAACTGCTAACCCTGTACAAATCACAAGTGCGCCCCACGGTTGAATTTGGCAGCCACCTCTGGTCTGGAGCTCCTAAATACCTGAAAAATACCCTCGACTCTGTGCAGAAACGGGCGGTCCGTTTGATAGATTCTCCCATCTTAACAGACGGATTGCAATCTTTAGAGCACAGGCGTCAGGTGGGAATGCTATCCTTGTTCTACCGGTATTACAATGGAAGATGCTCCGAGGAACTAGCATCATTGATCCCTTCGGCACCGGTGCATAGTCGGGAAACACGCCAAACGCGTGCCCAACATTTGTACACGGTTGACATTTGCCACATGAGAACGGGTCGTTTCTTCGACTCGTTCTTGTGTTCAACAGCTCGGCTGTGGAATGATTTGCCGGCCTCTGTGTTTCCTCCTTCCTACAACATGGGTCTCTTCAAGACCAATGTTCATTCCTTCCTCTCCTCAAAAAGACCCTCCACACAGCATCCCAGATGACATACGCCCTGAGGGAAATTATTTTCCTCAGGGCCTCCTGCGTGGAGTTAACGTAAAAAAAAAAAAAACATTAAAAACAACTCGCAAATTAAATTTACATACTCAAATGCACTAAACATTTTCATTAGTTTATGCATTTTCAGATTCATCAAGCCCTCGGGTAACAAATGCGCTATATAAACCAGCTCTAAAATCAGATGAGGAAAAAAATCTTTATGAAAGAGTATACGGAAAAGATGTAAAAGATTGCTGGAAGCAGAGGTCTTGGCAATTGTTCAATCAAGAAGAGAAAATGCAATCTTTCATTAGAACTCCCATCTTTCCTCTAACTCCAGACCTCACTTCGGCATTAGAACGAGCCCTGCAAAACTTCAAAATTCAGATGAAGAATATCTACTCAACAAATGATCCATTCAACAAACAAAGACCATCCTCCCCAATCCTCTCACAGTCAAGAAAAATTATTCAAAGCCGCCACACTCACAAACCTCCACAAATTCAAAGTGCTTTCAAGAGTAATCTTCTTATCAAAAATATTAATGGCAGATTTGTGTCGCTTTGCATTCCTGGGACGTCAACTGCAATGCATCCTAAAATTGCAGTTGATAATCCCGCAACAATTAATTGCTACAGACAGAATCAAATGACATTTAAGGAAGAAAAAATATTACCTCAGAAAGAATGTAACAAAAATAATAAACACCAAAATCAAAAAATTCTTAATAGTTTTCCAACAATTCCTGCTACAATACCAGGATCGTTTGTAAATAAATGTCAGCAACAAAACACTATTCCTGTTTACCAAAAACCCCCAGAGACGTATGCGGGGCGATTGTCTAAGAATGCACTTTCAAGGTCCTCCAATTGTGTGAAGCACCCAACAGCTAATTATGGAAATACTCAAAATAATAATTTAATTTTACTGACCAACAGTAAGAAGAACAATATGAAATTTTCAGCCAAAACTCGTTCTTTGGAAAATATTAAGATTTCGTCACAGAGCCATCAATCTGTTGAGATTTTTCAAGCCCCTCAGATTGTCTATGAAAATAACAGCAAAGAAAATGTTACTTCTGAAGAGTCAAACTCTTTCAAAGGAGTTCCAGGAAATCATTTGGTTTCTTCCAAAAAGCGAGAACCTATTTCTAATGAAAGAAATAAGAATATGAAAGTTAACTCTAGAATATTTGCTAATGAATCAAATAGTCTGAATGCAGAAAAGAAGAATAATTATCCTTCCGGTTATCCCAGACGTAAGAAAAAAGATAGCAGAGATGAACAGATGGAAACAAACAAAATGAAGAAGCCTATCATTTTACTCAGAAAGAATCCTACTTCTCCTGTGAAGATTTCTGCTAGTCCGGATAAGGAATTATCTTCTAAATCAGAGACATCTAATCTAGCTCCACAAAAAGGAAAATCGCCCAAAGCCAGCCTAAACTGCTTGTCTTTATTACTTAATGAGGTAGATGCAACACCACTCAGTGAAAATTCACCAAAACCAAAATGCTGTTCTTCTCTTGTTGATAGTGAAATCAACAAAGAGAAAATTGAATCGAACAAAGAGTTTGATTTATTAGGAAACGTTCCCGGAGAGAGTGCACAGGATAAAAGCAATAATGGGAAGAAGATATCGCAAGGACAAGGACCCACCGTGCCAGAGATAGTCCCCAACCCTAATGCTTTAAGTGGCAGAAGATTGTACAGTGCTGTCCTCAGCAGTAGTCCCCATCCTCATATTACAACTTCCACTTCAATGAGTTGTGATACCTTTTCACTTTCACCCACATATACTGTGAATGTGTCTGATTGCAGTCTTGCAGATAAGAAGTCAAACAGAGATTTGCAATTGAAATCGGTCTATTCTGTTGTCAGCAATCAATCTCTTTGTTCGTCGGAGGAAACTGTTTCTTGGACGGATGCTCATCTTGAGAAATTGGAGAGAGAAGCTCTCGAGCAATACAAAGTGTCAGACGAGAGTTTAAACGAGAAGTTGGAAGAATTGGAGCGGCAAGCTATAGAACAATACAGCGGGTCTAGTAATAGCAACACCAGTTTTGGAGTATGTAATTCACAACCAAAGCTGAAAAATAAAGAATCAAATGAAAAACCGAAATGCTGCAAGAGTACAAATCATATACCAAAGACAATCGACAGTGTTGTCATCTATTCCAAGTCAGCTAGCACCAGTAATACAAATGTCGAAAATTCTGGGAATTCAAATAAAAAAACAAAGAATTTTAAGAATGTCGGAATGAACAAACCAAGCAATAAACAAAAGAAGAAATATTCAAAATTTTCATTTTAGATATGTATCTCCGAGAAGTAGTTACATATTTTATTGCATTTTTTATATGCAGTTTGGTGATAATGTACATAATTACAATTAATATATTATTTTATAAATATGTATTGCAGTTTTCTTCTTCTACAATTTAATAATGCTAAATTTGCAGTTAAGGCAGGTAAATTAGGAAATTATCACGGTACATTCTGTCTAGTAAACATCCATTGTGAACGGTTTGAAAAAATCATTGCCCTTTAATGACGACTACGTATAAGAGAAAAGGGTAAGACTTCATTGTGTCAGAAAAAGTGTTTTATTAAATAAAACAACTGCTTCGTTTGCTTAACCTTCCCGATTAACAGAAGTGGTCAAATCTCTAAAATTACTAACCTCCATTATGTATTTTAAATATTTGATATTTTTAAGTATTCCAATAAAACCTATTAAGACATTAAAAAATAAACTAAGTACTAGATTAAACAGATGTAGGTATGATTCATGCCACAAATAATATATCTTGCGCACTGGAACCATACTTACAGCTGAATGAAACCATACTTAAGATATGGACCATCTCACTCTTACACGCCATTATTTTTATGTGAGGTGAGTCCAAGCTTTAGAGGGTAGTACTGAAACTATCGCATAAAAGTTATAATGGCATAAACTTTTTTGCACCTTTCTACTTTATAGGACATCTTCAGATCTCCATATTACCGGGCCACTCTTGAGAATGTTGCGAACCAGACTAAAGTAAAGCATTTTTATGACTTGCATTAGAAAAAGATTTTGCATTATAGATTACAAAACCAACATTTACATGGCAGAGTTGCACACAATTGATGTGAGAATGGGAAGTCAGGCGCCTGACAAAAGTGATTCCTAAATCCTTCGCTTGTGAAATATATTTTAACGAGGTGCCAGTTATTTTATAGTTTGTTAAAATACAATGCACGCTTTGCCGTTGTAAAGCACACAACCGTACACTTCCTTTTATTACAATAAAGTTTATTTGGATTACTCCACCCCAGTATGCCATCGATATCGATTTGTAAACTATTAGGGTTCTCCATCTTAATTTACTGGTATGTAGTTTAATATCTTCAGCAAATAGCAAAAATCTTATAAACCGCGCTACATGGGCGTAGCCAGGGGGGGGGTTTTGGGGGTTCAAACCCCCCCCGAAAAGTTAAAATATCAACATCAATAATATTAAAATAAGGAGAGTTAAGAGAATGTTATTTGTAACACTGACATCTCAAAATGATATTATGTATCTAAAAAGATAAATGGGGACCTCTGAAATAAATAAAATAATTTTACTTTTAAGATCCGTTTTTTCGGTGAATGCGGTTGATTTTTTTTGGAATTCCGTTTCTAATCAGTGGTAAGTGTATACGTACTTTGAAATTATTATTTTACTTAGCAACAAGTGTTAAATAAACATATATCAGGATTAGTGTTACAGACAGGTGTTAGTGTATTGTGATTAGTGTTACAGTCAGTCAGCATAAATGTGATTATTAGAATAATTTGACTGCTTAAAATGTTTTAACATGTACTACTAACGTTTATTATGTATTTTGTTTTTGAAAAAGTTTTATTTTCTATACACATTTATTACTTTAATTTTATTAACAAAATTAAAAAAAAATTAAGTAGTTACATAGAAAATAAAAATTTTCAAAGCAAATTCAAAGTCCGCCATAACCCCCCCCCCCCCCCCCCCCCCACCCCCTGACACGAGTTTTGCACTTTCAGTAGTTTTATTTTCTTGAACCCTCCCCGAAACTAAAACCTGGCTACGCCCGTGCCGCGCTATGTAAACATATAAAATAATGGAAGTTCTAAATTAGACTCTTGAGGGACCCCAGAATTTGTGATGTAAGGTCTTGAAGCGAACTGCCCATAAACTATGTATCGTTTCTTTAGACAAATAATTATGGAAGAACAAAAGTAGTCTGTGTGAACGTTACCAAAGCTGTACAACCCCAGTCGTTCGCCAGGGGCCAACTCCGTTGACGAATTAAGAGGTTTTTTTATGAAATGAGGTATATTAATATTATTATATAAGTCATAAGAATAATTTGCAATAAAATTTACAAATAAACAGAAAGACACGCATGGCGTGTAAGAAAAATTTTGTAAAAAAAATTAAACAGCAGCATGTTTATTTCCATAAAATAAGGCAGGTAGTTTCCTGACTAATAAATGTTATTTATATTTTATACAACTGATAAACAGCCATCTTTGTATGGTAAACTGTTGTTTTTCACATGTGTAAAATAATAAATGTTATTCAAATTTTACATAACTGAAAACCATCTTTGTATGTTGTTTATCAGATGTGTAAAATTTAACTTTATGTTGTAATTTAATTTATAAACCAATGTAAACCGTATTATGTATTAATACTGAACATGTATTTTTTAGGGTTCCATGACAGTTAATCCGCCGACAATTGGCCCCCCAGCGTACTTATATACAATGTGCAGTCAGTTTAGGGAAAATACGGTATACCTAATTACACAAAATATAACTAATTGTCCCCGAAGGGATGTGCAGAGAAGATGTACCGCCGAATAACATATTTTCATTCAAATGCATCAAGGAAAAATCTGCTTCTCTAAATACTTTATATACCAATGCATTAGTACAAAAAAATCGACACGTATAAATTCGTTTGATATTCATACCATCTTACAGCCACAGAATTAATGAGTTAAAAATTTGGCCTTCACCACTGAATTAATTTTGTATCAAAAATTGAAAACCTGCCTTGGTGTACTAAATCTATTGTAACTTTTGAACCGTATATTCAAATGAATTAATTTCTTTAAATTTGTTTACATATTGGATTAAGGTAAAAAAAACATAAAAATAAAAATTTTGTGTAAATAAGGATACAAATATAACCTTCTCTTTTTTGGTGAGTTTTTTTCCACACTTTTATTAAAAAAGTTACAAAAAAACATAATATTCATAAATCGAACAATAATAATTTTTGTTTTTTACAATTTAGTATGATAGTCCTCAAAGCAATCAGGGACGTTCAGGGTTACTACTAAAAGCCTAGAACCACTCACAATTTTGAAGAAATTAAATGGCGGCTGGCTCCATACAAAACTTTGAACACAAATATTAGGAAAAAAACAATAGAAACATATTATATAATATATAAGCCAATAAAAAAAACAATAGAAACATATTATATAATATATAATCCAATTCTACGAAATGAATGATTAATTACCTACAGAGCGTTCGGCATTTAAAATTTTATTCAAAAATGTCACTGAAATGCTATTTTACCGATTTTTGGCGGACCTACTCTAGCCCGTCAGCACGCCGGGGTTTGTGGTTAAGTACCTGAGTTGCACACCCGGCTGCCTTAGTTTGTGGCCAATGGGTTAAGAGGGGATAACCAGACAAAACTGGAAAAATGTAATTTTTAAATCAAATTTTAGGCGTATTGACTCTTTTACACAAAAAATTATAAATTGATTTCGAAAAACTATTCTTTTACCTAATAAAGTTATATCAACAAAACAAAGCTATTATCAACTAAAACTGCGTTGATGAGCTAAAATTTTAATACTTTCACTGTTGAATTCCATGATTTTAATGCAGTTTTGCACTTTAATGCACTTTAAGAGGGCAGGGCCGTAGCTAGAGTTGAATTTAAGATAGGGCAGCGGTAATTAAAGGTAGGGCGCAAGTAAAATGATCTGATCGGTTGGGTCGGGCGGGGGGGGGGGGGGGGGGCGGCGTGCTTCGGGGTGGCAAAATTTCACAATAAATAATAATAATATCTTGTTAAAATTTTAATCATTTCTTTCATATTTTTGTCATGCGCATGAAATTTTTCATTACTTATTTTGTGACAAACCTGGGGAGTCCCCTTTCTTCCAATGAACGTATAATAATGTCATCTTGAAACTGCAGCGACTGGCAACACCGTCCGGGTCGAATTTTGTTTTGCGCTTGGATTTTTTATGACTAATATTCAGTGAGAACGATTGAGAGATGTCCGTGGGCGATGCGCGACAATTCTAAAAAAGTTTCATGGATCGTCACGTGTTCCAATGGATCATCAAACCATCCATGTGTTCCAAGTACAAAAGTAAGAGGAAAGCCATTTTCTTGTTCTGGGTGTAGTATCTGAGCTTAAGCCGAGGACTTAGCAGATTAACTCCTGGGTTAAAACCAGTTTCATGTTCCGAACGATCTGTCAAAATTCCAGTAGCGGATTAATCTGCTGACACATTTTGAAGAAAACCGTTCTAATATTTCGAGTAGAGTTAAAATTTTTATTTCAAACCATTCCACAAAATTCGTAATTCGTAGGAAAACCATACTATGCATTATATGAGAGTAATACTAATTAAATCTGTGGACACGCAAGCAGATTCACCCTTAATTTAAAACCAGTTTTGTGATCAGAATGTAAATTTCCAGTTGTGAATTCATCTGCTGACACATTTTGAAGGAAAACATTCTCTTATCGAAGTGAATTGGAGGTATGCACCACATACCCGCCCGGTGTAAGTAACAGAAGGTTACTATTTAACAAGGACTCTTATTTTTTTTATAGAATGACCCTACAATTATAATTAACTAAAACTAGACCCCTATTGTCCCTGCATACGTTGTTAGCGAGCAGTATGCAAGTGATTGATCTGATGACAAACCGTTTTGTATGGAGGAGGCCCGAAGATATCGATCTAGGGATTGGTTTATTTATGACTCAACCGTTGAATAACATCCCCAAACTGTTTGGGAATTCCCCCTAAGCAGTGATTGCAATACGCGCACAGTCTCTCACCACATACTTCAATTCCAACTATGGGCAGAATAAAGAATTGATATAATATGATTCTTTGGTTAATTCGAAGCTGTTTAGTTAATAGGTGATATTTTTTTTTTTTTTATTCAATCATTGCCCCCTACTGCCCCCCCCCCTAGCTACGGCCCTGTAAGAGGGAATAACACGTATTAACTAGGGAATACACAAATTTTAGACGTATTGACTCTTTTCCACAAAAAATAATAAATTGATTTCGAAAAACTATTTTTTTTACCTAGTAAAGCTATGTTTTAAATTTTGAGAAAATATGTTTATTTTTAGTACAATAATGTTTTACCGTAGGTGGTTGGCAGATTTGTTAAATTTTCAAACAAAATTTTGTATTATACAACACACATTTCAAATCATATAATCATGCAGTAAAATAAATCAATAAATTATCTGGGAAAGCTATGTTTCAGAATTTTAATTTTAGTTTAAATAAAATACTTTAGTTTGTCTATTTGTTTACGATCTAACAAACTAATATATTTATTTTTTTTTTTACATTCTTATTTTGCTTAGACATTATTATTGAAAAATTATAAATACTTATGATCAAAAATTATTATTTTGGGGGGCCAATTGTCGGTGGATCAACATCGGGGCACCATTTAAAAAAAAAAAAAAAAATGGTGCCCCGATGTTGATCCACCGACAATTGGCCCCCCAAAAATATTGGGGGGCCAATTGTCGGTGGATCAACATCGGGGCACCATTTTTTAGTTATAGATGCAAATTTATTTATTTCAATTTATTATAATAATATTATTATTAAGCTACAGTATACAATCCTGCATATTATAATATGATAACTATCATTGAAAGAGAAATACATTGGAAAACCTATATTACAATACAAATAACAATTACTGTACATATTTAGATTGGTAAATTAGAAATATTTAAGGCGTACATCCATCGAAGTACATAGTACATACGATTAAGTCCAGACAGGGCGAGTGAATGTTGAGTGAATGGCACCGAAACTATAATTATTAGTTCCAAAAATTAGGTTACGATAACATTTATCAAAATGAAAGATCATTATTTTGCAGTAAAAAGATGGTAAAAAGCATTGCTTTTTATCTTTTGTTGGTCTGCAAGGACCAAATTTGTCTCCCAAAATATTAAGCTCTAGAAGCGAGGTCATCAAACTACTCATAGGCGGGCCGAATTATTCAACCGAATTTACACGCCATATCTAGAGTTGATATATCGATGCTTGCGTCACCTGTACATCATGCTTACATTATGCTTACATCAAGTGTACATCATCGTGATAAACATCCCTAATCACTAGAAAAATCAATATAATACGGCACAGATCGGTATTTACTCTAGTAAATGTTACGGTAATCAAATGGAAAAGCAAGATCTAGGCATTCAAGAAAGTTAATAATATTGTTTTAGGCACTAGAAATTATTTATCATTAAAAATTTAAATATTTAAAGCTTATTTTTCATTACTAAATGGTATGGTAATACCAAGGTATGGTTGCACCAGATACTACATCCTAGCTAGGTATACATATAATCTGCCAAGAAAGCGTCAAAAACACTCCCGTCCCAAGCGGGGGTAATACACTCACCCAAAACAAAAGTTTTGTGCAATGTCTAAGTTGTTTTTACATCACAAACTTTGTAATTTAGGTAATAGAGAACTCCAGTAAATTTTTTTTATTTTTTTTAATGAATGGCCTTCTGACTTAAATAACTGCATAATTTTTTTTTTAGAGTTTGTTTTAATAGTTAAATTTTTTTTTCAAAGTTTTAATTTTTCAAGATCCCCCAAAAACACCGCACGTATAGTGAATCGTGTGACGTCATCACTCCTGAAAAGTTTTCCAACAGGTGTTCATTTTGTATGACAGTTATACAGAAGAAAGTATGGTACTATTCGATAAGTTAAAACATTATTTAGGTCGAATTATTTATTTATTATATTTTATTTATTATGTTATTATATTTTTCAATATTATTACGGGAGAGTGGTATAGAAATTGTTTGAAATTTTTATTTTTTTAGCTTTTAAAATCAATACTATTTCAAACGGAGCACCACCTGCACACTGCAAAAATTGTAGGTAAATAAGATACAGGCGATACGGCGCCTACCAGCTGATCGACGATGGCCATTTTGAATTCGAAGTTCATAGAGAAGTGAGTCGTTCGCGAATGAGTCGGCTCAGTGACCCGGATCTTCATACGGATCCGTAAGATCTGGTTCCGTAAGGCCGATCTTCAAAGCTACGGACACACTTGCGCGCGGGTCGCGGATCTTTGCGAACGAGTGAGCGGGTAGCAATTGCTAATGAGGAAGTCTGTCCGTAGCTTAATTCAGTCGTTCAATTGAGCCGACTCACTGAACCGGATCTTTTCATTCTCGTTCAACTAAGCCGCTTTGCCCATCTCTAGGTAGCATTTTGTTGTAGCATATTATACAATTTTTTCATACAGTTTAAAGTTTTTCAATATTTTAAATAATAGAGATACCTCTATTTTGGATACTGAATTATTTAGGCTTAAATATTGTTTCAATAAACACAACAACTAAATCTCTACAAACAGAATGAAATAACGAATAACATGAAATGTTGTTAATACTGATGGCTTGTGTCATACCTGCATAATCAAAGTTTCAATACAATGACTGGTGATGGGTGACGTCAGCACTAACCATTCAGTAATACCAACTTTACAGTGTGTTTTGACGAGAGAGGTTTAAAAATGCACTTTTTAATAATTTTTTAAGAACTCTACGTTTAATATTATGAAATAAAACTTATATATTCAGAATCAGCGTTCATAGGTCTATATGAACATATTTTTTTAAAGCCATAATATTTTTCACTGGAGTTCCTTATTGTAGAAAAAACTATTTGATAAAATCGATCTGCAGTTTAAGAAATTATCCCACTACTATTTTTGAAGACATTAAGTAAAATATATCAACTTTCAAATAAATTCCCCCCTCCCCCCTTTGCACCAACAATCCCCATTACTTTATTCTTTACTATTCTTTATTCTTATCAATTATGTAAAGGTTAACAGGATCACATTGAAAATAATATTACTAACTAAATTGAAAGAAAATATTCTAATAATGTTTTCAAGATACATCAGTTCTTAGCTTCCAAAGGTTCAATATTAACCCAGGCTCCTTTCTCCGCCTTCAGCAGCATGGCTCTCCTGTCAAACTTGAAGGGTGTTTGCGTCTTGTCACAGGGACTCAGCTTGAAATCTCTCAGGAGATAGAACAGGTAAAACTTGGCGGTCATCATGGCAAACCGTAATCCTAAAACAAACAAAAAAATACCTTAAAATTCTTACTAAGAAGCAATGCAAAGTCATGTGTTTTTTAATGTATATTAGCCCCACACAGGAGGCCCTGTGGGAAATTATTATGTCATCTTTGGGGACGCTGTGTGGAGGATTTTTTTTAAGGAAAGGAAGGGAGGAAGTTCTGGGTAGAAATCTGTTGTGTCCAGGAGTGACGAAAGTTTGAATCTAACCCTCCAACTGCGGTGCAAGGTGATGGGTCGAGGGATTCTGGCTGGAGAGGTCAAAACCTCCCTCAACTAGTCTCTCTCGATCTGGCCCGCCACGCAGCAGGTGGGCAGACGCACCAGCCGCCAAGACCTGGACAAACCTCACCCCATGAACCCGGGCACCTGTGCTAATTGAAATAATCGAATCTTTTTATAACCTCAAAAAAGAATCAGGCTTATAAAAACTGTTTTAACCTTTTGTGTGCAAACACATTCTTAGTGGTATTTAAAAAAAATTATTTCTCTGAATATAATTAGTTATTTTGGGGAAACTACTTATGGTAGATTATATATACTATTTTTATAAAGTATCTGGTAAGACAGTTCAATTTACAAAAACATAATTTTGCAAAAAACAAGTAAGTTATTACAAAATGGAACTCGGCGAAAATTTTGTGTCGGCGATCAAGAAGTAAAAATGCAAAATCTCCTGTTTACGAACCCCTTTTCGAATATGGTTTTCTTATACAATGTGGAAAAAAACATGCTTTTTTTGGCGTAAAAGAATATAGACGGCTCTTGTTAAGAGGGAATTTCAACCTTATCGCTATCTACATAAGGACTGCATGATTTCATCCGTGATTCTGAATGTTCCAGGCGTGTGTGCATCGCCTTAATTATCAAACCTGATTGAAAAAGGGTATAGGCCATGAACCATTGTATGAAACCGCACGCAATGTTGGCGAAAGTGCCGCCAACATTGTTCACATTACTGCATATCGCATGTACGAACTGCCCCGCCTGGTTTCTACCTTCAAATCAATACATAACTTTCATTGGATCTACAGCTTTGGTAGTCTGCGCAGTTTTCAGTAACAGTGGGCGTGCACCCATGCCATATCTCCCTCTAATTCTATTATCTATGATTGGTACCATAAATATTTATTATATAGTGCAATTATTGCGTACAAAGTTAGAAATGTAATCTATACTAATTTACACGGGATTTTTAAACTCCAGATAGCCTAATCAAATTGATTCAAATAAGAGTTTCGGCATTTGAAAAGGCTAAAAACCACCCAAAGTAAGATAAAATTGACCTCACATTTAGCACACAGATATGTGCATAACACAATTCATCTCTTCAATCGGATTGAGTTCAATATATCTAAATGTTTAATTTTGTCATTCACTAGGGCGTGTCATACCTGGTATTACCGGTATACGATGGACGCCCGAAGTCTAAAACGTGTCTCCACCATGAAGGACCTTGGAATCATGTTTGATAGTAGGCTGACATTTCATACTCATATTCAGATGGCTTGTAGCACTTCATTGAGAATGCTGGGCTTTGTTCTGCGTACTGCAAGGAATTTTAAAGACACCCGGGTTCTCATAATTCTATTCAATTCCTTAGTAAGGAGTAGACTTGAAAGTGGGTCGATAATTTGGAGTCCGCACCAAGCAAAATATTCCCTCATGTTGGAGAGAGTTCAGAAAAAATTTCTGAGATTTCTGTACATGAGGGAGTACGGCTATTACCCGTGGCTCTATCCTACCGACTTTCTTTTGGGTATGCTCGGAATGAACCATCTACGTATCAGAAGGGATGTACACATTGCTACGCATTTCTTCAGATTGATTCGCGGAAGGTTTGAAAACTCAGCTACCTTGGAAAACATTCATTTTTATATTCCCGATGGTTATCTTCGCCATCGACAGCATAGGCTGTTCTATCTTCCGGCCTGCAGGACTAACTTGCCAATGGTCATGCCGGTCGGGAGAGCAATCTTGCTGTTAAACAGAATTAATTCGGATATCGACATATTTAGCGTCAGTGAAGCTGCCTTTAAAAGGCAAGCTCAATTGATGCTCATATAGTGTTTTTTTTTTTGCTAACCATTTATATTTATGTTTAATATAATACTGCTACAAATGTATTTTAAAAACGCATTAAAATATTAAATTTTGTAATGTTTTTGAAAGAATAAAATAAATTGAATTGAATTGAATTGAATTCAGGGTGTGGGACAGTAGTTTCCATAGAATATTATGTATTTATTACCTATGCAGTTTCTCGGCCCCATCCCGAATGGCAGGAACAATTGGTTGGGCCTTTTGTTCTTCTCTTCTGGTGAAAATCTCTCCGGGTCAAACACATCCGGGTCAGGGTAATGTTCCGGGTCATGCATTACCCCGGCAATAGGGATCACCACCACGTCTCCGACATTCAGATGAAGATTGGTCCCTGGTAGGTCGTAAGGCTTTGTGCAAGTTCTATCCACTCTTGACACAGGTGGATACATTCTTAGGGTCTCTAATAACACCTGGTCTAGGAGAGGTATTTCATTCACCAGGTCATACGTGCATTCTTTCCCGTTCTTTGCTGCGGCAGTCTTTATGTCTTTTCTTAGTCTCTCCTGAAGTTCAGGCATGATGGCAAGAGTCCCGCAAGCGAAACTCAGCAGGGTGCTGGATGTCTCAAAACCGGCGATGAGGAACAGAATAGCTTGACCTTGGATGTTGACATCAGTCATTACTACTAAAAAAATATTCATGTTTAGAATGTGCATGATCAAAACTTTTATATTAAAATATTATAAACTATTTATTTATTTTGCTAAGATTATGAATCATTATGTTCGATACTGAAATTGTCAGCGTTTTGTAGAAAAAGTAAAATCACGAAATGAAAATTTTCAAGGAGAAACTTTTTAAACTTTTTGCTGGTAAACAACGACATTGTTATATGTATAAGTATGGTCAAAGAACCCATTAATATATTATACCATTAATATTTAACAAATTGCCATACGAATTTAAAGAAAATTGCTCTATAACAAAATTCTCACTGATGTGGCTCAATTAATGGCTCTTAGGGAGTAACCTTATGGGGCGTTCAAGTATTTTCAATTTGGGAGGCGGGAATGGGTACCGCCGCCCCGGGAACCTTTATTGGATAACCAACACCTCTGCCATAGGTCACCTCAAGTGGTTCGCTACGTTTGGTGATTTAGCAGGGGTGCCCGGGTTCATGGGGTGAGGTTTGTCTAGGTCTTGGAGGCGGATGACCTGGACACACTGAACCCCAGATTCCTACCCACCCCTTAAACCCTCTTCCTTCCCAGAACTCTCCACTCCTTCCTTTCCTTAATTAAAAAAAAACCTCCACACAGCATCCCCAAAAATGACATAGGCCCTGAGGGAAATTATTTTCCTCAGGGCCTCCTGTGTGGAGCTCACGTAAAAAAAAAAAAAAAAAGTATTACGTAACGCAATTTTTGAAGATTTTTGATCCCCCCTCCCCCCCCATGTAATGCGCCGTAACATTTTTCCGTGCCTCCCCACCCCCCCCTTCCCCCCTAAACGTTACGTAATGCCCAAGTGAGATAATTTTTACCTGAAAGTCACAATTAAGTTGCGCAAAGTACTGGAAAGTCGCTTAAATACCTTTTTTCTTGTTTATAATAAAACAAGAGATTTCGAGAACGAAAAGGGTTGCCAACTTGGAAGATATTAATTCCCTAGTTTTTTTTAATCTAAATAAAAAAAAACATGTTACGTAACGTGTTGTTCGAACCCCTCCTCCCCCCCCCCCTCGTAATGCACAGTAACGTTTCATAAGACCCCCCCCCCCCCCAAGTGCGTTACGTAATACTTGAACGGCCCCTTATGTATTAAGATTATATTTTGCTCTTTCTTACCATGCATTAAATTGCAAGTATTAAGGAGCTAAATGTCGCAAAATTTATAAAATTGGGAAGACTTCGGTGGCTGGGTCATGTGGAGAGAATGACCGAGCATCAAGCACCAAAGTCCCTGCTGAACTCAAGACCAATAGGGCGAAGGAGCCTGGGAAGACCAAGACTAAGATGGAGCGACAACGTCCTCAAAGACATATCTATCTTGGAGCTTCAAAACTGGAGAGAGCTGGCACAAAACCGAGATGAGTGGAGGAAGACTCTTGAGGAGGCCAAGACCCACCAGGGATTGTAGAGCCAATAGTGATGATGATGATGATGTGATTAACTACTAATGTATTACTGTTTTCATGTTGCTTAACTTTTCATGATATTTAAAAAATATATATATTTTCTTATTCCACATCACAATGGTGGTAGGTATGTTATGTGTATGTGTATTTGTGTATGTTGTTGCTACGCTAATGCGTTTATGATTATTTAATTTGTGGTTGTAACTAATCTGTGGAACTAATCTCCTGCTGACAAGCTACTTGCAGTAGCTCAGCGAGTAATAAATTCCAATTGTATGTAATTTTTTATAAAATAATAAAAAAAACTTAAAAAATATAATAATATAGGCTTATTATGTATTAAAGAATGGGTTTGAATTCATTAGCCTGAAATGTCCTTGCAAGTGCAATGCATCCTAAGTCAGCGCAAATGAAAAATTAACTTTTTTATTCATATTACATAAATATTATCTGTTAAGATATATCTTTGAAGTTGTATGGACAAGATAAGTTGAAAAAAATTTCCCATTTTTACAAAATTTTAGCAGTAAGTATAATATTTATATTTTTGATACTGACAATTTGTGGTGGAATTCCATTATAATAATATATTAAAACGATTTTAAACTTTTTACCTCTTAATTTACTTCTGACCGTAACTTGTTTCGGGCTATTAAGGGGGGTGGGTTAACAGGGGTGGTGTACAATGATTTTATTCAAATTAGATGGATATTCCCGTATTTGTTGCTACGTCGTGTTTAACGACTGAAATAAACTTAAATTAAAGGTTCAACTAATAACCACATAACTGGAATATCAGTCGTTCTTTTTTTATATTTATTTATTTAAACGCCATAGAAAGGCTTTTACATTCAATTGGTACATGATATTATATTATACAGTGGTACACTGTAGATTATCAATAATAACAAAATAAGAATGAACATTTAACAAAGTATGTATGATAAAAGCAAGTATTTAGGTACAGGCAATTATTAACTTTTAACTCCACACAACAGGTCCTGAGGAAAATAATTTCCCTCAGGGCCTGTGTCATCTGAGATGCTGTGTGGACGGTCTTTTAGGAAGAGGTAATGGAAGAATGAGTCGAAGAAGCGACCCGTTCTCATGTAACAAATGTCAACCGTGTACATATGTTGGGCAGGCGTTTGGCGTGTTTCCCGACTATGCACCGGTGTAGAAAAGATCAATGACGTTAGTTCCTCAGAGCATCTTCCATTGGAATACCGGTATTTTTTTTTTTTATATGAATACCGCACAAGAGTCCCAACTGCTCCCGTCTGGAGCCAGTGAGACTATGGCATCCCCAATTGGGGTATGTTGTGAGGCTAAAGGTATGGGGAGGAAAGGAGATATGGAAGAGGAAGTACCTGGCTATTCAGATCTGGTCACCAAACACGGCTTAAGCCATTTCAGGCAACGTTTCAATTCTGAATGGTGGTCTTACACCAGGGCGATACTGAGAGTATTTTCCACTCTGGAACATGCCGCAAATATACTATATATTATTTTAAATGAATAAATTGTGAAATACACAAATTAATCAAATAAAATTTATTTGCCACGCCGGGATTCGATCCCGAGACCTTCGGAATGCGAGTCAAGCGCCTTACCGCTGCACTACGCCGGCCGGTATAACAAGGATAGCATTCCCACCCGACACCTGTGCTCTAAAGATTGCAATCCATTTGTTTGTTAAACACAACTCAGCAACAAATATGGGAAAAATCCATCTAAATTGAATAAAATCCTTAGATACCACCCCTGTTAACCCTCCTCCCCCAAATTTTATGTTCATAAACCATAGTTTAAAGAATCATCTGTAGTCTGAAGATGGCTTGAATAGGCTGAAGCCGGTGAAGTCAGAAATAAATTAAGTGGAAAAAGTTTAATTGCTTTAATATATTAGCAGTATTATAATTTAGTTTTCAAAGGATTCGTTTCAATACTACAAAAAGATTACCATTTTCTCCAGAATTATCAGCTATCTCTTTCTGTGCAGCATCCACCATTAACTGCATGAAGTCATTGCGCCTGCAAACAGATACAACTTTAGAAACTGTGTAAAAAATAAGTTGATACTGTTCATCTTTTGTGCGGAAACTATATACATTACATAAAATAAAATAAATGTAATTTTCATAAATATTGAGATAAAAGATATTTCAAATAGTAATAGATGTCAAAAACATAGTGTTTACCTTTTGGATGGATCGTTTTCCCTTTCTCTTTTAGTATTGACAACCACATCTCTTAGACTATTTATTGAAATAGAATTCATCATGGTCACTGGCAGGTACCTGAGGAAGGGGGGATGTAGCAATAAAACTAAAAAGAAGAAGAACCGGTTGACCAAAGGAACATCAGTGAATTTTGCTGCCATCTGAAAACATACAAAAAAAAAATAACACAAATTAATTCGTACTTTACTTTTCTCTTTTGGCAAACATGTTTTTTGGCATGCTGGTCACTAATCTTTTTCTAAATATTATGTTGGTGATGTTTTACCTTAACAAATTCAGCTTCTGGATCCTTGAGTGAAGCGCAGTCTAATCCAAAAGCACAACTCCCAATCACCTCCAGAGTAAAACGTCCGGTGAATTCCTTCATTTCCATCACAGTATCTCCATCTTAAAAGAGAGAAAATTGATAAAAATACAAACAAAAAAAAAAAAAGAATTTTGTTATATTAATATTTATTTATGGAATAATTCTATAATGATATACCGGATCTTTTCTTGAGGAACTCTATCATTTGTTGACCGCATTGCTGCACCAAGTTTTCCATGGCTCGTAGTTTACCCGAACTGAATGTGGGTGTCAGGATGGCCCGGACACTTTTCCATTCCTTTCCCTGCAAATATAATATTATAGAACACATTACATAGATTTTCTAATCAAAGTCGCCGTAGCAAATTCAGAGCCAGTCCACCGATTTATTAGGACAGCTGGTTATTTGGGACAAAACACAAGGAACAGAAACCAAATAAATAAACTGATACTAATTTACTTCGGTTATCTGGAACACTATCCTGTTAAATTGGGACAAATTCCGAAATGAAGTCAATACAAATCTTGAATCTTGTGTCAGTAAATGAATTTTAGTTAAGAAGGCCTGCGTATGCAGCGCGGGTGAGGAGAGGGGATGCTATTTTTTTCAGGATTGGGTTACAAGTAATTAATAATGTGATAAAATAATATTTCAGAGAAGAGTGAAAAAACCATTTTTGCTGCAGGAAAATGAAGGTGGACCTCCAAATAATATGTATTTATAATAATAATTATTATTAATGAACACAATAAATAAAAAATAAATGGAAGTGGCCCTTCATGTTACTGCTTAAAAAAAATTCACTCTCTTGTAAAATTAAAAAAAAATTATTTATTAAAATTTAAAACCACATTCAAAAATACCTGCTTGCAATTATGTATACCAGTTATTTTTTCTCCCTTAAACTTCGCTTATTTGGGACAGCCGCTTATCTGGGACAAAATGTTTGGGGCCCGTTGTGTCCAAATTAAGCAGAATCCACGGTATATATTATTTTAAATGAATAAATTGTGAAATAACACAAATTAAGAAAAATTAAATAAAACAATAATTTTTTATATATAATTTGGCAATTAAGTCTAGAATGAAATAAATTGGAACTAAATGTTTTCATTACTATGGCAGCACTGAATCACTTGCTTTGCTATGACATTTCCTATGGCTGTCATGTTATCGCATGTTATGGTCGATTTATTGTCTTAAATCTGAGTAGAAGATCGCTCTTAATAATATTTTTATTCATTGTTTGCCTGTGCATTGTTTGAATTTAATTAAAATGAACAAACCAATATGTAGTGATGCAAGAGGGGTTATATACTGCGTTTATCAACGCTGTCTAGCCGAATATCACGCGAAGAAGCTTCTGTCTAATTTAGATGATGTTTACAAATGAACTGCAGAAATGACTGGTACGTAGTATAGTTTGTTGTTGATAGAAATGGCGGGCCGCAGCGGGCGGGCTGTCTAGTGTCGGTTTACGAAGAGAAATTTTATTTAACGACATTGAAAATTAAAATGCATTATTTTCCGCCAGCCGTGATGCAAAAAGTTTCCTTTTATAGTGATTAAGGCGAATCTAAAGTTTTTTTCTAAAAATTATTCGTAATAGCCATGGACACTAATCCCGAAAAATTACCAATAAAAGTGGTGTTTACTAAGTTATGGTTTTATTTTAAATCATAATGTCACATTACGAAGTATCTGCTACACATGCAAAAAAAAAATTGTAGTAACTTGCGCACCAGGGATTTGAACCTGCGAACTCCGGATTCGTAGCCGAGGATCGTAACCAACCACGAACGACGTCTAACTGTCTCTTCTGCTATGCTTTGTTTCGGTTGGGTACCTATATGTTAATAAAACTAATTTTATACGTAAACGAGTTCATATCAGGCTAGGAGACCTGTTTTTCTTTGACAAGCCCCCAAATGGCACACAAACCCCAATGGCTCGGAGGGCTTTGGAGCAAAGAATGGATGGTTACCTTGAGAGTGTTTTCTCGTGGGGTAAGAATAACCTCTTCGAATATAACGTTTCAAATACCAAATCATGTCTGATTACGTCTAAAAGGGATTGAAATGAAAATTTAGTCTCCTTCAATGGAAGCAATCTTCCGAACAGCCCTCCATTGATATGCTTGGTGTAACTCTAAGTGACCAGCTCAGGTATGGGGGCTCCATCGAAGCCAGAGTAAAGTTAGCCTCTCAGAAACTGGACATACTGTACAGGGCCCGCAGATACTTTAATAGTGCACAACTGCTAACCCTGTACAAATCGCAAATGCGCCCCACAGTTGAATTTGGCAGCCATCTCTGGTCTCCCAAAGTACCTAAAAAAAAAACCCACGACTATTCAAGACCCATGTTCACTCCTTCCTCTCCTCAAAAAGACCCTCCACACATCAAAGATGACATAGGCCCTGAGGAAAAAAAATTCTTAGGGCCTCCTGTGTGGAGTTAATGTAAAAACAAAAAAAGGAGAATTATTTCCCAAAAAGACTACGGATTTTTTTCGGGGAGAAATATTTCCAAAAATAGCTCTAGGAGTTAACCCCTTGTTTGCCGGGGTAATTGGGGTTGGTTGTCCACCAATTAGCGTTTGCAAAAAACGGCAGCCATGACACCCAATGACATTTCGTGTCCAGCGATTCTGACAGTGTTCTTGAGAAATTTAGAACAATAGAAAGGTCAAAATCGTAATTAAAGGAATTTTTCCCGCGCATGCGCAAGAACTGCGCACATTCCCGCGCTCCGGTAAATTATTAATATAAATTATTTGGAGTGACCTGGCGCATTGCGGTTTTCTCTATGGTAAAGGGCGATAATAAAGCAAGCGATTCTGACCGTGTTCTTCATACACTTTCTTTATACATAAGGGTCAAAATCGCGTGTAAAGTCTCACGACACGTCGACGCACGAGCGGCAAATAAGAGGTTAAATGTTGTACCTTGAGATTAATTAGCATTTTCTTCATGTAGGTTGGACTCCTAGTGTTGAGGGAGTTTCTGTCAGTGAAATGATCAAAATCTTTGATCATCACCGTCTTAATTAACTCCGGATCTCTCAGCATCAGCAGAGGTCTGCGACCCTCAAAATAACCTTAAAAAAAAACAGGTTAATGACAATGACTGAAGAATTCAAATCAACTTTCAGAAGAATTAACCAAGGTTACAGATAATTTACACAGACGAGTTTCTTTTACATGTTTCCAAAAAAAAAAGATAAAACACCATATTTTTACAACTTGAATCTTGGTTATTCTATGTTAACTTGAGTTCATCATGAAAAGTGACTCTAACAGGATGGCGGTAGTTACAATATTTTATTTTTGTCTTTACATTTTTCATTTTAAGAGATAAAAAAATACTACGCATCGGTTTTTACCAGAAACATTTTGATATTGCAAATGTAGAAAAACAACACACATTGTATAGAAAAATAATATTATGATATTTATAAAAAATCAACCCGTAAAAAACAATTTTTTTTAACTATAATACCTACATCTATTTTCAAATGTATTTTAAAACTTTAAAAAAAATTGTCTTATATTGAATCTTCCTACTCAGTGACAAGAATCGACATTTGGGTCAAATCCCCAGTTGATAAGACAGACATTTACTTCGTACATTAAGTACTGCAAAGTACGAATTCGGGTGTTGAACCAGCTTGTGTGTGCGTCCAAAAGTTGATAGAATTACCCAGTGATCAGAACCAACCGCGCTACCAACCGGGCCAATTCGCGAATTGATAAGGCCGACATTTCGTACATTTTTTATTTATTTTTTTTATTTTTATTGCTTCTTCACAATTTATATACATATATTTTTAGCATGTAATTATTGACCCCCATAGGGTTCGCCTGTATCGCATTACGTGCTAGTTATGACTAAAGTCATTGAATTAATTTTGCATATCGCATCAGCGTGTGTGTGCATGATTGCCACCAAAAGTTGGCAGAATGCATTGCCTCAACAACGAGTCTTTCTGCCGAGTTTCAGCTCGATCGGATGTTGAGAAGTGGGTTAATATCCACTTCCAAGATTCCACTGCATTCAGGCATTCATTCAATCAAAAAAACTAAAGTGAAATTCAAATATCTAGATGTGTTTAAAACTGGGCATATTCTGGACATCATTCTGCACACGCATTACAAAAATTAAAATTATATATTATGAAGATCCTACAATAATTTGTCTTGGGTACATTTATACTCTTTGAGATATATATATATTTGTCAGGAGCTTATTATTATCTCCTTTGTTCTACTAGCAAAATGTAGTAATGCAACGTTAGCCTATTATTATTTATTTAATTACTAAGCGAGTGCAATAAAATTTTTTAGGTTATATTTTGCGGTAGGCAATGACGTTATATCTTTATCTTTATATATGTTACCGTAAAAGCCCGAATATTGGTAAATTCTAAGATTTTCCGGTAAATCCTAAGATTTACCAACTCTTAATGGTAAAAGTCCGAACCGTTCTATAATCATCGTTCACCAACCCAACCTAACCTAACCTAACCTAACCTAACGTAACCTAACCTAACCTAACATGTACTAAATTCTAATGGTAAAAGCCCGAAAAAAATCGTTTCTTATTTAAATATTATAAACGATTTTTTCGGGCTTTTACCATTAGAATTTAGTACATGTTAGGTTAGGTTAGGTTACGTTAGGTTACATTAGGTTAGGTTAGGTTAGGTTGGTGAACGATGATTATAGAACGGTTCGGACTTTTACCATTAAGAGTTGGTAAATCTTAGGATTTACCGGAAAATCTTAGGATTTACCGTAGTTCGGGCTTTTACAGTAACATATATATAAAAATCTCACATCACATTGTTTGTTCGAGATAAATCCCAAACTACTCAACCGATTTTGATGAAATTTCGCTTAATATGTGTAATTTGGTCCAACTTAAAAGATAGGATAGTTTTTTTATCTCGATTATTGACCTCAATATTTATCATTGCGAATTAAATGTTCATTAAATGTTTGTTTTAGGACAGTGCTTTGTAATTATTTGTAAGTTCAATAAGGTTCTAACAGATGGCGGTGTGAGTTAATTTATCAACACAACACTTGGTTATCTAGGTTGGGTAACCATCCAGTAGATGGTGTAGTGTTTCGTTAGCCACAACAACGGGTGGGTCAGCTAGTATAATATATAGACTCGCCATTGTCTCATAATCTCAAGATAGAAAGTGGCAAGTAAGAAACACTCTTGTGTTCTCAGTAAATTCTTAATTCAAAACTTATTCGTGTATGAATAGACATTCAAAGAATGTGTGTGTGTGTGGACGACGTAGATATAAAACCATATTCACATTGCTCCGAATGCCTCATTCTACATCACGGGTATGACTGTGATGCCAAGATACGCTTACTCGCTTACACTAAGACGAATACGGAATGCTGTATGAAACGACCTGATGTCATAGGTTGTCCTTCTTATACTTAATTGTTTGCTATCTCATTTTCTCTTATGGCGCTAGAAACCTTCCGGAAACAATCGAAATAATTGTATTTTTTTAAATAATAATTTGCGAGTATTTACAATTGAAATGTTGATTAAAATTCCTTGGCTTTTACTAGTGTTTGCCGTGTAATGGAAACATTTTCTCATCACACACACGGGCATTTTGGCAGTCTTAATGCAATTTACTTACTAGTGAGCAATTTACTTACTAAGTGACGCGTGGTAGATGAGTAAGTACTAAAACTACGAATAGAAAACAAATACGATTGCCTTGTTTTTGGCTTACTACAAAAATGCAAGCAACTTTTTACTCTTACTGTGATGATAGTAGGTGATTTTCAATTTTCATTTGTCAGGTTTTTTGTAACCTTGGAACTTTTGTCTTTCTTTAAAAAATAATTAAATGTAGGTACTTATTTAAAAAATAAAAATAATTGCCACTTACCTCCGTAAGGCAGTCCCGCAAAATGCCTGTACACTTGAATATTGAAATCATGGAATGATATTTTAAGCATTAGTCGTGGTCCAATATTGCCGAGGATAATAGTCGGCTTCAGGAAAGGCACTCCCATGTTCCGGAAATGATCATAAGTGCTTGTATAATGATTGTACAAAAACAACAGGATCAAAACCAAGGCTATCAACACCCAATTCCTGTAAATCATCTGCAAGATGTACTCCATGATGAGAAACTCCATTGTAGCGAACTGCACAAGAACTTATCTGTAAAGAAGTGAAGATTTTTAACTGTAGGTACCTACAATATGAAGAGTATGTGAAAAGTAAATAAGCACTGACGCTATCTTTCAACTGGAGATAGATAAACAATGACAATAGAATAAAACGGTGTTTTTTTATGTCTTAAGTATTTTTTTGCGTTACTTTCGTCGGCTTTACATCGACGAAACACAGGGAAAATTCTGCAAACACTGAATTGAAAAATAAGGTTCTTTTTTATTATTTTCTACTCGTACATCTTCAAGGATAACCGCTGAATCTTGTTCAATATCTGGATAACTGAGAATAACCTGTTTAAACTCTCAGGATAAAAACCGCAGTTGACTTTGAGCCGAATTAAAACGCAGAAGATTTTACTTTATTCTGTAAAATTAACTTTGTGCATGCTTAGTACACCGAAATAAAACGCATAATACTGTACTAATTTTATGTGGCGAAATATTGTGCAATATACCCACATTTCATTTACTTTAGTTTCTCTTTACAAGTCTTTGTTTACTAATAAAAATAGATTGACATTGACAGTTGACAGAACAGAAAAGCTCGTTGTTACTAGTATCTAGTATGTTAACGTCATTGGTTGTTACCATTTTAGAAAACCGGAAATACAGTTAGGGGCCAATGGCAAAATGATTAAATTAATGCGGGAAAATATAATCACAGTATGTCATTACATATTTATTTTTAATAAAAATTACGACACACTAAAAATTACTTTATTTTTATAAGTGGGTAGGTACCTACCTAATTAAATAATAATAATATGAATATAATAAAAATAATTTTGTCATGACATTTAAAAATCAAACGTTTACGACATTCATAATTCGGTAGGTAAATACGCTGGGTAAATAGTGATGTGACAGCAAAAGACACTTACTTAAATCTTTTGTTGGATGTTTATGTTTTTAATTTCAGCGAATTAAAGATTTGTATGTGCATAAACACTATGAAATGTTATATGAATGTATATATACACACACTATGAAATGATGTATGAATAATTATTTAGATTTTCATACCGACACCGACAAAACAGCGACAGCCGTTTTAAATTCGCAATAACTTATGAAGAACTACTACTGACTACTACCAACCTCCGCAGCGGACTTCGTATTCGTATTTACTGCCAGTGCCAGACCGCCAGACAATTACTAGACTTGGTAGGTATGCTAGCGAAGATACGAACTTCATACGAAGTTGTTACAAATTTGAGATCTCGGAATGGTACCCATGACCACAGTCTATAGTTTACCACAAGGCTCTCAATATTATTTGTTTATTTTTAAATTGGTAATCTTTTTTAATATGTATGAAACTTAGATGTAACTAATAAATTATATTATCATAACACATTTTCAGAAAATGAGCCACTTCGCGAACAAAACAATGTCGCGACTTTAAGAGGTAATAGCACCGGTGAGAAATCTCGACGGTAGGTATTTTAAAAGATTCTCGCTATCGCACCGCGCTCAAAAAAGAACTAGCTATCGATGTGTTGGTGAGACCACGTGAGTGTTTGGCTTGTACACCCTCTCGCCCCCTTTGCGTCTCATGCCTACCGTCTTTCGCCTCATACCGCCATATCCAATATTCTGTTTAGATAAAGCATGTTTCGACTTATTTCGTCGCTAATGAAGTTTTTGAATCGGCCTTGCGGTGTGACAGAAAAAGGGCCCATTATTTTTAAACGCACGAGGTCTGCTATTGTCGGTTATTTATAAATATCGTCGATAGGTATTGTAACAATGTCTTCTGTTCACGCTTATTACCGACAAATTACGAATTATTTTACTAGAACTCTATGTAGGTTAGTAGTTTTAAAGTTTTCACTGTATTTGCGTTTATAAATATGCAGTCAAACCAACTACATCGAATTATTATTATTATTATTACATATGATTATTCTCTATGATACATTAGTTATTATTGAAAATTAGTATTAACCTCTCAGGCCTCGGGCCTGTTTTTCGAAAAGTCAAAATATTTCCGCTTTCCAATAAATTCCAAATAACTTTAATATTTGTGAACGCATCCGAAAACTAAAAACTGTTTTTGAAAGATGATGAAATACGCTTTCAAATTTTATAATTCGAAATAAACATATAATTTTGTTTTTATTTTATTAATAACTAGCAGACCCGGCCACACGTTGCTGTGGCTAACGAAACACAACGCCATTTACCCAACCTTTATAAAATCCACACCATCCGCTCGCCAGCTGCCCGCTGCGCGCTGCCCTTTGCCTAAATTGAATATTTGAATTTCTTGGCTTTTCTCTACTATAATAAGCATTTATTATACACATAAACCTTCCTCTTAAATCACTCTATCTATTGGTGAAAACCGCATGAAAATCTGTTGCGTAGTTTAAAAGATTTATGCGCACATACATTTTGAGCGACTTCATTTTATACTATGTAATGATGATGATACCACAAAACTTAAATTTCTACTCATATAATTTGGCACTTACCTATCTTATTAAAAAAAAAACTCAAAAATGCATATGCAACAAAAATGTATTTTTGACCGATTATCTCTATCTCTACATATTATAAAGTCCCCCGCGCCATCTGTCTGTCTATTCGCGATAAACTCGAAAACTACTGAACGGATTTTCCTGCGGTTTTCACCAATATACAGAGTATTTCGTGAGGAAGGTTTAAGTATGCAATTTGTCAATGATTTGTGTAAATTGGTTGAAACATAACGATAATTGTTAGAAGTGTCGGAAATAAGTCCAGCCGCCTGGTAGCTTTCATCGAAAACGCTGCACAATCCTTTTGGGATATAACCAGGGCTGGGCAAAATACATGCTTTGCTGTAATTGAAATACAAATTACAAAATACTTTTTCGCATGTATTTAAAATACGAAATACAAAATACTTTCAAGTCATGTATTTGAAATACAAAATACAAAATACAGTATTTTAACCATTTTTTTCTTTCAAATACAAAATACAAATTACAAAATACAAAATACATTTGGTTTTGGTAGAACCTTTGGTTGCAATAAATTGTCATAAATGCCCTTATCTAAGGGTGCGTTTAAATAGAAGCAATGTTGAGCAGAGTGAAACAGAGACGTGCAAAAATTGACCAATCATATTGCTCAAAAGACACATCTCATCTCCGCTTCACTTGTAAAATTTGTGGTAAAGGACTCAGGTGTTAGGTAATATAATAATAATATATTATTATTATAACACGACATTTGTATAGCGCTATTTTGTTTTATTTCTAGTGACCGACCGAAGGTTCGGTTTCGGTTTCGTCAAGGTTCGGTAAAAAAATCTAGTTTCGGCATCAGTTTCGGTTTCGGCAGAAAATCTGCCGAACCTTCGGCCGCACCGAAACTCTGCATTTGTGAATTATCGCGTGCCGTTTGACTGACTTCCGGTGAGTTCGTGGCTCGTGTGTCATCCACCATCATCAACTGAGTTCGCTGGCCGGTCCGGCGTGCTTGTATTGTGAGTTTATGTAATCACAAACTTCAATTATTTTTATTTATTTCATTCTATATTTAATTTTATTTAACAAGTGTAAATAAAAATTAAAATCTAATCTCCTTCAACGGAAGCGATCTTCTGAATAGTCCCTCCTTTGATGTGCTTGGTGTAAGGCCCTCCGTTCATGGAGATACTTACAATCTTCGTAATTGTGACGAAACCACAAGTACCCTGTTGATATACATACTACTTTTTAATGCTAGTCTCCGTACACGGCGCTATCCGAAATATACTATATAGTCACATGACAACGGGTCGTTTCTATGACTCATTCTTGAGTTCAACAGCTCGGCTGTGGAACCCGGCCTCTATGTTTCCTCCCTCCTTCCTCTCCCCAAAAAGACCCTCCATACAGCATCTTCAAAGATGACATACGCCCTGAGGGAAATTATTTTTCTCTGGGTCTCTCATGTGGAGTTAATGTAAAAAAATGTTGTGATTGTAAACGCAATTAAAATTATAGTACTCAATTTATGAGGTCCTTACTTTATAGTGAATAAAAGTGTAAAAAATAAGCCGAATTTCAGTAAACAATAGATTTTTAACATGTCTAAAAAAGTTTCGGTTTCGGTTTCGGCCGAAACTGAGAAAGATATCGAATATTCGGTAGAAAATCCTGTTTCGGTCGGACACTAGTTATTTCACTTCAAGTGCGCTCTACTGTAATTAACTTAAAAATAGTTTAGTATTCAGTCAAATTATTCCTATAGTGCTTGATCTAATACTATGACACAAAAATGTACAATACAAAGCAATGACAAGCATTACATAATATGATACAAATATGATAGAAAATGTACAATAACAGTGCTATTATAGCACAGGACGTGTTGCCAACTCTAAATATTAACACACATAACATATAGCTCTGGATTCTAGCGTTTTTAGTCTACGTATTATCTATGTCAGTTTATTTTTCATTATCATTATTAAGATCGCTAAATGTATTTGAAAATGTATTTTGAAGCCATAAGTATTTGAAATACAAATTACAAAATACCTCAGCCCCATGTAATTGAAATACCAATTACAAAATACATTTTTAGGAAGTAATTGAAATACAAATACAAAATACGTATTTGTATTTCAAATACGTATTTCAATTACAAGTATTTCAAATACTGCCCAGCCCTGGATATAACAAAACAATTAATGGTGGGATATTCCTCTTTTATAGATCTACAAAAAAGTCCGCGAAGGCATATATCTATCTTTTACGGATAGCTTACTATACACATTATATCTAAAATGCAATTGATAAGAATAATAAGATAAGAAGATAGAATGCGTATAGTAAAAGATAGATATATGCCATCGCGGACTTTTTTGTAGATCTATAAAAGAGGAATATCCCACCAAGCGTTGTTTTGTTATATCCCAAAAGGATTAGGCAGCGTTTTCGATGAAAGCTACCAGGCGGCTGGAATTTTTCCGACACTTCTAATTATGTTATGTTTCGTTATGTTTCAACCAATTTACACAAATCCTTGACAAATTACATACGTAAACCTTCCTCACGAAACACTCTATCTATTGGTGAAAACCGCATGAAAATCCGTTCAGTAGTTTTCGAGTTTATCGCGAACAGACAGACAGACAGACAGACAGACAGAAAGACGGCGCGGGGGACTTTACTTTATAATATGTAGAGATAAAAAAGGTTTAAAAATAGCCCACCTTAAGTTTTTTTCTAATTAAAATTACGATAACGAAAAAGATAAAAGCACTTACATATTTTATTAGACAATTAAATCTAAATGGATTTATTGTGTTGTGTGTATCATACGTGTGAGTTGACATGTTTGTAAATAATAATGTTTAAAATGTTAGATATATCGCTTGCTGAGGTTTGATTTGTACTCCTGTATTTTTGAGTTTCTTTAAGCAGTAAATACAAAAAAGGATGTGTTAGTTCGTTCAAAATTCAATAAAAAATGTTGGTCTTTTACCTATAGATAGATTTACCTACACATTTTTTTTAAATATTTATTACAGTCAGTTTGAAATAAAGGAAACAAATATATAATTTTTTTAAACTTCAAAACTTTTTATTTTTATTTTCAACTTTATAAAACCTTAAATTGTAATATTTAATTACATGAAGACAATATTAGCGAAACTTCAACCCAAGGCTTCAGGCCCAACTTCATAGTACAAAAAAAAGTGCAAAAATCACTTACTTCGCAATTTTTGCAATAAAATAAAAGCACTTAGAAAAAAAACCAACAACGCTAAAGGCTTTGTACCAGTTCACATAAGGAAAAAGGTTGAAGCAAACGTTTTACGTATGAGAAAAGCTATAGTTTGAGCAGTAAATTACAGAAAAGAGTAAGAAAACACGGCACAAAGTGATAAAGTAAAAAATCTGAAAATGGACAAAAAAATGCCGCAAACCATGTTTTTGGTGATCATACAAAATGTTCGTCATACTATTGCAAGTCGGAGAAGTATACTAATGATCCAAATTTAGTAAGCGATCTTCAAGATTGTGGAACAGGACTGATATTCAACAATTATTGTCGTCTCTAATAGCAAATGCAGAAAGTCTTATTATTAACGTGACAAATAACACTGTGGAGCAATTCAACAACGTTATAGCCAAATTTATAGGCGGAAAAAGAGCAAATTTTACAAAAATGGGATAACTTCAGCAGTTGAGCTTCTTGAGCAGTAACTTCGTGGAATAGTGAAATGACAACCCATTCACGAATACAAAAAAAATCCAAGGCCACAGTCCTGGCAACTACACGAAGCATTTTATTGAAAGAAAACGACGTTCGAAGGAGACAATACAGAGGTGTCGAAAAATAAAACTAAGGTATTACGAAAACACGACAGAAAAGAGAAAAAAAGTTGCAGGGCCTGATGAAAATTATGGTCAATTGGAATTAGATCCAGATATGCCAGCTGAATTATTTGAAACGATAAAGAGGAATTTTTCAAAGAATTATCTCCATCGAATAAGGATGAACTCGAAAGGAATACGGTGGGCCAAAGCAATAATAATTTGTGGACAATTGAAAGGCGTAAGCGGCTTACAGCTTCTAACTTTGGACAAAAATATGTAAGCTACGGCCAAAAACTTCAGTTGCGAGAGTATTAAACTCGCTACTGTACTCGCCATTTAAAGGAAATATGGCCACAAATTATGGGAAAGAAAATGAAAACCAAGCAATTGAGCAATTTACAAAAGAAACAAAATTAGAGGTATTCGCCTGTGGACTATTTATCGATGAAAACAAAAACTTTTTAGCGGCAAGTCCGGATGGCCTTTTTGGCAAGGATTCTATAATTGAAGTGAAATGCCCATATAGTATAGTAAATATGTCACCAGAAGAAGGATTTGAACAAAAAAAATTGATAACTGTAAAATTGAAGACAATGCTTCAACATTAAAACGGAATCACAATTACTTCTACCAAGTACAAGGCCAGTTACACATTACTCGTCGTAAATACTGTTATTTTATCGTGTGGAGTCCTAAAGGTTTGCCGTATGAAAAAATTGAAAGGGACGATTCAATCTGGCAAAAAATTGAACCACTGTTAGAAAAACTTCTACCACCAATGCCTTTTACCAGAAACAATTGACGGTCGCATATCAAGAAATTTACCGGCGAGAGAAAGATCTAAATCATAAATTGTTTAAAATTCATTGTATAGTGGTAAAAAATTTTGTACAATAAAGTGTTTACAAACAAAAAATTTCAATTAATCACTGAAGGCAATGTAAGCGACTCTCAACTAAAAATTTGAAACAGATTTTTTTTAAAAACATAAACCTCACATTGGAGGCACCGAGGAAAAATAATCGCTCAGGGACTTTGTTGGAGAAGTTGTTGGACATCATTGGAGAAGCTGTGTGGAGGGTATTTTTAGGATAAGGAAGGAAAGGAAGTTTTGGGTAGGGAAAAGGTAGGTAAAAGTATGAAATGATGGTGGAGAGTCCAGCTGTAGAGATCAAAAGATCTTCCTCTTCCAGTTTCTCCCAATCCGGCCCGCCACGCAGTAAGTGGACAAAATTATCCGCCACCAAAACCCATGCAGACCTCATCCGTGAACCCGGGAACCCAGGCTCTGTCACCAAACATAGAGGACCACTTGCGGTGACCAAGTGGCGGGGGTGTTGGTTATCCAATAAATGGTTCCCGGGGCGATGGTACCTAAAACGCCTCCCAAATTGAAAATTTATTATAGTACTTGACATAAAAAAATTTAATTTTGCACAATTTTAGTATGAAAGCTCGGTCAGTATTGGTATACCGCGATGAGTCACTAAACAGAAAAAAAACGAATAAAAAATATCGATTACTCGGGCAAGGACAACACTAGTCTACCGATAAAATTCTTTACATCACTACTTCGCATTATATGTATGTATTTGTCAAAACCCACGTTCCCCGGCCCCCCTCAGGAGAAATGAGCGAAAGGGACACCTGCACGTCGGGCCGAAAATACCTAAATAAAATCTTCGAAATCGATGTTTTGTATTCCCCATTTTTCTTCTCCAAAACTGGACGGATTTAAAAATTTTTTTTCACTAACTGTATTAAAAGAAAATATTCTATGTCGGTACGTTTTGCTTTTTTTCAAAATACATTGTTTAGTTTGTATACTGAACGTTTTTTGACGGCGTTTAAATTAGGCAATTTTATTCATTTTTGGAAGGTCGTAACTTCTATGAGAAGTAAATTATCAAAAAAAACAAAACGTACCGACACGCTAGTGGTCAATATCTATATTATGTAAAAAAAAATTTTGCTCTAGGGTCAAAATCCAGAGAGATAAACGGGGAATACGTTTGTATAGAAAAGCGCAGCTAGTATTTCCTCTTAACAATAGAAATAGGGTAAGTATCAGTCTTCGGTTATTGTGGAACCAGATTCGGTTATGGGTTAGCTTCTTAATATTATTTAATTCAATATTACTTAGCTTGAAAATACTTTTTAAATGCAAGTATCACATAATTACTGTTTTGGGTGGCGACCCATTTGGGATCGCAACCTATAAATTTGGATGGAACCCATAGGAACACAGAAATAAAAAATCAAATAAAAAAACATAAATCCGGAAAGACCATGAAAATGTAGAAAAAAATTTGTTGTGGTCATAACATTTTTTTTTTAATTCGCTAACCCTCCAACTCAGTTCTAAATCTCTTTTATAACTTAAGCTATATATTATAACACACGACACACATATTATAACAAACACACAAATAGGGACATAAACCGTTTGAAAAAAAATTCAGAATACATTTAAATATATTTTTAACTAAGTAAATAATGTTTGTGAATGGGCTATTACACAGCATAAATGAGCGTTTTTATTAATACTATTTAATGTAATCATTAAATTATTACGTCCACTTTTGATACTTAAACATGCAGTTGTCCGTTTTTGAAACCCGTGAACCTGAAAGTATGTATATGTTTAGACATTTCGATCGTCCAGTTGATTAGTCAGACATCTCCAAATACTGAGGTTTGAGATAATGAGAAAAGCAATATTCGAATGCTCACCATAAATTAAATATTATTTACACCTATCTGTGTTTTACATATTAATTTAATATGCTGTAAAATAACACCGGGAGGCATAACGGTGCGGTACATCAGTACGACATTTTGAAATGTCCTACTAATTACCCAGAAAACATCAACATTTAGTTTAATTCACTACAAGCTTTTCTGCGTTATAATTGATTTGGTGGTGTTTATGATTAATCTCTTAAATTATACCACATAGCAAGGGTGGATCCAGGGGGAGGTCATGGGGGTCATGGGCTGGGTCCAGGACCTAAGTGAACCACTAATTAAAATTGTTAAACTTAATGTTTTCATATATTTTTTGTATCTATTATTATCATAATTACCTACCTACTTTTTACCTATATGTATATATTATTATCAAAATTAAATTATAACTTCTTGTGACTTGACCACGACTATGTGACCCCCCCCCCCCCCCCCTGGCGCCAAAGCTGGATCCGCCCATGCTATCTAGATGGAACACTTTTAGATGTAACTGTATAATTTTTTTTTTTTTTTTTTTTTTTTTTTTTTTTTTTTTTTTTTTTTTTTTTTTTTTTTTTTTTTTTTTTTTTTTTTTTTTTTTTTTTTTTGTGTATTACAGACTGTGTCCATTTACAATACACATGTATCATTAACTACATATATATGATACAAATAACAAGTTATAGATTTTTAGCATTAACATGCCTCTTGAATTCTTCAAGGCTACTATTAAAAATATCGATAGTCTTGGAGGCGTTGTTTAACAGCGCCATACCTCGTGTCATGCTATGCCGAGCCAGTACGTCCGTTCTGCCACGTGGGATACAAAGCAGATCATGGTGACGTCCCTGGCTGTAGTTATTCGGTACGAACAACTTATAGCATTCCAGAAGGTATGGGCTATCTATTAAATTATTAATAATTTTGTACGCCGTTACTGCAAGGGCCCCACTCCTCCTCGAGTTTAGACTTTGGTAGCGCGTTTCGGCAAGCAAATCTTCGTGATGCATGAATCGCGGGTACTCTCCGTGCATTCTCAAATACATGTATCTCAAAAACTTTTTTTGAATCTGTTCTAGTTTTTCAATATATTTTTGTTGGTATGGGGCCCATACAGCAGAGGCGTATTCAATTTTAGACCTTATAATGCAGTTGTACAAAGTCATCATTGCCTCGGGATTGGAAAATTGTTTGCAGAGTCTTATGACAAATCCGAGAAGCTTGTAGCATGATGTCGTCAACTGCAATATATGGTCCGAAAACGTAAGTTTGGGATCAAAGACTACCCCAAGGTCCTTGATGGATTTTACTTTTGAGAATATATCATTTTTGATGCAATAATCGAATTTGATAGGGTTTCTCGAACGTGTATACGACATAGCGACACATTTTTTTGTATTAAAAAATAATTTATTTTCATCAGCCCATGATGAAATTGAATCTAAATCAGTTTGCAATTTGACACAATCTTGACCATCACAAATTTTCTTAAGTAATTTTAAATCGTCAGCAAAAAGCAGGCAAGTGGAATGTTTGATGCATTCTTGAATGTCATCAATTAAGATTATAAATAGTAGAGGACCTAGGTTTGACCCCTGTGGCACTCCAGAGAATGCAGAGAATTCTCTAGACCTGTATCCGTCGATGCAAACATATTGTTTCCTATTCCTTAAATACGTGACAAAAAAATTTAGGAGGGGTTTGTCGAAGCCAATTCTATGTATTTTTCGTAGCAGTACGTCATGATCAACTCGGTCGAACGCCTTGGCGAAATCAGTGTAGATCACATCAGTTTGATGTTGAGCATCTAATCCTCTTGCTACTCTCTGTGAGAGTTCTAGAAGATTAGAGACGGTGGACTTATTTGATAGAAATCCGTGTTGGTTTCCCTGAAGAAACGGTTTAATTTGTTTGTTTAGCTTTTCGCAAATTATTGTTTCAAATATTTTTGGGAGTATTGACAGAACTGCTACTGGTCTATAGTTCTGGACTTCCGTTTTTGTTCCAGATTTATGTATCGGGCTAACCTTGGTTAGTTTCCAGGATTTAGGAAAAGTGGAAGTTGAAATACTGAGGTTGAAGATAAAGCATATCGGGTTAAACAAATGTTCTTCCAACATGATAATGATATGAGGTGGGATTCCATCTGGCCCCGTGGCCTTGTTGGGCTTTTGTTCCCGAATACACGCTTTGACTTCCTCAGGCTTAATTTGTTCCAAAGATATTGAACCTGTGTTTCTAGGCACCTCTGCCCGGAGACTTTCAACATCTAGGTTAGGGCTCATATGGTTGTATACCGACTGGAAATAGTCCGCGAATCTCTCTGAAACTTGTTGGGGACATTGGATTATTTTATCGACATTCATAAGTCCAATAGGAGTGCCCCTACCTGATTTTTGTGATCTAATATATTGCCAGAAGTTTTTGGGGTCTTCTGTGATCCCATTTTCAATATCGGATAAATATTTGTTCTTTTTTACAGTCATCTCTTTTTTGAGATCGGATCTCTTTGCAGAAAATAATAAATAGTCTGATTTATTATTAGTAGCTTTGTACTTCCTGCGAAGAGATTCCTTACATTTGATTTTTTCTATAATATTTTTATCGAACCAAACTGGGTAGTTAACATTTGCTTTCGATAATTTTTTTAAAGGTACACATAATTCAAATATACTAAATAATACAGAGTAAAAATATTCCACAGCTTCGTTGACAGATTTCATGTTGTATAAATATCTCCAGTTGAAGTGTGAGAATATTTTTAGACACAGATTAATATTAACGTGTTTAAAATTAAATTTGTTAAAGTTCGAATATAAGTGTCGTCCCATTTGATGACGGTTTGCACGCATTTCACGCCTGCTGTATTGTGTCCTCGCCAGGGTGGCCGAGATAGCCAGTGTAGGATGGTGGTGATCTTCTTTAACCAATGCTTCATCGCTGTACGTCACCTCACATATATTTAAATTACTTAGCACTAAATCAAGCATGTTATTGTACTTGTTTACAACTGTACTATGTTGCGTTAGTCCATTAGAGTTTATAAAACATATGTGATCAAGTATGACATCTTCAGGTTTGTTATGCAAATTGAAATCCCCCATAATGATAACATTTTTGTTGGATAATAGGTTGGCCTTATTATTGAGATGTTCATAAAACTTCGTGCGGATATCTCTGTCGTCTGTACAGTAGAAATATGCCACACATACCAGGGCAGTGAAATTAGTTTTTGTAATTTTGATCCAGATGTTTTCGCCCTCTGTTTCGAGTTCGGTTAATCTTTGTGATATAATCGGTTTTCGTACTGCAATGCAAACCCCGCCGCCTCGCGAGGCGTTCCTACTGCCGCTATGGCGGCCAGCGAGTGCACTTGTATTAGTAATATTACTATCGCATCTATCACGGCGATGTACTTCATACCTATTATCAAACAGTTCGTTGTCATAGACAGAGGTGCTCAACCATGTCTCTGTCAACCCAATTATTTCGTTGTTTTGAGATAGCAAATTTGTTGTAAATTCGTTTATTTTGGAGTTTACACCCCTAACATTCTGGTAAAGGAGTTTTAGACGCGCCATTAAGCTGAGGGGTCTCTGTCTGATTTGATTTCAAAAATGGGAATTTGAATTTGTTGACCGAAATACCTGCGGGCCAGACTTCGGGGTTTAGAAACTTTTCCTTATCTTGTTCGGCAATCCCGATTTTGAAAGAACTGTAATTCCCGCGGGCTTGAAGCTTTACGACTTCAACGGTGTCTTGTGTGACACCTTCCAGGAATTCTTTAATGTTGTTAACTTCTGTGTTGGGACAGAATGGCCAAGCGTGAATGTAAAACTTGCGCTCTACTGCGCGTAGGGTCGTGTCAGCCTTTGTCCCTTTAACGATGGGAGCAGGTTTACGGACACGCGGTTTCCGGGTTTGAAGCACCCAGCCACTATTGATATCCTCGACGTCGTCTTGTGACGATGTCTGCGGATCTGATTTTGGAGGCTTGGTTGTAGAATTAGCCTCCGTTTTCTTATTTTTCTTATTTTTGTCTTTTGTTATGCGCGGGTCTTCTGTAGGCGCGGTTCGCGGCTCCACGGTTGTGGGCCCCGGTAGTGGCGTACTGCGGCCGGCTGCTTCGAGTGAAGCTACCTTAGCGCACAACTTGGCAATAGTGTTATTTTGGTAGGATAATTCGGATTTTTGCTCACCAATTATTGCCTTTAGACCGGACACCGTTGTTGTGAGCACATCGATTTTCCTGATCAGCTCCACGACGTTTTGATTTATAGATTCCCACGCTTGGTTTGATCGCGTAGCCATATTAATTTTATTTGTTTAGAGCGTTTGAAAACACGACTTCACTGATGTAGTATAATTGTTACAATTATAATAATCAACTCTAATTTAAATTTTTCGGAGATGTCTGACTAAAAATAAACTACAAACTCATTGACTAAAATATATTGGTAAAGATCAGTTTCCTTCGTCACTAAATTACCCGTCCAATAAAATTCATTATTGTCTCAGTTCATATTCTAACATTGGGTGCAGGTACAACTTCTTTTTAATTTGATTTACCATTATAAAATAAAATAAAAATTAAATTATTTCAACAATTTGAGAAGCTTCTGATTTTTAGCTGGGCGTCCTTGGTATCCTTGTATCTGACAATCGGATAGGTACGTACTTACTGGGTAATTGTTGCATCCAATGAACAGTCATATTTGGTCAATGTTTGGTAATATTCAAGCAGCGACAAATTAATGTTGTTATTCACTTCACCGCACTGGCAAATGTTCGGAGTATACCGTAAGCAATTTGTTTTCCACGAATAGACTGGAATTCCCATCCTGTTTGAGGAAAACCATCTGTTTATCTAGTTTGGGGGCATACGTGAGCTCAAAAGGGGGGGGGGGCAGGGCCGTATTTACACTTTTCATTAGTATAGGCCACTTCATTTGCGCCGCCCCCCTCCTTCTTCTTAGAAATTGCCACCTATCATAATCATTCATTGTATGTAGGCTGCCTGCAGCTGGTGACACACAATTTTAAAAATAAATATTCAAAAATAGGTTAAGTAGGTAAAAATAAACCAATGAATTATTCTCAAAGTAAAAGTAACATAAAACAAGATTTACAATTTTTTTACGGGATTTTTTATTTGTCTAAATCAGTGATTCCCAAAGTGGTCCAGGTGGACCCCCAGGGGTCCACAGGAGACTCGACGGGGGTCTACGTTGGCGTAATAAAAAAATGGGGGTCCACAAGTTGTAAGTGGGGGTCCACGAAAATTTATCTGGTTTCGATAGTAAAGAACAAAAATGTTGGCTTGGCTTTACCCATCAATGTAGGCAGATAATACACTACTCAAAAAAATTAAGGGAGCAAAAAAAAATCCAAATTTTTAGGTGATTTGTGACATGCTGTATTTCAGTGAAAAATGGTCATATTGTACTTTAAAAAAAGCATTTGAAGCTGTAAGATTATAATTTTCATATTTTTGGCATTTTTGTAGGAGCTATGGTTCTCATGAAATCTAAATAGATAGCGCTACGGTTCTCATGCAATCCTAATTTTTTGCTATTTTTTTGGTACACGGGCTTCAATTTTTTTTCAGTTAGGCCGGCTTATGAATCAGATGATAGCCTTAATATTTAGCAATAATTTCCTTTTTTTAAAACCTCCCTTAATTTTTTTGAGTAGTGTATTTTAAGAAGGTCAGCGACTGTAACTTGAAAAAACTTGCATGTTCGATATTTAATTATATAAGGTGGGAAATACGGGACTAGTTTTTTTTTTAATGATTTTCATGAATTTTTGGAAAGAAATGTATATAATTTATTGAAACTTTGAGGTCATTATATACATCTATTTAAGAAAATATTGTGAATTTTTCGAAGCATTCCTGGGAAAATATGAAAATTATCAACTGCTATACATCAAACGTCACCATTAGACTTAGCTTTTGTGTGCATTTTGGAGGCCATAGTTTTCAGCTCAAATCAATAGGGTTTTGAATTATATTTAAGAACATGTAGGTACCTCTTCTATATAAACCTTACTTTTCCCAAAAAAATGGAAATTATTTTTTTTACATGTGTGCATGTGAACAGGAAACCTTGATCATTTGCCATTTTTTTACATTTTTTTGCAATTAAAAAAAAATACTTTTTGACAATGATATTACTACGAATTTCGGTTCACATAGAGCGTAATTATAAAAATAAGTTATCTGCACATTTTAAAATGTTCGTTAAAAACTTTCTGAGCTAGAGTGCACACAAATTCCAAAAAAGTCGTTTCGAGAAAAATGCGTTTCAAGTTTACCACGCGGTTCGGCACAAACACCCTCTTAAATACCGAAACGAATTGAAATTTTTATTTAAGTAAAACTTTGGGAACATATTATTCTTAAATAGTTATACTAACAATTTATAAAATAAAAAAAAAAAAAAAACATTTTTTTGAGTCATCTACACGTATTTCCCCGATAAGTCTGTAATAATATTATTTAAATAAATAGAACATAAAAAATATACTATTTTTCTTTTTACTTATACCACTCCGAATTTAGGGTTGGTAGTCAGCCGCGATGCAAATATCCATCGTTAGATCTAATCTTCACATTTTTGATGAGTTTTGGGAATATGGTAGAAATGTAGCAGCAGGGGGTTCACCGAAATCAGTAAAATTATGAAAGGGATCTACGAGAAAAATAAGTTAGGGAACCTCTGGTCTAAATCATCTATAAAATAGATTCATTGTTAAATCAATATTTTTGTTTTCACTATTTTCTTCGATTTTTTCTAAGGAGGGGGTACAAATTGAAGAAACACTTATGAAAAAAGGGGAATTCTTTTGAAAAATTGAGTTCGGATGAAAATTATGACCTCCAGGAGTTACACAAATTGTCCAGCCGGATGGCGACTTACAATGCGCGGCAGCTGATATCTCCGTTATTTTTTTGAGGAAAATTTTTGAATATACTATTGGGATACCGCAAGGTACTGTTTTGGGACCACTACTTTTTATCATGTACGTAAATGATATTTTTAAACAAAACCTCAGTGGAACCGTTATATCTTATGCGGACGACACGATTATTATAATTAAGGGTAGTGACTGGAAAATTGTAAACGAAAATGCAAATAATGACATCCATATCCTAAAAAACTGGTTCGACACAAACCTTCTCACAATCAATGCAAAAAAAACAGTTTATATCCCTTTCTCAATAAATAAATCCAAAACTTATCCCAACATTAATATAATTATACACAACACAAAATGTAACAAAGATGTCTGTAATAATTCATGTACCATATTAAACCATGCAACTGAAATAAAGTACCTGGGTGTAATTGTAGACCAACATATGAAATGGAACAGACACATATGTGAACTTGTTAAACGCATTAGGAAATGTATCTATATATTCATTAGATTAAGAAATATTCTCAAATTAAACAACCTAAAAAAAGTCTATTATGCACTAGTCCAATCACTAATTCAGTATGGAATCATTGGATGGGGAGGTGCATATGAAAAAATTATAAGTCCTGTAAAAGTGGTACAAAAACTAATTATTAAAGTAATTTTAAAAAAACCACCAACATTCCCTTCAGCATCATTGTTCAAAATTTTCGAAGTACCAAAAATTGAAGACCTCTATAAAAAAGATTCAATACTACAAATATTCAAAGAAAATGTAACTAAAAAATTTAAACTCAACTCATCATTAAGGCATAAATTTAACTTCCAAATTCCTCTATTTTCAACACAACAAATGCACAACAATTATATTTACAAAGGCATAAAATATTTTAATAGTCTTCCCGAAGAAATTAAAAAAATAACAGATTTCGTAACATTCAAGAAAAAGGTCAAATTAATCTTTAAAAATAATCAACAACCATAACAACACCAATCAAAATGTTATAACTTCAATCCATAGCATATCAAAAATTAACATCACAACATAGTTTATATTTATTGTATACACTAAGTAAAATGTATGTTATAAAAGTGAAAAATAGTAGTTTATATATTATATTTATATATAGTTTATATTTATTGGAAAATGTAAGTAAATTGTATGTTATAAAAATGAACTAGCTGTAAAATAACTCCTACGCCAAGCTCAAGAGCTAGTACTCTTCATTGGCGTAGAATTTCATAATATTATGTATCTTTTCATTCAATAAAAAAAAAAAAAAAAAAAAAAAAAACTGTTGAATGTATGTGTAAAATGACCCCAAAGTATAAATAAAATATATATACATTCCTTATGTCTTAAAAAATTTCATGAAAATCACTAAAAATACGCCGTCCTACACCTATTTCCCCCGTTAAACGCTCGTTTGCCGCGTGCAATAAAGATAGACAACTGCCTAAGATTTTTGTGAAATATTCGCACTAAAATCACACATCCCATATTGGACGGTTGGGCATTGAACGATACAAATCCGCGGTCCCATACGGGACCACTGGGCGTCTAAAGGTTTACAGTAAGAAAACTCTAGCTATCCACAGTGACTTTTTTATAATCATACACAAACTTAACCGCTTACCAAAGCGAGCGAGCGCCGCCCCCTGAACTCTGCCGCCCCTAGGCCGCGGCCTACAAGGCCTATTGACAAATCCAGGACTGGGGGGGGTCCAGCAAAAGGGTGAAATGCAGATCCCGCCAATGTCTGGGAATCTAATAAAAAGGCACTTTTTAGATGAGAAAAGTGTGGAAAAGATGAATAAAAAATAAATTAAGGCGCGCTCGGCAAAATTGAGGGAGATACAACCGTTCAAAGCATTTAAAATTTCACTTCGCGAACTGATATTGACAGTTCGTTCGCCATTTTTTTCACTGCTTATGTTGGATCCCAGACCTAATACAGAATTAATAGTACGCCAGAATCACAAAACATGTTACTCAAACCTAGCGTAGCCGCTAAACCACTTGAAAACTGGGATGTTTTTCTTGCCTTGACGCGAGTAGGCGTTATAAAGGGGCACTTTTTTGTATCACAAACCATGTTTAGCGTATTAGGTTATAAAAAAAATGGCGGGCGGACTGTCAATATCAGTTTGCGAAGTGAAATTTTAAATACTTTGAACGGTTGTATCTCCCTCAATTTTGCCGAGCGCGCCTTAACTTTTGTTTTATTCAGCTTTTCCACACTTTTCTCATATAGAAAGTGCCTTTTTATTTAATTTCCAGACATTGGCGGGATCTGCATTCCTCCCCAGCAAAATCTCACGTTACTTGAAAATAATATACGAAACGGACCAAATTTATTCTATCGTTTCGCATTTCGTCTGTGTATAAATTTGTTTATACTTTCCGTTTCCGTTTTAAGATGGTGGCCGTTTTATTTTTTCAGTAAATATTCTTTTTTCAAATGTAGAATTTTCGTATTTATTTGAACTTTCTGTACACATCCCTGAAGAAAGTTTGAAAAACTTATTGACCTAGAGAAGTGACGTATCGTTGGACAAGTTGTTTGTTCTCTATGGTTAATTACTTATTTGAAATCAAACAAAAAAAAGTTATATTAAATATGAGGTAGGTATATAATTAAGTAAGTATTTAAATATCTTACGATTTGAGAGGAAATGTTGGTTTTGATTTATTAAATAAGATACAATTATAAACGTAGGTGGATACGAGGTCTACTGTTTACAGAATTAATAATTTAAGAATATTATTTTATTAAATTATTTGGCAAAATGTATTTCTAATGCCTTACGAGAATAAGAAAAACTCATGTTCAAAATGAAATGCCTTTTTGCTGAAGCTAGAAAACCTTTCAAATGATTAGTTATGGCGTCACGAAATTTGTATTACTTTTCTGACTATAATCTAGAAGGCAACGCATATATTTTCAGTTTGCAACGTCATTTCTACATGCGCTGTGGAGTTTTTAATTATTCATTTAATGGTCAAAAAAAAATATAGGACACCATAACGCCTTTATGTTTTTTTTACTAAATGAACTAAGTACTAAGTACGTACAAAACATCAACAAATATTTGATATCTATTTTTAAAAAATAATATATTCAAGACTACAAACAACATCGTCAATGAATAACTATGATGACGTAATTTTGCTATGCGAAAAAAACCGTTTGATCCATCGACCAAGTTATTTTTATAATAATATCGATGGTTTGACTACAAATCGATGGTTTGTCCGCAATCACCTCAATAATAATGCAATGAGGAAAAGAAATGAAAAATATATATTACTAGCTGGTACCCGGCATACGTTGCTATGCCATTTGTCCCGTTCCCCTTCCGTCTCCCCTTCCTCTCCCGCGTCCCCTTCCCCACTCCAATCCCCCCCTCCCAGGTTCCCCTCCCCCACCCCTGGTTCCCCTCCCCCCTTCCCGCGAAGCCCCTACCCGAGTTCCCCTCCCCCCTCCCCTTCATTCAGTCCCGCTACATTCAGTTTTCAAACAGCTCGCTTACCACCTATTGCAATTTTTTTATACAAATTTCATAATGCCAGAGCTCACCAGTAGTTTTATACAAACCTTGTCCTGACAATAACGAACACAAACAAAATATTATTATCCAATTTGGTGCAGTCGTTCGGAAGTTACATTTCGGCGATTCATTTTTATTTATATAGATTTATATGAATACGACACGAAAGTCCCAACTGCTCCCACTCAGCCTTCAATATACTCGTAGATATATATGTAGGCTACTTGTGGTTGCGTCACAATCACGTACTTTGTAAATACCTCCATGTGCGAAGGGCCAAAGTTATTTCATTTTTAAATCACGGACACATTTTTCGACAACCCTGTAATAAGATTTTACCGTAAATCTAGTAAGGGAACGTACCCATACTACGTGACATGTTTAGGGGGGGGGGTCTTCAAAATGTCACGCTCCATACAAATGAGCGGCGGGTTGCTTAGGATTTTGGTCACCGGGGGGGGGGGGGGGAGTAAAAATTGCAAAAAATTGGTCACGTAGTATGGGTACGTTCCCTAAGTATATTCATACAATAGTATATTACTACATCGGTTTTGAAAAATGTTAATAAGCAAAGTGATTAACGCTCTTTACGTCATTTTATCCCCTTTGCGGAGTATTGTGGAAAGATTTGCAAATCGCCTGTATTGCCTGCAGTAGGCCGTATATAAAAAAATGATTTTTTTAAAAATTAAATGAAGACAATCGAAACTCAATCGAAAATCGGGAGATAGAAAAATCAGAAAAAGATATTGGCTCCACTGGGACGTAAGCAGAGGGTCCTGGGTTCGTGTCTCAGTGGAGCCAATATCTTTTTCTGAGTTTCGCTAATATTGTCTTAATTTAATTAAATATTATAATTTGAGATTTTACTCATAAAATTAGAAAAAATAGATATATTCACCTAGACTTGCAGAAAAGTCAATAGATGTCGCGTATTAAAAATATAATGGATAAAAATTTATCCAGACACTATCTAGATAGTATTTAGTTCGAGTTGAATCTTGCAATCATCTATAAAGATAGCAACCATTAATACGAGCATTGAGAAAATGAAGATAATGTTGGTAGTTCTTAGTCGAAGTATGATACAGTTAAAAGTGACCGAATTTGTATGGGTTCCGTAGCTCAGTTGGTAGAGCACTTGCTGTATAAGCAAAGGGTCCTGGGTTCGTGTCCCAGTGGAGCCAATAATTTGAGATTTTACTCATAAAGTTTAAAAAAATATATATCAAAAGTGTTTTGTTTTTTGATGGTCAAATATCCAAATTTCTGATCTTTACATCGTATCAAAAACGTCATAGTCGAAGAACAGTATTGATATACCTATGGAAACTTGTTATTTTTCAAGATGATCTCACTATGGATAATTCAATTTCATACTTTGTCAAATGACATACAACGTATTGCAGTATCAACGACGAAATATCGACATCATCTGGTTTAAACCCTAATGTAACGCTTAACACTTCAAATCGAGCCCGTTTTCAACAGGAGAAAAGTGAAACATAAGTTTTTATTCTACTAACAAAATGCGATTTGAAAAAAAAATCTGGTTTAAGTTAGACATAATAAAAAATTGACCAGAGTGCCAATGTAAATCTTCATTCATTGCAGGCAAAACAGGTCATATTTATGATAAGTACAAAAATATGTTTCCTATTGTCCATTGTTAATAATTATGCCATTCCTATTGTAATTAAACATGTACTTAACAATAATAAAGGACGATTCCTGACCCCTGTGTACAAGAATTTCAGCTTAAATTGAAAAATTACCTACCAGTCCATTATCGTTATTACTCGTATTTTACAAAATTCTTATTTTTTCGATAAGTATTGCTCTTTTTATTTATTTTCTTGATATTATTTAAATGTTTACATTGTTTTATCACTTACATGATTTTATTATTTGTGCTTAAATTTCTTCACCCAACACAAGAGCCCTGTTTTTTTATGGCGAGAAAAACTAATATAATTCATTGAAAAAGAAAACACTGATAATCTAGACAATATATGAAAGAGAACAAGACACAATGATCGATCAGTGGTTGAGTGGGCATCGCGCTTGGGTCCCACCCGGGCGTCGCGTGTTCGATTCTTCGGCGGGCTAAGTCCTCCATCACAACACAAGCAACATTTTCGGCTTTCTGTGGTGGTAGTAGGAGATTTTCAAACATTGTTGGGTTATTCGTAGCCCGGAAATGTTTGTCTTTCTTTAATAAAAAAAACAAACATAAAAATATAACGGTCGCAACTGGGTTTCGAACCCAGAACTTTTCTTTTTACGGGGACAAACGTCTTACCAATTCAGCTACTGAAACATCTTATTTAAAATCATTTTTGTCAATCTCATATTTAAAATTTTCGAATTAACAATATTATCTTGGACAATTTTTATTTTATTTTAGATACCTTTTTTCATTGGAAACAGTTGTTCGATGAACTGGTTTGTAAACTAGATAGTTTCTCGGATTTTTGTAAAAGTCTAAATGAATATTCAATTTTAATTAGAACAACTCTCTTTTTATAACTTTTGAACGTTATTCCCATCAATTAGTATTTGATATATTTTCTATTAGATTAGATTTCGTGTTATATCCTTCTTCAATGATTATTGCATTGGTGCAATTAACCTTCAAAAGTTAAAAAAGAGAGTTGTTCTAATAAAAATAGCTGCAATGATTATTTACTCTATAAATACACTGTGAATATGTTATAAATATTGTAAATTTTATCCGCAAAAAAGCACATAAAATAAAAATTACACTAAATTACCGCCATTAATCAATACATATACTTCCCACTAAATTTTAGAATTCCTATCTCTGATGTCTTCCCGATTCTTAAATCCAACATGACTCGTGCCTGGGAAGAAAATTGGGCAGTCTCCAAAATAAGAACTGGATCTTTCTATGCTGGAATTCAAAACCATATCCCTGCTAAGCCATGGTTTCATGGTAAAAAAACTTTCAAAACGATTCATTTCATGTATTTCGAGAATGAGAATTGGTCACTGTTCAATTGCATCTCACTTGTCTAGAATTAGAGTTTTAGGTGATCCGGTCTGCCAGTGCGGTGTGGAAGAGGAAACCCTCGACCACGTTTTCTTTAACTGTAAAAACCATTCATCTTTCAAGAACATATACCGCCGGTTTATTAAAATCACACACCAGTCCCCCCTTAACATTTCATACCTTTTATCTCTTAACAATTCTCGTGTTCATACAGCTTTATGTAAGTTTATTAACCTGAATGAATTCAATATTTAATTTGTTTTAGTGATCTAAATGAGTCCAATATTTAATTTGTTTTATTATTTTCCCAATAGATTAACCGAATTTTTTTATCCGCTTTAACTATTACCGGCACAAAGCACTCTTTTCAGGGTGAATTGCCTAAAACCAAAAAAAAAAAATACATATACTTATTAAAATAATTGACAGCATAAGAGAGTTTCTACTGAAATGATGAAATAAAGGAGGTTAAATTGAATTAAATATATTAGAAACGCATTCCTTCAGCTGGCGCTGTTGCAATTTAAAGATAAATTACGTAGGTATTAATTTCGATTAACAATAATGTTCATTAACACGCACATTATGAATTATTTGTTAATTAACTGCTAGAAGGAGTCTACCTACCGCCTGCCTGCTAGTTAATTAACAAGTAGAAGAGTTTCAACAGTCCTTTAGAAATATTTTTTTCTAAAATTGTCAAAAACATACAGGGTGTTAAGGGACGTACTTGACTTACTTTAACCAGTGATTCCTGACATTATTTGGAGTAAAAAATTTTTTCTTCAAAATCAAATCAAAATAAATTTATTCCGCATGTCATCACTGGTCACTCAGCCGAGTAACCGAACAACTCCTAACCCCGTCTCCAACTGTTCAACAAATACCATTTTTTTTATGCTTTTGTAAAAAAAAAAACATCAAAAATGTCACCGGAGACCAAAACTTTATTTACATTTTTTACTCCAAATAATGTCAGGAATCACTGGTTAAAGTAAGTCAAGTACGTCCCTGAACACCCTGTATAAGAAACAATTTTGTGTACTGGTGTAGATAGGAATCATTGACAAAATCTTGGACTCGTGAATTTCGCGAATGAAAAAAGAGTGTAGTCTTGTTTATAACGGAAAAAAAAAGTTTTTTTTAATCACTCTTGCCGTAAAGTGGAAATTATTTTCAAAATTTCATGAGATTAGATTTCTGCTTTTAATTTTTTTATTTATTAACGGACTTACGTCCAATTTACAAAATAATAACACGAAATTTAAAAAATGTTAATTATAAGAATAAAGGACTTTATATGAAAATAAAGACAAAAAGCAAATATAAACATTAGAAAATTGAAGTACTCGTATCAAGTCAAGTAAAGACTTAGCTGGGAGTCAAAATATTTATAAAACATCTTCGACTAGCTCAGCCGGCGACCTTCGTACAGCTTTAGAATCAATAAATGTTGTGTCAACTTATTAGCTGAATTAAATTCATTGCATTATAAATTACTTACAATTCAAAATATCGTAATGAAGCAATTATCGATGCGCAACTGAGTCAGCTGTCGGATATGCACGAAAGAAAGAGGGGCGATTTTTTTTCGTGAATTTTTTCGATGTTTTAATAGTTATTCTGCTATTCAGGGCAGAGATGATTCCAAGCCAGTCTTGGTCCAGCCGATCTTGAGTTATAAATGGTGTAACTAACCCGACTTTGTTTTATATATTAAGATTGTTTAGTGACCGTCATAAATTGTTTAGACTTATCAAAAAAATCAATGTCTTGACTTGAGTTGACCTGGACAGTGGTGAATAATAGGTATCAATAATTAGTCAAGTGTTGTTTGAAGAAGAAGAGTTCCTTTCTGAGTCTACGGGAAGGTATATTAAATGGAAATTGTAGTAATGCAGGTGAATCAATAATTCAATTGATAATTTTGAAGAAACAAATTAGTCAAATTTTTTTCCGACTGACGGTCTTCTAAAGGAGAAAAGTTTAGAGTCAGTTCAATTTCATCATACGAGTAGGTGCCTCTTTTTAATCCTAGCAACCGATATTGAACGGATTCAATGTGACGAATATGGACAGCATAAAATGGAGACCAAACAACATTGCATACATTGGGGGAAAAACTAGGGAAGGCCACAAAAAATTGAGAAGGCCACCAAAAACTAGGGAAGGCCACAAAAAACTAGGGAAGGCCACAAAAAACTAGGGAAGGCCACAAAAAACTAGGGAAGGCCACAAAAAACTAGGGAAGGCCACAAAAAACTAGGGAAGGCCACAAAAAACTAGGGAAGGCCACAAAAAATAGGGAAGGCCACCAAAAACTAGGGAAGGCCACAAAAAACTAGGGAAGGCCACAAAAAACTAGGGAAGGCCCCAAAAAAGTACAGCAGTTGATGAAAAATAATATGATCATTTAATGTTTTTATTTTTTGCTTGATCGTTGTCATTTGAACTTGGCAACCCTGGGAAGTGATTATTTTGTTATTAAAGCAAACTCATGTAGTAATCGCTGATAATACTAAAGTACAACCAGTGACGGAGTAGGAAAGTAGGAAATATTAGAGTAGGAAATTGCCAACGAACCGGGAGCTATTCAGGAGCCGCACGAGAAGGAATACGAAATTACAATAGAGCTTTCATAAAATATTTCTTTAATAAAGCTTTCTTTCTCATGTGCCCTTGCAAATAGACAACAAGTTGACTCAATTTATACGGAGTTTAGTAAGCGTTTGACGAGTTTTCCTCATATTAGTCTTTTCTCACCGTACAAAGACAAGCCCCTTTTCGTACTTTAGCTCCACGCAGGAAGCCTTGAGGAAAATAATTTCCCTTAGGGCTTATTTCATCTCAGGGGATGCTGGTGTGGAGGATCTTTTTAGGGAAAGGAAGGAGAGGACGATCTGGGAAGGAAAAGGGGATGAGGAGTGAACAGTAATCTGAGGATCAGTGTGTCCAGGAGTGACGGACGTATAAATCCATCCCTCCAACTGCGGTGCAAGACGATGGGTTAAGAGAGTATGGTTGGAGAGGTCAAAGGCCAAACTTATCCCATTCCTCACGAATTTCCTCACCAAAGACACCTTTTTGTAATTGGTGAGGGATTTCTGTATACTATGTCCTACAAATGCGAAAGTTTTTGTTTGTTTGTTTGTCCTTCTTTAACGTCGCAACAGAGCGACTGATCATCGTGATTTTTTGCAAAGGGATAGTTGGAGGACTGGGAAGGGTTGTTGGCTTTTTATCCTCAAAAAACATTTCATTCTTGTGAGAAAATTCTTCGTAAAGTAATAGCAAAGTAAAAGCTAATATTGCGAGTATATATCTAAAACCTTATAGTAGCAACAGTGACACAGTGTGCACAATAAATATTCGTTACATACAAATTATCAGATAAACAGTAATTATTTATACTGTAAGCAAGAAAACAATATACACAGTGTAAAATCTGGAAGATTATTATTACTATCCACCTTGTCACCCTTACTGTCTCACTGAGTTTGCTTTACTTATAGGTACTCGGAACAAACAAACTTTCAGAGGAACAAAACCATTAATTCCAAGTTAAAAAATTAAATACAAATAAAAACCATTTTCTTCTTACAATCCAATTTTTATCAAAATGGATGTCGAAATATTATAGGATTGAAAAAGCTGTTTAACGGATCCAGCAAAAAAGACCAAATAACAAAACTGACTCCAATTACAAGTCATTTTCTAATAGCTATTGTTAGAATGGCGCAAGCTGTGTCTGCGAAAACTGCAAGTCTAGAGGGTGAATTAAGGGCTTATAAGGAAATCGGAATATACTGCAACCCCGCAAAATAACCTTCACTACTAAGTAAACGTCATATCCTAAAAAAGTAACACAAGGATGTATCCTGATGCTACACTTTTCATACTCCTGGACACACTGACCCCCAGATTCCTAACCACCCCTCATACCTATTTCCTTCCCAGAACTTCTTCTCCTTCCTGTCCTTAAAAAAACCCTCCACACAGCATCCCCTACGATTACATAGGCCCTGAGGGAAATTATTTTCCTCAGGGCCTCCTATGTGGAGCTAATGTAAAAAAAAATACTTGTGACTTAAGTGCGGCCCGCACTAATCCCCACGTAAAATATTTGGCCCTTTTACAATGAAAGATTGCCGACCCATGCCGTAAACTACTGAAGCCACAGCGAAGTTGTTGAAAGTCTACTCTACAAATACCCCAACTCTAAAATGATTATTCTCGGGGACTACAACCTCCCTAAGAAAGAAGTAAATTTTAGTAAGTCATACTGTATTTATAGAATAACTGATAAAAAACTAATACCACAACAAATTAAATGACAATATTTTTACAATGGAGATCATGATAACATCCAAGGGCGGATTTTGGGGGGGGGGGGCACGAGCCCCCCCAGAAGGTATTCTTGTGTAATACACTTGAAGTATGATACATCAAGTTTATTTCTAACTGTAATTGTTGATTTTTTGCCCCCCCCCCCCCCCCCCCCAGAAAAAAATCCTGGATCCGCCCTTGATAACACCCATTACCGCCTGAGCAAGAACCGCTGTTTCGTACAACAAGTTATTTATAATACTATCTATGTGACATCAGGGTTTAGTTACCAAAACTAATACCTTGGACAATGGTACTCGTAGTTACCTTTTAAGCTTACCTATCAGTTTTTTAAACCAAATTTATATTTTTAGTTATTTGGTGGGAACTTTAGTACGTCTATTCTTTTACTTACTTATTACTTACTTATATACTCTGCTACTGACTGAAAACTTGGTGCAATTTTTTAGTAACTGCATTGTTCATCAACAGATAAGCCGGCAAACAAAGATAATTATAATACCATTATGCTCGTTATTGGGGTCATAAGTCATAACAAGAGTGCATGGCCATTGCAAATGCAACTGAGCAATGACAGGGCCGGCCATATGCCAAGAATTGCCAAGACGCCAAGGTGCTGATAATATCTGTCATCTAACACATCACCCCTGCGATTATTTTTCGTAAAACGGCGCTACACATACCTACAAAATCATCCGCATATCATTGGATACAGTGATCAGTGTGATCACTTATCCAGTAATATAAATGTTTGCAGGCGCCGCGCTTGGTTTAGGGCCGGTCCTGGACACTGGCTGCGAACATTTTTACTGATAAATAAAATAAAAACCCGGTCTTCTTCTTTAAAAACACATTCAAATGTATGATTACGCAGACGAAATTAATGCAATGTGTAGGTAGGTACATTTATTAGTGGTTCGTAATAATTTCTCTACACTCTTGTCAACGCCTGATAGTAAGCAATATTTTATCTTTGATGATAGTAAATTGGCTAGTATAGGTGTACAGCGTATACCTAACGAAATCCTTTGTTACGATATTTGGGACATTACAGAAAAATGACATAATAAAACTCGTATTTTTATAATATTATTAATTATGTGCATTGTAGATACCGTTAAAAGGAAACTTTAAATCATTATTTTTGCATTTTGTAGGTCTTCGGTTTTGTACAGTAACACCCAAACGCACCATTTTTCCAGAAAAGCTTCATATTTGTTTTGAGAAAAACTTCATAGATGTCACTAATCTTCCACAAATGAAAGAATTTGTTCAAATTTTTCCGATGGCTGAAAGAATCATTTGTTTACTATTATTTCCTCGGACTTTTATCCTGAAATTGTTATAAAAATAGATTTTATTTTGTTAATAATGCATATTATCCTTGACAATGTAACTGTGATGGTTTTCTGACCAACAAGCTTGCCAACTGGGTGGAATTGATGACTCATGAAAAGCAGCGGGACGATCGATGCTTGTTTTCCCTCCCATTCCGTATGGCCACTGGCAACACCCCGTCTTCTTGCCGCCAACCCCTCCATCGCAAGGGAGGTTCAGTAGTTCTCAGTTGCCAAGCACAGCTGATCGCTGTGTGGACGTTGTGAATGTGAATAACAAAAACAAAGAAACAGTCAGTGTTTGAGTTTTAAAAGCGCGATACGTTTTTGATTCAATCTGACGTTTAAAACTTCGATAAAAAAGCGGGAAATGGATTTTCGCGGGAATGTCAAAGTATCTACGCAGCAAAAACGTTAATTGAATTGTCAAAACAGTGAGTTGTTTTGTTCAAGTGACATGACTTTATCGAGTTTCTAAATTCATAAACGTAATATTATTGGCAAGTTTACCATTTATAATCTTCAGTTTTCCAACACTTACAAATAATATTTATTCACCATGAATTACATATTGTATAATATTTGAAGGGATTCATTTATTAGAAGTGCGCATCTTGATACAAATTACATAGGTACCTACTTTCGTTTTCTTGAGGAAATTCATTGTTTATGTTTTACGTTTGGGAAAATTAAGATAATAATGGTTCATTCCAATCAAGGCATTAATGGGTTAAAGTCAGGCCAACTGCGTGCTTATTAATGCCGTATAATATAATATACTCTGTTAATTCAATATGAACACGCAAACTTTACATTATTGTAAGTATCGGGAAGATTTAGAGATGTTGTTAATCAGTTAGACGTGTTGACAGATGATCATCTGTTCTCGGCACTAAATAAATTATGTAAGTACCTACTCGTAGATATTTAGAGTATTTTCTCTCTGCCATTTAAAGGTGAATCGGTACCGCAACCAGCTTGCACGGTCGCCTTTACAAAACACATCATATGATTTATATTTACTAAATGAACAGTCAGCGATTAGCGATACTTTTATATAGTTACGTTTTGCTTAGTTATTGTTGATGCAGCACTCTCATAGCAGGGTGGTTACAAGCACTGAAAAATGTAAATTAATTTAAAATTTATTAAAAATAAATAATTCATTGCTTTTCACTACACTACGCTTTGCACTCATAAAATCATTTTAAATGTTCAACAAACTTTTGTATATACCTATCATGATTATTTCAGAGCATAAATCAACGACGCTTCATTTTATTATGTTAAACATAAATAATATACTTTGTTTTTAAAATAGTTAATAATATTTCTGTCACATTTCGGAGGAATATTTTTTTTTTCCTAAAGTAATTTTTATGACATCCAATTATTTATTTTCACCTACTTTTATGTTATTTCCAATTTCGAATGAGTAGGTGACAGGGACACATGCTCCCCATGGTGTGACCAAGTTTGCGAGACGGATTCTACGGCCTAGCCCCCAGCCTACAATGTATATTATCAGCATGTTATTATATCGGCCAATGGGAGGCGGGAATGGGTACCAATTTGGGAGGCGGGAATGGGTACCGCCGCCCCGGGAACCTTTATTGGATAACCAACACCTCTGCCATAGGTCACCCCAAGTGGTTCGCTACGTTTGGTGATTTAGCAGGGGTGCCCGGGTTCATGGGGTGAGGTTTGTCTAGGTCTTGAAGGCCAGGACATACTGAACCCCAGATTCCTACCCACCCCTTAAACCCTTTTCCTTCCCAGAACTCTCCTCTCCTTCCTTTCCTTAAAAAAAACCCTCCACACAGCATCCTCAAAGATGACATAGGCCCTGAGGGAAATTATTTTCCTCAGGGCCTCCTGTGTGGAGCTCATGTAAAAAAAAAAAAAAAAAAAACCGCACTTAAAGGGTTAAAATACAACCATATATCCCAAAAAAGGTGGTTATACCCAATGACGATACAAGTTTAATATGTAATGTCATCGGTATTCTATACATTTATATTTGACAAGTAGATCCAATGATAAACCAAATCCATGGAAAATAACGCATGTGTCACCACACACAGCTATAAAAGATCATTTGGCTTGGCGTATTTCGACATACAGCTCGCCGTACATTCCCAATGGGAATATATGGCGAGCGATATGCTGAAAAAGGCCAAGCCGAAAGATCTTTTATAGCTAAGTGCGTTCGCCGTTTAATTCGATATAAAGTAGTGACGATCAACCTTTTGTTCGCGGGCTGCAGGGGGTACGTACAGTACACGTACAGCTTGACATTGTTAATTTTGCAGTCGAAATTTTTACCGCAGGCGCAATTTTTATATCTCCATGGCAGTAGAGTAGCGTGCCTTGGAGGGGCCCTGTATCAAAATTAGTTGGGGGGCGCTAATGAAGGATAAAGCTTTCTCACAAAAGAAACAAAAGGCCTCTGTAGCCCGGGGGCCCCGTATCATTGATACGGCTGATACGGTGGAGCTACGCTACTGCTCCATGGCCAAACCAATAAATGCTGTCGATTTTTATCATTCTGAAATTTAAAAAATATAAAAAATACCAGTGTTACTTTTGGGGAACTGTTAATTTTATCGTTCGGAAAGTTAAACAAAATTTAATCGAGAAAACTTCGGTATTTTATAATACGAAAATCTTTAAAATGCTTAAAATATAAATTTCAATAATAAAAGCGCTGCGCTGCGAATGTGATTTTTTTCTACAATTAAAAGGTCGGACCTCGATATCTTGTCTAAGAACATATGAGTAAATCTTATTATTTTGAGCGGCTGATTCGAAGCTTCGAAAAAATACTGTTTTCCGCTCAACCCCTTTTTTAAAACAACAAAAGCCGACGGCGCAAAAGTCTTCCATCAAATTATTGGAGAAGATGATTTAATTTTTTGCAAATGGCGTCTAATGTCATCACGACTTTGTATGTACTAAAATATATAAAAAATGTAAATGTATGTAAAAGCCCATAAGGGCGTTAATGATAAATAAATAAAATTAAAATAAAATTATTTGTGAATTTAGAATAGACGTTGACAAACCGTAAATCGCTATACAAATGCTCCTCAAGAACGCGAAAACAATATTGTGAAATTATAATTTTTATTTATAATTTTGTACGTCGTTTTCTAAAGTGCAGGTCCGTGGGACATTTTACAAGGAACATTAAAATGTATTCAAGCAAGGGTTAATGAGGACGTCCCTTAAAGTGGAAGGGAGACGACCCAGAAGCCAGAAGGAGTTCGTGGAGAGGAGAGAGTCAAGAGAGAGTTTCCTTTGAGCTTACTTTAGAATTTCCCCAAGCCTTTCGCTCAATGACCCGGAAACTTAAGCGAAAGCTAAAATAGAGTCGTGCAGACGCCATAGATAAATTGATAACTTTTTTTCCTGTTTATGGTAGTAGGTAGGTACCTACCTAATGAAAGAAGGGTGACACTGCGAGCGTTATTTAATAATAGTCTTTTAACTCGTATAATCACAGGAGACTAAATTGGTCCCAGCTCACACAAATCGTTGCATCACCCTTACTGTCATGGTGAGAAATACGATCTAAATGGTGTTAGAAAGAGAAAACTCTACTCTTTATATTCGAATCTAAAATTTTACTAAAAAAACTAAGTGCAACCAAAGTTTCCGATTGCAATTTGAAGAAAATGTATAAAATTTAAATATTTTTTTATTAATTCTTTTTTTATTAAACATCGAAAACGTGAAATGATAATGTGTGTTTTTCATTTTTTCGTTGACAATAATTTTAGATAGAAAAACCGTAAAGTTAGCCATTTTAAAAACTTTTATGTTAGTATTAAAAATTTTAACATTTTCGGAATTACGTGTTTATTTCTAATATTAAGATTTGAAAACGTACTTTATCACCTTTCAAAAACAGATTTTGGTTTTCAGATACATTAAAAAATATTACATTTGTTTGTATTTTATTGCAAAGCGGAATTTTTCTGACCTTCTGGCAGAATGTGTCCGAGACCTGTAGGGTTAAAACTGTATTAGGTGTTGCCATCGAGGAATAATGGTATTTATATTATATTTGAGTGGTTTTATTAGATGAGCTTTATGAGTAGGTGTAAGCTTTAAGAGCTTTGAGTAGTAATTAGGTACCTACTAGGAAACCGATAAAGTGCTATATGGTGAAACGAAATTACTACAACAGACATGGGGTATAAATAATATTATATAACAAAAGTTGTGGTTCTCCTTAACAACCAACAACCGTATCAAATTACAAATCCTTGAAAATCTCTCCCAATTTGTTTGGAAGTTTGTAAGTTTTTTATTTCTTTAAATGCACTCTATAAAAGTGTGTGAATTATTAATTCAACACTATTAAGGTACCGTAAAATGTTTCTTATTTCCTGCTTTTGGCATTATATAGGTAGCTTTTAGAAATAATAATTAGGTATTACTTTTTATAAATATTTATTTATTTATTTATTTCAGGAATCTAGTTTTTACATTACAAATGATTACATATGCAAGGTTATACAATAATTATTTTTTTATTCTACTACTCCATAAGTTGAGCTCTAGGAGCTCGTGTTTATGGAAGGAGTGACAAACATGAAAAACATCAAAAAAAACATAAACATGCAAAAAAAAATAATGTTCTAACGAAATGAGTAAACAATGATCTGTATACTAATGAAATAAATTCAAACATTATTTGACGTAGGTACACAATTGAGAAAAAAAATAGTTATAGGAGGACAAGGGGCCATTCATTTATTACATAAGACGAATTTTGCTAGTTTTCGACCCCCTCCCCCCCCCCCCCCCCCTCTATTATAAGAAATAAATAAGAATAGGCCGACCCCCTCCCCCCTGTTTAATATTTATTACGTAAAATTCTAAAGGAAAAAATGAATACACGTTTGGTTTGTTTTAATGTTTATTTTTTAATGTTTGTTTTAATGACAATTTTTAGAAATGTTTGTTTGTACTTACAAAGGTACTAATAATTTTTGACCCCCCTCCCCCCCCTAAATCGTCTTACGTAATAAATGAATGACCCCTAATAACAATGTACCTATATATTTTTAAATATTACAGTTTAAGTAAGGGTAAATTAAATTAAGGGTACAATATATCATTATCCAATTTCAGGGACTTAATTTGCTTTTTGAATTGTTCATATTTCAATGTTTCGGTTATACTAATTTTGGTTTTTATTATATTATGTACGTTGCTATAACCGTACCCAATAGACACAAATTCCTGAAATTATTTGGAGTAAAATTGTAGGTGCCATTTTGCTATCGGTGACATTTCTTCAATTAAAAACACACAAAATAATCTATCATACGTCGCTACTGGAAACACCCTAACGGATCACGTGTCTTGCCTCTCTGCTGTTGGAACTAAACGGAGCGTTATGTTATACCCTGTGATGCGGGTGTATCCAGTAGCGAAGCACGTGCAATAATTCTTTTAGTGAAAACTTCTTTAGCACCGTTATGATTTGAAACTCGATGAAACGAAAAAGCGACACTAAAAAGAGGACCTATAGGATTTAGCCAGCGAGAGATTAAGATAGACTAATCGGTCTCCTCTTTGTGCGGTGCTTCGTAGCCTATCGGTATCTTCTTTGTGCGGTGCTACGAAATCTCCCCACTCTCTTTTACTTTAGTTTTCACTTCTACAGCATGTGAACTGCACACTCTAATTTTTTTTAAATAAATTTATGCGGACATCCAAATGAAATAAATCTTCAATTTTTACTCTAAAAAAAAACAGGAATCGCTTATGAAAGTCTGTCGGGTCCTGACAATGAATACGAATATACGAAGCCATGGAACAGCAAAGAACCCATATCCCAAACTATAAAATGAAGCATATTTTGAATGCACCTGATAATTTAGCTCCATCCTCAGCCACCTGTTGTCATAGTAATGCTACTGAGGTAAAGGGCCGTATTGGGGATTTATATTAGAGCCCTTGCCCGGAATAATGTTGTGGCCAACAAAACTATCAATTTTGAGATATTAATGGAATACTACATAATTTAATTGCTTTTCTTCATCTCTTTTCATGTGTAACTCTTGTTGTATTTTAAATATAAGATGTAAACGGTTTCGTTTTTTCAATCTTTCTCAAAACAAGTATATTTTTGGACATAACATTATTCCGGACAAGGGCTCAATAAATGAGTTTTTGCGACAATGTAATTTTTTATTAACAAATACAATTATATAATATTTCGACAGGCACAGAAGTACATTCATAATCATTTTGGGAGGCGGGTATGGGTACCGCCGCCCGGGAACTATTTATTGGATAACCTACACCTCTGCCATAGGTCACCCCAAGTGGTTCACTACGTTTGGTGACTTAGCAGGGGTGCCCGGGTTCATGGGGGGAGGTTTGTCCATGTCTTGGCGGCGGATGCGTCTGCCCACCTGCTGTGTGGCGGGACGGATCGAGAGAGATTGGTCGAGGAGGTCTTTTGACCTTTCCAGCCGGATTCTCCGACCCATCACCTTGCACCGCATGGAAATTATTTTCCTCAGGGCCTCCTGTGTGGAATTAATGAAAAAAAAAACCTCAAAGATATTTATATGCTAACCTAATATTTGAATTAATAAAACATGTTTAAAATATATGTAAAGTGGTTTTGACAATATACATTACACATAATTACTATTACCTTAGCCTTAGCAACAGAAGAGAGTTCACTCATTTCTCATTAAAACCATAAAAAAATTGGTATATCTAATTGTGTTAATTTGTTGTATTTAAAATTTGGATCTATTTAATGCAATAATTATCCGAGTAAATGATTTTTAAAAATTAATATACTGATATTACTCTCTAAAATTGAGCTAAATAAATAGCTGGTGATTATGGGAAGAGCATTTTACTTAGACCTGCCTAAAAACTTAGACCATTAGACCTATAAACTATAAAATAATGTTATAAGAATTATAAAAATAATAAAATTTATAGATACAATAGAACCCATCTGTAACTTATAATTAATACAAATAAAAATGATACCTAATTTCTAATAAAGTAAATTAGATACTAATAAACATTTTATTAATAAGATGGAGTTTCACCAAGATTTTCAGCTAAAATAGCTGAAAGAAAGTTAGTTTATTAATATTAAAATAAAAACACTTTATTATATGACATTATACAAATGCAAAAAAAAAAATTATGAAAGCATTACACACTTTTACTGGATATAGGTATAATTAGGAACTTTTAAATTATAAAAATTTAAACCTATTTTTTTACGGAATCAATTTTTCACCAGCATTTGGTTCCATAGAACGGGCAATCTGCCTAGCTAGGAGCTAATATAAACATACAAGACATAATAACACTTGTACACATTTTTATTATTTACAGTTATTTTGAAATATTATTATTATGTATTTTTTGCTGTATAAATGTATCTAATTTAATAAAAAAAATTATATTATTAAAATTATATTAAATCCTAATTTTAACTAATTCGGCTCTTGTACCTTCGGTGCAGATAATTTTACGAACGTTATATTTATTTGTGTATGTTTATAAATATTTGTAAATACTTGCTGCAATAATTTAAAAAATATTTTAAAAATAATCGTTTGTGAAATCCGATTTAGTTTTGTCATTGCTTTTGTTGGAGCATAAAACCACAGCATTACTCAAAATAATAAAATACAGAAAGCAACACGAGCAACCTCTCGTGAAGACGAGCTGCAAGCTGAAGTTTTTCCGAAACGTTCGTACTTTGACCCCAAGTATGGTCTAAATCAGAGGTTCCCAAACTTATTTTTCTCGTAGACCCCTTTCAAAATTTTACTGATTTCGGTGGACCCCCTGCTGCTACATTTCTACCACATTCCCAAAACTCGTCAAAAAATGTGATGATTAAATCTAACGATGGAAATTTGCGACGCGGCTGAGTTCCAACCCTAAATTCGGAGTGGTATAAATAAAATAGAAAAATAGTGTATTTTCTTGAGTTCTATTTATTAAAATAATGTGATTACAGACCTAGGAGGGAAATACATGTAGATGACTCAAAAAAGGGTTTTATTTTTTTATTCTTTCATAAATTGTTAGTATAACTATTTAAGAATATGTTCCCAAAGTTTTAAAAAAAAATTTTAGTGACCGACCGAAGATTCGGATTCGGTTGTAAAAAAATCTAGTTTCGGCAGAAAATCTGCCAAAACTCCGGCCGCACCAAAACTCTGCGTCCGTGAATTATCGCGCGTCGTTCGGCTGACTTCAGATGAGTTCGTGACTCGTGTGTCACCCGTCATCATCAGCTGAGTTTTCCGGCCGGTATGGCGTGATTGTGTTGTGAGTTTATGTTTGTAATATAAAATATAATTTTATAGCAGTTATATAAGAAAAAAATATTATTTTTTCACATACTTAACGTACCGTTTTTTAATTCATTTCATTTCACACGTGTGACTAGAATGTTGTGATTGTAAACGCAATAACAATAAAAATACTCAATTAATGAGGTCCTTTCTTTAAGATGTAAGTGTTGATTATTGACAATTTTTTATTCCAAGAAGTAGTTAACATGTTTTGTTATTTTATATATTTTTTTGTTTTGTAGCAGTAATATAAAATGTTTTTTTTTTTATTATTTATTTCATTTAACACGAGTTACATCTACATCATTTACATCTCTAAAAAAGTTTCGGGTCGGTTTCGCCCGAAACTGAGACAGACACCGAAGATTCGGTTTCGGTTTTGGTAGAAAGTCCTGTTTCGGTCGGACACTAATTTTTTTAATACGTTCCGGTGTTATGAGAGTGTTTGTGCCGAACCGCGTGATAAACTTGAAACGCATTTTTTCCCAAACCAAATTTTTTAAATTTGTGTACACTCTAGCACAGAAGGTTTTTAACCAAAAAAGGAAATTGTATCTAAATATTCAGGTACTACCTGATCCATAAGCTGACCAAACTGAAAAAAATTTCAGCCCGTGGACCAAAAAATAGCAAAAAGTTAAAAATTATTTTTTCGCGCTAGCATGAGAACCTTAACTCCTAAAAAAATGCCAAAAATATGAAAATTGGAATCTTAAAGCTTCGCTTTTTTTAAATCTCAATGCGACCATTTTTAACCGAATATGAAAAAAAAATCAAGTATAAAGTCAAGGGAAAAATTTGGATTTTTTTTATTCCCCTAATTTTTTTTTGAGTAGTGTATTATCTGCCTACATTGATAGGTAAAGCCAAGCCACCATTTTTGTTCTTTACTATCGAAACCAGATCATTTTTCGTGGGCCCCCACGTACAACTTGTGGACCCCCATTTTTTTATCACACCAACGTAGACCCCCGTCGAGTCTCCCGTGGACCCCTTGGGGTCCACCTGGACCACTTTGGGAATCACTGGTCTAAATGCTTCTTACAAGACTTTCCTTGCTGACTGCCATTCCATAGCTTCTTACTTCCGTGGTCCTGGTATATCCTGGATACTCCATAGGCAATCAAAAAACAATATAAATGTATACAGCTCTTCGTGAAAATAACACCGCTTTTGATAATATACTCATGCCTTTTTTCTATAGCTCAAAGATGGATCTAGTATTCGCCCCACCGAACTTGCGATTTGCGATGTGTGTAGGTACCTATTTGTAAACAGAAAATGACTGAATACCCTTTACTTAATCTTTCAGTAGATACCCATACATAGAAAACTATTGTGTTTTACGAACAATTAAAATTGCCTCTGAACTATCGAGAGTTATTTCTCGAATCCGTTGCGTGCTGTGAATCGTTGAATTGGGTGGTGCTGTGACTTCCCTATGGTGAGCATGAAAGTCGAGGAGAACGCGTCCTGAAAGCAGAAAACTGACAGCCCGTGGTACAGTGCCGAACTGACAGATGCATTTGCATAAAGCGTGTAATGTAAAGACGCCAGGCGCCCAACGGCGCCCGGGAATCTTATCTGCATGAATTGCTGCTCATTTATGTAAGTATTCATTATCATGTTGTATTAATTAGAGTTACCACGTTGTCAGTAGCTAAATTAATAATAATTATAGTAAATGGATTATGAAAATGTATGTAGAAATGAAGTATGACAATTTTGTTCTGAAATTTTCTCAAGGGCACAATGGAATTATTAGTCCAATTTTCAAAAGAGATGCAATCGTCCAATTATCAATTTATTTATTTTCCCGCCTAAACATCCAAAAAACTTAAGAGGAACGTTAACTACGTTTATAATCACCCACATAACTTGTAAACGAACAAATAACCTTAACATTATAGCTTTCGTTAGTGTTTCACATTCAAAATTAATGAATAAACTAAATAATATAGGAATAACTGGCAAAGCTAAATCGTGGTTTAAGAGTTATCTCCATCAAAGGCACAGCAGGTGAAAAGAAAATAACGAACTAAGTGCGGAAAGTAGAGAATTTAGAATTCCTCAAGGAACTGCATTAGACCCATTACTATTCATTTAATATGTTAATGAACTTTTAAACTCTCAATCATTGGAAATATTATATTATTATTATTATTAAAGATGCCGAAGTTCCGTAAAATAATGTAATAAATATCGTGAGACCATGGTTTGACGAAAACCTATTATCGCTACACGCTGAAAAAACTATTTTTCTACATTTTAGCGCAACAGTGAATATCTCAAATATAAATATAAACATTAAAATTCACGAAAGATATTGTGTACTTAGATTATACTCTGTTTTAAATATAAATATAAACATTAAAATTCACTAAAGAAATTGTGTACTTAAGATTATACCCTGTAACTCAAATTGTACCTACATAAGTGGTAAAGATAAAATATCTTGAAATAATTATTGGTAATAATATCAAATTCAAAAGACAAATAAACTCCACAGTAGACCGAATGAGAAAATTGATTTTTATATTTTTTTAGATTTAGAATTACTATATCAGTAAACATACTAAAAGATATTTATTTTGCACTTGCGCATTCTGTGCTATAATATGGGGGGGGCATATAAGTCATCCCTACTTCCACTAGAAACAATTAAAAAAATACTAATAAAAATTATCTTTAAAAAGCCATATTACCACCCAGCATTGGATGTTTTCTAAGATTTCCCGGTTCTCCTACTCTAAAAAAGTTACTACAAAATTGCACTACTTCAGTTAAATAATATTACATCATGGTAGCTTCGGAAATCTAAGTATCGTAGAAAACGATTTTGAACACGTTTTTAGATTTTCCACATATGATTTGTATTGCGGGTTTCAAACTTGTGATGCGTATTCTAGTAAGCTGCGGACATAAGCAAAATATAGGATTTTCATTGTTCTAAAGTAATTGAATTTTTTACTATGAATGAATCCTAACATTTTCGAGGCTTTTGATGTGACTGAGTCTATATATATATATAATATCATAAATGCTTAGAGTCCAATGTCACTCCCAAATCTTTGACTTCTGTTTTGTTTATTAATATTGAGCCGTTCAGATTATATATATATATATTAAATATATTTGTATAAGAAATAGTTCTGTCGGTGGCCTAACTGCACCACTTGTGTGAACTACAACAGCACAGCATCACTACATGTATAAGGGAATAAAATTATACGAATAGAAGAAAACTACGACAATTATTAAAAAAATATATATATTGTAGTGGGTACCACCATATACGTTTTTCTTATTTTTCGGTGCATTATGTTTTGCTCGTCATCTAGAGTAGGTACCGAAAAAGGAGGCTTCTACAATATACTCACGCTTTATGAATAAAAATAATGTGAACGGAAGAAGGAAAAATCATCATATGAAGTGCTGTAAATTTGAAAACGCGACTCAGTGACAATCCCAGATATCATGCATCGGCCAGCCAGGGTGGGGCAAACGCTTCATTTTGCCCCACCGTGTCTACGCCCATTTCTCTTGTTATCTATATCTTGTCCTCTTTATTGTCAAGTAAAATGTATTTTAGATTAGAAATCCACATTGGAAATTAATTATTATTATTTTACTTCACTCTGTAACTTTTCAAATTTATAATTTTATTAAAAGACAAATAACTTGGTTTACTTCACTTTATTTAATATTTAATTATTTAACGCCCGAAGGGCTTTTACATGTTTGGTAGTACAATTAATTCATGATAGATGATTTTTAAACAGATACAGATATAATAAAAATAAAATTAGATAAAAAGCAGCACGTCATAAAAATACAAAAATTCAGCAATTTCATAGGTTTCCAAAAATACAGATATGTTTAGGAATAGTTTTGGAATAAGTTTTTTACAAGATCAACAAAATTCGCCAAGTTTATGTTAAATATGTCAATATCACCTGTTCGCGCCTTTATTTATTGTTACATGTGGTTCTTCGGAACTACCTATTGAATACCCTCTGCCATAGTTAGTTGAGTTGAATTCGCCTCGCCGCAAGGGACACAAGTCCTCAATACCGCACCGCTTTTACAGTAAAATAATCAAACCGCAAACGTAATTCTAAAACCGCAGCTATTCGCGAGTACCATCGCCACGCGTCATCCATTCTCGCTCATGATTTCGCGATCAATTAATTGTTCATTCCCAGTCGCCATTCCATTCCAAAATCTCCCATACTAACATACCTACCTTCCCAGTGAACACTGAACGAAGAGGGAAGCAGTCTGGGTAAGTGAGATAAAATATAATAAAATAGGTAAAAATAAGAACCGCATACCGCATACAGTCCACAACATACCGCAGCATTTGCTTCCTCGATCCATTGAGAGGATCATTTGCTACCCGCCGCAACATCACCTGAGTACTGATTTCCCATAGTGTGAAATCGTTGTATCGGAGAGTCGGCAATGTAGTTCCGCTTATGAATGCTACAGTAGAGTAGTGTATTTTGTCGTGTAGTTACTGTCGGTATTCGTAAGTTTATTAGTTGCAGGAGTTCGCAACAGTCAAATTTAGAGTTAAGTATTTTGAATAAAAATGTTAAGTCGTTTATTTTACGTCTGCTTCTAGTGTGTGTATTTTTAGAGTAAATTAATAATAAGTTATATTTTAAGTTTTCTTTCTAGTGGGATATTTAATTAAAAATTTATAAAACGCAGATTTTTTTTTTGTATTCGCTCAATGTTATTAATATGAATTTTGTAAGATGGAGACCAAACTACCGAGTTATATTCCATTAGGCTTCTAACTTATTTATATATACACAATCTAAATGTTTCGTGAACACTGTTCACATCATCAGGAGTAAATAAATGTACACTAAAGTTAAAAATTAAATACAGATCACCTGTGAAAATAATTGTTTAGGAATAATTTTTGTTATCTTAACTTTTAAAACTGTTATCTTAACTTTTAAACTGAATGCACTTAATCACAGAAAATGTTATGAAATTTAAAAGCCCGAAAGGGCGTAGATGATTAATAAAAAAAAAGGAAGGGGTAGTGGGAAAGGGGAGGGGTAAGAGTGGGAAAAGTTTACTCCCGCCCCTTCCTCTTTCTTCTTTCAGAAGTGGTTTCCTCGAAAAAATAATATATTAGGTCCTTACATATGAAATTGGCGTTTTGCCGTACTGGCAACTTTGATCTCAAATATCGTCTCTTTGGCCTAGAGCGATTAACCATGATGGTTAATCGCTCTAGGCCACTGCTGCTTCATGACAACGCTAGACCACACACTGCACAATGGACGGCTACCAAATTAGAGGAGCTTCAATTGGACATCCATCGTACTCTCCGGACTTTGCCCCAACAGATTGCCATTTTTTTCGAAATTTGGATAACTTCTTGCACGGGAAAAAATTCAACTCCGATGGGGCAGTCCAAACCGCCTTCAGAGATTAAATTGATTCCCGTCCGAATGGATTTTTTAGTAAAGGGATCGATGAACTACCTATGAGATGGCAACAGTGCATAGATAGCAATGGTACATACTTTGATTAAATAAATATATTATATTTTTAAAAAAATCGACTTTATGTTCCTCCCATACAAAACGCCAATTTCATAAGTAAGGACCTAATATAAGCTGTCGTCTCCCAAGCACAAGTACTGCTTTTTATGAGAGTTTTTTAAATATTATGTCAAAAAATATTATTGTATTGTAGAAATTAATGGAGAAATAAAAATAATAAAAAACCACACCCCGACACACAAGATTAGGGGTTTATTAATTTGTGGATCTGTAAGTAGCCTGGTTGGCACGCTTATCTCTGCAGTGGCCAAAAGTGGAACTATTGAACGAAAAAACTATCCATAGTTTTTTTTAGATACAAAATACCTTCACTGGGGCCCCTCGACTTCAGAGATACCAAGTAAAGTATGTTGTGATTTGATTATGCGTAACTACCTACTTACAGCGAAGTTAAGAAAAAAAGGATCTCCTATTTAAAAAAAATCTGTGGTAGGTTGCCTACCAATCTACGAGAAAAGTACGCAATTATAAATAACGATGCTACCTATGTACTCGTATTTTGCAAACCAATAGGCGGATTAATCCGTACGGAAATAGGAAGCCTTATTCGCAGAGAAAATGCAATATGAACCAATCCCTTTTATTGCCCGTGTTCACTACAAACTTTTCCATTTCTGTTAGTTGTTCCCAAGTAATCACAGTTGAACATTCAACTCCTGGAATAAATCTAAAACAAGGAAGTGCGAGCTTAGTACGAGAAGCTGTTCTTTAGATGTTTTGTTTGGAATTAGATTTGGGATTCGGTGAAACTCCATGGTAAAAAAGTTTTAAGCTTTTACCCCAATGCCAATGGTCTAAAACCGTACTGATCCCCGGTAAATTCTCAACATTATCATTTTATTTTGCCGTCGAGGAGTTGGTTGGTACGGTGATCTAGAAAAGTGAGTTATTTGTAGAATATATAGGAGGCTATTTTAGTTATATTTCTAAGAAATGGGCGGGTGTACCTACGTGCTGGAGGGTGGAGACAGTTTTTAATTAAAATTCATTTTTTTAAGGACAGAGGATAGGGTTTAGGTAAATTGACGGAATTGCAATTGTTCGAAATCAATTTTTCGAATTCAATTGGTCGAAATACAATTTTTCGAAGTGCAGTTTTTCGAAAACATATTTTTCGAACATCAATTGACCGAAACACTAGTTTTTCTAATTGATGTATGTATACAGTACGTACAATAGTATTTTATTATAGGATGGACAATATCAACTAACCCCTAGGTTCCCAACGGAGGCGATAACGCCCCCTTGGGGGAGTTTTAGACATTCAGGGGTGCGATAGAAGCCAAGAGAAAATTGGGGGGCATTTCAGACTTTCAGAGGGGCGGTTGGAGACCCAGAGAAACCAACCCACCCCATCCTACCTTGCCCCATCCCATCCCATTGGGGGCCATCCATCCACAAAAATATTTTCCCTATGCCATTATGCCCCCTCCGTTGTGGCAAATGTAACCCCATCGTGGTATCCCATTGCGCCCCCTCCGTCGTGGTATTCCGTTACCTCTCCGTTATCCCCATCGGTTACGCCCCCCCCCTCACCCCTCAGGCAGCACGGGTGACCGGCCAACTCGGCGGAATGAATCCAACTCAGAACCACCTCAGAAATGTCATTAATAAAATGTCGATAAAAAAATTGTTAAATTGGTTAAGTCAGTTTAGGGTTACTGGTTATTTTAAAATTATTTTTTCATAGCTTTTAATGACCTTTCTGAGGTGGTTCTGAGTTGGTTTCATTCAGAGTTGGCATGGAACCGGCAGCCCGAGTTAGGGGGCGCTAGAAATAAAAATATTATCAAAGTGGGTGGTGGGCAAAAAAAGGTTGAGAATCTATGATACTAACCTAACCTAACCTAACAGTATATCGTTAGTCATAAGCAAGTGAAATATATATTTTAAAAGTTGATGAACAAATTCGAAAAATATGTCTTTCAGCCAATGGCTGTTCGCAAAATTAGTCTTTCGAAAAACTTAAATTCGAACAATTGATTTAGAAAAATTGAATTCGAAAAACATGTCTGCTCCCCGGAGGATAGAAGATAGAAAGTTTGTAAAAATATTATAGAATATGATTGATTAAAACACAGGGAAGGATTTAGTGGTGGTGCGGAGACGAGACGAATTATTATTATTATTATTTTTGCTCAGAATTCGATGGCGGGTGTTCCGGGCAAGCCCTGTGGAAAGTTGCGTTCACACCACCATTGTCTTGTCATTGTTCCCGCCATTTTTTTCATTTCCTATATCCGCACTTTTCAAGATTTAATTGCTATAACTAAGCACCTACGTATACTGTACAGTAATATATTAGCAGTACAGATGCTTTTTTCATTTATTCTAGTAATTCGTTGAACTTGGGCCATGAATAGTTCAGAAGTTGCATGGTTCAAAGATTTAATTACTTCGTGATTTAATAATTTTCTTTGTGTCTCGGATACCCGAAGTCCGCGATGAGTTTCTCGTCTCGCCATTCCTCGTTAAAAGGCACAAGGGTCAAGAAGAAGCGCAGCCAATTACAACAAATAATAACCCAAGCAGCAACAACCAAACTTAAAGAACTAGTAAATCCGTTCCCTCGAGAGTACAAAAGCGTTCAAAAATCCTTTATTCGATACAAAGATGAGGGAAACAAAAAAACATTTCATTACAAAATTAAAAGATGGATTAAAGGACCAAAAAGCCATTACAAATTTAATAACTTAGAAGAATGAAACATATACTATACGTAATATCCAATATTATCACAATATAAACTTCATTATGTACAATTGTACCTCATGACGTTTACTGATTTTTTTTTTCATTATCACCTTCACTTTTGTATTTTATTTTATTTCTTCTCATTTTATTTCAATTTCATATTATATTTTTATTAAATCGTTAAACGGGGGGCCTCGGCATGAGCAAAGAACCCAATGAGGCCTGCATTATCGTATATTTTGCTGGTTATCGACCCCCTCCCGCCGAAAAAATAAGAATAGGCCGATCCCCTCCCCCCTGTTTAATATTTATTATGTAAGAATCTAAAAAGGAAAAAATGAATACACATTTGGTTTGTTTTAATGTTTGTTTGCGCGGGTCCGTTGCCATGGAAATGGAAATCGTTTACCTATACGCATCCGAGCGAACCTCGGCACTCGCGCGGTTGCCCGCGCTTTTTCAGAGTATAATTTTAACTTTGCGCATTTTTGTGACCTTACATAAGAACTATCGAGACTCCCTCCCACCCCCTTGTAAGAAAAAACAAGACATGGTTGTACCCACTCCCCCCTAAATCTTCTTACGTAATAATTAATAAATGAATGGCCTTTAATGTTTGAAAACACACAATATTATTGTATTGAATTCGGCATCTTTACCGGATCCGGCCATGATCCGGCACTGATCCCTTTTATTTATATGTACACACAAACGTACTTATATTTTTTCGTCATTATTATTTAAAATAAAATAATCTAAGTATGTAATAAAAATAAAGTAAGCGCGCGTGAACGATCCTTTAGCGGAGTCAATGTATTGTCGCTAGCCGCTAGGCAGGCCGGGGGGAGGGGAAGGGGCGGCGGGCGACCGTCTCCGACCCGCTGCAGTCATCAGCTGGCTGTAGCTGCGCGCGCTGGTCTTTTATTCGTCTCCGTGTGTATATTTTGTAATCCTAGTGTGTCTTCATAAAGATTTCCCATTAAATACAGTTTTATCCCATGTGCCATACAAAAATATCAAAGAATTCAGCCAGTACTTACGCATAAACTATAGTGAATCGTAAACAATTCAACTCTCCCGTCTGACGCTAACTTCAGTCATGTTTTTCTCTTGTCTTTGATTTGACGTTTTGTGGTTTGCGCCGCGAATTATATGTTTTTCTGATCGAATTTGCAATTTAATGTCGTAAGAATACATTCCAGCGATTATAAAACGTGTGCTAGTGAAACAAATCAACAGTTTTCGCGTGTGTTTAGACTAAAAACATAGTTAATCGGCAAGAGTCGCTCCTGTCAGTCGATCATAACATAACAAAGCATTCTCGTAATCTTTCGTTTTGCGAATTGTTTTTTTTTCCTTATAATTTTTGTGACTTTTGTATTATTTATTTGCGCCGCGGGGACACCGTATTTATTGTTATTCTGTAACTCGATTCACGCTTACGAACAGACAGCACGTGTGTATTGAACCGGTTTATTGTCGAGAAAAGTGAATTCGCCTGTAAAATGCCTGTCTTGGTTTTGGCATGCCTTGCCTGAGTCAGTCCTTTGAGTGTTTGACCTGGAATGGAGGAGCTTCGCAGAGCCATACAGTAAGTTTCCTTGATCCTTGTTGAACATTATCCAACTAATATTAATCCCCTGTAACTTGCTACCTCATGTAAATAATTTTAGGGTTGTTGGTTGTTGCAGATATGGCAATATGCATTCATTGGGCTCAGAAGTAAAACTCTGGTGAGCCTTTTTTAATAAATTATAATAATATGTGCCTGTCATACATACGTTTAGATATTTTTTTTATATTTTTTGCAATCTTCATAAGCTAACATCAAAACTATCTGAGGGACAGTGCCAACTACCAACTTTGTGTACATATTTGTTGCTTTTCCACTAAATCAGTGTTGCTATCGTTTATGTTTACTTAGTTCATTGTCACCTTTTAAATATTTTTTGGCCCTAGAATATTATTTCACAAACATGTTTTAAATCCAACCAGTCAACAGATTCAAATAAGTACCTACCTACCTTATTTTTAAATTCAGGTTTTCGAACGGCACGCAAAAACGTTTTGCAGAGCGAAGGGGGAGTGCATTAATATTTAAATAATTACTTGACCCCGCAAACATGAATAATGCAAACATCAGTGGCTTCCGTGTAGGTACCCACGGGCAGATGGGGGTAAGCCGTGCAAAGGGGAGAAATCTAAAATCAATTTAACTATAACCGAAAGGTGGGTGTAACCTCTGCAAACATGTTTAGCGACCGGACTATTTGTACAAACATTTTGAAATTATTGTTTTATTTCAGCCGAGTATAGGTATTATGTGCTATATCTCGATATGTGCAAACAACTTGTCTTTTCAATATAGGTACCACTACTAACCCTCTCGTGCGGAACGAGCCATTATAAAACACGATTGTATTTGTGGATTTCTATCCTATGATCTTGATAACTTCTCTTTCTGTTACACGCATCATTTATGAGGAAGAGGGAAAGGTTAGAACAGAACTCTCCGTGGCATTCCTTACCTTATCGCTTTATCTACATTTTTATCATACACCGTGGGAGTTTTTTTGCAGGAAAGTCAAAAGGAATACCCGATGCCCATAGAATCTATTATGCCTTAATTTGTTTATAGGGAGTGAACAGACTCCGGGCATCATTATATAACCAATTACAACTTCTATAGGAAAGTTTTTTTTAAATTTATTTATTTATTTCTATGCTCGTGCATGCAGTTTACGATGCAAGTAATACAAAAAAAAATCTTTGTATACAACATGTTTTTTTTTAATTTATTTTTTTTATTATTTCATAAATGATTAAATGTTACATTTTTGGCCATTTTTGACTACCATACTAGGCTATTGCCCGTGTTGTGGTAGTCATACATGTAATATAATTTTATATAAACAGATAATAAAATATAAGAAGAGAAAAGAAAAAAATAACATATTTAGGGATAAATAAAACTAAAAACAGATAAAAATATAAGAATTGCAAGTTATCTAAGAAATAAAGTAAATTTAAAGAAGATGAAATAAACATTGGTGAGCATTATTCTTCTTGAAATAAAAATAGAAATAAAATTTGGTAAGTAATCTTCTGCACGAGAGTACATGTTTGTAGTCATTTTTGATATTCGTTCTATGAAAGAAATTGGAAAGAGTGTTAGAGAAAGTAATTTTTTGTTTGATTTTTTTAAAATGCAATATTAAGTTAAAGTAATTGATTAATTAAATTTGTAATATTTTTTTAATTAATATTAATATTATTTGTTTTTTATTGTAATATTAAGCTCTCATGTGTTGTTTGAAGAAATCTCTTCCCTTTTCAAATATCCAATGATTGATACGGGATTTAAAGAGAGATTTAGAATTATGTGACTTTATATCGACACTCAAAGCATTATACATTTTAGGAGCGATATACCAGAATTGTCGTTGAGCGAAAGAAGTTTGAGTTTTAGGGACCACGCAACCCAGGTTTGCTAAGAAGCGTGTGTGTGCTTGATGTTGTGGGGCCACCAGTAGATTATTTTGGCATATATAACATATGCTTATCTTAGTAAATAGCTGTCGAATATCTAAGACTCTGATTTTTGCAAAGAGTTCATTTGACGGGTGGGTAGGTTGACATTTAAATATAATTCTCAGAATTAGTTTTTGAACTAAAATAATTGGTCTAATAATGGATTCAGCACAACCACCCCATCCCACTATACCGTATGTTGCTATGGATTGGAAAAGTTTGGTAGTAATAAGATCATGTTTGTTTGGTAGTAATAAGATCAGTAAATGTATGTATGTAAATGGTTAAAACTCGTGTAATAATAATAATAATAATTGGATAACTTCTATAGCGCCATTTTCGTGAGAAAATCACCTCAAGGGCGCTTTAAATGTAGCAATGTTTAGTGAACACCTTACTAGGAGAACCTGTGCTGAGGTGTTCGCACATTTTTGAAAAAGGGTTAGGTATTCTGCCCCTTATAAGTAGAAATACAGTATCCTCTTTGAGACTCGCAAGAAGGAGACTGTGGTTCCACCCAAGGCGGCAGTATTTATTTGGTACAAATATTATTATTGTATATTAGGTGAATACCTGCGTTGAATTAAACATCATTATGGTATTATCATTTTTAAATTTTTTTCTTTAATACCAAACAATTTATTTTTCTTTTATGTGTCATCATTAAAATGGAATGATCTTCCAAATGTCACCAGGGAAAATAGTAGAAATGCATTACACAAGTAGAATATAGATATTCGTAGAAAGAGTTAAAAATCACAATTTTCTAATACACAGAATTAGTGAACAGAAAAGAATACTACATGAAATGAACTTGAAGCAGTTAACCCGAAACGAGAAAAAACGAAAGTAGATGATAATTAATGCCAGTATTTTAAGACATTACCAAATACGATAATAATCGGTTTTTAAGAAAATCTGATTAAATTAAAACAAATCACTTTGTAAATTTCGCAGGCAAATCATAAAATCAGGCCGATCATGATGCGCCTGAGGCACTTCACGATCTGCCGCCAGGTACTTCACCAAGTAGGTAGCTAGGCGCATCATGATCTGCCTGATTGTACGATCCGACATATACACAACTTACTTGTTTCGAAACATGTTTCTAAACCAATGGTTACTTCGTCAGGATAATTAATATGAACAAAAATGACAAAAGACAAAAAAGTATAGACTAATTAATGAGTACCTATAGACAAAACATTTTAATTTTATCCTGACGTGGAATCATTGGTTTTTAAACATGTTGATATAAGTGGTGTATAAAAGTGATTTGTTTTTTTTTTTTTTTAATAAAATGACGCCACAAAGTGAATTTGCGAGTATTTAAGAAGTAAATTTAATTAATTTAGATACTAATTGAATAGTGTTTAGTAGAACTTTCCTTAGAACATGGATATATACAATAATATAAGGAAGCGGCAATGCACCTGTGAATGTGAATACATTATGGTCCAGTCGACATTAGTTTCCAGCTAGGCAGAACACTCTGTAGAAATGATTGGAATTATTTTTCTGGGATGAAAGGTAACCTATGTCACTTCCTAGTCCTCCAACTATTTCTATGCAAAAAATCACGTCGATCGGTTGCTCCGTTACGACGTGAAAGAAGGACAAACAAATAAAAGTAAACATTTGCGCATCTTCTTTACATAGTTAGTACGAGGGCTGTCCGTAAAATAAGGTCTCCAAGGTGCTGCGGTCGCGAGAAACGATTTTACGCGCAATCCTGCAACACTGGCTTGTAACCTGGTTTCCCCTTGCCAAATCCCCACCACGTTGCTCCCTCTGTGACGCTTAGTCTTAGCGTGGCAGCCGTTCGCGATGGAGCTTCCTTTCGCCGTACCCGCCGGGTGTGAGTTACGCTCTGTAATTCGTTTTTAAACTTTGCTTCGGCGATTCTGAGTGACGCCACTGGGATTGTTCCTTTGTCTCTGGTGTCGTGTAGTATATCCGGGTCAAATGTTCTATCAAAGTTTTGTCAATAGTGATCTTACTGACATCAGGGATCACATCACAGAGCTCCTGAACCATCACCCATCGATCTGCAATAATTTTTTTTCACTTTGGCAATTTTTTCGTCTTAAACCGACGGCCGTCCGGCACGCTTTTAAATTCTCCGCACTATTTGCGCACATTTTCGCACTCATACACTGTTTCCGTACACTTCAAGTAGCTGAGAATGAATTTCTACCGGGGTTTTGTTATTTGCACAAAAAAACGAATTATAGAGCGTAATCCACGCGTGGCGGGTGCGGCGAGCGGAAGCTCCATCGCAAACGGCTGCCACGCCGAGACTAAGTGTCGCAGAGAGTGCACCGTGGTGGAGATTTGGTGTAAGGAAACCAGACTACCAGTGTTGCCGGATCTCGTGTAAAATTGTTCCACGCGACCGCAGCACCTTGGAGACCTTATTTTACGGACAGCCCTCGTGTAAAGGAAAGTCGCTCCCGCTGTCTGTACCATGTCGGTTTCACCAATAGATAGAGTGATTCATGAGGAAGGTTTAGGTATATAATTTGTCAAGGTTTTGTTCAAATTGGTTGAAATATATAATATATGTACCTATAAAGAGAGCGAGCTGGCAAGCGGGGGTTGTGGATTTGATATGTATCCAAATTAACAGATGGCGTTGGATATAAAGGTTGGGTATTGGCGTTGTCAGTAGATGGCGTTGTGTTTCGTTAGCCACAGCAACGTGTGTCCGGGTCTGCTAATTTATAATAGATATGGTATGTATTAGTTAGGATTATGGTTGCTAGAATTTTACTGCATTTTTATGAACGACTTATCTAATACCGCAATGGAATAAAGTTATTATTCGATAAAATAATGAAATGATGATTCGAAGTAACCTCTGGGGGACAGGTGTAAAACGATTTTATAATCTTATAAATCGAGGACTCTACATTTTTACCCTAAAATTTATAAAGTTAACCCGTTTTTGCTATCACGTTGTGGTTCCGTCGATCGTATATCTCGTATACGAGAAATTAATGACATTGTTTCGATTCTAATTTATCGACTGTATGAACATTGACACGTTTCGAATATCGATTCATTCAAATTCGTTTATTTTTATTTTTTATTATAAAGCGGAGACGGTTTATATACAGGCCCATTGTGCTATCTCCTATTTTACTTCATTCCTTTAACAGAAACCCAGTACCTTTTAATCAGGCTATATCTTCTATCCACAATGTGTCTTTTCATGTCTTACCTCTTTTCTCCACTCATTCGTTCCCTCAAGGCCCCACCAGGGAATAGGGCCTCGTTTCTCCACCCCACTCCTCCTTGGTTCCCTGAAGCCCCCACAAAGGAAGAGTTGACGGAGGTAGCCTTAGCTCTCCTATCCATGGTTCCTTCTCTTAGTCCCTCTCTGCAATCCCCACGAAGGAAGAGTCCACGGAGGTGACCTCAGCTCTAGTTTTTAAACAGCCCAATCTTCGTCCCACGAATATCTAAGGAAATAGAATGTCCACTCCAGCAGAGCACCGAGTTCTTGGGTTCCGAGTCTCTTTGAAAAGTCATTCAAAGCTATAATTTTTTTTATCACTTTTCAAAGAAAGTTCCGAGTTGATTTCATTCCGAGTTGTCCGGTCACCCCGTTCGTGACACTGTTCCCCGGGTCATTCAGCCTGAGCACGGTAGCTCACACCTTAGCTAGGGATGGCTATTGCAGGTCGTGTTTCCATTCCCTGAGCGATGGGTTCGCCACACTCCCTATGCTACCCTAAATTCGTTTGAACTGTTGATCGATTATTTTGCATCAAACGAAGTTCAATGGTCTTCCGTAATTGCCTTTTTGTTAACCTTTTACAGGGAGTTTAATAATTATGAGCATAATATTTGTATGATTGCGTGACATAACCTGCATGCCACCCTCCTGCGAAAATGTATACAGAAAAAGAAAATTGTTCTTGGTACAACATACTGGCCTACCATCCTTTTTGTGTGTGTACATTTAAAAGTAGAAAAAAGTTTGGAATATCAGGAATATCAGGAATCGTTCGATTGTGATTAACGAGATAATATTGGGATAGACAACCTAATCGGGTTATTTTCCCAACTGTTGCTACGCCGATTGAACAGGTACTTATCTACCCCACCGACATTCCTTTTTTCGGGGTTGCCATGTGTCACTACATTCGCCGTATCAGATGTCCGCCACATGCCGCCGAGCAATAAATTAAAACGGGGTGAAATGTTGAAACAAAACGGTTCTTACACCTGCATTTAAGTAGATAAAATAATTATTTGTTGAATAGTTGAAGACATTAATAGTGACCCTCAAACGAAAATTTAAAACAGAAAAATCAGTAAAAGATTCAGTCGCATCTAGGAATTCAATCCAGGGCCTCAGTCTTGCCGGGGCTTTGCCCTAGATGCGACCGATTTTTTTTTCTAATTTTTCTGTTTCAAATTTTCATTTAAGAGTCATAAATAATGTCTTCAATGATTAAATATTACAACGTAAGGTTTTTCTCATAAAGTTATTAAAAATATATATTATTTTTTGGATATTATGCTGAATATGATTGGACGTTTTAATCGATCGAAATATTATTTTATCTATACGGGCCAAGGCATCGCTAATGTACAGTCCGACATACTTAACTTAACTTTAAGCCGCTTAAACACATAACTAATTTATAGATAATATTTTTAATCAATGTATTGATGTGCCCGTACCTATAAACTCCTTATTTTTTTCAGCTTCAATAAAACCGTTATTTGAAACTCGACAGATACCCTTTTAGTGGTAGGCCCAACAGCAATTTTCGTGGCAGCGAAAAACATTAAAGTTTACTTTACCCTTTAGTTGAGTTGTTTATTCTGATTTTGATTTAAAATTGGCCCAATTAAAAAACCACCGGCCTAACCAAATCGATAAAGTGGACATTTCGCTTATAAATAAAATAAAATTGGTAGGTACCTAATTAAAGTTTGAGTTATGGGTTGAAAAATCATTTTTCCGGTCCTGGACGATCCTTAGAGATTTAGGCTAAAAGTTTAGAATATCTTTTTTTTTGGGGTGTTAAAATAAATAACAAAAATACTTTTGGCCGTGAAAATCTAAAATCATATCTTTAGAATATCTCGAACATTTTGAGTGCAAAATATATGCGATTCTGCCATTCTTCTGGCTATCTAGTATCCCACTATTTTTCAACCGGTATTTTACAAGCCTAACAGTAGAATAATAATATTATTATTGATTATTTCAATGAAGTGGTGCTTTAATATTTAAATTAATGCTTAACTTGCGTCGCCAAGTGCCCAAAGCAGTGCTTCTCAACCTGTTCCTTCAACGTCTTCCTGAATCTGTAAAAATTGTAAGGTTCCCAAGTTTAGTTTTTGGACCAACTAACAGATTTTGTTGTATCGGATGTACAGAAAAAAAATGCTTTGAACTTTTATATTTCTTTATATATTTTATATGGATCAACGTTTACGATTTCGCTAAGTGGTCACAAAGTTAAGCTATATCTTATAATGCATGGATCAGCGTTCACTCAATTATGATTGGTGAACGAGAAAGAAGTCGTTAGTGCATATTATAGTCACTTAGTCACCGAGTCAGTCATCGATCTTGTTCTATCTTCTTGTTATTACGTGGTGGATGTTTATGTTTTATTCATCTGATTGCAATGAGACTTTGGGGATTTGATGTGTGCATGCCCGCGATGGTTTCTATATGTAATAGTGAGCTCTGGCATTATGAAATTTGTATTAAAATTTTGCAATAGGTGGTATGTGAGCTGTTTGAAAACTGAATGTACCGTGACTGAATATATGGAATGCGGGAGGGAGGAGGGGAACTCGGGAGAGGGGTCGCAGGATGGGGGTAGCGGGAGAGGGAAGGCGGAGTGGGAAGGCGTGAGGCGAGAGGCGAGAGCGGGGCCGCGGCGGGAGGGAAGCTGTCAAGTGAACACGCCGGGCACGCGTCAAGTCGCGCGTGCGACACAAGCACATCTCACCTATAACTACGTACGTAGTTACCGACTCCAAAAATAACAATACATATTGATGAGTAGAAAAAGGAGGTTGATTATTAAGTTGTAGAAGAATACGCAATTATGTTTTAACTTTTTAGTGCATATTATTTTGTTTTGGAATAATTTTTTTTTTAAGTCAATTTTTTTTGTTAAAATTTTTGTTCTGTCAATAATATCAATTTTATTAATTGATTCATCAATTAATAAAATACAATACAGTACAGGTTCACCTAGTGAGGCAGACTGTGCACAACTAAAAATATTGTATAATTATGCTACTTCTGTGTAACCGATCTTACATTACTTTCTACTTGTTAATTTTTTTGTACGGATGTAATCTATTTGTAATCTACGTTGAACATGTACTTTTTTAGTTGTACCTAATGTTGCCAATTTCATTGAATAAAGATATATTATTATTATTATTATTAAACAAGCCTCCATATAACAATATTATTATGTAGTAGTGAATGCTGTTTTGAGAATTCCTACCGTGTTTGAAAGTTTGAAAAACCGAAAACATTCAACACATGTTCCTACACTGTTCTGTATAAATATTTAGTATTTTTGTTTGCATTTATCGCATACCTGAACCACCTGTAGAGTGTGTTATTAGTTACTACCTTACCTTCCTCCCAACAGCCGACAGGTGCATTCACTGCATATATAATTTATGTGGATGTTTCACTAATAATACAATACTTATTTTCTCCGGTAGTTATTGTATTCTACTGTAATTTATTCGTACGTATCGGTTCCCTTCCCTTTCCAAGAGGGCGCGGGTCACATAAACATAAAGGATACGCCATTACGCAAAGACTTGCGGAAATAATCTGTTGTGATGTGGACTCAGTTAAGAAAGAAAAGGACTTCCGGATTATTTCGACTCTCAGCATCAGAGCTTTTCGATATTATGATGATAGAATAGAATGTTATGATAGAAATCCTGTACAATCGAAATGAGGTAATCGGTCATTTCTAAACTCAGTTTACTTCACTAACGACTAATGACAATGATTTTTTACGTCGGTGTGATACCTATGTACACAATTTACCTAAATTTTGACCCATTGAAAAAGGATTTTAATTAAATACAAAAAAATATAATCTTTTTTGTAAACAAATTCAACTTTATTCGATTTTAGAAATTAAAAAATACATAATTACAACTGGGAGTTAATATTCCTAAGGTTTTCAATTTTTTTTATATTAGCTCTCCCCAGGAGGCCCTGAGGAAAAAAAATCCTCTCATGGCTTTTATCATCTTTGGAGATGCTGTGTGGAGTATTTTTTTAGGGAAGGGGGGAGAGATAGTTCTGAGAAGGAAAAAAGGTATGACGGGTGGGTAGGAATCTGGGTTCAGTACGTCCAGGGCATATGAATCCATCCCTCCCACTGAGGTTAAGCGATGTTCCGAGAGAGATTAAAATATCTCCCTCAACCAGTCTCTCCCGATCCGGCCTACCACGCAGTTGGTGGACAGACGCAACCGTCGCCAAGATCCGGACAAACCTCACCCCATGAACCCGGTAACCTCTGCTAAGTCACCAAACGTAGCGAAACACTTGGGGTGACCTATGGCAGAGGCGTTGGTTATCCTCCAAAATCGATTGCTTGTTTCCACAAATCATAGACTTGTGTCTCCTGTCTCATTTTGCCCCATTCCTCCCGGAATTCACTTTTCTCTGTTGGTCGCTATTAGTTCAACCGGAAACAATTTTACAATCTGGTTGACTCACTTCGATGACTTTGGCGTAGGTACTAAATTTAATTATCAAATCAAATATGGTATACCCTTTTTGCCTTTGTTGCAATTCCTCGAAAACCTTTCGCAATTTTCCCTATTCGAGAGCCACGGAATTTCTCGTGCAAATTGTTTCATACTCGTAATTTCGATTCATCATCATTAAAATGAACGTTTCCGCATATAGAACCGATACATAACAATAAAATGTGCCCATCCATTGATATACATTTAATATAGAAACACCCTCCCCTACTTTATTATATCATCGGTGATTGATTGATTACTCAAGCTTACGTTACACCCGTACACTGTCTAGGTACCGTGTTATTAAAATAATTTACCCCTGTACCTTTGTGACGCGTGAACTCACCTGGTTTCTTACATACCTACCAACATAAATTTATTTTTACTACTAGCGAGTTCCCGGCATGCGTTGCTAGGCCACTTAATAAAGAAATGGTTTCTCCCTGCGTGTCCTTTCCTATTCTTTCCGTTCCCCTTTCGCCTTCCCTTCCTCTCCGGCGTCTCCTTCCCCTTACGCGTTCTCACTCCCGCCTTTCCTCTCCCTACTCCCCTCTCCCGCTTCCCCCGTCCCGCGAACCCCCCTTCTGAGTTCCCCTCCCCCCTCCCGCATTCCATATATTCAGTCCCGGTACATTCAGTTTTCAAACAGTTCGCGTACCATCTATTGCAATTTTTTTTATACAAGTTCTCCTTCCAGGGCCCCGTCTTCCGACAATCTTTCCCTGCATTATGAGATGTAAGATCTCATAATTTTCTGGATGTCTTATTACATGTCCAAGATATTGAAGTTTTCGGATTTGTATAGTTTTAGTAACATCTTTTTCTTTATTCATCCGAACCATAACATCTTCATTCGTAACCCTGTCTATCCAGCTTATTTTATGTATTCTTCTGTAGGTCCACATCTCGAAGGCCTCAAGTCGCCTAATTAGTCCTTCAGTAAGCGTCCATGCTTTCATTCCATAAAATAATATCGAAAACACGTAGCATCTGACGATTCGCATTCGTAATCGAAGGTTGAGATCATGACTACAGAACATCCTTTTCATGCGGATAACACGAGCTTACTCAATGCGGCATTTGATTTCAACCGAAGGAAAAACCTGAGACATTGGTTTGGCCAGTGTACCGTAGAGCTATTCCGGGCCGCAGTAAACAACGTCCGCATAGCCATCATGATAGCCAACGTCCGTGGAATGGACAGGGCACAAGAAGAAAAAGAAATTTCATAATGCCATAGCTTACTATTATGTGTATATAGAAACCATCACGGGCTTGCACACTGCATTCATCAAATCCCCAAAGTCTCATCGCAATCGGTGGCAACGCGTAATATCACGATGCCATAGCTCACTATTGCATGTAGAAACATCGTGGGCATGCGCACATCAAATCCTCAAAGTTTCATCCCAATAGGATGAATGGTTTAGCAACGCATAGACAACTCATATACACCCAGCGAGCATAATTTGATTTTTATATATAGGCAAATAAAATAGGTACATACTCGTAGATTTCACCTTGTCACCGTAATAGCTAGAATAATTCTGAGTAGGCGATTTTCAATTTCTTCCCGATATATATAGCCCCTATTGTCAGCCGTAAGTATTTTTTTGTGAATTCAGCGAATCCAGCGTTTTGCTGTATCTGATTTTTATAATATCGAGTGATGGATGCACCAGTGATTAATTACAAACATGACAAAACGTACTGTAATTTCACACAACTATTGTCTCACGCCACAACTATTGTACAAACACCCACGCACACGAAAACGCATATTTGAAACATGTGACATCTAGTGAACAATTTACCCTTTACACACTGAATGACATAGCATAGATTCGATGATATTGTTAAACGTCTTACACAAACATGTCCTTCAGGACTGCATGCAGTGCTTTATATCGAGTCGTGTGTAAGACGTTTTTGGTTTGGGAACACCTTTGTCCGCCATATTTGTTTACTTGTCAAAGGTCAGTGTAGGTCAGTGTGGATGACATGACGTATTGCACATAAATCTTATCGACTGCCAACTTTGATATTCTCTCAATTATGATCCTTTATCGATTTAATGGAAATATTTGATGTAGATACTTTTATAGTTGTGGTTGTACTTCAGAACACAACTATAGGACAAAGTTATTAAAAAAAAAAAACATTTGAAATATGCACCGTGTTCCATGCTCACACCGCTAAACTTTGGGGTAGCTACATAGAAATCAATGGATGGCTGTGGTTATTCATGATAGATGATAATCTATGAAAAGTTTTTACAAAGCATTTCTAATTATGTAAATTGTGATAAAAATTGTCCACTGTAGTCGTAGCTTTACTTTTGGGAGTAATTCACTTGTTGAATAACCAAATTTAATGGCTACCCTCAGATTTAAAATTTTAAGCAGAATAGCTGAGCGAGTGGATGAAATGATACTTTTTTATACGTTTATACCAAGTTTATACGAACGCTTTGTACACGAAAACAAGAAATTTATCGTGACTTTTTTTGCCGAACACTAATGAAAAAAAGACCACATTTTCTTCTTAAATAAATCACCCGCTAAAGTTTCACGAAACATGCATGAAATACGGTGTATAATATAGAATACCAAAAGTTTTAATATCATTTTGCAATCCTTCTACACGGAATCTACCCATACTACGTGACCCACTTTTTACAATTTTTAACCCCCCCCGGTGACCACGTGTAGTATACTCCAAGACCCCCCCTACCCCTACAGTTTTCACGTAGTAAATCATAAATATGGTTTTGAATCATTTCTTGCTAACAAAAAGTTTAAAAAAAATGATTTGGCTTATATTTGTCTTTATTAATACGGCGCTTGCTGCGTGACGGCAAGAGAGCATGCATACCTATAATTACAAGTGGAAAAAATATTAAAAGATTTCTAGATTGACTACGTGATAAAAACCTAAGCCTCCCCCCTCCCCATTGTGACCAAGCGTGGTATTTTGAAGATCCCCCCTTCTAAACGGGTCACGTAGTATGGGTACGTTCCCTACAGATAACATCGGTAAAGAAAATCCTTTTTTTAACAACATATTTTAGAAGCCATGACGAAAATTCAGAGAGTGATTTTGGACCGTGGTTGTGTGGAATTACGTTAAGTACCTAGAAATTTGATCATTAGGCAATCTGTTAATACAATTAGTATTAGTTACAACAATATGGCTAGAGGCCTTACCCAATGTTATGAATGTAATCCCTATAGATTTGGCTGCAGCACAGTGTATATCAATGACCGAAATAGGCTGGCCATTATCGGCCCTTTCACCAATGGACCAATGATGATTGTTGAGCTTGATAGCAAAGTCCATTATATGCTTTTAATAATAAGCCTTATCGGATCGGGTCTAGTATACTGGTCCCAGCGAGAGATCGTACGCGACGTCATCGAGTATCTTCTGTCTGCGTTTTCAAACAAGACGCGTGAGAAAGAAGAGGACGAAGGTCAATGACGTCCGTACGGGCTCTCGCTGGGACTAGTTTAGTATCGAGTATTTTACGTGTGGTGCGGAGTGATTGTCTATTGGGAAAATTAGGCCAGGCATAAATATTCAGATTTTCAGCGAAATGGTTGTTTGTTGTTGTTAAAAATATGTTAAACACGCAAATTTTAACACAGTTTATAGCAGTTTATAGTACTCGTAAGTTTATTTATTTATTTACTCTTTTATACGCCCTTGGGGCTTTTAGATTGGGTATTTAATGTTTACATTTTTAATATAGGAGTAAGTAATAAACAATAGGTTTCGTAAAACAATTTCTTTCAATTCAGTGGTTTACAGTTTGATAAAATCAAAAGAAAAATATTAAAAATAAACCGAAATTTTTTGAAGATATCATTTGTGTATTTGTTTGCTAAACCATGTAAGCGAGGCTACCATAATTTGTGAATGGGGTGACATTGAAATAGTTCCTTTTCCTAGTGAGTTGGGTAGGTACTTAAAAGGGACCCACCACTTTCCCACGGCTGTGTGAGGAAACTGATTGTTTAACCTTCTTAAACGCACACGTCAGGACTCTAATTTTTGTTGTAAAAAGGAAGCTACATTTAATTTTAAAACGAATCTAGATCCTCCAATGTCCCTGCATGCAAGATTGTTAGTAAAAAAGAAAAATGTATGCATACTAGTTGGGTAGGTACTCTTAAATTGACTACACTCAAGAGTTCGCAACAGTCAAACTCCGAAACGAACAATTTAAAAAAGAAACATACGTCGCTTATCCTCCGCCGATCATCAAGTGTATTTAATAAAAAAGTGCAGTTAAGTGATTTGTACTTAAAGTTAATTTTTTTTCCGAGGTTAGCTGTTTTAACTCGATCGTTTTGCATTTCATCTGTCTGTGAATTTGTTTGTACGTTCCGTTTGAAGATGGTGGCCGTTTTATTGGTTCAGTCAGGGTCCTATTTTCAAATGTCAAATCATCGTGCTTACTTGGACTTTCTTATTTTAGCATTTTTTTATTATGATATGATTTTAGATTTTCACGGCCAAAAATTTTATGGTTATTTCCTTTTGGGGTATTATGCCGTGTTGCGCTACCTCCTCCTTTAGCCAACGTTTCGGACAGCGTTACAGTGTCCATCATCAGGGCAGCCCTGAACGCTGTCCGAAACGTTGGCTAAAGGAGGAGGTAGCGCAACACGGCATAATACCCCAAAAGGAAATAACCATAAAAAAATTTTATTATGTTTCCATTCTACTGTCTGTAGAATGTTTTTGAAAATGTTCTTCGAATTGTCGTTGAAAAAATGACGTTTCTTTGGACAAATTGTCTTTATTTGATTTATAATTAAGTTGATAGGTATTTCAGTACCTACCTACTAAACAAATCTTATAATTTCGGAGGAAAAATTGGTTTTGGCTTATTAAAAAAGAGAAAATTAGAAATTTTTTTTTTGGGCGCGAGGTCTAATGTTTACAGAAATACAAGTATTAGTAAGTATAATGTGGAGTTCTGGACATAATGCAAGGCTGATGACTGCGTAATAAGATTTTGGACGCGGATCCAAATACACCCTCTCCGCCTACCCCTGCGGTGAAACGACCTGATTCGTTAGTTAAGGATGAAAATATAAAATCGATACTTTAAGAGGACATTACCAGAGAAAACCAGAAATATGTCATTTTCAAATCAGATTTTAGACGTATTGACTCTTTTCCACAAAAAATTATAATTGGATTTCGAAAGATTGTTCTTTTATCTAGCATTCGCATGTAATAAATTTGAGAATTTTTTTTAATTTTTAGTATAATAAGGTTATTCCATAGGTCGTTGGCGAATTTGTTAAATTTTCAAAAAAGATTTTGTATTATACCCACCCATTTCAAATAATATAATCATGCAGTAAAATAAATCAATACATTATCTAGCAAACGCAAGTTTTAGAATTTTAATTTTAGTTTCAATAAAATCAGTAAAAAATATGTACGTACATGTGTTTCTTGACGAAAATTGGTCCATTTGTGTATTTATTTGCGCACTTACAAACTAATATATTTAAGATTTTTTTAACATTCTTATTAAATTTAGACATTATTGAAAAATGATAAATATTTATAATCAAAAAATAATCACAAAAAGTACATTATTTTAATAGTTTTATCATCACGCCTTTCAGCATTTTTGGATGAAGGTATAAATTAAAAGCTAATTTGGATTGAAGTAAATCCGATATTGGGTTATAATTTTAAAGAGCTGGTACGGAGAATAATTAATCTTTCTCATTGTAACCGCCCTGCACGATCGTAAGAACAACTTTCGACGAAATGTGGATTTTCGTCCGCTGGCTGGTTAAACGCTCTTAAGCTGAAAACTACTTAATTCGCGTTCACCTAGAACTTTAAGTCATAAAAAATTTACGATTATCAAATTTCTGCTTAGTAACGATTTGCATAATCTAAGACGCATTTTTATCCACTAGTTGTCTTGTTAAATAATAGACAGGTACCAAATCTTAAATTATCTTGCTTACATTACGTGTATTGCAGAGTTTAGTAATATAGATTTTAAAATACTCTTAAACAAATGCATCACAAAGCCATTAAAACTTGGTCCCTACATAACTAGTAAAATAAACAACATATGATTGCATTACTTTCCGGTTTGGTGAAGTAGAAGTAGGCCAATGAATGTTTATCTGATAACACCACACAGTGGATATTACTATACTAACACGGACAGGTTTCTTTACTTTCAATCTCTGTTTAGTGTTTACCTTTCCCAACATTCGGTACAAGCAGGTTCGAAACAGCATCCCTAAAGAGCCACTTGCATGAATTTTTATTTGAATTATTATTTTTTTATTGTTGATTTAAATAGATTTTTCTATCCAGAATAATTACGTTCGAAAAAGCAATAAAAAATTGTGTTAATTTATGTTTTTTTATAATGATTCTATAAATCTGCCTTTTTAGCTTTTGTTGTACATGTTTGAAGTAAAGTAAATTTTTCCTTACTTAGGGTGAAATTGATCAAACCTTCTTAAATGGCGAAATTCATTATTGAACTGAGAATTAATTTCGTTGGCGTGTCTGGGACTCCAGGTCCCAAACAAACAACAGCAAACTTATTTTGTGGCACCATTTTAAAAATTAATTAACCCATAGTTTTATTTTAAAATTTTATTTATTGTTTGTTATTTTAAAACCCGACATGTTTTGTAAGTAAGGCTTCCTTCTTCGGAATGTCCTAAAATATTTACACATTTTAAAACAATTATTCCATTACTTAAAATATTTTTAAGTAAACCCTTAAGAAGTAAGCATTGTTTACGAAACATGTTGATTTTTTAAACAATAAAAGTGTTTAAAACTAAGTGTTGATTAAGTTTTAGTTTCTGATATTTTTTTATTTGTTAAACCGCAAATAAAAGAGTGTGCTTTAGACCACACGACTGAAATAAAACTTCACTAACTTATATCTCCCTCTTAACCTTACCCTCCTTATCCTTACCCTCCTTATCCTTATCCTCATCCTTATCCTCATCTCTATCTCTATCCCTATCCACACCCCAATCCCTATCAATATCCCTATCCTTATCCTTATCCTTACCCTTATCCTTATCACTCCCCAAGTCAAGCGTGCGTAATGGCCCGACCGTTCGCCTAGCAATCGATCACCGGTCGCATCGATTACCGCTCGCATCGATTACCGTTCGCATTACATTTTTCGTAACAATCACCACTCGTAACGCCTTCACCAGCTTACCCCCCAAGTCGAGCGTGCGTAAAGTACGTGCATACTTCAAAAATTAAACTAAAAACAAAACAACTGAATTCATAAAAAAAAACTCCTGGGACACTTGCAGCACAGATTTCCAGTATCATATCTGGCCTGTTGTTATCACTATCTGGCCTGTTTAGTGTTCAGCTTCTTTCAGCAGAAAGTTAGTTCAGTTTGAAGTTATCCCACTGGCCTAGTTCCTTATCGTTTGGTGACTGATGAACTGCGATCGGCCGTGGGTACTAGGTACCCAGCTAACCAGAAACCAGAACTAGCGTGGCACACATGGCCCGCCCGGTGCGATAAACAAACTGAACGTGCCCGGTTATAATCGTATTTTGGTTTGGTTTTCCCGGCATTATCTCTCTCGGCTTTATCGTGTCGACAGGACCGGATGCGTATTTACAAAACCTATACCGTTTCAATGACTAAAATGGGATAGGTTTTGTTGTGCAAAATATGGGTTTGTTGAGCGAAATCATGTACAAAGCCTATACCGTTTCAGTCACGCTGCCGACAGTAGTAGTAGTAATAGAGTAGTTTTTGTTCGTGCATTTACTTTTTCTTTTTCATCTCAAAGCCCATACCATTTGCAGAGAGGATAGACCGCCAAAAAACTCAGTTACCCTGCTTGCTTCAATTACAATCAATCATACGTCGTCTTATTCGTACAAGTCTATACCTACTGTTTCAGTTATGGCAACGAACTCTAATACCATCAGGCCGCATCTCAGAGGATGGACTGCCAAAAAACTCTTTCACACTGCTTGCTTCAATTACATTCATACGTACAATTCTAAACGTACTATTTCAGTGATGACTATGAACTTTAATACCATTATTCCCCATCTCCGCAGAGGTAGGCAAGGAGGATGGACCGCCAAAAAACTCGTTCACACTGCTTGCTTCAATGACATCCATGCATACAAGTCTATTACCTATAATGTTTTATTTGTTTATTTTTAGCAAAAAAACACAATTATTACAATCATAATTCATAGATCTAAAACCCCTTTACTATTCGACTATACAATTAACAATGCCACTCTAAAAGGAGTCTTTGAATTCAACGACCTTGGCGTTATCTTTGACTCCAAATTACGCTTCTTGAATCACATTATTAGCATTACCAGTAAGGGATTACAAATGCTTGGATTTATCCTCAGAATCGCTAAAGACTTTCATAACATAAAAACCATCAAATTACTATACACGTATTTTGTTAGAAGTCAGGTTGAATACAATTCAAGCATTTGGTGTCCTCATTTCAACTCTCATTGTTTACAAATTGAAAAATTTAAAATAAATTTTTACGTTTTATTAATTTCAAAATTGGTGTTCCTATTATTGAAATCAATTACGTAGATACCCACATGTATGAATAAATATTTAGGTAGGTGCGTTTAGATATTTTAAAGATACATGGATCGTCTTTTTACCATTATTAGGAAACCATTAAGAGGGCATTACCAGAGAAAACCGGAAATACGTCATTTTCAAAAAAGTTTTTAGACGTATTGACTCTTTTCCACAAAAAATTATAAATGGATTTCGAAAGATTGTTCTTTTATCTAGCATTCGTATGTAATAAATTTTGAAATTTTTTTTTAATTTTTAGTATAATAAGGTTATTCCATAGGTTGTTGGCAGATTTGTTCAATTTTCAAAAAAGTTTTTGTATAATACCACACCCATTTCAAATAATAAAATCATGCAGTAAAATAAATCAATACATTATCTAGCAAACATATGTTTTAGAATTTTAATTTTAGTTTCAATAAAATCATTAAAAAATATATGTACGTACATGTGTTTCTTGGCAAAAATTGGTCCGTTTGTGTATTTATTTGCGCACTTACAAACTAATATATTTCAGATTTTTTTAACATTCTTATTAAATTTAGACATTATTGAAAAATGATAAATACTTATAATCAAAAAATAACTACAAAAAGTACATTATTTAAATAGTTTTATCATCACGCCTTTCAGCATTTTTGGATGAAGGTATAAATTAAAGCTAATTTGAATTGAAATAAATTCGATATTGAGTTATAATTTAAAAAAGCTGGTACAGAGAATAATTAATCTTTCTCATTGTAACCGCCCTGCACGATCGTAAGAACAACTTTCGACGAAATGTGGATTTTCGTCCGCTGGCTGGTTAAACGCTCTTAATTGTATTTTCAATATGTCCTATTTTTTAATATCTTTCTACAATATTCGTCCTGTATGTATAGCATCCATCGATGGTTAAAAAGATCGATGCTACATCGATATTTCATCGATTGTTCCCATCGCTAATCTATAGACACGAATCGATGAAGGCAATTACTCTTTCACATTAACATTCTTTTACGTCTCGTGCCAGTCAGCGTCTGATTTTTTTGACTTATTTGTTTCACCCTTGTATTAGTTTTGTGATATGAATTTATGAAACCTGCACTTGTCAGATTATGTTACTTGTTCTAGTTATTTGTCCAATTCTTAAATTAATAACTGAGCATTTGTGTGTATTTTTTACAGTTGGATGAAAAATGGAATCACCTCTGTTTAGGTACGTTTTGGTTTTTTTTTCTTTGTTTTTCTTCATTCATCCTACACACGCTCATTAACCCAAAGTTTGTAAATGTTAGCAGGTATTAGAAAAGGTGTATTTTTCATTAAGCTAGAAAATATTTCTTGTTTTAGAGATTGCTAACTTGATAAATGTTATTTTAATGTCTCTGTATTGTTTGTAATTTGTACGTGTTTCTGTTTTTAACATACATTTTTTGTGTAGTGTGAATTTCCTAGGTTTAGCTTTATCATACTTTAAATTTTGAATTCGTCCTTTTTATTCGTTCTGTGCTTCTGTCAACTTTTTACACATTCTTTAACACTCCCGCTTTTACGAATCGACAGCTGAGAAGATTCTTTCAATCACTTTTCCTTATCTCTAACTAGGTTGATCGTATTTTTCTTTACCTTGTAACATCGTGAGTATCAATTTTGGATTCGTGTAGTTTTCGCGGATTGGCCGCAAGGACATCAGAGTCAAAATATATAATATTTTCTATTAAAATGCGAACAACTTTCTCCTGTATTGTGTTTATTTGTTTATTAAGACATACACAGTACATATAATACAGATTATAAGGTATGTTAAATAAATTATTACATGGATATGTACCTATTACGTAAGTCCATAGAATGTCATTTGGTAATTACGCCTGAGATATGCACCTGTCTTAAAACTTAATTATTGAATAAATGAGTAATAATAATAAAAAGGAAGAAAAAAAAGGGGGGGGGGGAGATAAGGAGACATTTTAAAATCAAGAATATATTATAACAGTGGTTCTTAATTTAAAATCAAGTATAACAGTGGTTCTTATTTTAAAATCAAGTATATAATATAACAGTGGTTCTTAATCTTGTTGGAGGTACTGACCCCCACCACTTTCACATGCGCATTCACCGAACCCATCTCATCACCATTCGTTTACGGAATCATATGAGTTGGGGGTGTGTCTTGACCTCCGCCGAACCCGCGAGATTGACTCACCGAACTCCTGGGGTTCGGTCGAACCCAAGTTTAAGAACCACTGCGTTATACGGTGGTGAAAAAATATGTATTCAAAATAATTGCACTAGCAGACTAAAACTTTACCAAACCTTTACTCAATGAAATTTTTTTCTCATCATAGTGTTCAATCAGTTTTTATTGGTGAAATATTCTTCAGATATTCGTTCAATTTTTTAAAAAGAAATAAAATTCTTTATTATTAATTTAACTAAAAATTTGGTAATGTACCTTTCTAACTGACCGTTCAAACATAAATCTGCACTTAACTTTAACATTGAACAAAACATAATAATCTCTATCTCTATAAATCTCTTCTTCTTCTTCTCTATAAATAAAAATGAATCCCTGAAATGTATGTACGCTCACAACTTCCGAACGACTGCACCAAATTGAATAATTCTTTTATTTTGGTGTTCATTATTGTCAGGACAAGGTTTGTATAAAACTACTGGTGAGCTCTGGCATTATGAAATTTGTTTTAAAAAAATTGCAATAAGTGGCACGCGAGCTGTTTGAAAACTGAATGTATGAAATGCGGGAGCGGGGGTGGGGGGAGGGGGGAGGGGGAACTCGGGAGGGGGTTCGTGGGAAAGGGGGAGTGGAGTGAGGAGAGGGAAGGTTGGGGAGGCGGAGTGGGATCGCGTGAGGGGAAGGGAACGCGGGAGAGGAAGGGGAGGCAGAAGGGGAACGGGACAAATGGGAAAGGACACGCAGGGAGAAACAATTTCTTTATTAAATGGCATAGCAACGCTTGCCGGGAACCAGCTAGTCTTATTATAAAAATGAATATTTCTTTGTTTGTCTCTTGTGCGGTACTAAACCATTCTTCCGATTGTGATGAAACTTTGGTGTATTGTAATGCGCATGCCCGGGAAGGTTTCTATATGTAATGGTGAGCTCTAGCGTTTTGAAATAAACCGTTTATCCGATTGCAATGAAACTTTGGTGAGTTATTATGCGCACACCCTCCAATGTTTCTATTAATAAAGGTGAACTCTGACGTTATGAAATTATATAAAAATATTACAATACTAGCTGGTTCCCGGCATGCGTTGCTATGCCATTTAATAAAGAAATTGTTTCTCCCTGCGTGTCCTTTCCCATTTGTCCCGTTCCCCTTCTGCCTCCCCTTCCTCTCCCGCGTCCCCTTCCTCTCACGCGATCCCACTCCGCCTCCCCAACCTTTCCTCTCCCCACTCCACTCCCCTTTCCCATGAACCCCCTCCCGAGTTCCCCCTCCCCCCTCCCCCCACCCCCGCTCCCGCATTTCATACATTCAGTTTTCAAACAGCTCGCGTGCCACCTATTGCAATTTTTTTATAACAAATTTCATAATGCCAGAGCTCACCAGTAGTTTTATACAAACCTTGTCCCGACAATAATGAACACAAAAATAAAAGAATTATACAATTTGGTGCAGTCGTTCGGAAGTTATGAGCGTACATACATTTCAGGGATTCATTTTTATTTATAGAGAAGATATTTATAGAGATGTAGCGCGCGAATTCTTTGAAAAATTGGTGTATTTAATATAGTTTAGCAGGGAGGGGGGGAGGGAGACGGAAGGGGAACGGGAACGAATGGGAAAGGACATGAAAGGAGCAACCATTTCTTTATTTGTGGCATTGCAACGCATGCTGGGAACTCGCTAGTAATAAATAAAATACACACCCAGAACTCTCCAACACATAACTTATTTGTACATGATTAGTTTAGTATATTTTATGAACCCTGTGTCTGCCTTACCTTAATTCTATTCGGTGTCAGTTAATTGCTCATTAAAAAACAGTTAGCGTTCCATTGTAATTTATTTGTGTAGCCTAATCGTTCAGGCTTCCGCACTATTCTGCATGCAGGTCCTTACTGTAATAGTTAAGGCAGGTGTTCTCAACTATTTACAAACTGAAAAAAAAACAAAAGTAGATTAAAGTCAGTATTATACAGTTCGCCCATATGCCGATTTGTAATACTGAAAATCTAAAAGAGTATTTCATCTGATTTGAAAATCAGTATTTCATTTTAAAATTTGTTCATAAACGGCAAATTTATCTCGCATTGAATATAATGCGAAAATATATTTCGCGGAATATGCACTCTTCACAATAGGTACATATCACAACAGTAGCGTAGCCACAAACTTCACGTACACAGATGGTTTCCATACGGCACGGGCGGCGGCGCGGGCGTCAGAGATGTACTTAAATTTCAACCATACAGACGCTAAGGAATTAATGCTATCAGATATCGATAACGCCATGGCATATGTTTTTATTCGTATAGCGTTCTCTACGAATATGAAGTAAATATTTTATTAACTTAAATACATTTTAATAATATTGTATATATGTTTTACCTGTTGTCAGAGAATATGCAAGAACTTGGTGTTTTAAGAGGGCATTATCAGAGAAAAACAGAAATATGTCATTTTCAAATCAGATTTTAGACGTATTGACTCTTTTCCACAAAAAATATAAATGGATTTCGAAAGATTGTTCTTTTATCTAGCATTCGCATGTAATAAATTTTGAGAAAAATCTTTAATTTTTAGTATAATACGGTTATTCCATAGGTCGTTGGCAGATTTGTTAAATTTTCAAAAAAAAATTTGTATTATACCACACCCATTTCAAATAATATAATCATGCACTAAAATAAATCAATACATTATCTAGCAAACGCATGTTTTAGAATTTTAATTTTAGTTTCAATAAAATCATTAAAAAATATGTACGTACATGTGTTTCTTGACGAAAATTGGTCCATTTGTGTATTTATTTGCGCACTTACAAACTAAAATATTTCAGATTTTTTTAACATTCTTATTAAATTTAGACATTATTGAAAAATGATAAATACTTATAATCAAAAAATAACTACAAAAAGTACATTATTTTAATAGTTTTATCATCACGCCTTTCAACATTTTTGGATGAAGGTATAAATTAAAGCTAATTTGGATTGAAATAAATTCGATGTTGAGTTATAATTTTAAAAAGCTGGTACGGAGAATAATTAATCTTTCTCACTGTAACCGCCCTGCACGATCGTAAGAACAACTTTCGACGAAATGTGGATTTTCGTCCGCTGGCTGGTTAAACGCTCTTAAGCCCAGTTCCGACATGACAAGGAAACCATTTCAGTGATCCTAATAATCCAATTTCAATTTGGGAGGCGGGAATGGGTACCGCCGCCCCGGGAACCTTTATTGGATAACCAACACCTCTGCCATAGGTCACCCCAAGTGGTTCGCTACGTTTGGTGATTTAGCAGGGGTGCCCGGGTTCATGGGGTGAGGTTTGTCTAGGTCTTGGAGGCGGATGACTAAGACACACTGAACCCCAGATTCCTACCCACCCCTTAAACCCTTTTCCTTCCCAGAACTCTCCTCTCCTTCCTTTCCTTAAAAAAACCCTCCACACAGCATCCCCAAAGATGACATAGGCCCTGAGGGAAATTGTTTTCCTCAGGGCCTCCTGTGTGGAGCTCATGTAAAAAAAAAAAAAAAAAAAAATCCTGTTAGTGTCCTAGCTGGTCTGCTGTTCTCATGCTGTTACCTTCCAGTTCCCTGGGTATATCCAAGGATGCTTCTTCGCCTCCACACCACTTAACTTAGTCTTCCCGTCCTTCGTCCTTAGTCCTTCGTCCTGCAGGCTTATTACTCACTATAACGCAGTCTCTTTGTTGGTCAGCTATCTCCATCATTTTATTTTATGTTTACGATTAAATTTTTATAACGATTTAAAAAGTGCCGCGAAAACAACATGTTCGTTTTTGTTCGGGAATATGGCGATGTTTTCGTCACACCGATCAACGTCGGTTACAGCTGTCTTACCAGCCTATAGCGTTTTCGGCGTCATAATGACGTTGTAGCCAGTTTGAACAGTCGAAAGAATTGAATGAAAACATTAGAATTGCTCATTTTTAGAACGATGATCAGAATAAAAAAATAAGATTGTATAGCTCCAAATTATTTTTAAATCCCCGAAATATTGATTTGAGCAGAAAAAATAGCATTTCTAAATGGAAACTCATTCGATGAGTCTTGGTTACTTATTATTTCTTGTATATTCCATACGCTACATTTCCATTAGGCCCATTAGAGGATTAGAATTCATTCATTCACTTCCTCCGTCCGTTCATAAATTGAAATAAATAACCGTTACGGGTGATTAGAACTAAGGTAGGTACTGCATTAACGAGTTTTTCAAAGTAGAGACGTGCTTAACCGGCCGATTCTTTTTTAATGGACGCTAGGAGAAAACAGATAATATAAATAAATCTTTCTTTGTATCATGATTTTATGTGATGTGTGTTCCATTTAATGAATCGTACACGGTAATGAATCGATTTGTAAATAGGCTGGGCTACTTGGATATCTTTTTTGTCTGCGTGTGTTTTCTTTTTCATATTTACTTATCACTCCATCAATTTACTAATGTTCTAAGTAGAGTTATTATATTTTAATATTAGGGTGGCCACAGATCCGTGAATCCTGGATTTATCGGAAATTGTTTCATTAGATTAATAATTTCGATGTTAGGGTGGCCACTGAGAACCAAATTCGCCAAACCTTGAATTATCAAGGATTTATATCAACTGGTAAACTGGCAAGATGCTACATAGTAGATAATAGATAACTTCATGTTAATATGTTTTACTTGGTGGCCGAACAACTCCACAATTCGCAACTTCATCACCTCCTTTGAAAAGTAATGTGATGAAAAAAATGGTTAAATAGATTAGGTTATAGGCTATTTAAAAAAAATCATAACTTTTAAATATTTTTCAAAGGACATGCCACTTTGTTAATTGTCGTGGAACAGTTTTACTTCATCAATATTAATATCCAATCTATTTCCACGTGATACGTATCTCCTTTTGGAGATTTATATACCTAATGTACTTTTAATGAAATCTGTGCTGTATTTATTTTAAGATTCCATATGGCCTAAATAACCCATTTTTTATGGTTCGTAATATTTTTTCCCGATTACAAGAATTTTTAGGAATTTCTGTTATCTTATTTTGTAGCCTTATTTCGTTCTTTTCCGATATTTCATTAGCTCTTTAAAAATTTATTCGTTTTAAATTGAAATTCCAGACAGACGCAAATCTACAAGAGCAATTTTCGTGACGCCGGAGATCACCTTTAGATAGTGCTTGCTGCTTCATCACGCAGATTTCGGTTTTATAATCGAGGTAAATGAATAATAATAATGTGGAGTTCTACAATTTTTTTGGGTTGGTTGATTTTTAGTAGGGTCTGTCTTTGGTGAGACCGACAGCACATAATGTCCAATTTTGGTTGAATCACACGCAATGCACAGACGAACTTCAAGAGCAAATTTCACGGCGCCACAGATCAGAACCACCCGTTAGATAGCTTTTGCTGCTTCAGCCACAGTTTTCGATTTTATGATCGAGATAAATGAAAAAAAAAAATAGAGTTCTAATGATTGTTTTAGTAGAGTTAGACTGCACATATAATGCCCTTGCATTTTTGGTTAAAACGCACACAATGCACTTGGTAACTGGTTAACAGGCTGTGTGTCTATTTTAATTTCGACCTTCCAGACTTGAAGCATTCGGCCACCAATTCCTGGTGCCAAGTCTTGGCTAAAATTGGATGAATGCTCGACTTATGCTGGTCTGGAATGTCCACAGGACGCGAGGTTCGTCTTCAAACAAGAAACGAGTGCTGGATTTTTTTATTGTCTCAGATGAACCAACTCATATAACACAATTTCACTTTCTGAATTTAAAAACTTATTTTATTTATTTTTAGTTTTTTTTTTTATATATCTCCACACTGGAGGCCTATGTCATCTTTGAAGTTGTTGGGTGGAGGGTCTTTTTGAGGAGAGGAAGGAGGAACAGGTCTTGAAAAGACAGATCGTTCCACAGCCGAATTGTTGAACTCAAGAACGTGTCGTAGAAACGGCCCGTTCTCATGTGACAATTGCCATCCTAATATTATCATCTCCTTGAATTCTTCGAATTTGTTTATTTTATTGGAAAAAGTTCTGCTTATTTCTTATTTTTGCTTTTCTTGTGTTTGTTTTAGTATTCAGTTTATTGATTGATTCTGCCAATTGCATTAAATTAAATTATGAGTCAACATATTATCATTATAATGCTCGAAGTGCCTATGTCAGTTTTGGAAATTTGATGTAGGTACCAGAAAGTACTTGAATGCTATGAATGGTACTGCGCGTTTTCATTCCGCGACAAAACATCCTCCAACAAAATATCTGCTAAAACCTAACCTAACCTTATTTTACTATTTTTGAACAATAATTTATTGTCTTTATAGGATGTCTGTTTAGGTTTTAGTAGATATTGTGTTGCGGGATGTTTTGTCCGTAGGATATTTTGTCGGAGATATTTTGTCGCGGGATGAAAAGTCACGGAATCTCTATGATTACCTATGTCAGGCGCTCTAGATTTATGAAATTGTGACATATCTAATGTTGAAGTCAAATTTTTGTCTCGGCGTTTTTTACGCCAAGAAATCCATAAACAATCTTCGTTCATGAACTATTTACAAAATTTACATGGACACCGTTTTATAAGTGGTATTTGCCTCACATAATAACGAGTCTTGAGTTTGCCTGAACTGGTTACGGGTTTTATATGGTTATTCCATCATACGATTATTTAACTAGCCGGTTTATCAGTATATCAAGTAAAATGCTGTTAATTTGTCATCTAGAACTTTATGTGACGCCATTATAATATTAATACGTTTACTTGCCAAGAAAATACTTCTACACAAAACTTTAAAAAAAAATTAAATATTAGCTTATAATATTTTGGATGTGTTAAATTTTTCGTTGGTGTACTGCTAGTCCATTATTTTTACGCTTGACAACCGTTTCACCCTTCTGATATAAATCATTAGTATGTACTATTTGATATTCTGATTAATTATTTTTACGCCTGACAGCTGTTTCGCCCTTCTGTTAAGCACTATAAAACGATTTGACATTCCGCTAGGTCTTAATCGTTATTTTTACGCATGACAGCAATTCCGCCCTTCAAAGAGATTATTAAACTGTTTTAAACTAATTGTACATAGGTTTAGCATTCTTCCCTTGAACACTTGTTTTTAAGCTCTTAAAAATATATATATGTACTGATAATATATGAACATCTTTTTTGTTCATTCGCTCTACATATTTATTTTATTTGTGTTCTCCATAAAACAGTTATATACCAAATTATTACGGAGAAGATTACAAATTTTAAAATAAGAAAAAATAGTCAGTGGGGGCAGCTTCACTATGTTGTGACGTATGTCAAAAGATAGTTACTGAACTCTCTATAGGTAACATTGAAGATGTCAATGCTCAACGCAGAATCGTTAAGCAGTTGAATTGCTCTGTTTAATGGCGCCCTGTGAAAGGAAGAAGTTCTCGCTTTCGGAGCATAAAAAAGTGCGTGGGATCTCCCACGAGTATACGCGTTAGGGACATATAGGTTAATCTCCTTTAACGTAGGTGGATTCAGTACACTACCGGAGATCAGGTTAAAAAAATGTTTCCTCAAAAATATTTTTCGGCGGGCTTCTAAGGTATTAAGATCGAGCATTCCTGTAAAGAACAACGATGGATACAGGAATGGGTAGTATGTATATTCCCTCATGTACAGGTAATGCATAAACCTTTTTTGTACTCTTTCTATTTCTAGGATATCGTTTTGTTCTGAGGGGGCCCAAATAATGGAGCTGTATTCTAGGATGCTGCGAACAAGCGCTTCATATGTCCATATATTGTCCAAACTATCTTAGCGTCCTCACTCGGAACAATACATTTCAAATGCAGTCGTTTTTGGAACTAAAATATAAGTGGACCTAAAATGAACGGCTTATTCTGAAGAATATAATCTTAAAAAAAACATCTACTCGCATTGAAATTCTATTCTAATTTCACGTTCAAAGCCATTCAGTAGTCAAGAAAAAACGCAATCTACCATCGGAATCTTAAAAAACTTCACATTATATCTCGTAATATTTTTTTTCCTTCGCATATTTAATAATATCGTACGTAGCTTGCCAAAATCTCCGCTGCGTGAAGACGTGTGAACATCCCAAACGTACCAAGTATAATGGTAATTTTACACGATGCTTTTTTTCTTTCAGTTTCCACATGGGTCGTCTTATGGATTCGGGATAAAAAAAGGCGTGACCTACTATTTTGGTACCGATTTTCGTACAGAAGATGGGGGACATTATTTGTTTTCAGTCTTCTGTCATTGTTTTATGTAACTACATTATGTGGAAATTTTGCAGTTTATTTATTTATTTTATAGTTTGTAATAAGTTTGTTTCGTTTTATATTTAAAAAAAAAATGAAAAAAATACTATTAAAGTATTTATTTTTTGTGATCAGTTGACGACAACGGCAAAGGCAAACGAGGGATGGTTTCATGTATTTTTTTATGTGATGCTATGGTTATAATGAGGGTGTTGCAATTTTTTGACGGTTTAGCACCGTCCCAAATATTATTTCTTATCTAATGGCTATCTGTGTGTAATCGTAAGTATGAAAATAATGATCATGCAAAGCAGTGTTTCTTAACGTGTGGTCCGCGGACCCCTGGGGGTCCGCGAATATGTTTATAGGGGTCCGCAATCTCATCTCTGGACCATTTAACAATAATAATTAAATGTCACCAAAAGTCTTTTCTCGTCATTCTTTCGGGATTATTTTCCAGTACACGTCAAAAATAAAAAAAAAATAAGATATTAGACCCTTTCAACACAGACCTTACTAATATTACGGGCTTGACAACGGTACAGGAAACCAATTAATAGAAATATCTTGTGATTCAGCTTTGAAACGTAATTTCAAAGAATCCTCTTTATCGAGTTTTTAGGTGGACATAAAGAAAGATTATAAGGAAATATCAAATATAAGGAAATTATAAGAAGAAACAATTACCTCTGTGAAAAGTCATTCTCTGCTATTGTATATACATATTAAAACAAATACAGGAAGAGATTACAAGTGGAATCCGATTAGAGATTACAACTTAATATCACTAGTTTAGTTGCAAAAAAGCAATACAAACCTTCACATTAATTAACCGTTAATTAATGTTAATGTTGGTGTTGCTTTAACTTTAAAAAAGTTTTTTTTTACTTAATTAACTATTACTAATTTTTAACTATTACTGAAATTAGTGGTCCAAAATTTATTGCTGGTTTTTTTTTAATAAGGGGGGGTCCTTGAACATTGTGCTGGATTTCCTAGGGGTCAGTGGCTGAAAATGGTTAGGAAACACTGGTGTAAAGCAAAGATTTTTCATATGGGTTCCACTGTAATCGTAGTTTCCATATGGAGGACGGTATAAAAAAGCATCGTGTAAAACGCCCATCACATCAAAATTTAAAAAAAAATCTGCTGAAATTCCGAGATCACCCAACTGCGCAGAAATATTAATACAAATGTAAAGTAGAACGTAATGTACCTAGAAGTAGTTTGTTTGATTATTTTTCAGTTTTTTTATCGACTTCCGTCACGCTACGAGTATAATATCAAAAATACATTAACAATATAATTACTTTGCTGCTGCAATTTTTTTCACTGCAGATCACGCTGCATTGGAACATTATTTTAATGTAATGTTATTTAACGTTTTTCACAGATTTTAGTGTTTTTATTTCGACCTCTAAATAATGACTAATAAATCAGTTATCGTGTACTGCTTTTGTTCCTACCGGTTCCTATTCTAATGTAATATATACGTCGTAGACCAATCGTAAAATCTGGGAAATCATGAAATGGCGGCAGATCATGATGTGGCGAAGCGCACCATGATCTGCCCGATTTTATGATTCGCCTGCGACATACTCGTATATGTATCTTCTTCTTCTTCTATCTTCTATATAAATAAAAATGAATCGCCAAAATGTATGTACGCGCGTAACTTCCGAACTACTGCACCAAATTAGATAATTATTTTTTTGCTGTGTTCGTTATTTTCAGGAAAAGGTTTGTATAAATCTGCTGGTGAGCTCTGGCATTATGAAATTTGTATAAAAAAAATGCAATAATGGCACGCGAGCTGTTTGAAAACTGAATGTACCGGGAATGAATGTATGGAATGTGGGAGGGGATCTCGGGTCTGGGGTTCAGGGGAGGGGATACATGGAGAGGGGAGGGGATACATGGAGAGGGGAAGGGAACTTGGGAGGGTGGTTCGTGATACGGTCGAAGGGGGAGAGTGGTGTGGGGAGAGGAAAGGTAGTGGAGGCGGAGTGGGAACGCGAAAAGGGTAGGGGAAGGGGAGGCGGAAGGAGAACGGGAACGGGACGAAAGGGAAAGGACACGCAGGGAGAAACAATGTCTTTATTAAATGGCATAGCAACGCGTGCCGGGTACCAGCTAGTATTATAATAAATTTAGGTTTAGTAATAGTTTTCGGTGGCAAAATTTATTGATCAATTTCGAGGATAATTTTATCTTAGGAAGGTAGGTTTATTGCCTGATGGCAATTTCTTTCAACTAACCTAGAATTATGGTGGAAAAAATAACTTGATATGATGGCGTTAGGAAAGAAGATGAATCGAGCTGGATGGGAGCAAAATATCCCGGTGGTAGGAACAGAGAACATTTTTGATTTTTTTTTGGGTTTAGGGTACATTTCATATATCAGCGAACATCTTCCAATACCGTGATATTAGTGTAAAGACAAAGGAAAGTGTGAATGCTTTGGTATATTCGTCACTTGAGCGAAAAGAGAGTCTGCGATCAGATTATAAAACTTTTTTTTAATGTTTCTTGCTTTTACCCTTCGAGGGTATTCTAGGCCGTCATTTCGAATTATAGAGAGAATAAGATGAATTTAATTTAACTGCAACTCATCTAAATGCACAAAAATTTCAAAAAAGAACAACATTAAATATTTAGGCATAATAATAGACCAACATATTAAATGGACAGAACATATTGCACAAACTATAAACAGAATACGTAAACTTTTTTACGTATTCCTCAAACTAAGAAATATACTTCATAAATCTATACTACTGAAGGTTTACTATGCATTAGCCCAATCAGTTCTGCAATACGGAATAATAGGTTGGGGAGGAGCGTATAAAACCAACTTAGCCCCACTTGAAATAGTACATAGAAGACTTATCAAAATTATACTAAAAAAACCTTTAGACTATTCAACTCAAAAAATATTCGAAGAATTCAAAGTTTTACAAATAAACAGAATCTATCAAAAAAATGCATTACTCCAAATCCATAAAGACAAACTAACAATAAATTCATTTAGCACCAGGCCGAGAACAACAGGACAAATAATAATCCCTAAACTTAATACTACAACGGCCCAACACCACTACACATACTCAGCCATAAAATGCTTTAACGAACTCCCTAAAGATATTCAATCCGAAAAAAATTATAAAATTTTTAAGAAAAAAATTAAAATACATTTCACCAGTAGGTAATTTCATGTTTGTGTTATATTACGCCCACTTATATTTTCAATGTGTACACAGGTTTTATATTTTATAATTTAATTTAAAAAAAAAAAAGTTTCTTCCTGAAATAGTGCACAGGTATATAATTTTACATACATGTTGTTTTTATTTTATTTTTTCATAAATACGCTCATGGTAGCATCAATTAAACATACATCAAAATATCAATTGTGTTAGTACTCCCTCCCTAAACACGAGAAATTCTCAATTAGAGAGGTATTATTACCACCATTAAAAAATATTTGCATTACATGTACATAATTAAAAAAATAATTGTACTTATACCTAACTTTGTAAAATTGTAAAAATGGAATAAATAAATAAATAAATAAAAATAAATTATATACGAGGGCTGTCCGTAAAATAAGATCTCCAAGGTGCTGCGGTCGCGAGGAACTTTTACGCGAGATCCGGGAAAACTGGCGTGTAACCTGATTTTTCCTACGCCAAATCCCCACAAAGCTGCACTCTCTCTGCGACATTTGGTCTCGGCGTGGCAGCCGTTGGCGATGAAGCTCGCCTCACCGCCAGGTGTGAATTACGCTCTATAATTAGATTTTTTATGCGAAGCACTTTTGGGTAGAAATTCATTCTCAGCTATTTGAAGTGTACGGAAAACAATATGTGAGTGTGAAAACGTGCGCAAATGGTGCAGTGAATTTAAAAGCGTGCCGGACGGCCATCGGTTTCAGAGAAAAAAATTGCCAAAGTGGACAAAACAAGGATTGCAAATCGACGGGTAACGGTTCGGGAGCTCTGTAATTATGATCCCTGGTGTCGGTGAGACCACTATTGACAAGATTTTGTCAAAGGATTCTTGAACTCGATTGTGACTGGGGACGAGACCCGGATATACTATACGACCTAGGAGACATAGGAACAATCCCAGTGGCATCATTCAGATTCGCCGAAGCAAAGTTTAAAAACGAATTACAGAGCGTAACTCACACCTGGCGGTTGCTGCAAATGGAAGCTCCATCGCGAATGGTTGCCACGCCGAGACTAAGCGTCACAGAGGATGCAACGTGATGGGGATTTGACAACGGAAAACCAAACTACGCGCCAGTGTTGAAGGATTGGAGACCTTATTTTACGGACAGCTCTCGTGTTATTAATTTTATTTAAATGAGATAATTTCATAATTTTAATATAAATATGGAAGATTGGAGTCGAGTTCAAACTTTGAAGAGATGATATGTTTAACGAAGGGGAAGCATTTTTCGTAAGGCTTGATAAAAGAGAGGATATTTGTTTAGAGAGGGACAACCAAAAAATATGTTATCTAAAGTTCCCCCTTCTAGACCACATAATGTGGGGTTTCGAGAATGAGTGAGGAAATTTCTTTTTTTTTAAAGAAAAATGGGGGAATTGAATTAATTGAGTTAATTGCTTAGTTATCTTTGAAATTAAGTAGTACATCAATCTTGATATTTTGTATGACAAAACCAGTTCAACGCAACAATGTCTATAGTGAGGCTATAACCATGAAAAATTTTATTACAAATATTTTTTTTGTTTTCATTTTCTGCTTGTTAGCATCGTGAAGTGTGAGAGTCACGTTTATTGAATTGTTTTTGTTTGTGGAATTTATCAATTCAATAATATTATTATCGAAGGTCAGAAAACATGGGTAGATTATTATTACTTTTGTAAATTTAAACTTTTCGATTATTGTTTCATCATTGTTTTGTATCACCTTTACGGGACCGGTAAATGTATTCACGGACAGAAGATTGTTACGGTCTACCACACCTATGTAATTGTTGACTCACTTAATTGGCCTGTTCTAACTTTTAACCAACAACGCATAAATTATTTTTGTAATTATATTGGTAATCATTTGATCAATGTGTATAACGAGTAATAAAAACGTTAATTTTTTTATGTTATTTTATACTGTTTTGTGAAGTAACATGTCACAATTTAACATGTTAATTCGAACATTGTCAAGAAAAATTATACAGGACTAATAAATGTAATTTGTGCAGTTAAGAGCGTTTAACCAGCCAGCGGACGAAAATCCACATTTCGTCGAAAGTTGTTCTTCCGATCGTGCAGGGCGGTTACAATGAGAAAGATTAATTATTCTCCGTACCAGCTTTTTAAAATTATAACTCAATATCGAATTTATTTCAATCCAAATTAGCTTTAATTTATACCTTCATCCAAATGCTGAAAGGCGTGATGATAAAACTATTAAAATAGTGTACTTTTTGTAGTTATTTTTTGATTATAAGTATTTATCATTTTTCAATAATGTCTAAATTTAATAAGAATGTTAAAAAAATCTGAAATATATTAGTTTCTAAGTGCGCAAATAAATACACAAATGGACCAATTTTCGTCAAGAAACACATGTACGTACATATTTTTTAAGGATTTTATTGAAACTAAAATTAAAATTCTAAAACATACGTTTGCTAGAAAATGTATTGATTTATTTTACTGCATGATTATATTTTTTGAAATGGGTGTGGTATAATACAAAAACTTTTTTGAAAATTTAACAAATCTGCCAACGACCTATGGAATAACCTTATTATACTAAAAATTTAAAAAAATTCTCAAAATTTATTACATACAAATGCTAGATAAAAGAGCAATCTTTCGAAATCCATTTATAATTTTTTGTGGAAAAGAGTCAATACGTCTAAAATCTTTTTTGAAAATGACGTATTGCCCGTAATGCCCTCTTAAGTGCTTTTTTTAACATTAGCTCGACACGGGAGGCCCTGAGGAAAATATTTCCCTCAGGGCCTGTACCATCTTTGGGGATGCTGTGTGGAGTGTCTTTTTAGGAAAGGAAGGAGAGGAAGTTCTGGGAAGGAAAGGGTATGAGGGGTGAGTGGGAATCTGGGGGTCAGTTTGTCTAGGAGTGAAGGACGTTCTAATCCATCACTCCCACTGTGGTGCAAGACGATGTTCCGAGAGAGTACGGCTGGAAGTCAAAGGAACTCCCTCAACCATTCTTTCCCGATCCAGCCTGCCACGCAGCTGGTGGGCAGTCGCATCCGTCGCCAAGATCCGGACAAACCTCACCCCCATGAACCCGGGAAACCCTGCTTAGTCACCAAACGTAGCGAAGCACTTGGGGTGACCTATGACAGAGGTGTTGGTTATCCAATAAAAGGTTCCCGGGGCGGCGGTACCCATAACCGTCTCCCAAATTGTTCATCCGTTGCGACTGATATTAGATTTAGGATTTCAGTACGTACAAGATTTTCTTTAGTTTATATTTTGGCCAATGTTGTACAAATGTGTTGTATGTCAGTACCTATGATGTTTTCAAACACGTTTATTTTAGCAAATAATTGCTCATTATTCTAACATTGTTCTACCAAGGAAGGGAATCCTACTAATATTATAAAGGCAAAAGTTTTTATGGATATATGGATATGTGTGTGTTTGTTACTCTTTCACGCAAAAACTACTGAATGGATTTTAATGAAACTTTACAATAATGAAGCTCATACATCAGAATAACATATAGGCTATAGCTCAGATCTCTGGCATTATGAAATTTGTTTAAAAAAATTGCAATAGTTGGCACGATTAGTAAGATATCTATAATTCTTTATTTATTTATTTATTTATTTATTTATTTATTTATTTATTTATTTATTTATTTATTTATTTATTTATTTATTTGTACACGCCCAATTAGGGCTTTTACATATGATAAAATTAAAAACACATTTGTTGTAATCAAAGAATTAAGAGATAACAATTAAATAAGTATCAAGTATAGATTTTTTAACTTAAAACAAAAGAGTAAATTATAGGATACACATTCATATACATTTAAAGAAGTGATTTTCTTGCAGCTTAAAAGTAACAGAATAAAATAAAGGATACACATTCATATACATTCGACACATATTGAAAATTTATGAACATTTCAAATTTATCTAGATAGACATACAGATTTAATAACAATGTTTTTATAGGTTGATAGACTTTCAGTACCGTTGGTGTTCATGTAATATTTATTCCCTGTACTGTGCAGTCGGTTCATTACTGAGTTTGTTTCTGAATTGGTACCTGAATTGTTACAATGGTAAGGTACAATCTGACGAACCGTTCTACTAGGCACATGAAAATTAATCAGCCTAAGGAGTTCAGGGGAGTCAAACATGTTATTAACAATTTTATACAGAAAAAATAGATCAGTACATATTCTTCTTTCTTTTAATGTAGCGAGGTCCATAATTTTCAACAGTGACATGTAGCTAATATTTTCAATAGGAATTCCTAATCTATAATTTATATTTCGTAAAAATTTATGTTGGATTCGCTCGATGGATTTTTCACGAATATTGTAAAATGGATTCCAAATGGTTGAGTTGAATTCTAGATGACTTCTGACAATGGATGAATATAATATTTTTAAAGTTTTTAAATTTTTGAAATCTTTTGAAGTTCTTAAAATGAAACCCAGCATTTGCATCGCTTTAGTGGTTATATTATTAATGTGAGAGATAAATGATAATTTTGTGTCAAATATTATCCCCAGGTCTTTTATTTCGGGTACAGATACTAGGGCTTGATTGTTCATCCTATATGTGAAAATCAATGGGTTATTCTTCCTATAAAATCTCATGACTTGACACTTTTTTACATTAAGGGTTAATTTATTTTGGATACACCAATCAGAAAAGCTAATGAGATTTGATTGTAAGAATAAGCAATCATTAATATTGTCTATAATTTGGTAAATTTTCATATCATCTGCGAACATCAATATAAAGACACGAGTAAATACATTTGTAACGTCATTTATAAATATGTTGAAAAGAATGGGTTAATATCAATACCATTCGAGCTAAGCCGCGGGAAAAAGCTAGTAATGTATATTTTCTGTTGCATTATTTTTAATCTGTTATGAAATTATAACATTTATTCCCAAAAATCTTCCTTACGACTTGAGGTTAGGTTAGGTTGAGTTACGTACAACAAATATGCGGCTAGAAAAAACGATTCCGTAATTCGGCCCTAAATCTTCTGTGACTATTAGTTATTAACACATTGTAGAGTGATGTTTACATAATAAATCTTATGGGCGGCCCCGGCTAATGCATTGGCGATCAGACGGTACAGGGGCGGGTACGAGGGCGGCCAGATAACATCGCCTTACATCCAGCGGGAGAACACATCAGAACACGGGTAAAGAGGCTTCGTCCTGTCTGGACATGGTACAGGGTGCTTAATTTGTGTTTCGTTAAAGGTAGACGGCTGATATATACTTTATTTCATGTGGGGTTTATAAAAAAAGGTTACAACTCAAGGTTATATCTCATAGGCAAGACATTTAAGTGATTTACTTAAATGGAACGTACCCATACTACGTGACCAACTTTTTGCAATTTTTAACCCCCCCCCCTCCCCCCGGTGACCAAAAACCTAAGCCCGCCGCCGCTCATTTGTACCAAGCGTGACATTTTGAAGACCCCCCCCCCCCTAAACGTGTCACGTAGTATGGGTACGTTCCCTAACTTAACTCCACACAGGAGGCCAGGAGGAAAATAATTTCCCTCGTTAATTTTTCTAACAATCTCTTGGAAGTTTTATTGTTTTTTTTTCTTTTTCTTATCTGCCATTTTAATAATAAAATATATTTTTTTATAAAATTGCTTTGCTAATTGGATGCCACCAAAATCAATATTTGGTCTAATTGCTGAATATAATTATCATAATATAGGTACATGGAAATTAAATAATATTTTTAGTTCAATTGACGTTAATATAATTTTGAAAGCTTTTCCTCAAAATCGATACGTTTTATATATGTATAACTCTCATCATAACCGCCCGAAAAAAACATCATTTGAGAATCGTAGATATATTTTCAAGTATTTAAATCCGTTGTTTTCTGACAAAAAAAAGTTTACATCCTTTCAGCGCGTAATATACCTGTGAATTTCTGTTGAATATTTTCGGAATGGCGGAATTCGGAATATATTAACTCCACTTTGAGGAAAACAATTTCCCTCGAGGCCCATGTCGTCTTTCGGTATGCTATGTGGAAGGTCTTTTTAGGGAAAGGAAGGAGAGGAAATTCCATTCCAGTATGAATCCTTTCCTCCCACTATGGTGCATGGCGATGGGTCGAAAGAGTCCAGTTGGAGAGGTCTCGGGTAGGTCTCCCTCAACAGGCTTTTAAAAGCCTCACCCCGTGAACTCGGGTACCCCTGTTAAGTCACCAAACGTAGCGAACCACCTGTGATGGCTTATGGCAGGGTTATTGGTGATCGAATAAATGTTTCCTGGGGCGTCAATTAAATATGTAAATATATGTACTTAGTGTAATTCAAATATCTCAGGTAAGTTGTTGTACAGAATATCTGTATTAATGAATGACCGCTTTCTTATTATGATTTATAACAAAATTATTAATGCTTCAATTATGTGAAAGAATTCAGTTTTTAATCCCATCCCCTACTATGAGATCTTTTCCTGCATCACCTTGTATATTATACAACAGTAAGGATATTCCCGATAGCCGTGGGTGGTCGGGGTGTCCCGGCCCTTTGCTCTCCAACTATAAATCTCCCCGGAGACCATAAATGGACAGCGGACGCTGTTATCTCTATATCGACAACCCTTTCAAGAGCCCTTACAGGCCGGCCAATGGACACTATCTCTCATCTTCTGCTAGCCTGGTACTCGGATCATTTTAATCAGCGGGTAAACATAAATTTCCTCACAATTTCTTACTGATTTTATTTTGATTGGCTATTCTTATGTGCCTTGAAGAGGGAATCATTAGACGTCTCGTGTTTCATAGGTAGGGACAAATTGTTACCTAAAAACCCTACTAAAATCGCATGTTTTCATCATCATCAACCATAAGCATCAGTAAGCGGCGGCCATATACATACATATACGTGCATGTTTGGGTTATGTTGGGAGTAGGAGGGAGTCAGTCATGTTCTTTTGTTTGAAATTCTTCCGCATTCACCTTTGGGAATAAGGGAACCTTTGAAAAATCATTAACGACTGTCAATTTGAAACTGGATCGGCCTTCAGTGACATAGGTATATGATGTTCTGCATTGTGAGGTGGGTGTGTATGAGTATGTGTATGTCTGTTTTTACGTTAATAGGTACCTTATGGGAGTATAAAAATGAACTTAAATACATTCTATGAAATATTTTTTAAATGAATATTTATATAAAAAAATATTTCTCTGAATGTTTTTTTTTTAAATAAATCCTATTAATTAATTAATTAAATATATGATAAAGGCGAAAGTTTGTATGAATGTTTGGATGTTTGTTACTCTTTCATGCAATAAATACTGAATGGACTTTAAAAATTCTTTCACTAATATAAAGCTATATTGTTTGCGAGTAATATAGGGTGTTTATATTGGTAAGCTCTGGCGTTATTTTTTTTTTACATGAGCTCCACACAGGAGGCCCTGAGGGAAATTATTAAGGAAAATAATTTCCCTCAGGGCCTATGTCATCTTTGGGGATGCTGTGTGGAAGTTTTTTTTTAAAGGAAAGGAAGGAAGGGAGAGTTTTGGGAAGGAAGAGGGTTTAAGGGGTGGGTAGGAATTTGGGGTTTAGTGTGTCCTGGTCATCCGCCTCCAAGACCTAGACAACACCCCATGAACCCGGGCACCACTGCTAAATCATCAAACGTAGCGAACTACTTGGGGTGACCTATGGCAGAGGTGTTGGTTATCCAATAAAGGTTTCCGGGGCGGCGGTACCCATTCCCGCCTCCCAAATTGAGTAATTATGAATAAGCTCTGGCGTTATGAAATTATTTGTTATACGTTTATTGTCAGGACGAAAAGCAAAGCGTTGCTAAGTAATTAATTGTTTGACGTGCGCTTTCATTTTGTTATTTCAGTTATTTGTTTAGGTTACTATTGAGATCTCTTTGATAGTAAAAAATTCAAATATTATAAAATACTAATCTATACTAAATAAATGTCTATACTAATAAAATTATAAATTCGAAACAGCGCGCGTTTGATAGGTGTTACGTTTTAATAGGTGGAACTAGCGAGCTGTTCGAAAAATGAATGTAACGGGTATGGAGCGTGGGGGGGGGGAAGCAGGAGAGGGGGAGGAGGGAAGTGGAGTGGGAAACGCCCTAATACTATGGGCAAAAGCTAGTACTTAGATATATAAACATAAGTTATGGGATAAGGAGTTGCGAAATTAGGAATGCCTACTACTGCTCGCTTATTCGTCCGCTTCTGAATCTGGTTATTTCTTCCTGCTGTCGATTCGTAGGTATGGTCCTTGCAACTGCTCTTTCTCTTTACATTCGTCGTTTATAACAAAGGTGGAGAGGTTACTAGGAATCCATCAGCAGTTCAGTCCATGTGAAGGTATGCAGAATTGGCAGAGTGCCAAATATCTCGATCTTGATAACTGTGAGTATCATCACTGAAGCGTTTGTTCATCACCTTTTATAACAGAAGTTGTTTCACAAGCATTGAATTGTTTCACGCTCTACTTTTATGGCGATATATAGACGCAATTTTTTTGTAGAACTTCTCCATTACGTAAATTCTTATGCTTTATTTTTTCGTTCCCTTATAATTTATTATTTTTTATTAATTGACAAACTAACGTTTAAGACAAGATTTTTATACATAGCACAAAGGGTAACAATTATTATAAGCAATAATTATCAGCCTGAAACACTCATCTACATTGAAAAATCTTAAACACTAGTATATATTGAATTATTTGGCGGGTATTAGATAAGCCGCCATAGCTCAGTAACTGGCAATCAGAAGGACACGAGTTCAAGTCCCGCTGGCGGCAAGTATCTTTTCTCGGAAGATTTTTCAATGTAGATGAGTGTTTCAGGCTGATAATTATTGCTTATAATTAATGTTACCCTTATAATTGTTTTTAGATCCCTTCTTTACCAAAATATTGCTTTTAATTGAGTAAGATTTTTTTGTTTTATGTAATTTTGATGTAAATTTAATTTATTTTTATACTTGTCTTATTAGAGGTAAAATTACAAAGAGTAAATTCGTAATTTTACGTAAATCCATTATTTTTTTAACGTTAGCTCCACACAGGAGGCCCTATGGAAAAAAACCCTCATTTCCTATTTCATCTTTGGAGATGCTGTGTGGATAGTCTTTTTAGGAAAAGGAAAGGAAGGAAGTTCTGGGAAGGAAAAATGTATAAGGGGTGGGTAGGAATCTTGGGGTCAACGTGTCTAGGAGTTGCGGACGTATGTATCCATCCCTCCCACTGCGGTGCAAGGCGATGGATGGAGAGTCCAGGTGGAGAGCTCTAGATTAGACCTATCCACCTCGAGAGTCTTTCCTGATCCTGCACATCATGCAGTAGGTGAGTAAACGCATTCGCCGCCAAGACCTATACAAACTTCACCCCATTAATAAGTTTTTACATAGATCTAAAGGGAATAGGTATGTATGACAAACCGTCTTTACTTCCTCGATAACTTTCGCAACTTTTACTCTTCTCCCCAAAAATTTTACAATGACCGTAAGCGAAAGAGAAAGATGCGTAAAACGTACGTACGACAGAGAAAGGCGTGGCGGGGGAGGGGGGGGGGGTGTCACTTTACTTACCTTAAACTCGCCTATTGCAACGATTTTTGTATCAACGCCAGATCTGTATTAAATAATGTAAAGTTGTGCGTGTACTATACTTGTTGTTGTTCGAGTGTTTATTTGTCCACCCGTACGTCCGTTCAAATGTCAAGTCAATCATCACGACTGGCCAAGTGAAATAACCATCATATTATGTTATTATTTTTCCAACTCAATATAATTTACCTGCATAACCAACCCGCCCCGGGCCAGGTATGCTATTCAGTTCAGTTACCCTGAAAACATTATACCTAATTATTATTTGCAATAAATTTCTGCGCGGAAGTTGCCGGGTATTATAACATCCATAGCAGCAGATCACTTCGGAGAATGCGTCTCCACCACTGAAGAGACACACCGACAGAAGTGTGCTGTGGGCGTGTCTGTGTGTCCCAAGTAAGGTCAATTTGTCCTCAGGCTAATTTTGTTCGCTTTTCTGAACAACTCGTATAGGTCTCATAGAAATCGTCGTGTCTCCCTTACTATCATGGTTAGAAAAATGATCTAAGCGGTGTTAGAAAGAGATAACACCACGCTTTACATTCAAATCTTAAACTTAACCTCAAAATAATGAAAATATACACATTTATGAAACCAAAGTTTCGGAACGCAATTTGGAAAAAAAATTACTTTGGGAATTTTTTATTAATTATTCTTACATGAAACGACAAAAAAGTAGGGTGACGATAACGTTTATAATTTATATATATTTAGATAAATTAATAAAAAAACTGTCTCTGTATTATAAACTTGTCATGTAAAAGCCCATCAGGGCGTTGAAAATTAATAAATAATACTAAAATATGTATTTGTGATAATAATCAGTAACTAACAGTTAAAAACGCACTCCGCCTGTTTTTACTGCAAGGCCCTGCGGGCGGCGGGCGACACGACAATAGCTTCGTATCAAACTTCATGTACGAAGATGGTTTTGCATAAGGAGTGGCGTCAGAGATATTCTCAAATTCGGGTTCTTCAATTTCAACCATACAGACGCTAGCCTATTTTTTAAGCTTTTTTATGTTTACATTAAAAAAATTAATATTTCAAAAAGTATATGTTTATTTTGAATTCTAAAATTTAGAAGCAGCTTTGATATTCCGTGCAGTTTCGTCGTTGCTCAACGACAGCACGCTTCCGTACCATATTTCACTTTGTTTCTATTATCTATGGCCTGTAAGCTCAAAGTAAGGTCAATTTTATTTTACTTGCGGAGGATAATAATAATACTTATATCGAACGTGTCATAGGAATACGTGTGCATTGAACGAGTGCGCGAAAGCATATGACAACCCTGGAAATTCAAGATTGGAATTTACGCTGTCACAGAGTACCGTGCCGCGAGCACGACAATCTGAGTGCTGCTATTGGCTAGCGGAACAATATGCATGTGATGCCCCTTCCAAATGATTTGTCTACAACGCAATTATGTCCTTTAACTAACTAATCAATTGAAAACATTAATGAAATTGATAATGAATACGTGCGGCAGCCTCATTGGACTGGAAAACACATCTAAATAACCACCTAATACTTCCACAAGGGAGTCTAGACGGCAATGATCAACTCCAAGGAATTGGCTGTCTATTTACGTCACCCCCACCATGCGACCAGCCGAGCCACTATTGGTCAATTCTGAACAAAGGAAAAATCTGAATCGTGAATATTTACGACAGCGAATTCATGTTCCGAAAAATTTGGAGCTCAATTTCGAGAAATTTGGAATAATTTGGATCAAGAAATAAACATCATCACCTAAAAATGAGTAAATGCTACAAAAACAACCCAAAAACTGACGTCTATCAGTGATTGTTGCACTTTAAGAAAAATATTTACTGTTTAAAATTGTACCTTATATCACATATGTATACTTGTACCTTTTCTTGTAAACACAATAAAAATGATGTGAGGCTTTGGTATCCTAAGTTGGTAAGATCATGGCAAAAACTATCACACATAATTTTGACACAGCTGACTTCCAATCGTAGCGACCAGGGAAATTACCTAAAACAAGTACCTTAGAAAAATTAAGGAGGTTCTGTCCCCCAAAAGTCGGACCTGAGTTTGCCCTATAAAAATAGAAGTCAAACCGGTAGGAAGTCAGTTCAAAACTATCAGCCAAGAAGAAAGATACCAACTCAAGATACCAACAGTCTCCAAGTTCAAACCTCTTTTCAAGTGTTTTAATCAGTCTTAAATTCAGTTTACCTATCCCAGTATCCCAGTAACCTAAAAACCCCAGTCTCCCACAGTCTCCAAAGTGAAAAATATTTATTTTAATCCAGTACTCAAATCAGTTTTGCCATTATTCCTAGAAGCATTTTTTGTCAAAGTAGTAAATTCATTTAAAAGACCAGTGGCGTTCCAAAATCCACTGGCGTACGAAACTCCATTGGCGTGTCATTGTGGCCAGCTCCCTATTATATTTAGTTTATGTACAAACGTCTAGTACAATACTTAAAAACTTTAATAATAATAGATCAAAGTTTTTAAGTATCGTCATTCAAGTCTAAAGGTCTTACTTATTATTATAAATTGGCAATGTCGGTTTTTTTTTTCAAATCAGCCTTGATCTCACTTCTATTGATTTTCTGTTCAGAGTTGCTCGCTCTGCGTTTATTTCAGTATTCCGTTTGGTTCTGGGATCTTCATTCAAATAATTATGATTCAAAATAAGTTGTATTCATTCCCATAATAACGGGGCTTAGTTTTAGCTGAACGACTTAGGGCCAGTTGTTTCACAGATATTCAAACGTAACATTGTCATCAAATAGCCATTCAGCGCCATTTATTTTTATATTTTTAAACGCAGATTCTAAGTGTGTTTCTAATTGTAATAAGCTGACAAACTTAACAATCTGTTCAAACCTGAAACGTACTCAGAATCGGCATTCAACGGGGACCGTTCAACTGTCAAAAACTAAATGGCGCTGAATGGCCAAGGTTTTAACTAACATTTTTTTTCAAAAATGACCTTTGAAAGCAAATCATATCTTTTACTCATTTCTGTAACCAGAATAATTTTCAGAGCATCTGTGTTTTATTTCCATGGATTCTTGCATGACCAAGTTGTTGTTCATGCAAACTAATTATTTACTAAAGCAATATGATGAAAAGCATTTTGATGGGCGTAAATTCAAATTACTAATCTAATGATCGATCTACGTTGTTAACACAAATTTATTTAACCAGAAATATAAATATTATTATAAATTTCCACCCAAAAAAATTTTTTTTTCATGTTTATTTAATTAATTTATTGAAATTAATAGATAACTTTGTATTAACCACTTAATTATTTACAAAAACCGACATGTTTCGTCAACAAAGCTGACTTCTTCAGGGTTTTGACAGAACTAATTTTAAAAATAGAAATACATAGGTAATAGAGAAAAATAATAGACATAAACAATAATAAAAATTGAAAGAAAATAATGTGTAGGAGACGAGGGGCAATATAGAATAATTAAAAATTTAAAAGGGGAATAGATTTAATAATGGGTCATTTAAAAACAATTTTTGATTTTTAATAATATTTAAATTTGCATTAACACTCTTTCTAATGTCTAAAATTTCTAATTTATCCAACTGAATGTCATTGACATTACAATGTATTAATTCTATTCCAAAAATTTATTAATTATTCTAGTATTCTAGCTCTGTAGGTAGGGTATGATTATTTTTTTTAATAATTATTATAATTAACTCAAAAAAATGCCACATTTGCCTCTGAAATTCTGAAAAATGTATTTCTTATTTTACAAATATTTTTTTTTAATTTAAAACAAAAATAAATAATATAGCACGTATCCTTACTAGATATTTGCAATACCGTTTGATTTAAAAAAATATATTATTCAGTTTGCTTTGATATTTTGGCCTAAAATCTAAAATGTGTTTTTCTATGAAAAATCCATACCCTTCCAAACCCATATCAACATTTTTGAAGTCGATTTTAGGTTTGAAATTAGTAAATAATTCCCATTTTATATACATATAACTTCGGGGGGCAACTGTTGGGGTATCAACTGTCAAGTCACCCAAATTTACAAGTATATATCATTTACCAACTCCCGATTTCGTGCAGATTCTTCTTTTGCAGGCATTTAATTCAAATAAAATATGCGAAGTTCGGTAGATACTTAACTTGTGTGTGGTCCTTTTTATCTCCTTTCTGTATTGGTAAATTTTCTGAACATTAAAAGTATGCGTATCATGCGTATTTGCTCATCTCCCAAAATGCTGATGGATCGCGCGTACCGGTGCAAAAAAAGGGTCCCGTCCAGTGCAATTATTTTTAAATTACCCCGGTGCAGTGGGTTGAATGCACGAGGATGGACTGCATTTTCGTCGCTTTGTACTGCCCCGGCACGTACAGTGTACAAAAACTCGCACCGCTGATAGGCCTGTTGTAGCGTCTCTGTCTTTATCATAAGCAAGGTATGTGGCAAAAAGAGAGGTTACTCTGCAGCCCTGGTTTGCCAAACTGGATCACCAGTTGGAGTAAATCTATATACTCATTTCAATCTTATTGCTGATAGGTCTGTTTTAACCTCTGCCTCTTTCTCATAAACGAGGTATGTGGTAGAAAGAGAGGTTGCAATAGAGTTCTCGGGAATCAGGACAGGACTATTAATTACATACAGACAGGTGACCCAGTTATGGATTCGTACCTTTTCTATCATAAATGGAATAACGAATAAAGTTTACAGCTAAGCTCTTAGTGGCAGGACTAATAGGACAAGTACGTGACTTCTCAGCACCTTGGAGGTTATCCACCACTTACCACCCGCCCGGGTATAAGTAAAAGTAACAGAGGGTTAATTCCTTCAAGGCTCTCGCAAGATTCTAATTTTTTTATTAAACGAAGCTACATTTATTTATCTTGAACGAATCTAGACCTCCAGTGTCCCTGCATACGTCATTAGAAAGCAATATGCAAGTGCTTAACAGGAAAAAAAACATAATACAACAAATTAGGTTAGTAATACAAGCAAAAATAATAGTTAAGGCCCCGCAACCGGGCTCGAAAAGAAGAAAATGGAGAGATATGAAATTACGAATGTTAGAGGAGAGCGCTAACATTTAAAGCGTCAAAATCGATGCGAAAATGTTTAATAAAACACGACTCGTTTAAAATAGAGCAAAAATCTCGTGAAACGTACCTTAAGTATCATTTAAAGAAACATTGTGTACTTTTTCACAACCATAACTTGTAAAATAACTAAAACAAACGTATTTATAATAATTTTCGGGGCATACTTTGCGTTTTTTTTCTATCGAAGGAATTTTATATAATTTGCGTTTCGGCGTGAAACACGTCTAGATATTATCTTCAAAAATAACTTTTTTTTAAGAGCTTAAAAACTTCAAATGTTTAAGGGAGATTATGTAACAAATTCGGGTAGCGGCGCCTTAAAACAAAATAAAACGGTTCGATTTCTCGGCAGGCCAATTTCTCCACCTCGACACAAGCAACTCTTTCCGCTTATAGGTAGTAGGATATTTTCAAATTATTATCAGGTTATTCGTAACCCGGGAATGTAGCCTATTTACCCTGTTTAACTTTTTTCATCACTTTTAAAAGGTATGTTGATTTGTCATTGTGTTGAGTTGTCCGGTTACCAATAAATTAGTGGGTAGGGTGGGTTAACTTGAATTCGTGCTCCAGTTTGTTGTTGCGTGCGCAAAACTCCTTTTTGTGGTTGCGTGTTGGAACCAACTACTGACATTGTTTGAACATCTTGATCAACTTTTTAATAACACGTTTCTTGAAAATATAATTTGACTCCATGAAAATTGCGCTCTTGCCTCTCTTCACGTTCATTTAACCCTTTCAGCACTCAAAGTCCTAGTCGATTGTAAATATTAAATAATAATAAATGGGTAATAATAGATACTATTTGCTCTCTTCTTCTTCCTTGCGCTGTCCCAACTCATTGTCTAAGTAGGCTGTTGGGGTCGGCTCTTCTCGTTCTCAGGTTGTAATTTCTTCTGTTCTGAGTATCGCCTCCATCCATGAGTACTTCGGTCTTCCTCTGGATGACTGTCGATAAGCTCCATAGACATTGTCTGCTTCACCGTGTAGTCTGATGGTCTCCGTCTTATGTGCCCCTGCCATCTCAACTGTCGTTCCTCCAGCTTACTGTTTATGTCTGGGACACCCAGGCTACCACGAATGCGTGAACTTTTAATTTTATCTTACATTACTCTATAATACATGATAGAAATAACGGAAGAAGGAATAGACGCAACGGACTGAAAATATTTGTGTTTACCTATAAATTCCAAACAGAAAAGATTGCAAATTTAATGACGCCTGAGCTCATTGTTGGAGTTGTCACTGCTTGGGACAAACAAATTGTTTGCTTTATTAGTGCCAAGAAAGGCCAGAAATAAATAGACAAGAATATTCAAGGAGGACCGAGAAGAGGCAAGAAGAAGGAAGACATAAAGAAAGGAAACAATATAAAGCTCAATCCACTCCTTTATTTCTGACCATCTCATAAGGTCCAGTGTTGACTTATTAGGTTGCCATGTATACCGATCGATAAAACTTCAACCTCCTTCCTGTCCTCAGAGCACGTGTTCCATGTCCTAACAGAGCAGTGGCTCCTGGTGTACCGGTCTTAAGGGGACATGAGTGCTCCTGGCTGGGGCTGTACATGTACAATCGTATCGTTTATTGTAAAATATTGCAGAAACAGCCTACTCTGTGCGATTGATTTTTCCAGAGGGTCTTGTTTTCTGGCGTCTCTAATAAAACATGATTTAAATAAAAGATGCTCAGATGATATCCAACTTCCGATGGTAGAAAGAATCAAAAAAAGAAGATTTAAAAACGTTTATATTATCCTTATAGGTGTTTACCGGTCTTACAATGATTCAGCCTCCGACACTTAGTTAATCAATATTTTCTTTTCGTGTTTGCTTTATTATGGCGTTCAGAATGCAGTAGGTACCGAACGAAAATCACTCCGCGTCAAGAATGACACCAGTTTCCCAACGCATTGCGTATTATGAAAATCAATATTTTCCTTTTTAGATGTCTCTAATGCGAGTAGGTACTCCGTGCAGTAGTACTTACCCAGAGAAAGGCCTACTTATACTTAGTCTGCGTAATTAGCATTAGGATCTAGCACTTGTCGCCTTATGGTCAGTCTCCCCATTTGAATTATCCCATTATCCGGGGGAATGCGTTCAGTGGCCGCCGACCTTGCCACAGACAAAGGTCGCTCGATTAACTTCGGACACGCTCGGCTGCTTCCGTTGGAGATCAACCGGCGGTCGGCGACTGCAGACTGCATCTCTGTCTACTGCTTATATAAGCACAATATGTGCTACTGTCTATGCATCTGCCTGCAAAAAACTAACCATTCTCTTCGACACCCTTTGTTCTCCTGGCATTTTTTATTCGAACTGGTTTGCTTTTAGGTCATCCCTATTCGATATTATATTATTTTTTGCGAGAAAAGACATTTCGTTCAAAAGCAGCTGACATTTTATTCGAACATGTTTACCCTTTGCCTTCCCTATTCGATATTACATTATTTTTTGCACGAGTGTTTTGTTGATGGACTGATGATGTGTTTTGTTGAAGTTGATGGATTTTGTTGATGCACTCGTTGCACCTATGTTCTCGTGGTATTTTATTTGAACAGGTTTGCCTTTTGCCTTCCTTACAAAATAGTACCTATATTATTTTTTGGTTAAGTATTTCCGGTTTTTGGCCACTTTTAAGACAAGCAAAATCTTCCTGTCCATGCATTTCTTTGACTTTTTGCAGCGTTGTTCTCCTGGTATTTTATTCAAACAGGTTTGCCTTTAGGGTCATCATTCGATATTTTTTTACTTGATTCCGCCGTTTTTAGTCCACTGTTTAAATGGAACGAACAAAACCTTCCCGTGTAAAAAATGCCGAGGGGTTACGTTCACTTTTAGCAGCTTTGTTCTCCTGGCATTTTTGATTTGAGCAGGTCTGCCTTCAGGTGATCATTCGATATTATTATATCAAATTTTGGCTACTTGACCGTTATAAAAATGCAAAAAATCTACCATCGAACATAAAAGTCTTTGCGTGGCTCTGTCGACATTCTCACGATCTCATTATGTCCCTAACAGATATAGTGTAAGCATATTATTTAGAAAAATCAATCAATCGGGCAATAAAAATTAGAAGAACGCTGTTGCGTTTATAGGTTAGAGTGGTAAACATAAGTTTAATCTGTATAGTGGTCAAATACCAAATTTAGTCTAAGTTTTGCAGTTTTTGTATTACTGTTGAGCAAGAGCACGAGCAAACCTTCCTGTGTGAATGCCGTACAATTAAGGCGCCGCTACCCGCATTTCTACCGATTTCTTACATATCTCCCTTAAACTTTTAAAGTTTTTAAGCTCTTAAAAAAATATATGTTATTATTTTTTTGAAAATAATGTCTAGATGCTGCCCACGTCAAAACGCAAATTATATGAAATTTCCTCGATAGAAAAAAATCGCAAAGTTTGCTCCAAAAATGTTTTTTTTTTTTTTTTACAATGAATACCGCACAAGAATCTCAACTGCTCCCGTCTGGAGCCAGTGAGACTATGGCATCCCCAATTGGGGTATGTTGTGAGGCTGAAGGTAGTGGGGAGGGAAGGAGGTAGGGAAGAGGAAGGTTGGAAAGTAAAAACAAGTCTGTTTCTATTATCTTATAAATTATATTTGTGAAAATATTCACAATGTTTCTTTAACTTTAAATGATACTTAAGATGCTCCCCACGAGATTTTTGCTCTGTTTTAAACGAGTCGTATTTTATTAAATGTTAGCACTCTCCTCAAACATTCATCATTTCATATATCTCCATCTTCTTCTTTTCGAGCCCGGTTGCGTGCGCCTTAAGATGCCCGCTGATCTTATTCAAACATAATTTCTTACAAGTTTTTATTTATCATTCACCACAGTGCTTGTGAATTTTCGGAAATAATAACGAAATAAAAATAGGATTCGAACACAATACCTAGGTGCCTGCCTCTAGAGGCAGACATTATGTATACAATGTATAATGTATATGCAAAGGTTTTGGTACAATCACGTAATAGTTAGTACTTCTACAGATATATCGCATATTTTCACTTATTTGCCATTATCTTCACATTCTGGCGAGATATGTTTAGATTTAGATCGAAAAGGTTTGCGTCATAAATTTCAATACACGCTGTGTAGTGTTTTCAAATCGGATCCACAATAATTCATTGCACTCTTGAGTGTTTTTTTACAGTCTCGCCAACAGTAACCACTCGAGTAAATCTCCTTTCAAAACGAAAACACCAAAAGGTCGAATAATGTTTACATTTTACTCGCTCGAGCGTAATTCATCTGATATTGATGTTTAGTCTGAGAGACGCAGTATGCACAAAGTAATAAAAACTAATGATTTGTGTAAGCAGAGTTGATTATTCCAAACATTAAAATTTCCAAGCGACTACTAGATATATATATATATATATATATATAAATGTAAATCTCCGGCGACAATGGTTCCCACAGCTAATACAGACAATGGAGTCGTTTAAATCCTTTGTCATCCTGTGGCTGACACATTGATCCTGATGGATGTCGTCTGCTAAATTAAACAACTGTCAACACTTTAATCCAGTGCATCATTGTATTAAGAAGGAACCGGGCGTCGTTTTTTCCATACAAACGCATTCCCCAATTTCTTTTCTGGATTGTACAGTATTGCAATTGTTTTTTAAATATAATACAGATATCGACCATTAGCGTTTCGGTACGTTTTCCTTTTTTTGATAAATCATCTCTTATAGTTGTTAGTACTAGGGATGTTATGGATTGAAATTTCGAATCAGGATACGGATACGGATATAGGAATAATATTATACCGGTTTCGGATACGGTTACGGATGTGAAATTATTTCGGATTATCCGCTAGTTTCGGATAATTTCGGTTACGGATATTATAATTTTCCCAGGAACATCTATTATTCAAAGAGTCTGTTATTGACAACTGTTTTTTACACTCTTGTAAAGGTGTTAGCTGTTAAGGTGGTTGTTGTTGTTTTTGTTGAGTATCCTTTTCCAGAAACAACAATGTGTTTTGATTTGACGAAGATGAAGTTTCAGAGAAGTACTGCCACCTCCTTTGCGTGAAAAGTTTTTACCGCACTGTTTACATTTTGCAGAATCTACACGTAGAGATATAATATATCAATGAATCTACATTAATTTCATCAAAAAATGTCAAAACTAAACTAGATGGAGGGCGCATTTTGCCTTTTCCCAAAACTATAACAAAACACTTTGAAACTAAGTAAGTAGGTTCTCGTAAATAATAAGTTTTAACGTTTGTACACCCACAATCACAAAATAAATAATAAACAATGCAAATTGCAAGAGACACGCGCGGCTTGTGACGGCTCGACATGTGACGGCTCGGCCGGGCAAAATAAACAAAAACTTGTCATTTAGACTCCACCTTTATCCGAAACTATCCGAAACTTTTATATCGGTTTCGGTTACGGTTACGGATATTTTTTTTTATTTCGGATATCCGATAGTTTCGCTTACGGTTACGGAGCTCCATAACATCCCTAGTTAGTACCCTCCAAAAATCGTTAAAAATGTCTGGTTTGAACGCCGTCAACAGACGTTCAGTATGCAAACTAGACGATGTATTTTTTAAAAAAGCAACAGACATACGGTTCCGCAACTTTTTATCCCGCCACAAAATACCCACCGACAAAATATCCTACCGGCAAAACATCCTCCAACAAAATATCTACTAAAACCTAACCTAACCAAACTAACCCAACCTAACCTAACCTTACAATTAATGAGACACACTAATAAAGACAACCTGCAAAGACAATAAATGATTGTTCAAAAATAGTAAAATGGGACAAAAATAATATCTACACACATCCTGCAAAAGAAAATAAATTCTTCTAACACCGCAAACTTATTTTGTGGCACCATTTTGATTTAAATTAATAAATTACTTCGTTTTTACCACTTTTATTGTTTACAAAACCGACATGTTTCGTCAGCAAAGCTGACTTCTTCAGGGTTTTGACAGAACTAATTTTAAAAATAGACATATATTGGTAATAGAGAAAAATAATCGACATAAACAATAATAAAATTAGAAAGAAAATAATGTTTAAGGGACGAGGGGCAATATAGAACAATTAAAAATTTTAAAAGGGGAATAGATTTAATAATGGGTCATTTAAAAACAATTTTTGATTATTAATAATGTTTAAATTTGCATTAACACTCTTTCTAATCTCTAAAATTTCTAATTTATCCAACTGAATGCCATTGACATTACAATGAATTAATTATATTCCACTGTTAAAATTAAAGGTATGACTAGTTTCTATTAAATGGTTGGCAAACTCCGAGAAACTATTATTATTTAAAGCTTTCATATGCTCTTTAATCCTTATTTCAAAGTTTCTCGAAGTTTTACCTATATAAAAGAAATCACAATCATTACATTTCAATTTATAAATTCCAGATTTTTTCCAGATTTTTTCTAACAGAAAATAAATTATTGTTCAAAAATAGTAAAATAAGATTACGTTAAGTTAGGTTAGGTTAGGTTTAAGTAGATATTTTGTTGGAGGATGTTTTGTCCGTAGGATGTTTTGTCCTTGGGATATTATGTCGAGGGATATTTTGTCGGAGATGAAAAAGCGCGGTACCCAGACATACAGTATTTTCTTTTAATACAGTTAGTAAAAAAAAAACTTTAAAATTGGTCCAATTTTGGAGGGAAAAATGTTGATTTTGTTGATTTTTAACCCCCGACACAAGGAGAGGTGTTATAAGTTTATATTTAGGTATTATCACCCTTAGTGCAGTTGTGCCTTTCGCTCAGTATTCGAGGGAATAAGATCGAAAGTGACTGCAACAGTTTTTCTTTTAATACAGTTAGTTAAAAAAAACTTTAAAATTGGTGCAGTTTTGGAGGGAAAAATGTTGATTTTTAACCCCCGACGCAAGGAGAGGTGTTATAAGTTTATATTTAGGTATTATCACCCCGAGGTGCAGTTGTGCCTCTCGCTCAGTATTCGAGGGAATAAGAGCGACAGTGACTGCAACAGTTTTGTTGAATACCTATTGTTTAAATTTCTCCGCGACCGGGTTTCCTCTTAAGGGGATCTGCGAATTGGCTGCAATACAAGTTACATTAGTTGTCCGATGACGCTAGGGTCAACTGTCACGAGTGATTATACTGATTATGATTTAAGTCACCAACCTGTTTATTATTTTTCTGTAAACAAAATAACAATTTTGCAAAGTACGTCAGAGACGATTTAGCATGTAAGTATTTTACACATTTGTCACATAAGAAATATTATGAGTTTAGGTTTAGAGTGCATCTTTGTACATCCAAAGCAACATAAATAATAAATATTATGGGCGTGCCTTTCGTAGCACCTGAGCGATTATGCTTTGGCATTATTAATTTCATTGTTGAAAAATACTTACAATCTCAAAAAGATTTAAAAATAATTACGACTTGCATATTTAGATATTTATTAACTCCAGAAACTGTGTGAGGAGAGGATGGGGCTACCATGGACAGAGGCCGAACAATCAGCACAAGACAGGGACATATGGAGGAGCCTTGTCGATGCAATGGGTCCCCGACCCGAATAGGATAAGGGGAAGAAGATGATGATGATGATGATATTTAGATTGATAGAATTCTTAATGAATTTGTAGATAAAAGTGGTTTTAAAAATATTTTTCTTCCTTTGGTTAAAAAGTTGAGATGATTAGGAGCTTGCTTGTCGTTGTTTAAAAACGCTGTGGATGCGTTTACAAAATCGGAGATTATAAAATAATATTTATTTATAGAATTTATCCCAACAAAATTACGCCCTGCAATGTGATTGTTTCATATTGCTTTCACACAAACGAAGTATTGAATTTCGTAAGTCTGAACTTAAACTTTAGGGCGCACAGTTTACACCCGCGCTGTGCAAGCACGTTTCGTACAGAGTATCGGACCATCCCTTGGTTATGATTTAAAATCAAATTTAAATTAATTTATTTACAATATCTTTTAATTGTGGTCTTTTTCCATTATATTCATTTGTAAGGCTTTTCGTTTTGCGATATTTACTACGAAGCAGAATGATTTAATTTTCTACAAAATTGTGAATCTTAATTATAGTTGCCATGCGATCATGCATTATTAGATTTTGTTCAATTATTATTTTTAAACCATCAGTTTCGGATGCCTGCTTTGCTGTGAATCAGATGATGTCTGTTTTCTCAAGCCTTTTTTTTTCATTATCCACGCTTCCGTCCGTAAATGCAATTAGCTTTTTGTATTGTTTCTTCATTACTCTGACCAACGACGGTTAAACTGTCCAATAAGGTGCAATTCCAGATGTAGTTTTAAGCTTTACTTACTTGAAGGTAAAATTGTTATGTACGATCCGAAGGGGGGTCACTAGGAACCCCAATAAAATTGCGAAGCGACTGCGACTCTTGGGATAGTTTGTTTAATTCGAACAATTCTTCAAATTTCAAAGTTAAAATTCAAGCTCTGTTTTTATAACAACAGTAACCAGTTCCCAGTAACACTTAAATTAAATTAGTTATTAGCGTTTTAATCGGAAATCGCTCGTCTTCGGAAGTAATGCAAAACGGTAAAAGGGATAAGTACGAAAGCGAGCGTGTCTCAATTTTAGCCCTTTCCATCGTGTTAAGAGTAATTTAAATTAATTAGAATACGGACGAAGGCATATCATAAAGAAGGGATAGCGAGAGCCATTTCGTCGTAATTCGATAGATATCTTAAAAAATTATAAGGGGATATTTTTTGATACATAACTGCAGATGGAGTTTTACGATCACCAAATAGTTTTTTTTTTAATTACCTAAATTAATATTTTATGTAAAAAAACAACTTGGGTATCGCACAAAACTCTTATTAGGGGTAAGCGTATTACCTCGATTCGGAACGAGAGTGTTAACTAGGCTTATTTAAGTTAATTTTTAACCTAATCCCGTTTCATCAGACTTTTTGTGTATTTTATTTAGCTACTAGCAGACCCGGCCACACGTTGTTGTGGCTTAACCTTTATAACCAACGCCATCTGTTAATTTGCAAACATATCAAATTCACACCACCCGCGCCCGCTGCCTGAATTGAATCTTTGAATATCTCGACTTTTCTCTACTATAATATCCACATACATGCATATGTATTATACATATAAACCTTCCTCTTGAATCACTCTATCTATTGGTGAAAACCGCATGAAAATCCGTTGGGTAGTTTAAAAGATCTAAGCGCACATACAGCGGGAGCGACTTCAATTTATACTATGTTTAGCTATTAATATGAAGTCATTAGTTTATAGACAGATTTGCACTTATATTACTCAGGTACTTAAAAACTATTTACCCATAGCTTAATGATTTTAATTATTATAATTAATAGATGTATGATAAGCACTACATTGCATATTTGTCAGCTTGTTCATAATGTAACAAATTATGTAAATGTAAGAAATAAGTTGTTATCTCTGAGGTAAATCATCTGTTGTAGTTACACTTTGTTTTATTAAAATAAAGGTCCTAGGACCAATTGTTTTACATAAATTTTAATCTACCATTTTTTGTTTATTGGACTTTTGAAAGGTCCCTGTTAAACGGCTTTTCATATTTTGAAAAATTTTTGGTCTTTGTTTGATACGTTTTTAGATCTTCACGGCCAAAAGTATTTTCGTTATTTGTTTTTGGGGTGTTATGCCGTGTAAACACATCTACCGGATCTGCCCTGATGATGGACATTGCAATGCTGTCCGAAACGTTGGCTAAAGAAGGAGGTAGCGCAACACGGCATAACACTTCTTCTTCTTGTGCCTTGTCCATTCAACGGACGTTGGCTATCATGTTGGTTATGCGGACTTTGTTTACTGCGGCCCGGAACAGCTCTACGGTAGACTGGCCACACCACTGTCTCAGGTTTTTCAGCCATGAGGTTCTCCTTCTTCCAGGGCCCCGTCTTCCGACAATCTTTCCCTGCATTATGAGATGCAGGATCTCAAACTTCTCTGGATGTCTCATCACATGTCCAAGATATTGAAGTTTTCGGATCTTTATAGCTTTAATTACTTTCTTTTCTTTATTCATCCGAACCATAACATCTTCATTCGTAAACCTGTCCCTCCAGTTTATTTTAAGAGCGTTTAACCAGCCAGCGGACGAAAATCCACATTTCGTCGAAAGTTGTTCTTACGATCATGCAGGGCGGTTACAATGAGAAAGATTAATTATTCTCCGTACCAGCTTTTTTAAATTATAACTCAATATCGAATTTATTTCAATTCAAATTAGCTTTAATTTATACCTTCATCCAAACATGCTGAAAGGCGTGATGATAAAACTATTAAAATAATGTACTTTTTGTAGTTATTTTTTGATTATAAGTATTTACCATTTTTCAATAATGTCTAAATTTAATAAGATTGTTAAAAAAATCTGAATTATATTAGTTTGTAAGTGCGCAAATAAATACACAAACGGACCAATTTTCGCCAAGAAACACATGTACGTACATATTTTTTAATGATTTTATTGAAACTAAAATTAAAATTCTAAAACATACGTTTGCTAGATAATGTATTGATTTATTTTACTGCATGATTTTATTATTTGAAATGGGTGTGGTATAATACAAAAACTTTTTTAAAAATTGAACAAATCTGCCAACGACCTATGGAATAATCTTATTTACCTAAAATTTAAAAAAATTCTAAAAATTTATTACATACGAATGCTAGTTTAATCTTTCGAAATCCATTTATAATTTTTTGTGGAAAAGAGTCAATACGTTTAAAAACTTTTTTGAAAATGACGTATTTCCGGTTTTCTCTGGTAATGCCCTCTTAAGTATTCTTCTGTATATCCACATCTTGAATGCCTCAAGTCGCCTAATTAGTTCTTCAACATAAAACCTCAAAAACGAATAACGAAAATAGTCTTTGTTTATTTATTATAATTTTTAGTGTAAGCTTGATTAAGTTTTGGATATAATTTCTTAATTTTAACCTTATTTAATAATTAACTTTCCTGACAGGTGACAGGAAATCGATCCACCAAAGGGATCCCTCTGTTCCACGTGGATATTATGAATGCCACAAGTGTCGTAAAAAGTTTTCTTTCTTTGTGTTAATTTTATTAGTATATCAAGAGTAAACTTAAAGAATTCATAATTTGCTCTTTCATAGATGGCGCTAATTTAATTAAATTTAAAGAAATAAACCTTTTTTGCGAATTATGCTTTAAAATAATAAGACGAATTATTAGTTTGCCCTCGTACACATGCAATGTGAATATGAATAAATAGTTTTGTGCGTACACAAACTCAATTCTTAAAAGAGAGGCACACAAATACAATATTTTATCGGTGATGAAATCCAACATTGTCTTTGTACACGCCTTTCTTAAAAGAGAGGCACACAAATACAATATTTTATCGGTGATGAAATCCAACATTGTCTTTGTACACGCCTTTCTTAAAAGAGAGGCACACAAATACAATATTTTATCGGTGATGAAATCCAACATTGTCTTTGTACACGCCTTTCTTAAAAGAGAGGCACACAAATACAATATTTTATCGGTGATGAAATCCAACATTGTCTTTGTACACGCCTTTCTTAAAAGAGAGGCACACAAATACAATATTTTATCGGTGATGAAATCCAACATTGTCTTTGTACACGCCTTTCTTAAAAGAGAGGCACACAAATACAATATTTTATCGGTGATGAAATCCAACATTGTCTTTGTACACGCCTTTCTTAAAAGAGAGGCACACAAATACAATATTTTATCGGTGATGAAATCCAACATTGTCTTTGTACACGCCTTTCTTAAAAGAGAGGCACACAAATACAATATTTTATCGGTGATGAAATCCAACATTGTCTTTGTACACGCCTTTCTTAAAAGAGAGGCACACAAATACAATATTTTATCGGTGATGAAATCCAACATTGTCTTTGTACACGCCTTTCTTAAAAGAGAGGCACACAAATACAATATTTTATCGGTGATGAAATCCAACATTGTCTTTGTACACGCCTTTCTTAAAAGAGAGGCACACAAATACAATATTTTATCGGTGATGAAATCCAACATTGTCTTTGTACACGCCTTTCTTAAAAGAGAGGCACACAAATACAATATTTTATCGGTGATGAAATCCAACATTGTCTTTGTACACGCCTTTCTTAAAAGAGAGGCACACAAATACAATATTTTATCGGTGATGAAATCCAACATTGTCTTTGTACACGCCTTTCTTAAAAGAGAGGCACACAAATACAATATTTTATCGGTGATGAAATCCAACATTGTCTTTGTACACGCCTTTCTTAAAAGAGAGGCACACAAATACAATATTTTATCGGTGATGAAATCCAACATTGTCTTTGTACACGCCTTTCTTAAAAGAGAGGCACACAAATACAATATTTTATCGGTGATGAAATCCAACATTGTCTTTGTACACGCCTTTCTTAAAAGAGAGGCACACAAATACAATATTTTATCGGTGATGAAATCCAACATTGTCTTTGTACACGCCTTTCTTAAAAGAGAGGCACACAAATACAATATTTTATCGGTGATGAAATCCAACATTGTCTTTGTACACGCCTTTCTTAAAAGAGAGGCACACAAATACAATATTTTATCGGTGATGAAATCCAACATTGTCTTTGTACACGCCTTTCTTAAAAGAGAGGCACACAAATACAATATTTTATCGGTGATGAAATCCAACATTGTCTTTGTACACGCCTTTCTTAAAAGAGAGGCACACAAATACAATATTTTATCGGTGATGAAATCCAACATTGTCTTTGTACACGCCTTTCTTAAAAGAGAGGCACACAAATACAATATTTTATCGGTGATGAAATCCAACATTGTCTTTGTACACGCCTTTCTTAAAAGAGAGGCACACAAATACAATATTTTATCGGTGATGAAATCCAACATTGTCTTTGTACACGCCTTTCTTAAAAGAGAGGCACACAAATACAATATTTTATCGGTGATGAAATCCAACATTGTCTTTGTACACGCCTTTCTTAAAAGAGAGGCACACAAATACAATATTTTATCGGTGATGAAATCCAACATTGTCTTTGTACACGCCTTTCTTAAAAGAGAGGCACACAAATACAATATTTTATCGGTGATGAAATCCAACATTGTCTTTGTACACGCCTTTCTTAAAAGAGAGGCACACAAATACAATATTTTATCGGTGATGAAATCCAACATTGTCTTTGTACACGCCTTTCTTAAAAGAGAGGCACACAAATACAATATTTTATCGGTGATGAAATCCAACATTGTCTTTGTACACGCCTTTCTTAAAAGAGAGGCACACAAATACAATATTTTATCGGTGATGAAATCCAACATTGTCTTTGTACACGCCTTTCTTAAAAGAGAGGCACACAAATACAATATTTTATCGGTGATGAAATCCAACATTGTCTTTGTACACGCCTTTCTTAAAAGAGAGGCACACAAATACAATATTTTATCGGTGATGAAATCCAACATTGTCTTTGTACACGCCTTTCTTAAAAGAGAGGCACACAAATACAATATTTTATCGGTGATGAAATCCAACATTGTCTTTGTACACGCCTTTCTTAAAAGAGAGGCACACAAATACAATATTTTATCGGTGATGAAATCCAACATTGTCTTTGTACACGCCTTTCTTAAAAGAGAGGCACACAAATACAATATTTTATCGGTGATGAAATCCAACATTGTCTTTGTACACGCCTTTCTTAAAAGAGAGGCACACAAATACAATATTTTATCGGTGATGAAATCCAACATTGTCTTTGTACACGCCTTTCTTAAAAGAGAGGCACACAAATACAATATTTTATCGGTGATGAAATCCAACATTGTCTTTGTACACGCCTTTCTTAAAAGAGAGGCACACAAATACAATATTTTATCGGTGATGAAATCCAACATTGTCTTTGTACACGCCTTTCTTAAAAGAGAGGCACACAAATACAATATTTTATCGGTGATGAAATCCAACATTGTCTTTGTACACGCCTTTCTTAAAAGAGAGGCACACAAATACAATATTTTATCGGTGATGAAATCCAACATTGTCTTTGTACACGCCTTTCTTAAAAGAGAGGCACACAAATACAATATTTTATCGGTGATGAAATCCAACATTGTCTTTGTACACGCCTTTCTTAAAAGAGAGGCACACAAATACAATATTTTATCGGTGATGAAATCCAACATTGTCTTTGTACACGCCTTTCTTAAAAGAGAGGCACACAAATACAATATTTTATCGGTGATGAAATCCAACATTGTCTTTGTACACGCCTTTCTTAAAAGAGAGGCACACAAATACAATATTTTATCGGTGATGAAATCCAACATTGTCTTTGTACACGCCTTTCTTAAAAGAGAGGCACACAAATACAATATTTTATCGGTGATGAAATCCAACATTGTCTTTGTACACGCCTTTCTTAAAAGAGAGGCACACAAATACAATATTTTATCGGTGATGAAATCCAACATTGTCTTTGTACACGCCTTTCTTGAAAGAATTGTAAATATAATCTTTAATTAAATGAAGACAATATTAGCGAAACTCAATCGAAATCTGGAGACAGAAAAATCAGAAAAGATATTGGCTCCGCTGGGACTCGAACCCAGAACCCTTTTCTTACATGGAAACAGCTCTACCGATTAAGCTACGGAACCCATATTAATTCGGTCACTTTTAACTGTATCATACTTCGACTAAGAACTACCAACATTATCTTCATTTACTTAACGCACATATTATTGGCTGCTATCTTTATATAAGTTTTATAAGCTGTTTCCATGTAAGAAAAGGGTTCTGGGTTCGAGTCCCAGCGGAGCCAATATCTTTTCTGATTTTTCTGTCTCCAGATTTCGATTGAGTTTCGCTAATATTGTCTTCATTTAATTAAATATTATAACTTGAGATTTTACTCATATAGACAAGAAGATCCAAGAAGAGCCGAGAATAGGCAAGAAGAAAGAACCCATAAATAAAGGATTTAAAAAAAAATCGTAATGCTCAACCCATTCCTTTATTCCTGCCCAGCCTAAATTCCAATATTGGCTTATTAGGTTGCCATGTATACCGGTCGATTAAACTCCAACCTCCTTCCTATCCTCAGAGCACGTGTTCCTAGTCCTAACAAATCAGTGCCCCCTGGTGTACCGGTCTCACCGGGACAGGAGTACTCCTGGCTGGGGTGGTACAATCGTATCGTATCGTATCGTATAACTTGAGATTTTACTCATAAAGTTTAAAAAATTAATAATAAAAGTAAATATAATCGCTAATATTTTCAAGCATAATTGTAAATGTGTTTCTAAAATAATTAAATTGGCGTCATCTGTGAACGCGTAGATTACGTATGTTCCTTTTAACCTTAATGGTATGATAATAATTCAATGTCAGGTTCTCCCACTTAAAAGTGAAAGGTTTTTATGTGAACTCTTCAGCCATTCAACTTGACGTTATCACGACTTTGATAATATAGTCTCTTGGTTATCTTGTCTCAAGTTTATCTAAAAATCTAAACGATGCACTATGGTAATAATTTGTGTTGATGATAAAATTAATAATAAAATCCAACATTAATTATACTAAAATTCTTGAGCATCTCATCAGTGGCGGACTAATGGGGGAGCGGAAGGGGCGGCCCACTGGTATTTGGCAACATCTAAACGCCTCCATGTTCCCTTGATCAAATCCTAAACAAGGATTTAAGGCACCAGGATAAATACAGCATTTTATGTGAAACTGTTTAAAACAGTTTGTATGTTGAATTATCGTTCAGCAAAACTTCGAATGAGTTTTTCTCGAAACATTTTTCAATGTTGTTATATTAAAAAAAAACTGTACATCCGATTTGCATGCACCAAGTCTTACACTGTTCGAAAATCCAGTGTCTATAGCACCTTCTTCTTCTTCTTGTGCCCTGTCTGTTCAACGGACGTTGGCTATCATGTTGGCTATGCGGACTTCGTTTACTGCGGCCCGGATCAGCTCTACGTTAGACTGGCCAAACCACTGTCTCAGGTTTTTCAACCATGAGGTTCTCCTTCTTCCAGGGCCCCGTCTTCCGGCAATCTTTCCCTGCATTATGAGATGCAAGATCTTATACTTCTCTGGATGTCTCATCACATGTCCATGGCACCACGTAGGGGAATTTTGATATCTAAAAAAAAGAAAAAATGGCGAACCAGCGAATTTTATTTTCAATTTTTTATGGAAAATTTTCATCATTCACAAAAAAAATATAGAATCCCTTTATAAAAAAATCCTGCTTGGTGCCAGTGACTGAATTTTAGAACAGTTTAAGACTTGGTCCATGCAAATCAGATGTATAGTTTTTCTAATATGTTGTCAAGCAGGTTGAAAAACGTAGTTTCGAGAAAAACGCGTTCAAAGTTTTGCTGAAGGATAATTCAACATGCAAGCAAACTGTTTAAAACGGTTTCATATAAAATGTTGTATCTCCGTCAATTTTACGAATTTCCTTAAAACATTGGGTGAGAGCATTATTTACAAATGCATCTATCAGAAAATGATAGACAAAAAAATGACGTTTTTTTACAGGATCCTGCTGCCTTAAAGCCTTGTTTAGGATTTGATAAAGGGAAGATGGAGGCGTTTGGAGGCCCCAGGACCAGAGGCCCGTGTGAACTGAATAAAAAGCTTGTTAAATTACGTCGATTACGGGGTTCATTCAGCTTTACCGCCCGGGCCTCTTACGGGCTTAGTCCGCCACTGCTTCTCATCTATTTACCTTTATAATCTTGAATCGATAGATACAAAAACTATTAAATTTAAATTTCCGGTACTGAACGTACAACCGGATCTCTTTACGTTCAAAACATTCAACACGCGGCTTTTCCAATTAATATACGACGCGTAGAAAATATTAAAAATAATCCTAAATTTTTCTTTGTGTTACGTTAAAACCGGTTTAATACCGCAGTGTAATTTTTCATACAATTTTTAATTAAAAAATATCATCGTGTATGTTTTGATTCTGTTCACATTTCTGTTGAATTTTTAATAAATTTAAAGGCATGGGAAAGAATTTGTAAATGCTGTACCTACGCATGTGGATTGGTAGGGGTCACCGAGGTTTACGTGGAAGATTTAATAGGTTTTCTACAGTCGAACATTAACTTGTAAGCATAAATTATATTAAACTAGCCAAAGTCCCCGGCATTGCTCGGGCTTTTCACTCACAAGAGTTTTTGAAATCAGATGCAGTTAGCAATTTTCTTCTTATTTTGAACGTCAAGTATGTAAATTTTTTTACATGAACTCCACACGGGAGGCTCTGAGGTAAATAATTTCCTTCGGGGCAAGTATCATCTTTGGGTTTGCTGTGTGGAGAGTCTTTTTGTGGAATGGAAGGAATGGACCTAGGTCTAGAAGAGACTCATTTTATAATAGGGAGGAAACACAGAGGACGGCAAATCGTTCCATAACCGAGCTGAACTCAGAACGAGTCGTAGAAAAGAGCCGTTCTCATGTGACAAGTGTCAAATGTTTGGCATGTTTCCCGACTGTGTACCGGTGCCGACTGAATCAATGACGCCAATTTCCTCTATTGAAAAACCGGTAGAACAATGACACTATTCCTACCAGACGATGGTTTTTTTTCAGGTATTTTAGGGCTCCAGAACAGGGATGACTGGCGATCAAGGAGAATCGATATTCTGCTGAGAGATGTGAGGAAATAGATGGGTTTCGTTTTCAAAATCTCAAGTAGAGAGTAACCTTCCACTTCCTTTGAAGATCAAGCGTGCAAAATTTCATCAATGTCGGAATAAAGCTGTAGTTTTGTTAAAAAAGAAAACAAACCAACACCGGGACACTCTTCTTTGTATATATACCCTATGTACATATGTTTGTACATATATGTATAGATGCTCTTCCTATCTGTGGAACTGTTTTCTATTTTGCATACGGTTAATGACAACAACTTACGATTATTGACCTTTAATCTACGGGTGTTTGAACCCTAACTTCTATATATATACTATACAAGAGGCTAGTCGAAAAGCTGGATTGCTGGAGAAAAAATGATTTTGTCCAGGCAATTTTGACAGCTCCAAATTGTTAGGTTATTTTTAATGAGACTGTCATCGGAGTAGAGTCGTAAACCGAGAAGCTTAGTTAACGCGTTTGAAGTTTAGAAATCTGATCTTGTAAAATTAGAAAAACTTATCCTTTGAAGTCAGCTAAATTTATTTTTATTGGTACCTACTCTCATGTCCCTTAATATTTTGGCGTTATGTTTTTTCAGTAAACATTGATAATTCGAATTCAAAAAGAGACTTTAAACATGTAAACATAAATGGATGGAGTATAGTACTTAAGAGTCAGCACAAAACAATGGTTAAAAACAGGACTTCAATGATATTGTATACTACCAATATTCTTACGGGGATTCTGACTTAGACCATCAATACAATAATATTGTTTACCTATCAATTTTCTTATGGGGATTAATTCAATTCAATTTAGCTTGCCGTCTAAATTCTGCTTCATTGATGTTAAACATGTCAATATTCGAAGTGATTCTATTCAACAACAAGGTGGCCCTCCCCACTGGCATAACCATTGGCAAATTAGTTTAGTTAGTTAGTCAAGCCGGGAGATAAAACAGTCTATGTTGTCGATGACGGAGATAACCATCGTGAACGCAGAAACTAATGCTCTGAAACTAATAGTCCAGTTTTCGAACCATCCACGAATCAGCCTGAAGAAATGTGATACAATGGCACATCCCTTCTGACCTGTAGATGGTTCATTCCGAGCATGCCCAAGAGAAAGACGGTAGGATAGTGCCACGGGTAGTAGCCATACTCCCTCAGGTAGAGAAATCTAAAAAATTTCTTCTGAACCTTCTCCAGACATACTGGCTCAGACAATCCTTTCCAAATATCTGACCGATTGCCTTTCGATTAGCTTAAGCGCAACTTAATATTGGGTTTCCATCAATACAATTTCCCAGCAATTGGCCTATTTTCGTTCACTTTGTCGGCGTACGTTTGTTCAGTGGTTTGTGATACATTCCGCTCTTCCTGGATAATAAACAGCCCGCATTGATGGAGCCGACTGTGGCGAAACGTGCATAAGAAGATATACCGAGAAGCTAGAGAAAAGCGCCAACTAACGTGGCGTTTCCTCAATAAACATGCAACCATGTGCTTTGCATTAGAGTCGCCGAGTCGTTATTCACGTTTATTGCATCACCGATAGCCAGGAATTACGCTACCGGCTTTGTTTAAGTTCAGATCATTTCGCTGGACGACCAAAATACTGATTGACGGAAAGTCGTAATCTTGTGTTTAGCTCCGGAGAAAACGGGTAACTAATCTATTGGATTTATGTGCGTTGACACCATTGTCGGGCGACTGAAATAGGGATTGGCGTATCAGTTGTGTAAATAGAATGCTTATTCGTGTTTATTGCATCCAAGATAATTTAGTTTATGTTTGAAGTCGACAACTTTGCGGGTCTTCCTTATACAATATTTTTATTTTTAACTTTTTGGGTAAAACCCAAATTGTAATATTTAATTAAATGAAGACAATATTAGCGAAACTCAATCGAAGATCTGGAGACAGAAAAATTAGAAAAAAATATTGGCACCTCTGGAACACGAATCCAATCTAAGCCAAGCCAATATCTTTTTTTGATTTTTCGGTCTCCATATTTTCGATTGAGTTTCGCTAATATTGTCTTCATTTAATTAAATATTACAATATTTTTTTATTATTTGGCTAAAAGTCTGTAAAAACATAAAAAGGACGTTAAACCTTAACTACAAGACACTCTAATTTTTTTTTTTATTTGTTTATCTTAAAATTGCTACATATTATAATTTTACTGGTCTTCCATTAAAAGCCTTAGCTTGTGGATGGAAGAAGAGTTGACATTTCATATATTATGTACAAATATAGTCACGTGTTTATAACGGTTTGATCTTTAATACTTTTATAAAATCATATTAAAATAGTTTATCACTATTCTGTTTTCGTTTTTTAAAGTCTCTTTAAATAAATAAAATAAAATAAATAAATAAATGTTTATTTCGGTATGTGGGGAGAACAGTGCAATCCCACGCATTCCATAAGGGTTATAATACATATTAGTTAGTTATCTTAAGTAACTGGTAAAAATCACAGCATGGCCGTCATGCCTATCAGCTGATCACAGTTTGTTTAAAAGCTAAAAAGGGCTTAGAATCGGAGTTTAATACGATGGTAATATGATTTTTTTGGATTTAAACACCTTTATAACGTAATATACAAGTCTGAAGATGCCAGTTTTGAGATAAAACAGATGTAAACTGTCATAAATGAAAAAGTAGAATAAGGTATTACAGTGTTTTAATCCCTAAAAAATGGCATATCAAAATGGGCTTCTACATGAATGAATGGTTTCAAAACTAGAAATAACTTAATTACAGTGTTACATTTGCGTATCGGTGAGACAACTGTCCCTGAGTTGATACCCTTTTGACGAACAAAATAACGATCCTTTGACGAAATAGAATCTAAAACTTATATTTATGAGGAATGGACGCTAGTTTATTACAATGATCATTAAATCTATTTCTTATATCGCTGCGATAACGCGAGAGTATATAAACCAAGTTTAGTTCCCAACGTAATATTTAATAGTGACGTCAAATGAATGTGTCAGTAATATTTTAATGGGCTTTTCAGTCACTCACCTCCGAACTGTCAATTAATTGAAAATGGAATGAGAAAAATCATTAGTTGGCATATTCGATGACCCAGTGTTGACTAATGACTCGTTTAAATGTAATTTATTTTTATCATAAAAATTTTTCATGCTCTTTCTGAATAAATAGTCATACGCATTATTTGGACGTGTCCAGTGACTTTTTGATGGCTTGGGCAGTCTGGGCAATCGCCTAGATGCGTTTGGTGTAATATTTGTACAATTGTTGTACAATTTATTAATGAATTCTTAGTAGAAAACATACTTAACTTGCAGGTCACTTCCGATAAGCACACTTTAACTGGACAGTTTGTTCTTGGAGAAGAAACGACTTTGCACACGGAGGACACCTTATTTAAAACACTTGACATTTCATGATTTTACATTTGCTACCCACGTCACTACACGAGTAATTATTTATTTGGAAGACTGAAGAGTTTAGGACTGGAGAATGTATGTACCTATGCGCTACGATACTATAAATAAAATCATAAGTAACACGAATATAATAAATAAAACAAATTTTAAGTAGGTACTGCGCTAAATACACACAATAAATAAAGCACACAACAGTTCATACAAAAACAATACGAGCGTGAATGTGAATGCATGCGATAAATAAAATAAAACATCAATAAATTCAAAATAAAATAGCCCTATAATTTAGAACCAACTTGGTCAAAAATAAATAAATTGAACACATCGTAATTATTTTTTAAATCATGTAAATGGTCACATTAAAAAATTTCATCACTAATTTCGTAAACAAATGTCAATGTAAAAATTATGAATTTAAACCTATCCTGCTGAAAACACAACTAAATCTAGTATTTTATAACATACTGAAGGCAGAGTAAATCGATCCGTCCACGGTGTTTTGGTAAAACCCTTCAAGCCACATATGTGGGAATGTTACTTTTCAGTGGTTTCATGTAGAACCGTCATCGAAGTACAACATGGTAAAATAATTTTGGCCGATTTAGGCATTTTTGATACTAAAAACTAAATTTATGAATAATTTTTTTAATGTTATTTCTAAAAATCTATAGACGAAATTACTTAACCGTCAAATCTTCCGTAATAAAATTATAAATGGAATTACAATATTTTGCATCATTTGAAAAAATAATGACTTTCATATAAATTTCAAGATTTTTTTACGAATTTGTAAATGTTTGTTTTTATCGTTTCCTGTAAAAATTTTATTTTGTTGCTTGAAGGGTTTTACCAAACCACAGTCGATATAATAATAAACAGGTGTCGAAACTATACATACTCGTATATATTATGTGATTGAGAATAGAACTCGCAATTTGATATGGTATCTATTGTGGTAGGTAATTCGCTCTAAAATTCTTCGTGCTAGAATATGTACGTGAAGATAATGATATATTTTATTGTACCTGTACCTGGCCCTATTTCTAGCAATCGATTTGTCTGATAATAATGTCGGCGAGGAGTCTTTGAGTTTGAGTCTTCACCATCATATTATAATAATTACCTTTTCGTATATATTTTTTCCTAACTCCATTTTGAGAGTAGGTATTACTAATTTGCTGTCAGGATTTTTTTTAAATTCATCTGAAAAAATGTTCAAGAAATCTTCACCACCAATCATTCATTACAAATGAAAATCTCCGTGGACAAGAAGGAAAATGAACAAAACACCTTTTGCATCCTATCCTCGGAAACAATTTCTTGCAAATGCATAGAACAAACTTCCACAAGCCATCGATGCTAATAATTACAAATCAATTTATTTAAAGCTCAATTGGATTTTAATTTAGAGAGTAGAAACGATGACTTAAGGCTCGATGACACAGAGCGAGTTTACAAGCTACTATCTACTATGTTTAAAAGCGGGTAACTCGGCGAGTGAGATTGTCGTGATGACACACAAAACTGTCCACTCGCTCAGTAGCGTAGGAAACTGATGTCGCTGCTTCGCCAGTAACAAGAATAACAACGCCTGCGTAAACTAATTCTGTGATGTTTGACAGTCGAAATCAGCTGTTTATTGGCAGCCATCTTGAAAAACATAAATAAACCAATCACGAGCAAGCGTGTAGCGAGTAAAGTTGACGACCTTTCAACTTTTTACATAGATTGTCAACAATCAGTAACACGATGATACTGAGCGAGTTTACTATATAGATAGAGATTTACTATACAGATAGAGAATTTCCCAGATAGTAGCTTGTAAACTCGCTCTGTGCCATCGACGCTTTATTGTAAAAGTAGATATGAGTCACTTTAGCCCCAGCTATAAAACTTTTGATGCCTACCATCAAGATACAGAGGTAACACCCGGATTTCTTAAAGGCACCATTAAAATGCCTTCCTTAAATGTACCACGCGGAATTATTGATGATTATTAATTTCTTGATTACTGTATCTACTTATTTTCACGTTTCCTAGCAGATTTTTTCATTTTAATACCACACAACAGTCCATTGTTGAATGTATAGATCTTCCACCTGAACGTACCACCTGAAAATATGCCACTCTTTAATGTATTTTAATTTGATGTCGTAAAAAAATTGGTACATTTGGGTTTTCCTTATCAGGTTTTGATACTGTGTTATCTGGGTCCCGAGTCAAAGACCTTACCGCTCTGCTACGAAAAGCGTCTCACAACCTGGTATATAAAACACACAATTACCTACCGATTATTTATTGAACTGTTCACCTCCGCATTATACCATACAACCCGCGCGTACCAAAATACCCACGATATCAAATTTATTTAACTGTTTAGGCTAAATTTAGTTAACGGGGCAATAAATCCAATCTTTAAATGACCAGTTTACGCCGCACGTGTGAAGCTGTCTCTTTCTCTTTTTTAACCGAGGTATAGTTTTTAACCCTGGAAGAACCGGCATTTTGACGACTGAGCAATTTAGGAGTTTTTTTGCTTATTATCCATACTTTGTTTGCCATATTGTAAAAGAAAGTTAATCTTATTATTATATTTTCGTAAGTTTATTTATTATACATAGACTAGCAGACCCGGCCAAACGTTGCTGTTTACAAAATCCACACCACTAGGCTGCCAGCTGCCTGAATTGAATATTTAAATTTCTCGGCTTTTCTCTACTATAATAAGCATGTATTATACATATCTTCCCCTTCATAAACCTTCCCCTTGAATCACTCTATCTATTGGTGAAAACCGCATGAAAATCTGTTTCGTAGTTTAAAAGATCTATGCGCACATACATTTTAAGCGACTTCATTTTATACTATGTAATTCAATTCGAGCGATCGCCACAAATTATACAATGTTTGCAATGCAACACTGGATATTTGAAAAGGGAAAATCAAATACCTACTTACTCTAGGACATCTATTTTCCAATTTCTTCCGTAGAACGAATTTCAAAAGTGACTATAGTACAGCCCGCCAGACGTTTTAAATCGCACAAAAATATGTTTTCTTCGAATTTCTCGGCTTTTCTCTAATATAATTTACATGTATTATACATATAAACATTCCTCTTCAATCACTCTATCTATTGGTGAAAACCGTATGAAAATCCGTTGCGTAGTTTAAAAGATTAACGCGCACATACATTTTGAGCGAGCGATGTAAAAAAATCTCATGATTTTCCAAAATTTGAATGATTTTTCCGAAATTTGAATGATTTTCCGCAGTGGGAGGAACATCTGGACATACTGGTCCCGAGATTCCTACCACCCCTCACACCTTTTTCCTTCCCAGAACTTTCTCTCTTTCCTTTCCATAAAAAACCCTCCACACAACATCCCCAAAGATGAAATAGTCCTCCATGGAAATTGTTTTCCTGAAGGCCTCCTTCGCGCAGCTAATGTAAAAAAATCATCAAAATTATTGATAAAGCTGATTGTGCCACATGCTACCTACCACACAAAAGTCGATCTTTTTTTTTTACCTCACAAGGGCGCATAATATGTCAGAAGGTACAGTGTAGACACCGAAACTATACACCCGGTTGGGCAGCGTTGTTGTAGGGGCTGTAGAAAGGGATTTATTGATGTGGATCTTGAAGAGGCAATAACACATTTGTCGAGTAAATTTGTGTGTTTTTATTTATTTTTCGTTATCAGCAACGGCCGGCGTAGTGCAGCTGTAAGGCGCTTGACTCGCATTCCGAAGGTCGCGGGATCGAATCGTGGCAAATACATTTTATTTGATTAATTTGTGTATTTCACAATTTATTCATTTAAAATAATATTTAGTATATTTGCGGCGCGTTCCAGAGTGGAAGATACTCTCAGTATCGCCCTTATTCCGCCCTTATTTTATCGACCACCATTCAGAATTGAAACGTTGCTTAAAATGGCTTTAGCCGTGTTTGGTGACCAGATCTGAATAGTCAGTCAGTTCCCCCACCTTCCTTTTCCCAATCTCCTTCCCGTCCCCACTACCTTCAGCCTCACAACGATGCCGTAGTCCCACTGGCTCCAGACGGGAGCAGTTGGGACTCTTGTGCGGTATTAATGTAAAAAAAAATAGTTAGAAAAAACGTAAGCTGAGCCATTTTTTATACGTTTTTTATGTTTGCATTAAAAAAATATATATTTTAAAAATATGTGCTCATTTCAAATTGAAAGCTTATTTCATCACCTTTCAAAAACAGTTTTTGGTTTTCTTGTGCGTACAGAAGTATTCCATTTATTTGATTTTATTGGAAGGCGGAAATATTTTGATGTTCCTACAAAATAGGCCCGAGGCGTGAGGTGAGTTATAAATAAATGGTATGTCTGTTATCTGTATTTGCTGCGACAATGTTCACATTTCCGCCATTTTAGTGTCATCTCTATTCCATAACCCGGTCATACCAGTGTTAACTTTAGTACCTTTTCACACGGTTTATTCGAGGCTCTGTCCAGCGTGTCGAGCGTGTCCAGTGTGCCCGGCTCAGGTGATGCATTGTTTGTGCGGCGTGTAACACGATCCCCGCAACCCTATTCCAGACTAGTTGGTAAAACAAGTAACTCGGGTAAATTGGAGTTTGCTTTCACAATGAGCAAATAAGTACCGGTTCTGTGAGCATTTATTTTGAGATATCATACGTTAATATTATATTACATACGTACCACCAGACAAGAGTTGAAATAGGACAAGTTGAAATAGGACAAGATCTTCCTCCCCCTCTCATTCCCCTCCCCACTATCTGTAGCCTCACAACATATTTCAATTAAAGAAGCCTTGGTCTCACTGCTTGGGAGCAATTGGGACTTGGGACTCTTGCGCGGTATTCACCTGTTTTAAACCTCTAGAAGTATAGACACGAAACCTAGACTATCGGATGTGTGCTTTCAACAAACAGTGGTGTCACACCCATACTTTTTCTGATATTATCCAATTCCCTTATCCATACATTAACGCTTCTTATTTGCCCCCTTGTGCCCACAATTCTCGTAATTTCATTTTTTATAGTAGCTCCACACAGGAAGCCCTGAGGAAAATAATTCCCCTCAGGGCCGATATCATCTTTGGGGATGCTGTGTGGAAGGTCTTTCTAGGAGAGGAAGGAAAGGAATTTCCGGGAAGGAAAAAGGTATCAGGGGTAGTGGAGGTAATCCACCTCTAAAAAGGTATCAGGGGTAGGTATGATCTGGGAATCTATCCCTCCCACTGCGGTGCAAGGCGATGTAACGATTCCTGGTGGAGAGGTCAAAATGTCTCCCTCAGCCAGATTCTCCTGATCCAGTTAGACCGAATCCGGTCAGACTTAAAATTGTAGGCTGATAAACTATAAGATTTTCAAAATTCCTGAAAAAACTCTCGACTGGATTGCAATATTTAGAGCACAGGCGTCAGATAGGTGTGCTACCCTTTTTCTACCGGTATTGCAATTCACGATGCTCCGAGGAACTAGCGTTATTGATCCCTTCGGCACCGGTGCATAGTCGGGAAACACGCCAAACCCGCGCCCAACATATTATGTAGGTACCTACACGGTTGACATTTGTCACATGACATGGTTCAACAGCTCGACTGTGGAATGATTCTCCGATCTCTGTGTTTCCTTCCTCCTATAACATGGATCTCTTCAAGCCCCATGTTCACTCCTTCCTCCCTCCCTCCTGAAAAAGACCCTCCACACATCAAATCCAAAGATGACATATGTAGGCCCTGAGGGAAATATTTTTTTCCAGGGCCTCCTTTGTGGAATTAATGTTAAAAAAAACGGTGCCTGATATTGATTGCTATGCTAAAATTCTGTTCTAAACAGGTGTCAAATATTCCAAAACCATTAAATTATTCTTTTGTCCAATAAATGTTCTCTAATCTCACTGACACTGTAAAAGATTTGACTTCTAGCATTATAGTATTACAATATAATTATATCCTTCCGAGTCCAACCGCAATATTGAGTCTCTATTGACACGTGCAAGAGGCGTGCAAACAAACAGGCCGCCTATGGGTCCATCGAGGTGGAATAATAGTCAGTTGTAAATAGTGGTTAGATAGATGGAGTGACTGGTATTCGATCAAGTGGCGGGCGGCGGACACAGTTGGGCGGCGGCCGCCCTCTGTACTCTGTGGCCTGTTTTCTGTTCTCGGATTACCCGCTCTGACGCGTTACAGGCGGCTGGGCGGCCCCTGCCCGGCTGGAGCATTGCCCCAGGACAAAAAACTATTACACCGTACGTAGTAATATTTTTTTTTACGTTAAGGCGCGGTATACCCGCTCAAAAAGGAGAAGATGGAAGATATGTAGATACGAATGTTAGAGAGAGCGCCTAATGTTAAAATCGATAATATTTAAGCGAAAATTGTGAAAATGTTTAATAAAACACGACTCGTTTAAAGTAGAGCAAAAATTTCGCGGGGGTTGTCTCGCTTCCAAGTAAATGAGCGCACATTTCACAACTAAAAATAACACATCTACCGGATCTGCGGATCTGCCCTGATGATGGAACTTGCAACGCTGTCCGAAACGTAGGCTAAAGAAGGAGGTAGCGCAACACGGCGTAACACCCCAAAAACAAATAACGAAAATACCTTTGGCCGTGAAAATCTTAAACGTGTCAGAGTGATTAGACTTTTTTAAACGGTGAACTGAGCGACAGCATTGACTTTGTAATTTGGCCCAGGCCCCCAGGCCTTTAGGTACTCTAATCGGCCTTGGATTTGATCTTATGACGCTATTTTGGCTATATGTCTCTAATCTACTGAAGAACACATCCCACCATAATACCAACAGCTGCCATTGTAAATACATTTGCTCAATAAAGACTGCCCAACCATTATTCAACTTTGTCATCAATATCAATTTAAATACCTTTTCGTATGTCAATGTCTTACCTAAAAAAATACGCACGCAAACTTACTGAAATATCAGTCATCCTTACGATGACAATTGCATAACCATAATTTGCGATGATGATGACCATCACAACACACAAAGCGATAATTTCATAATATTATATTATGAAGTGATAAAATCGACATATTTTTTTTCTTCTTGTGACTGAAATCGAACCCGCAAGCTCGTCACTCGTCTAAAACTTAGGATATTAAGCTACGAAGGCTGTCTCCAAGACAATGTGCCTACAATATTTGTAATATAACCGCCTTCCGGCTTGACGACAGTAGATAATATTTTGTCTGGTCTATTTCAGTACAATATTCCAATCAATACGGGCTAATGTCAATCCACCCCCTCGGAAAGTACGGATGATATATCATTATTCTTGGAAAGTTTATGAGTCGCATCATCCCCAAGTCTTTGTGTTAAGGAATGTTTCCCTTTAAGGTCACCGGCGATATTTTCAAACCATGGCTAATGGAAAACGGTCAAAATAAATCGAATAGATTCCAATAATGTCACTAAGTAAAATATTTTTATTCTGGTTGAACGACAACAAGGCTGTTGAACTCTGGTTAATTCTGAATTAATGTATCTGTGTGCATTTATGCGTGGAAATTCTTTTTTAACTTTGTATTCTGAATCGTGTCAGAATAACATAACAGTAAAATTTAAAAAAAAATGAAGTAACCCCTTCAGTCACCATACACGAAGATAAGGAAATCAATGAAGAGGAAATTGAAGTCTACCAACATAAAGATGAGGAAATTAACAAACACGGTTGCCGGATGTGGAGAGATGCCGGTGTCGGATGTGGTTGAGGGTGACCTTTTCACCTCTCCAACAGGATTCTCTCGAACAATTAACTTTCACCGTAATCCAATACGTACGTCACTGCGGAACACAACACATCGACCCCAAAATTCCTATCCTTCCGACCTCATCTTCAGAAGACGAAATCATTATGTAACAACAACATACATCACGCCTCGGAACAGGAATCCACAGTGAAGAGGACTGTGAATAAACTACTTACCACGTATGTATTTTAAATGGTGACATAAAATAATAATAGAAGACAGGGGTATGTGTCAAAACAGAGTTGTGTGGCTGCCCATCATCTCTGCCTTCCCGTGAGAAGAAACGGCGTGGTGATAAGTTAGTATTATATCATAGTTAGGCGCCATGTGCCACAAACGGCCGCAGTGTGTCGTAATTGCAATTATAATTAGTATAGTTAATGCATCAGCGGCCTCTGCGAATGCAAGCAACTAGTCATTGCACAGAATTACAGAACTTCTCCTCCGGTGCAGCTAGTATTAGGTTTATGTATGAAAGTGAATTACGGGTCACTCGCTCTTGCTGCAGCCATATAAATGATAGACTTAATGCGGTTATGTGTGCAGGGGTCCGAAACATTCAGTGTGCGAACACAAACCTTGCTTATTTCTTGACTGTGCATTTGTTGTTAATTTTTTTTTTTTTTTAAGTTTACAGTCTTACTTTTTTTTCACTATATCTCTACATAATATGAATTAAAGTCCTCCGCCGCGTCTGTCTGTCTGTTCGCGATAAACTCAAAAAATACTGAACGGATTTTCATGCGTTTTTTCACCAATATATAGAGTGATTCATGAGGAAGGTTTAAGTATATAATTTGTCAAGGTTTTGTGTAAATTGATTGAAATTTATAATATATAAAGGAGAATGTCTGTATGTGGTGGACGAGTGGGCTGGCAAGCGGGCGGTGTGGATTTGATTTGTATGCAAATTTACAGATGGCCTTGTAAGTTAATTTATCAAAGGTTGGGTAACCATCCAGTGGATGTCGTTATGTTTCGTTAGCCACAGCAATGCGTGGCCGGGTCAGCTAGTTTTATTCATAATTTAATAGGTATTATAAAATCAATTATCTGGAGAATATGATTAATTTTTATTTTAGCCCCGTCAAATTTCTCTCCAAAGATAAACGATTGACGCACCTAAAAATGATTTATTAGATTTAGCAAAATATTTGTTTTGGGTGTATGAATATTTAAGGTCAAACCAATGAGCATTTAGTTCTGTAACATGTTTAGTTTGGAATGTTTAAGATTTTTTCTGTCTAGAGAAAATATGCAAGATGGATTGCCATGCTTATTCTGTCCCAAGAAACCTGCCCATATGAATTTTTATATTATTGACTGTGGTTTGTATAGATACTAACTGATGAACAATCAACAAAATCTGTGGCCCGGTGTACTACCGGTAGAACCAGAAAACGAGTGCATCTGACCGGGTGGTACATATCGTATCATATTTAATAACGAACCTCAATGCAAAGTAAAACTTTAAATTTTTTTTTTAAATTTTTTTTTATTATTATTAAGTTAAAAGAAACATAATATTTCGCTTTCTTAACTTAAATACAGAGCTTATAGTACAGTAGTAAGAAGTAATATTTTTAATTTTGTTCCAACATTTTGAGTTTAAATAGTTTTTTTTTAAATGTTTTTATATTATTTTCCGTTTTTAGGTTATCTGGAAGGAGATTATATATATGAACTCCCTCGTGACCAATACTTCTCTTGCCACTTTCAGTCTTGACAGTATTTGTGTACAATTTATTGTGTTGTCTAGTATAATGTTCGTGTACTGTTGTTTTTATAAATGTTGTGTTTGTATGTATAAGTCCATTTTGTATTTTGTAGATTAAAAGACATATATTATATTCGTACAATGTTCTTATTTTCAAAAGGTTCATTTCCTGGTATAGTTTATTTGTGGGAGTGTCTGGTTTATGGTTAATAGAAAAACTCTATTTTGATTAATATTTTGTGCTGCTGGTTGAAAGGCCCCGAATTTCGTAGTCTCCGTGTCTGCCACTCAACAAGAGCCATCTGCGCTCCGAATAATGGGCCTTAACACATTTTTTTTAATTAATTTGGCATTTCGTCTGTCTGTAAATTTGTTTGTACATTCCGTTTCTGTTTGTTGGATACTGCATTTTTATCCCGCCAGGGTTTGCAAGAGCTTAGAACCTTCTACGATCTGTCAAATTGGAATAATTAATACTATTCCAATTTGAGTTTCGTTTTCAGATAATGACGTTTCTTTGAACAACTTTTATATGGGTACCGTCGCCCCGGGAACCATTCATTGGATAACCAACACTCTGCCATAGGTCACCCCAAGTGGTGCGCTGCGTTTCGTGACTTAGCAGGGGTGCCCGGGTTCATAGGGTGAGGTTTGGCGGCAGATAAGTCTGCCCACCAGATGCATGGCAGGCCGGATCGGGAGAGAATGGTTGAGGAAGTCTTTGACTTCTCCAGCCGTACTCTCTCGGAATATCGCCTTACAACGCAGTGGGAGTGATGGATTCATACGTATGTCACTCCTGGACACATTGACCCCCAGATTCCTACCCACCCCTCCTACCCTTACCCTTTTCCCTTCGCAGAACATCCTTCCTCTCCTAAAAAGACCCTCCCCACAGCATCCCCAAAGATGACATAGGCCCTGAGGGGAATTATTTTCTTCAGGGCCTCCTGTGTGGAGCTAATGTAAAAAAAATGTATAATTGCAAATGCGAAATAGAAAAAAAAATTACAGGTAGGTATTAAGGTACCTACTAACAAATCTTGTGATGTCAGAGGATAATTTGGTTTTTACTTATTAAATAAGAGAAAATTATAAACACTTTTTTGGACGTGAGGTCTTCTACTCTTGAATATTATTAAATTTTATTGTATAACTCCACTTTGCTGATTAAACATTATATCTTGCTGGTTGGCGATCACTGAATTACGTACAACCTAGTCTCTAAGAGCATTAAGCGCAACATTCACATACGGATATGCTCGGCGGATCGGTCTGCCCGTGCATTTCTGCGCCGGCAGGCTCGGCGAGCCTTTTCTGCCCATGTGTTTCTAAGCCGGACAGGCTCGGCGCGGCGGACAAATCGGACGAGCATATCCGGCGAGCAAGTCCGTAAGTGAATGTTGCGCTCATTATTGTATTGAATTAGACTGATTAGAGTATTACAGCCATCTGCGGTCGCACGCGCGTTCTCGGCTCAAACTGCAGCCCGTCATAATCAGGCCTCGTAACTTATAATTTCCTCAAACGATTCAATTTACTACGACCAAGTATTATTTATTTGGACTATTAAATTGATTACTTCTACTTTGTAGCTCCTAGTCTCAACTTATATCAACTGTAAATGCAAGATGAAATATTGTTCAACCTTTTTAAGGATTTCTTTCTTTTAAACTTTCAGTCTTTCGCCTTTCCAGCACAATAATGTGAATATTATTTTATTGATGGAAAACGGCCATTATACATTTATGGGTGAGGTTTGTCTAGGTTTTGGAGGCGGATGACCAGGACATACTGAACCCCAGATTCCTACCCACCCCTTAAACCCTTTTCCTTCCCAGAACTCTCCTCTCCTTCCTTTCCTTAAAAAAAACCCTCCACACAGCATCCTCAAAGATGACATAGGCCCTGAGGGAAATTATTTTCCTCATGGCCTCCTGTGTGGAGCTCATGTAAAAAAAAATATATTTATTGATACCTACTTTATTTACTTGTATTACTATTTACTATCCAAATTTGCTTTATTATGAACAATGACGGTCTCCGTGGTCCGTAGGTAAGACTCGCCTCACAATCGATCCCGGTGTGTGCAATTAAATTTTATTTATTTAATTTGTGGTATTTCACAATTAATTAATTAGTTTTTGAAATCGCTTTAGCCGTATTTGATGACCATATCTGAATAGCCAGGTACTTCCCCACTTTCCTTTTCCACGTCTCCTTCCCCTCCCCACTACCTTCAGCCTCACAACATACCCCAATTGGGGATGCTATAGTCTCACTGGCTCCAGACGGGAGCAGTTGGGGACTCTTGTGCGGTATTTACATAAAAACTATTTGACATCTGTTCAAAGACAAAGAACCCTACAAAACAGAGAATCTATTGTCACGATCATTTTCCCAGTAAATCGTTTTAACCGGTAATAAATCATTTTAGTCACCTTATAAATTGAAATTGGGTATAAACAGAATCCTATAAATAAGTCGTCTCAAAGTGTTCTAACCACGGTTTGAAAACGGCCCGAAAAAGCCGAAAAAACTGCCACAATAATAAAAAACTAAAATACTCGCAGAGCTTAATAACATTATTAAATTTTATTTAAAAAAAAAATTAAATTGAGTTCTACGAATTAAACACAAAACCATTAATGAACACTTTTCTTCAACGTGGAACAAAACAATAGTAATATGGCGTCTTGTCTTGTTTGACAGATTATAATAATTATAATTACTTCAAAGCTCCATAGCCCGCGATGCAAGTGACCTGGCGATCTGAAAACAATTACTTTGAATGGTTATTTCCTTTTGGGGTATTATGCCGTGTTGCGCTACCTCCTCCTTTAGCCAACGTTTCGGACAGCGTTACAGTGTCCATCATCAGGGCAGATGTTTTGCCCTGATGATGGACACTGTAACGCTGTCCGAAACGTTGGCTAAAGGAGGAGGTAGCGCAACACGGCATAATACCCCAAAAGGAAATAACCATAAAATTTTTGGCCGTGAAAATCTAAAATCAATTACTTTGAAATTCTCAGACAGACGCCAAAACTAATTGTTCAAAAAATGTTGTTCCAGCGTAAGTTTGTGGTTTTTTTTTTATTTTTGAGTAATCAGTGTTTCGGGACCAGCTTCTAATATTTCAAAGAAGAGCCAATTTGGCCTTTCGATATATCAGTAGTATATCGTCTACGTATTTCGGAAAATAGTGTAATAAAATTGTAGATTTTTCCTTTTTCTAACGTCAAAGGCGGAAATGTCGACGCCTGTCGTCAGTTAATTAGGCAGCACTTCCCTTCTTTTACTGTCAATATTATTTCGTACCGGAATAAACATCCGAGAAGAATAAAGCTCGCCTTTCATATTATTATTTTTTGATACATTAAATTTACATATTTGATTTTATTGTTTAACGACTCTTTCCTTTTGATGTGTTTTATGTATTTATATCCCTAAAATTGATACTTGAATAGGTTCTGTATTATTTGTTACTTTGAGAAGTGTAATGTCAAATTTGATTGCACAGTTTATTTGATCAAAAGCTCTCATATTACTTTTTGAAATCTTTCGATTAACGTTACCACTTTCTCATTTACATTATGAACTAAAGAGCTTCGAAATATAATTTTTTTGTCAAATAATAAAAATATTGTTCAATTTACGATTGTTCCAATAAGAAAAATAAGTAAAATAAATTAAACAATTTTACTTGTTTGTACACTTATATATTTGAGTAAAGCCGACCGGTTTCGGAACGACCGTTCCTTCTTCTTCAAAAGTCTCCCTTCTAATATTGAACCAGCTTTTTATACAAAAAATAATATCGGTAATTTTTTGAGAAATACTAAAGATAAAGACCATAAATTGACCAATTCCGGAATATATAAACTCTAATGTAATGATTGTCCTTCATTTTATATTGGAAAAACCACTCGTAATTTTGAAATCAGAATCAAAGAACATTTAAGGTGTCTTAATAATAATAATTTTTCTGAGTTCGCTAACCATATCATTGAAAATAACCATAGTTTTGAAAAAAATACGGGGTTAAATATTTTTCATATAAATCATAAAGGAAAACGCTTATATAACTTAGAAGCCTTGGAAAAAAATCCCTTAAAATAATGAATCTATTTATCAACAAACAAAAAATATTGTCTTACAGCCCAATCAGGGATATGTTCCCCCACCCACCCACTCTTCATTAATACCCAGCAACGGCCCTATCATAATAATACATTGTTCCCATCCACTATTTTGTAACTGTCGAATCAGTATACGTTTTGCCCTGAAGAAGGAACGGTCGTTCCGAAACCGGTCAGCTTTACTCAAATATATAAGTGGTTCAAACAAAGTAAAATTGTTTCATTTATCTCTAATGGATAATCACAAAGTTATAGCTACATTCAAAAGTAGAAAAATGAGTGTTTAAAACCGCTTAAATTTATTGTGTAATGCAAAACTAACTAACTAAGGGAACGTACCCATACTACGTGACCAACTTTTTGCAATTTTTAACCCCCCCCCCCCCCCCCCCCCGGTGACCAAAATCCTAAGCAACCCGCCGCTCATTTGTATGGAGCGTGACATTTTGAAGACCCCCCCCCCCTAAACGTGTCACGTAGTATGGGTACGTTCCCTAACCATCAAGACTTTTCTCCGCTGGGTAGGCAGATATGATGAATTGCCAAACAACTGGTCTTGGCACACACTCGATTTATTCACTTTCATATACCGTCTCACATACCCTTCTGTTATTCTGACTCTTGAAATGGTCCTACTCGTTAGTTAAATAAAGAAAGCGGATAAATGAAGAAAGGAGTGTAACGTAGGTTTTACAACATCTCTTTTTTCAGCCCGATTCCATTTAGAGACCAAAGTCAAAAATTTTCGCTTTACGCGATCGCTATTTTCATATCTAGGATTTCAGTTGGCATCACAGCAAACGGCATGGTTCATGTGTTGTTTGCAGTGATGACAATTGAAATCGTAGATATGAAAGTGGAGATGAAAATAGCGATCGCGTAAAGCGAAAACTTTTGACTTTGGACTCTAAGTGGAATCGGGCTGAAAAAAGAGATGGTGTAAAACCTACGTTACACTCCTTTCTTCATTTATCCGCTTTACATGCCCAAACCAACTGAGGGTCCATTTATTTATATTACTCATTACGCCATCGGCGTTGCATTATTTGCGAATCTCTACATTTTTGTATTACCATATGTACGTCTCAGGGATCTCAAATCTATAGCATTCAGTCTCCTTTCTCTGCTAGCTTCGCTTCTTTGGGCAATTTTTTGTTACATCTTGCATTTTTACCTACTTACCTGCATTTACCTTTCTACTAATATCCCTATCAGCCTTTCCATCTCTCGTAAACGTACATAAAATGTAAGATTTTGTGAAGTTAATATTATAAAGTAAACTCCGAATCACGGGCGAAACCGGGTAGTAAAAGTAGTGCAGTGCATAGTTAGCATTCTACTCCTAAAGTATCAAACCATATTAAATTAAGACTAGTTCGATGTACGATTACTAATATAAACCGAATACCTACTACAAAGCGTGGATCGAATAAATTATCTCTTAACAATTTACACCTGTGCCCTCAGTCCATTATGAACAGCATTTTTTAATCCAACGTGTTTATAATGCAATATTCTTTCACCCCAATCCGCCCCGGGGCGATAAAACTCCCCTGCTTTTTATCCACGAATTAAAATGTTCCCTTTTGCGTCAAATAATTAAATTTGGAACAATCATATTAGCGAAACTCAATCAAAAATCTGAAAAAGTTATGTCACATCTGGGACTCCCAGGACCTGCGCCTTGCCGGGGCGCAACTCTATCAATTGAGCTAATAGTCATATTATGTCCTTATCCAAATTCAACTATCCAAGGTCAAATTTAACTTCGACTAAGAACTACCAACATTATCTTCATTTTCTTAACGCATATTTTTATTAGCTGCTATCTTTATTTGCAAGATTCAAACCCGATCTGAATGCTATCTAGACAGTGTCTTGTCCTGGGTATAGTCCTGGGTTCGAGTCCCAGATGTGACCTATTTTTTTCTAATTTTTCTGCTAAAGACGTAAAGATAACAGAGAGACATACATTTAATGTATATATGTAATGTACAACGATTGCTTCTAGATTATCTCTTGTACTTAATTAAGATGAATTACTTTGGTAATGCATTGTTTCGGTTGTTCGTAATATACTGAAATGGTTTTTAATTATGACGGATACCGGTTTTCAAATTATGCGTCCTCATTCCTCATCGTCTGTATCTGACAACTGACAATCCATTGCGGATTATGCCATCTCGTACGCCAACAATGTTACGCCATACAAACGCGAGAATGCGACGATATGTGAGTATGAATGTGAATGAAGTTAGTAAAGTGTGTGCCAAGACATAGATGTCTGGCGTTCCATCATCTCTAGTTACTTGGTTAATCTATACATGAAACTAAAGTCTAGCGACTGGACATTACAATATTGTGCATATTTTAGCATTAGTACACGTGAATTAGGGTTTGATAAATGACAACATTTCCACATCCACGAAAATTAGCTCATACATTCTTCTTGGTTACAGAAATGAGGATCTGCCATAGACATATGAATATTATACCCCATACCGTTTCCATTGGAACCGGCCGGGGTTGGGTATGGCTTCGCGTGAATCTAAAAAATGTGACGTCATCATTTTCTGCGAGCCAGCGTCGAGCGCTCATAGCTGCATTTTACGAAATAACACCCCAAAAAACATGGTTTGTGTTTTGAAAACGTGTAAATAATATATACTATCACTCGAGATACTTGGCGTGTGCTCGTCGATGTTTACTGGGGTAAGTAAATTATGAAACATTTGTAAAAGTGTCCCTAACTAAATACGACAACAAAATATTGGAGTCTGCAAATAGGCGAGCTTTACTTTGCCGTATTTAGACTTCGCAAATTTGTTCATTACGCGGCGAGCAATTCGCGTTCCCATGTAAAAAGGTCTATTCATTCAAAAGCAGAGTCTTTTAAGAACTAAATGATGATATTATAATGCGAGATGCCTATATATTGTCATATTGAGTTATTGACAAATCGCATATCTCCAATGTTATCTTCCCGCTCTGCGCCCCGCTGTAGTTGTCTACCTCTCACCTCTATGTTCTGGTCTAGTAATATTCATATGACTATGGGATCTGCAGAGTATACCCAAAATAAAGCCATGGAACACCCCATATGGGGTTAACTCTCGTTATTTTCATGTGCCTTATCTAATCTGTTTTATTTTACCAAATGTTGGTCCTATCGACTTGGGAGTGGTCTCTTTCAATTCAGGACATTTGAAAACATGTAAACGATACCCCACTCGACCTCGTTTATATTTTGCATAAATTCCTCCCCTGCAGTTCTTCATTTATACTGCCAAGATGAATGTATGACCAAAGTTTCATGGATGCACGCATGTAATGTATTTTGTGCATATCGATACTTTTTATCGTTGACCGGACAACTCAACAATCACTTCTTTATCACCTCTTTGAAAAGTCATTAAAAGTGATGAAAAAAAAACTTGGTTAAATAGGTTACGTTAGGTTAGGTCGGGCTATTTAAAAAAAAAACATCACGTTGAATCACATCACATAAAGGAGAGTCCGGCTGGATAGGGCAAAGGGTCTCCCTCAACCGACCTCCAGTTGGTGGGTAGACGTATCCGCCGCCAAGACTTGGAGAAACTGCACCCCGTGAACCCAGGCACCCCTGTAAGTCACCAAATGTAGCGCACTACTTGGGATGGGATAACTGGGGTGGCAGTACCTATACCCGCCTCTCAAAATGTGTTATGTGTATCAATGGCGGTTAAAGCCATTTTAAGCTACGTTTCGCGCGTTTTAAAATATTTTGTATGCTCTTACGATTGCCTCTCATGCAGTGCTGCAGAGTTACGCAATGAACTTTAAACTTCACGCCCGTCCTCGGCGATGCCACATTATCGGTTCACGTGGAAACGGCGCAGTGGGTTGACCTAGTTGCTGAGGGCGGTGATATTAGGTCGGGAGCCGCCCCCGCCCCCGCCCCTGCCCTTAGTGCTTACTGCCCGCTGCCGGCATGTCCTTCCCGTTATTTCACTTTCAGCGGATATTAAAAGCTAGTGATTTGCGGTTTTTGCCAAGTATCCGCAGCACTTGCAGATTTCAAAATCCACATTTCGTCGAAAGTTGTTCTTACGATCGTGCAGGGCGGTTACAATGAAAAAGATTAATTATTTTCCGTACCAGCTTTTTTAAATTATAACTCAATATCGAATTTATTTCAATCCAAATTAGCTTTAATTTATACCTTCATCCAAAAATGCTGAAAGGCGTGATGATAAAACTATTAAAATAATGTACTTTTTGTAATTGTTTTTTTATTATAAGTATTTATCATTTTTCAATAATGTCTAAATTTATTAGGAATGTTAAAAAAATCTGAAATATATTAGTTTGTAAGTGCGCAAATAAATATACAAATGGACCAATTTTCGTCAAGAAACACATGTACGTACATATATTTTAATGATTTTATTGAAACTAAAATTAAAATTCTAAAACATGCGTTTGCTAGATAATTTATTGATTTATTTTACTGTATGATTATATTATTTGAAATGGGTGTGGTATAATACAAAATCTTTTTTGAAAGTTTTGATAAATCTCCCAACGACCTATGGAATAAATAACCTTATTATACTAAAAATTAAAAAATTTTCTCAAAATTTATTACTTGCGAATGCTAGATAAAAGAACAATCTTTCGAAATCCATTTATAGTTTTTTGTGGAAAAGAGTCAATACGTCTAAAATCTTTTTTGAAAATGACGTATTTCCGGTTTTCTCTGGTAATGCCCTCTTAAAGCTTTTTCCTTACCGACACAAATACTTATGGACACCCGAGAATATTGGATAGATACACTTATCTGTGCAATCTGCTTGCTAATGTAAGTATTGTGGATATATGTACATTAAGACAATTGATTAAAATAGTAGTTCAGTTGGTTGACAAACTCGTAAATCTGAAAATGTTTAGCACATTTAGGAGGATTGTTTTTTCTTTGCATAATAATTTCTCCGAACCTACCTAATGATACCTATATTTCTGAGTATTTTTTATTATTATACTATATTCACATAAGCCTAATAAAAAAACTAATTGCCGAATCTGTAAATTTTTTTCCATCGCCTTTTTCCAGTACAGAATTATTGAAGATTATTATTTTTTATTGAATGGATTTGAATTTTCGACGCATGATTACAAATACTACTTGACCTTTTGATGTGTTCAAGTGAAAATGCAATGACAGGTTTCATCTTAATTCGGTTACTTTAACCGACCTAACGGGGAACAGCCAACGGCCTAATCTTCTTCTTCTTCTTCTATCTTCTATAAATCTATAAATAAAAATAAATCGCCGAAATGTATGTACGCGCATAACTTCCGAACGACTGCACCAAATTGAACAATTCTTTTTTTTTGTGTTCGTTATTGTCAGGACAAGGTTTGTATAAAACTACTTGTGAGATCTGGCATTATGAAATTTGTATTAAAAAAAATTGCAATAGGTGGCACGCGAGCTGTTTGAAAACTGAATGTGTGGGAGGGGGGTGGGGAGCTGGGTAGGGAGTTCGCGGGAGGGGGGCAGGGGAACAAGGGAGGGGAGAGGGGAACCTGGGAAGGGGAACTCGGGGGAGAGGAAGGGGAGGCGGAAGGGGAACGGGACGAATGGGAAAGGACACGCAGGGAGAAACATTTTCTTTATTAAATGGCATAGCAACGCATGCCGGGTACCAGCTAGTTATGTATATTGCCATGCATCAGTGATGGGTAGTTATTATTAGTGATAATATATTACTAATAGAATATTCTTTGGGAAATGGTGGTGAAATTAGTAGGTACCCTTCAATAGATTTACACTCGCCTAATGATGATTTAAAGATATCGTTGTTATAGTTAGATTTTACCCTGCTTTCCATTTTGATAATTTGTATAATCAACACGTTCGTTCGTTCAACTCACTAACCATTCTTGGTTTACTATATTTACACTGACTGTGCGTAGTTGCCTTTAAGTAGAAGTAAGAATTCCGAATTGTGGGTCAGTTCCTACTTTCCGTTGGTGGGTACCCCTACCTCTACTCTCTACTCGATTTATTTCACTTTTTTTGAGATCTCGTGATGGGAAAAACAAGGCGGTTTGAGGGGCGGATATGTGTACCGTCGCCCCGGGAACCATTTATTGTATAACCAACATCCCTGCTGTAGGTCACCCCAAGTGGTTCATTACGTTTGGTGACTTAGCAGGGATGCTCGGGTTCATGGTCTAGGTCCTGACGTCCAATGCGTTTGCCCACTCATCTAATATATAATTACTGGATCGGGATAGATTGGTTGAGAGAGAACTAACTTAGACCGATTGCCTTGCACCGCAGTGGGAGAGAAGGATTCATACGTCCGTCACTCCTAGACACATTGACCAGATTCCTACCCAACCCTCATACCTTTTTCCTTCCCAGAATTTCCTTTTCATAAAAGGACCCCCGCACAGCATCCCTAAAGATGGCACAGTCCCTGAGAGATTTTTTTACCGTAGGGCTGCCTGTGTGTGAAGCTAATGGCAAAAACCATTGCATTGACCCAGTAAAATATGTGCAAATTTCATTACGCCGGAGCAAGCCGTTCAATGTATTGCACGAGTTAAAAGTTTCATTATACACACAATATTAATCGCAAAATGCATTTCATACCCGAACAATAAAAAAATATCGCTAAATATATCTAAATGAATATACTCGTATAATATTATTAGAAAAGAAAGAATTTATTAATGTTTTTTTGTTTATATTTGAAATTAGACATAATGGATTCAATTTTTCCAAAATGTTTAGGTGCATCTTAACAATTTTTAAGCGGATGGATTAATTTTGCAGTAGGTACCTAATAATTATTCACAGAACGATTATTTATTGCACAGAGTATAGCTGTAATGTCCTTATATTAAACATTATTCAATTTGTTAGTAACCACACTCACTTTATTTACCTGAATGTTAATATTATTTTATAGAGTAGGTAGTAATAACCAATAACCTCGAAATCCTACACAAGGAGTGATGATTATAATATTGTGTTTATTCGATGTGCGTATTACAAAATACCGCAATGTTTGAGATGAATGATTACGATGACTCATCGCAGATTTGAGTACGCAGTTACATTACGTTTTTAATCACAAATTAGTTCTAAAAAATTGCTTGTTTGTGTTTCGATGTTGATGATATCTATGGCGTTTGTGGCTCACCTCCCTTCATCACCGCCAAGATCACTAAAAACCGTCACCACCATAGATAATACATATTTATAAACAAAGGGAGATGTGGCATGGAGCTACGACTTTGACCAAACTGCACGTATTGTAAAATTGCGGAGCCAATGAAAGCTATATACACTGTTCAAGGATTTATTATGAACTGTGATTGCAGTGTCATCAGCATATGAGTATAGGTTTTCCGGAATACTAATATTACATAGGTCGTTAGAAAAAATAACGGACCGATAACTGTTCCTTGTGGTACCCCATTACAAGTGAAAAGTTAGAATAAAAGTGTTTTTTTTTTATACAATACATATATGTTGTGGGGATTGGGAGGGAGGGGGAACATGAGATTAGGATAAAGGAACGAAAGACGGGAGTAGATGGGAAGATAGATTGTGTGATCTAGTTTGAGTCCTGATACTGAATTTTCGTATTGTGTCCCGTAGTCGAGTTTAAATATCAATGTGGTAATAATTTAGTTGAATGAATTTGTGGTTACAAAGATAGAGGACATCTGTTTAGAAACGATCTTGCAAAGAGGGATGAAAAGTAAGAGACTGCCCGCTGTTGCGATTTAAAATATGGATTGATCGGCCTTGAAGAAGATCAGCACTATCAACTAAGTCATGTGCGATTTTAAACAACATTACCGAATCCGTGAATAATGTGAAATTTGTTGAAAAACTTTGCAGAGTCTAAACTTCCGTTAAGGTACCTTAAAAATCTATTTTTTTACGCTTTCGATACTATTCTTGTATACTGCATAGCATGGGTTCCATATCTGATCTGTTTAATATCAATATATGGTCACGACAACCTCACCTACTTGTCTTCAGCCTTTCGAGCCATTCCCATTGAACAATGTTTGAAAACATTTCTACTTTTCCCACTGTTTTCATGTTTAGGCCTTTAGTTCCAACTGTTTTACTTAATGTGCACAATAAATTAAGTTTCTAATCTTTGCTTACCTTCTAGTAACCAGATTAAACGTTGTATGAGCACGGCTAGAAGCTAAAACACGAACTCACTGCCTGTGATTTATGTGACCCGAAGCGAACGATTATTATTTTGAGCATTTTTATACGCGCCGCGGGCTTTGGATCTTTGGATGCACTCTCAGCCCCTCATTAAATATTTCAAACAGGTACCACGCTACTTTACTGTCGGATTAGGATTTATTTATGACCTTTATCAAATTACAGACATCGCATCCTTCACACGTGGTATGCAAATTGATTACATGAATTCTAGTCACATAATTTCTTGATTGGATTTTATATATATTATGTATGTTTTTAAGAGAAACAAACATTCCCGGGTTACGATTAAATAACCTGACAATATTTGAAAATTTCCTATTAGGGAACGTACCCATACTACGTGACCAACTTTTTGCCATTTTTAATCCCCCCCCCCCCCCCGGTGACTAAAAACCTAAGCCCGCCGCCGCTCATTTGTACCAAGCGTGACATTTCGAAGACCCCCCCCCCCTAAACGTGTCACATAGTATGGGTACGTTCCCTTACCACTACAATAAGCGAAAAATGTTACTTGTGTCGTGATAGAGGACTTAGGACTGTGGTTATTCTGTTGGTATCTTATGATTTACGTTTAGTGTGTCTTTCAAAGATCCAAAATTATCAGCAATAAAGCAAATGTGTTCTCTAGGAAACAGTTAGTATATTTTAAAAGGTTGAACATTCTGAATTTGAATTGTTTGGGCTAAAAATACAATAATAAAAAAAATATCCTTATGGAATTGAAGATTAAATGGTAAAAAAAATAATCTCATACAAATTTACCACCGACATCCTGTTGAAGTAAAAATATTTCAAATAAATGAAACAATATTACTTTGTTAGATCCACTTATATATTTTATTAACGCCGACCGGTTTCACAACGACAATTTATAATGGATAACCACAAAGTTATAGCTACATTCAAAAGTATAAAAATATTTCTTTCAGCTGCGGTTTTTCTCATTTAAAATTTCGCTGATACATACATGATAAATACATTTATATATGTTCAGATATATTTCTTTACCAGAATCTCGGGAAACCGGCAAAATACTACGAAATGGGATTTGGAAACGCTGCGCTGTTAGCGAAACAATTAGATGATGTTAGGTTTATCTTGCATTTGCAGCTAATGAAGCTTTTTAAATATTCATGTGTTTCGCTTTCAATCCTTCATGAAAAGAGCATTTTATAATTTCAATTATTCCTTCGCTACTATTAAATTTTGTAAATTTAACAGGCTGAAACCGGTTACGGTCACTAATAAATTAAGTAGAAAAAAGTTTTCCAAGACAAATCATTTTTGCCACTCACCAAATATTAGATTTCTATTTTAGTAGACACAATATTTTTACTATCACGCACACATACGACGTAGAAGAAAAATCTATATCAATCTGCTTCTTGAAAATAATACATTTATTTATAATCATTGAACTTTAAAGTTTACATTTCTTAAATGCATGCCAATGAGTTCTTTAACTTTAGGGCATATTAAATCGAAGATTAGTGTAATAAATTGCAAGAAGTTTCTCATTCCTGTTTTCGAGTTCAAACATTAGACATGCATTCGAACACCATTCACTCATTTCACAATCGCACCTGGATATATCATGCTGTTAAGTATAAAGTTTTACTTTTAATACAGTCACAAATCTCAAGCATTGCGCAATCAACATGCATGAAGAGAAATAATATACCTTCTGGGCTCGATGAATTAATTCAGTAATCGTACCTGGGAATCATCGAGACACTCTGGGAATGTGTGCATTGCGACATCCTACCATCTTACCATCCTACCATCCTACCGAATCCGGGGGATCACGCCGACGCTGATAATAAACAATTGACGGTGAAGAGATTAAACTGGAATTAAAAGAGTTACTCGTATGTTCCTGCCGCTGAGAGCTCTGCCTCAACCTCTCTTTCTCTTGCAAGCATCCTTTATTAGAAAGAGGGAGATGTTGCAAGTTACAACCAACTATCGGATGTGTACATACCTTTACTTAAGATTTCAAGATTTGTTCAAATGCTCAGCCTCTTCTAATAACGAAAGTACAGAATGCTCCATTCGCCACACATCTCAATGAGAAGGGCATATCGTTTTGTTTGTATTATTTGATTTACCATTCTTACCTCTTACACACTTACAGTCTTACTTATAAAAAAACACTTCACGACCGTTACATGGTGTTTTTGTTGCACGTCGTATATAAAAACTATAAATTTTATTTTTTGGAACGTTACAAAAAAATGCCTTTATTGTGTTGGCAACATTGAACTTCGGTAGATCTGCGCACGCGTGGATCCGAAATTATGGTTTTGACATATGGTATTGCGTGATTCATATGTTCATATGTTTTTATACCTACATAATTTCCATTTTACTGACCAATTCACTTATTATATTAGTATATTTCAACATAATTACTAAAATTTGTTTTCTTCTTCAAACTTCGCGAAATTACTTTTGTGGCATCATTAATTATATAATGAATAACATATCACTTTGTTTAAACCACTATATTATAAACAATATCTACATGTTTCGATGACTCCAGATACTAATATCTACAGCCTGTATGTTTGACGAATATCTACAGCTCATATGTTGAACTAATATCTACGAACTTCAGAGTGTTGATTAATATCTACAGAGCGTAGGTTGAACTAATATCTACAGAGCGTAGGTTGGACTAATCAGCTAAATGTGTCCAATAGTCAGATATTAGGGATCTTTACATACATACTTACATAAATTAAGTTTTTTAAACTGCATACGCAATATTACGTTATTCCAATATGCTATACATAATTGCAAATCCAACCTCTGCCAGTGCTGTAGATATTCGTCAACACTTTGGTTCTCATAGATATTAATCAACAGTTTGAACTGTAGATTTTCGTCAACACTTTGATTCTCATAGATATTAGTTCGATTTTTTCAGTTTTTGGAATTCCTGTAGATATTAGTAGACGCCTCCGTTTCGATAACAATGTTATCTTCATCAGGATATGTCAATATAAAAAATTGACATATATATTATTATTACTATTAATTATTATTATATTGACATATCCTGATGAAGATAACATTGTTATCGAAACATGTAGATATTGTTTATAATATAGTGGTTTAAACAAAGTGATATGTTATTCATTATACTAAAATTTGTGTTATTTTAGTCAGTTTTAATCCTTCAAATAACGTCTAGTTGATAATTTAGTTTGTTACCAGTTAAAGATAGGTTCTGAACTTCGACCAAGTATACCCTTATATTAATTATACTTGGTTGAAGTTTCTGAACCATTATTTTTTGATTGGATTTTATTCTAGTTTCTAAAATGGTATTTTTTTACGACAACTTCAAAAAATATTTGAAATACCCCTACCTAAAAACAATGTACATCTTTCCATGAACTACTTTTTGATAGCTTCTTATTAGTAAGGTTTTCACAAACACCGTCGTTTATCAATTGAATAAAATATTCACAACGTTTTAAGAAAGACTGTTACATTTTACATTATAAGGATTTTGTAAGAGGAATATACTGACACTTTCACTACGTGCGTACTTCATACACTCGAACATCTTGGCAGGAGACTTACCTCTTTTTTAACCAAATGTTGTACAAACAATCAAGTTATCACACGCGTGTGTTGGCAAGATGTTTTCCTAGTAAAGTAACGTGTAGATGCGTTGTTTGCACGTTAAAGAGTGCATTACCAGAGAAAACCAGAAATATGTCATTTTCAAATCAGATTTTAGACGTATTGACTCTTTTCCACAAAAAATTATAAATGGATTTCGAAAGATTGTTCTTTTATCTAGCGTTCGCATGTAATAAATTTTGATTTTTTTTAAAATTTTTAGTATAATAACATTATAAGGTTATTCCATAGGTCGTTGGCAGATTTGTTAATTTTTCAAAAAAGATTTTGTATTATACCACACCCATTTCAAATAATATAATCATGCAGTAAAATAAATCAATACATTATCTAGCAAACGCATGTTTTAGAATTTTAATTTTAGTTTCAATAAAATCATTAAAAAATATGTACGTACATGTGTTTCTTGACGAAAATTGGTCCATTTGTGTATTTATTTGCGCACTTATAAACTAATATATTTCAGATTTTTTTAACGTTCTTATTAAATTTAGACTTTATTGAAAAATGATAAATACTTATAATAAAAAAATAATTACCAAAAGTACATTATTTTAATAGTTTTATCGTCACGCCTTTCAGCATTTTTGGATGGAGGTATAAATTAAAGCTAATTTGGATTGAAATAAATTCGATGTTGAGTTATAATTTAAAAAGCTGGTACGGAGAATAATTAATCTTTCTCATTGTAACCGCCCTGCACGATCGTAAGAACAACTTTCGACGAAATGTGGATTTTCGTCCGCTGGCTGGTTAAACGCTCTTAATGTCTGATTTAACACGCTCGATGACGATCACTAACTCAAACGGAATTAACGATATTTTTTCAAATAAAGTTTTGGTGCAGATTCGTATTTTTACCCATTTTTGTATAAAACTGTTACTGATATCCATTCTGAGGTTAAAATTTAGTATTTTATCCAATATCGTCAACTTCTTCTTCTGGTGTCCTCTCCTATTCCCTATTGGGTGTTTGCTATCATCAATCTTAATTTTGCAGGCAGCTGCCCGGAACAATTCAGCGATGCTGAATTATTACCAGTCATGTAGGTTTCAAATCCATCCATGAAATTCGACTTATTCCTCTACTACGTCCTTCATCAATTTCCCCCTTGATTTAAAATTATATAGTAGGTAATCATAAAATACCAAGATATTGAAGATTTCTTTTTCGATATTTAATGGTAGGCATTTTCAAAGTGGAAGATACTCAGTCTCAGTATCGCCGTGGTGTAAGACCACCATTCAGAAATGCTTGAAATGGCTTTAGCCATATTTGGTGACCAGATCTGAATAGCCAGGTACTTCTCCACCTCCCTTTTCCCCATTAAAAAAGTTTCTTTTGGATGTTATTATTGATATTACCTACTGACGTTTGCTTTAGACCTTTGCCACGCGCAGCTATAAAAGATGTGGCTTGGCGTATTTTGGCATTTCGCTCGCCGTACATTCCCAATTTTGAATATATGGCGAGCGATATGCTGAAATAGGCCAAGCCACATATTTTATAGCTGTGTGTGGCCATTAATTATGCCTCGTTTCACAATGGGCAGTTTTTTATTTCATATTATCAGCAGGTATTCAATTTGGGAGGCGGGAACGGGTACCGCCGCCCGGGAACCTTTATTGGATAACCAACACCTCTGCCATACGTCACCCCAAGTGGTTCGCTACGTTTGGTGACTTAGCAGGGGTGCCCGGGTTCATGGGGTGAGGTTTGTCTAGGTCTTGGAGGCCGATAACCCAGATTCCTACCCACCCCTTAAACCCTTTTCCTTCCCAGAACTCTCCTCTCCTTCCTTTCCTTAAAAAAACCTCCACACAGCATCCCCAAAGATGACATAGGCCCTGAGGGGATTATTTTCCTGAGGGCCTCCTGTGTGGAGCTCATGTAAAAAAAAGGTCAATTGAGCAATATTCGTGTGAGAAATGTGGAGTCCCGAAAAGATTGCAAGGCTGATGAAGGAAGAAAGGAGTGTAAAGAGAATATATGTGACGCAAATGTGAATGATAGAAGAATTCAGGGACGCTCGAGGAAGACATGGTACGATCAAGTGAATCAGATACGGGTCGGTTGAGTCGGGCCATATCTAGCCAGAATAATAGAAGAGTATTTACTCGTATGAGACGATCTAAGAATGTGAATGAAGGAAAGATTGTGTGCCAAAACCGAGTTGTTTGGCGGTTCATCCTCTGCCTACCCTGGCGGGGAAACGGCGTGATGGTTAGTTGGTTAGTTCAAATTGGGCATAAAAAAGCTCCCGGCATCTTATTTTAGCCAAAAGGGCTCCTTTTGACTAATTTCATTTGCTAGAAAAAAAATCTCCGGAGCTTTTGACTATCAATGTAAACAGGTGTCTTTGTAGTTATAATTTGTTATTTTCCTATCTGAACATTCTTCCGATAAGATAAAATTAAATAAATCGATGGTTGCATTTTACAAAATTGTGTCAAACTCACTAGACAGTAAAACCACTTCATCAGAAATTCCAACAAAATACTACGTAAATATACTGGTTCGTTTTATGTCCGTCTACATTTTGATTAAGTGCCACGGATTTAGCTATTATTAATTCGCTCGCTCGGTGTATGGGTTTATAAAAGCCGGTGCGACAGTTCAGTGACATCGCACGCCGATGTATTGAATAATTATTACTAGTGTCATTATTACAGCTGGAGCTTTCTGGGTTCTGGGCGAACGCACTTTTAGTGTTGTGCTCATCGAAATCGGGATACATTTTATTATAAGAGAAGACTTGCGAAAAGTAATATTTGCTCATAGAAGACAGTCTGGCTGGAAATGGTTGAAAATTAGTGTAATTTTACTATTCAATTTAATTGAGTGCTGGTACCTACTCTGATGTATGGCCGTGAGGCATGGAACTATGGAACAGAGGAAGGATAAATGTAGGCTAAATGCTGTAGAAATGAGATCCCTGTGGCGTATGTGTGGTAAAACCGTGTATGATCTTGTGAAAAATGTGGAGGTCCGCAAAGATTGCAAGGCTGATGTAAGCGTAATGGTAATGAGTAAGATTAAGAAAGGGACCCTAAGATGGTTTGGGCATGTAGAGCGAATGAATGAAGAAAGGGGTGTGGAGGAGGAGAATATATGATATTGTGTGTGAATGGTAGAAGAAGTCAGGGATGCCCAAGGGAAGACATGGGACGATCAAGTCGATCAGATTCTTGAGTCGGGCCATGTCAAGAGTCTGAATAATAAAAGAGTTTGTATGAATGTGAATGAGGCAAAGAGTGTGTGCCAAGACCGAGTTGTTTGGCGGTCCATCCTCCCTGCCTGCCTGTTAGACAGAGGATCTGAGATTCATTGAGATTTGATAATATTATCTTCTTCCTCAATTTTATTACTTTAATCACTGTTAAGATACCTTTGCCATTGAGATTATGGTCATTAAAATTAGGTACTTAAAATAGTCCGATAAAAACAGTTTGTAAAGTTAATGTTGCTCATAAAGTTATTTATTTATTTTTATTTATTTATTTAAGGAACATAAACAGTCTTAATAACATAATATACATAAGAGGATAACAAAAAACAGACCAATTATTAATGTTCACAGATAGGTATTTAGAAACATAAAAGTATATAAAAAATAAATACAAAAAAAAACAGTTTAATTATTCATTTTCAAAAAGTTAACATTTTATTAGTTTGTACATGTGTAGTATAGCCAAAATAAAACGAATTATGGACTTCCTCCTTGTGACTTTACCTCTAAGAAGACAACATAAGAAAAAATATAAGACATGTTTTGTATTAGAACGCCTTTTCTGTTGTTTAATTATTTTTCAAATATCATTAGTATTTTCGTAAGACGTATTTTGTTTCTAATTGAGCTATTAATTAATTATTATTTTATAGTAAAACCAAACATTCCTGGTTTACGATTAGCTGACAATATTTTGAAAATCTCCTACTGCCACCAGCGGAAAATGTTTCTTGTATATGGAGGACTTAATCAGCCCAGAAATCGAACTCACGACGGCTGGCTAGGACCCAGACGTGGTGTGCTGACTCAACCACTGACCGGTCATAATGTTTGCAATAATACAAATTTTCACTTGTGTTTTGTCGTTTCATACACTTTGATTTATTAATTTTTCCTTACAGATTGGCTTTCCTGTCAGCCATCTTAAGTTTTACTCACCGCCCTGCTACGAATATTTCAATCAGTTATAAATTTGCCCATAATAAAAAACTCGTCATAAAATTCTTATACACATTTATTTCTCTTCCGATCCAATTTCATCTAGAAACTCCTCTTTGAAAGGCATTCCCATTCCGGAGAAGTTGCGCTTTTCAGTAACAAATTTATAGAAAGGCTTCGTTCTGGCTTGTAACTTCCATATCTTCCACCTCCTTCCTGCATTACCCAGAGCTAGCGCTGTCTGTCTTCGAACGTGCGGCACGTCTTCGGCTGGTTCGAATGGTTTTCGAAACGAGTCCGTGGTCTCCTAAATCTTCCTCAAGCCCCATTCACAAAGTAGGTTATTTTGCGCGTTGCATTTGAAGCCATCAGCTGCTTCGCCTAGGCTGATAATAAAACTCTATAGACTGAAGTTAGAAACAGAGCGTGAAGCTAACTTCAAAATAATGACTTTATTTGATTGTTATTATCGCACGACAAGTTTAGTGTTAAATATGATTTTGAAAGTTTTGGTAACTTATTCTTAAATTATATAAAAAGTAAGTTAAAATTCATCGTTTTAGAATCACCTATATAAAAAGCCTATATCGATCACGGAAATTTGAAATGCTTTAGGACAACATGTTAATTGTACAGGAGGGCGATAAGAATGTTTTATTATTTTTTCAAAAAATCGTGTTTTCCGTTTTGGTGACCTGATTTTTTATTATAAAAAACATTGAATAAATTTTTTAGAATTTCATGTAAATTTCTTTAACAACAGTGCTTAATGTATTTTTATAAGAGATTAGTTGAGGGAGACATAGCCTAGACCGGTCTCTCTCGACCCATCGCCTTGCACCGCAGATGGAGGGATGGTTTCATACCTCCGTCACTCCTAGATACATTGACCCCCAGATTTCTACTCACCCCTCATACCCTTTTCCTTCTCAGAACTTCCTCTCCTTCCTTCCCCTAAAAAGACCCTAAACACAGCCTCCCCAAAGATGACATAGGCCCTGAGAGAAATTATTCTCCTCAGGGTCTCCGGTGTAAAGCTAATGTAAAAAAAAAATCTTCTTAAAATGCACGTCGTAAAAGATGCAATTATTTTTCTATAAATATTTCGACGACGCAGACCGAAAGAGGTAAAAAAATGGAGAAAAAATGATAAAAAAATAATTTTTTGGATTTATTGTCCTTTATAACATTTCAAATTTCCGCTATCGGTATAAAAAGCTTGGCCGTCTTGCTAAATTCTCTAAATCTGAGCAAGAAATAGCATATTTGCACCGTAATCGGCAAAGCGACAACTTTCACGGCAAAATCTCCAGACGCCGAACATTTAGCTCCATTGTGAACGAGGCTTTAAAGATTTAAATCCTAATTCTGTTTCCCACCGTCTCTTGGCTGCCGTAAATCTTGATTTAACCCGTTTTAGGGGTCTACGTGGTTTACCTGAACACCATTTTAATATAATATCACCAGCCTGGAGCCATACTGGTGCCAATATTTTATATGGCTTCCGTTTAATGGGCGCCAAATGGTCTCCGAACTCCGTAGCGTAGTGGTCTATGCAGTTGACTTTATCATGATGTTGCAGGTTCGATCCATGGAATTTCCGTCAATATGTGGGCGCTGATAGGAGTAGTAGCGTTGTTGACCGTGGAAAATATCGTTAATAAACAAATAGACAAATAAACAAATCAACATAGATTACACCTTTCAGGTGCATCAATAATATTGATAAGAAATGTTTATTTACTATTTTTATTGTCCGTGTACTGTGATTATTTAGTTCGATGAACCACAAAAAGCTAAGGAACAAAAAATAAACTCATTACCCAACCTTGATATAACTATCCATTTTTGTCATTTTGGCTAATTCTCTCTCTTTTTTAAACAATTAATACTTCTCAATTTTTGGTGAAAAAATTCGTACTGTAAGTGTACTTAAAAAGTAGGGGTATTTCTAGTAAAAAAGAGCTCTGCTTTAGGTATATTGCGCTAAGTGAAACTGCTAACTACAAAGTTATGTCAAAATGCCACAGAATCCCAATTATATCAGCACTTGATTCTTCCCAGTCTCCTTTTCATCCCCACTACCACTAGTCTCACAAGATACCACTAATGGGGATGTCATAGTCTCGCTGGCTCCAGACGGTTCGGAACAGTTAGGACTTTTGTACGGGGTTCACATAAAAATGTTTTTTTTTCTTAGTGCGTTGGACACGTGGACGGTAGTTTAGCGAATTACATTAGTTCAAATTAATAAATTGATTCACACTGCAGTTTCTATCTTCAAACGAAAAACAATAAAAACTCTTTCTTCCAGTTCCTTATCCACAATAACAAGGGTGGGGTTTGTATAGGTCTTGGTGGCGGATGCGTTTGTCCACCCACTGCGAGGCGGGCCGGAAGGGAGAGACTGGTTGAGGGAGACCTTTTGACCTCTCGGCATCCATAATAACAAGCTATTTTTAAACATAGGGTGGGGTTTGTATAGATCTTGGTGGCGGATACGTTTGTCCACCTACTGCGTGGCGGGCCGGAAGGGAGAGACTGGTTGAGGGAGACCTTTTGACCTCTCGGCATCCATAATAACAAACTATTTTTAAACATAGGGTGGGGTTTGTATAGGTCTTGGTGGCGGATGCGTTTGTCCATACACTGCGTGGCGGGCCGGAAGGGAGAGACTGGTTGAGGGAGACCTTTTGACCTCGCCAGTCGGACTCTCAACCCATCGCCTTGCACCACAGTGGGAGGAATAGATTCGTATGTCTGACACTAACGCCCAAATTCCTAACCCCCTCATACCCTTTTCCTTCCCTGATCTTTTCTCTCCTTCCTTTCCCCAAAAAGACCATTCACACAGCATCCCAAAAATGACGTAAGCCCCGAGGGATATTGTTTTTCTCAGGGCCTCCTGTGTGGGTCTAACGTAAAAAAATGCTTTTTAAACTAATGAATCGATTCACACTGACGTATGAACTTCATACCAATGACATCAAACACCCTTCTTCCAATTTACGCAAAATGCCTTTTATCGCTCGGACGGCAATAAAAAGCACACGCGCTTTGTAAATGACGATTCGCCCCCTTTTCAGTAAATAAAGCGCATCTGGTCGCCATGAATTGGCGCACTAAATACTTGATTAAGTGTTGTAATATGGCAGTAAAGTCTCCCATCTCCCGTGGACCACCTCGACGAAGCTTTATGAGGTGACCAATTGTTATTCTTGCTTCTTCTCATAATGTGCCACTTGCATGACTTTTTTTTCTATCAGATGCTAAGGCCTATCGTATCTTCCTAATTACTAAGGCTTTCAATATTAAAACTTTTCAATTTTTTTACGGCGCTTGCTGCGTGACGGCAAGGGTGCATGCATACCTATAATTACAAGTGAAAAAAATATTATCAAGATAAAACTGGTCAAAATATATTGTAAGCAGAACTTAATTTAGATTTTTAGATTGACTACGTGATAAAAACCTAAGCCCCCCGCCCTCATTGTGACCAAGCGTGGTATTTAAAAGATCCCCCTCCCCCCCTGAACCTGTCACGTAGTATGGGTACGTTCCCTTAGAACCTTATGTGTAAAGTGAAAAAATACTTTACACAAGATTCAACCTCAAAATCAGACATTGGTTAATAGATTATGAGAAATGGTTTTTGCAAACTTTGACACCTTATATCTCAGAACAAGTGAACTTAAAACTCTGTCCAACCAAAGTGTCGAACTGCTACTGTAATTTTTCACGTGGAATGTGAGTTGTGACATGTAAATAACATCGTAAATCACATTTTCCAAACATGAATTAAACCGAATAAGCTAAGATAAGATCGTCGAAATAAATCAAATAATATAATAACATATCTCGCTCAGCACCGAACGAGTACAGTCGCGTTATTTTGTAAGAAGTAAAACAATAAATATAATTACTTACATTAATAACTCGCCCACCTGGGCGATTCCATTAATTTAATATGGAAACCGAAGAAATTTTTAAAAATATTAAAGACTTAGTTAATAAGATCACTTCAGTGAAAGACTCAAAAATAAAATTAACACTGGAACAAAATATTGTATCACTGGAAGAAAAAATTCATCACGAACTAATTAGTCTACAAAAGAAGATCATAGAATTACAAGAAATTAATATTAAAAATAATCATCACTACACACAGAAACTCGAAGAAATCCATCAAAATAACAAAAAATCATACGCGAGTGCACTAAGTAACAATAAAAACTTCGCAGAAACTTCATATAATGCAGAACAGAAATACGCCATTTTAATTACCTCAAAAAACACCTTGAAGGCCGAGGACATAAAAATAAAAATTCAAAAAAATATTAATTTAACAAAAATAAAAGTTGGAGTAAATGGAGTAAAAAAGATCGGAGAACAAAAATTAGTGATTTCTTGCCAAAAAAAAGAAGATGCAGAAAAATTAACCGAAGAGATAAATAAAGTAATTGGAAAAGAAGTATCGGCCGAAGAAATAAAAAAAGGAAACCGTGCTTAATGTTGAAAAGCCTGCAATGCCAATTGACTGAAGAAGAAATTATAGACGGGATTGTACAACAAAATGAAGGATTAACCCTAGAAGACAAAAAAGACATTAAGCTTATCAAGGAATTAAAAAATAAGTACAATGAAGGAAAAGAAAACGACACCACTAACTACATTATCGAAACAACTGGACAATTAAGGAAAAAACTAATTGATAAAAAAAAATTAAACATCAAATTCCAAAGAGTGTACGTCAGCGACTGCAGCCCGCTCACACAATGTTACCATTGCCTCAAGTTCGGCCACACAGCTCAAAGATGTCTCGCCAGGACGCAGCCTCCCATTTGCCCTCATTGCACTAAGGAACATATACTATCCAAATGTGAAAACAAAGAACAAACTCCAATCTGCAACAACTGCTGTGTCCAAAACAAAAGGTTTGATATGAACTATTCCACCGATCATAGAGTCGATAGCATAAAATGCCTTTACCGGCAAAAAATGCTTCGAATTGCCAAAGAACGCATTGACTACGAATAAATATTGTAAATTTTCATTTCCTCAAACTCTTATCTATAAATTAACAATGAATGATTTTTTATGTAACGCATTAGATAAAAAAATATGTATTGAAGAAAACTTATATCACTCTATAAGAGATTTCTATTTTATTTGCACTCAAAAAAGATTTACTCAATTTCATAAAAATATTAAAAGCGTAAAAATTTTTTTTGAAAAATTAATAATATCTTTAAAAGAAATATTTTTTTCCCGGGCTTGATTGGGTTTACAAAGACCTACTCTACTGGCGAAACTAATTACTCCATTCCAGGGTACCAGGTAACAATAATAAGAATAAACAAAAACTCTGATATTGGAATATCTATTTCCAACCAGTATAATGTTCTCAATATTAATGAAGTAATTAATGATTATGATGTTAATATTTTAAATATAAAATTTAAAGACGTAAATAAATTATCGCATTATATTGCTATTTATCCTACACATAAGTCTACAGTACAACAATTTATAGTAGAATCAAAAAACGCTTTATTGAATTTTAGAAATATAAATAATATTATTTTACGAGATATGCATTTAAATATTGTAAATGATTATGCTAGTAATGATAAAGATGTGATCAATCAATATATGATCAATAAAAAACCGGAACATTCTTCAACAATCTCTACACATTATAAAATCCGTATTTGTATTACTAACTCTATGTCACACTCTACTTTGAAAATACTCTACATATTTAAAAGAAATCAATATCACATTAATATTTTTACTAAATGGATGACTTCATAGCTAATGAATTAGAAAATAATTTTAAAATACAAGAATATGAGTGTGTATACACCGATTCATGTAATGACATAATCTCAAAGAATCTCAATAATATTTTCATTTTTCATAGTAATATACGAAGTATGGAACGAAATTGGGATGAATTAATTCTAAAATTAAACAATCTAAATAAAAAACCTGACATCATAATATTATCAGAAACTTTTACTAATGACGAATCACCCACCTATCATTTACCAGAATATAATTATGTTACAACCAAAATAAACATCAATAAAAATAGTGGTCTCGTCATATTCATTCACGATAAATTTAGTATTGTCAAAATAACTGAACATCCTATACACCTAGTAAACTGTATTGAAATACAATTAAAACTCGACAAAACAAACTACCACATAATAGCTGTTTACAGAACACACGGTTCGAATATCTCGTCATTTATAAATGAATTTAAACACATACTGTTAAAATTTAGTAATAAACTTTGCTTTATTGCAGGAGACTTCAATTTAAACATTAATGAAAATGTAGAAAATAATTTCAAAAATGAATATATTAATTGTATGACTGAATTTAACTTCATATCGTGCATTAATAAAAATACGAGAGAGATAAAAAATCACACTCCATCTTGTTTAGACCATATATGGACTAACATAAATATTAAAGATATCGACAAAATCAAATCAATTGTTTGGAAAACGAATATAACTGACCACCATGCATGCATTCTTCTCTATGATAACAAAATTAAACATAAAAAATTTAATCTAACAAAGACAAAATCCTACACAAATATGACTATTTTATCCAAAAAACTAAGAAATGAACAATGGAACAACGTGTTAAATAGTTATGATACCGAGACTTGCTCAAAAAACTTTGAAAATATATTGTCTCAACACATAAAAAATTCAACTACTGAAACTACAGTCCGCATTAAATCTAAACTAAGAATTTTAAAGCCTTGGATAACACAAGGACTTATAATATCAATTAGAAACAAAGAAAAACTTTATAAAACAGCATTGAAAAATCCTCTAAATGAAAAAGCATACACTTTTTACAAAAAATTTAAAAATAAATTAACAAACTGTATCAAAAAAAATAAAGAAGACTATTTCAAAAATAAAATACTTTCTACAGACAATAACAATAAACAAATATGGAAAACAGTCAACTTAGCCATGGATAACACTAAAAAAACACAAAAAATAAAATACATTGAACATGAAAATAAAATAATAGATGCTAATATTCAACCTAAACAATGTGCAAACATCTTTAATTCTTTTTTTGCTAATGTAGGAAAAAATCTTGCGAAAAATATCAATAAATCTTTTAACCCGAAAAAACAAACGATTGAAAATGTACAAAATCAAAATAATTTATCAAAATTTGAAACAACCTCAGAAAGTGAAGTTTTAAAAATAATAGAAGGCATGAAAGGAGGTTCGTCTCCCGGATTTGACCTTATTACAGTACATTTTCTAAAATCCATGAAAATTCATTTGGTAAAACCAATTACTCATTTGATAAACTTAAGTTTAACAGAGGGAATATTTCCGACAAACTATAAAAATACAATTATTTCACCTATTTATAAATCTGGAGATCCTCAACAAGTAACTAACTACCGCCCAATTTGTCTAATCTCAAACATTGGAAAGATTTTTGAAAAAATTGTGAAAAACCAATTGGTCGGTTTCCTAGAAAGTAATAAAATTCTTCACCAAAACCAATTTGGTTTTATAAAGTCACTCAGCACACAAGATGCTATTGCTAATGTAACCTCATACATCAATGAATCATTGGATAAAGGTGAAAAATGTGCCGGTATATTTATTGATCTCAGAAAAGCTTTTGATAGTATATCCCATGAGATTCTACTAAAAAAACTAAACAATATAGGTATAAAAGACAATGCAATTAAATGGATTTCGAACTACCTAAAAAATCGACCGCAAGTCGTAAAAATAAATCAGATTAATAGCGATAAAGAAATATCAGACTTTGGAATCCCTCAAGGTACAGTAATCGGACCAATCCTTTTCACCATATATGTTAATGACATTTTTTTTCAACCACTACATGGCCAAATTACTTCATACGCCGATGATACAGTACTAATAATTAGCGATAAAACTTGGGAAAAAGTAACATTTAAAGCCACCGAAGACATAAATATTTTAAAGAATTTCTTCGACGTAAATTTACTATCACTAAATGGTGATAAAACATTTGTAATTCCATTTGCAATACACAAAAATGATACCCCTAAAAACATTGACATCATCATCCATGATAATTCCAAAACACATAGTAAAAATTATTGTATCCAAAACTGCACAATATTAAAAACAACAAACACAATCAAATATTTAGGAGTCATTATCGATAAAAATTTGAAATGGAAGGAACAAATTTGTCAAGTTGTAAAAAAAATTAGAAAATTGATTTATATATTTTTAAGAATCAGAAATTTTTTATCTGTAAAAAACTTATATCTAATATATTACGCTTTGGTTCAATCAACTTTACAATATGCTATCATTAGCTGGGGATCCGCATACAAAACTAATCTTTCCCCAATTGAAGTTGTGCAGAGGCTAATAATTAAAATCATATTAAAAAAACCTTCTGACTACCCAACGGATCAATTATTTAAGGAATTTCAAGTACCATCTTTCAAAGATCTATACAATAGAAATGCATTGATTCAAATTATAAAAGAAAAAGAAAAATATCAATTTATAACTGAAAACCGTACTAGACATAAATATATTTTTTCATGCCCAAAATTAAACACTTCCTTTGCACAAAATTATTATACTTATCAAGGAAGACTTATTTTCAACCGATTACCGGATGAAATTAGAAAAATTAATGATAAAATCCAATTAATAAACACTGTAAAAAAATATTTTAAAGATAATCTAAAAAAAAAAAAAACAGTTTCCGACTAATCTAATCTACTTATAACTCAGTTTCCAAGTGATACTCCATTCTTCAAATAAGTTAAATTTTGTATTGTTTTTAGCAACTAATTACAATAATTCTGGACACATTATCCAAAAAGTAAAATTGTTTTGATAGTAGATAAATACTTATAATTACATATCACCGAACTTACAACTTATTGTTTTTTACATTCACATTGTAATTTAAGAACTTAAATATAGCATTAAAAAATGTACACTACTCTTCCAGACACAAGCTAACGCTTCCATGGAAGAGTGGTATTAACATATTTGAATATGAACATGTAAGCAAATTAACACATCATCTAAATGTACATTATATTTTATATGCTATAATCAATAAACGTTTGATATAAAAAAAAAAAAAAAAAAAAAAAAAAAATAAGACTAGTTTATAATTTCGTGAAAACAACGTGCATCAATAACTAAAGTCGTCAATTTTATTGTAAGTTTTAAAAATTTAGTCAATATGGAGTTTATAGAAATATATTTAGAGAGCATTACAAATTAAATTAAAAATGTTATTACAAAATAAATAAAAATGTAAATAATTAACTACAATACAAAGTCATAAAATACATAGAATGACAATTATATCAGGCAACGTACTCATTACTACTACAAAGAGAGCATTACAATTACAATTCAGGTAATTTTCACTAAAAAATGAATTAAAAATGTTATTACAAAATAAATAAAAATGTATATAACTACAGTATTTAAAGCTAACAATGAAATGGCTCCACCCTATATATCTGAATTGAGCTTTCCTGAAAATATTGGTCTAAGACAGTCAACTCTTAGATCAGCATCATCTTCTGCAATCGGTTGTTTGGTTTTTAATGTTATCATTATCACTGACAACAATGGCAAATAAGTATTTTGAAATGTTGGTACTTATGTTAGTTTTAAGTCTCTAACTTTAAGTCACAGTTGTAAATATGTATGTCATTAATCCACTAGTTTTAAGTCAACTATCGTAAGTCTTAGTCATAAGTCACTAGCTATAAGTCTTAGATTAAGCCACTAGTTACAAGTCTTAGATATAAGTCACTAGTTATAATTACAAATCTTAGTTTTACTAATTTTATTACATATTTACTTGTACTGTACAGCGCCCTTGAAGTGATTTCTCACAAAAACGGCGCTATATAAATTAGCCAAATATTATTATTATTATTAGTACAAAGGCATAAAATAATGAAAAAGACAAATAAACACAGGCAACATACTCATTTTAACAAAGAGAGCATTACAATTCAGGTAATTTTCAATACAAAATAAGTAAAAAAGTGAGAAAAAACTAAAACTTTTTTTTAAATTTCCGTATTCTCTGCAAAAAAATCTACGTATGTGAAGTCAATGAAAATTGCAGGCAACTGGCTTATTGACAATACAAACGCTCCGACTCAACCATTACGGAAATTAGAATTCGATGTGCGTATCTTTTTATCTATTATTCGTGCTATGAAATAACGCGTCACATAATACCACCCATTAAGCAATGTGTGCTGTGTACCAGGGTGCCATGCTTTATCCACGTTGTGCAACACTATTCTCGTGAGACAATGCATAATCGTGAATGCAGTGCGGATTCATTTTAATATCACACCATTAACTTGTGGCAAATTTTAATGGCTGGTGTGGTTCTTAAGAATATTAATGGAGACTTGTGTGGCAAACTTTTTGTTTGTGTTGTTTTTTTTCTGAACAAAATTTCTCATGGTAACGGTATTTATAGTCAGTCAAAGCTAATTTTCATGTTCCGTGAAAGTTTTATTCAAGTTCTGTTATTATTTGGCTATGGACAAATTGTTTTACGGAACTGAAGTAACAACAACTTGAATAGAACTTAGAATTTGAAAATTAGCTTTAAAATTTTATGAATTATTTAAATTTTGTCTCAAAGGAGAGTACTCGACATGTCAAGGACACTATTTGTCTTTTCACGTATTTTTCTATACGTTTTCCGCACGAATGGATCGTAATTAATTTTCTTAGGTTATGCAGTTTGCACCCTTTATTATTGCCATATTTCTATTTTTTATGGGTTTGATGTACATAAAAATTCAATTTGTTGAAATAATTTCGATTCATAATATATGAAGATAGGTGTTATTTGATGTGATTGTTTTTCAACTTTATCGTTGTTTCACTTATTATGCCTGTCTGAAGGTCGGTTAAAAGTGTGTACGAAATTATAAAATCTTATATTTTCGTAGAAAGCAATCGCATTGTAATATATTAAATAAACAATAAACTTTCATTTCGCATAAAAAAGTCTAAAGCCTCGATGACAGGGTACTATCCGGGAAATTCACTATCTGTTAGTAAACTCGCTCAGTGTAATCGAATTCCTATCTAACTAGCAGATTGTGAACAATCTACGAAAAAAGTTGAAAGGTGGTCAACTTTACTCGCTACACGCTCAAGATGGCGGCCTACCAACAGCTGATTTCATAATTGTCAGATTTAGTTCGCGCAGGAGCCGTTATTCTCGCTACTGGCTAGCGTGTGGCACTAGCGGCGACCTCAAGTTTTTTACAAAATGTCGACCGAATTGGTTCGCGCTGGAGCTTCGTTCAAGATATACTACGTCAACGCGCTGGAGTCGTTATTTTAGCTGCTACTGTCGCTACTGAGCGAATAGACAGTTTTGTGTATCATCATCACAATCTCACTCGCCGATTTGCTTGTAAACTCGCTCAATGTAATCGAGGCTTTAGGTATGTAACTAAAGGCTACAGCTCAACGCGTTGTTTTATTATCTACTAATATCTAACATCGTTCGAAAACTCGTTCGTCATTTCCCAAAGATCGCATACTAATTAAACCGCTCGCCATTCAAGAATAGAAGCTATTCAATAATATCGATCTTTCAGTTGATTAGTCAGACATCTCCGAAAAATTGGAATTTTAGTTGTCTATGCAGTTATATGTAGAAGTGTACCCTCCATCTGGTACAATACTCAGATTACTCGTAAACACCACTAAATCAATTATAATGCAGAAAAACTTGTAATGAAATAAACAATAAATTGATTTTTTCTGGGTTACTAGTAGGACATTTCAAAATGTCATACTAATGTACCGGACCGTTAAGCTTTCCGGTATTGTTTTATAGCATATTTAATATGTAAAACACAGACATTTGCAAATAATAATTGATTTATGGTGAGTATTCGAATATTACTTTCCTCCTTATCTCAAAACTAAGTACAAATTCGGGAATATGTCTCACTAATCAACTGGACGACTAATATATCGACCAGCGTGGATAGTGCATTAATTTTTGTCACAAGCATCTAGTACAGCGGTCGTCACACTTTTCTGGTCAAGGGCCACATGGGACAATGTGAGGTATCACCGCGGGCCGCACAATTATGAATTGGCGGCGGGGGGGGGAGGGTGGGGGGGGGGTTGATGTTGTACACATTTTTGTAATACACATAAAATGATAATATTATATGATAACAAAAAAATTGTGTAGATCTGCAATGAATCTTTCAGTTCAATTTTCATCCACTTCCCGAACTACCGAAATATGTGAATTTTCGCACGCGTGATAAAAATGAATGTTTATTTATTTATTTATCTAGATAAAAAGTATATTTATATTAGATTTTTCGATGCCTATTTCATACAATAACAAAAATTAACCAATATTTAAGTTTATATTGCTTTATTAGTACGTGATTAGCCTGTTTTTTGTCTTTTTTAGACAATTTTTTTTTGTCCACGCCTTCACTGTGCCATCTCAATGCTATCTTATTTTATGTGGGTCTTCTACTGCCCCCCTGAAAGTCTCAAACGCCCATAAGGAAGCGATAACGCCCACGTTGAAAAAAGTGCATTACGCGCGTTTATAATGGACTTAGGATGTGGTCAAAAACCAGCTGAGCATTTTAAAGTCAAATGTCAATCAATTAAAATTAACGTTTTAAAATCATAATGTACCCAAAATATTTGAAAAAAAGCTGGATAATATGATTGTACATGAAAAAATAAATATTTAAAAAGCGGCAGGTATAAGTGCGGACCGCACAAATATCCGCCACGGGCCGCATGCGGCCCGCGGGCCGCAGTTTGACGACCACGGATCTAGTACCTTTATTTCATTTTGTACGAAATTCTTTAACGTTGCTGCGTTTTGTTTGCAGTGTGAGTGATGACTGATAACATTTAAAACATAACAGTCTTGCTGGAAGATGGTGCCAATATTTACCCAAGTCTGATGTAATAATTTTTGTTAATCTAAACACGTTGCAAGATAAGTGTCAACGACGTAACATTTGTTCTTTGTTCCTGACCACATTGAAACGATGGTGATAAATTGTTGTTGGTACATATCCACTCTCGCTTTGTTTTAGTTCACCAACATAATGCAGTTTGACATACGTAACTTAACAGGCGGTTATTGAAGCAACTAAGACAAAACGTTTACGCTAATACAAATACTTACAAAATCAATCAACTCTTTAGGTGGCCAAAAGAGGAACTAGAGACATAGAGACTATGTTGTTTTTTATCCGCATGTCAATTTGGTTTCTAAGTTTGTTTTTATGATATAATCGATTTATTTTGCACCGCTATCCCTATTTGTTTATTCCTAACGTGACCATTTATTTTTCCCCCAAACCGGGACACCGAACGAAAAGGTAGGTAGGTATATGATAATAATAATAAATTTGGACAACTTATATAGCGCTGTTTTCGCGAAAAATCGCCTCAAGAGCGCTATACAAAAGAGGTTAGATTACAATTCATCTTGCAGCTACCAATCGCATGGACGACAGGAATTCTAGACCCTTGTTCAAAATTTAAAGAGATTTTTATTACTAAAGCCTCAATTATATTGAGCGAGTTTACAAGCTACTATCTACTAAGTTTAAAAGCGGGTGAATCGGCGATTGAGATTGTCATGATGACACACAAAACTGTTCACTCGCTCAGTAGCGAACTACCTAATGACGTCTGCGTGAACTAATTCTGTCAAACGTTTGACAGTCGAAATCAGCTGTTTATTGGCCGCCATTTGCAAGTAAAGTTGACGACCTTTCAAGTTTTTTCGTAGATTGTCAACAATCTGCTAGTTAGCAAGTAATACGATTACACTGAGCGAGTTTACTAACAGATAATGAATTTCCCAGATAGTAGCTTGTAAACTCGCTCAATGTCATCGAGTCTTAATAAACGAAATAAAGCAATGTATGTAGGACGCTAGATCACAACTCGTCTTACAGCTACCAAGCGCATGGATTATTGGAATTCTAGCCCCATATGAATTAAATTAAATATCTTATATATCTATTATTTTAAAACGCATATGCTCTCAAATATTTTTTCATAGTATCCACATAATGTTATATTTTTTTAAATCTACTGCGAGTTTCTTTCTTTTCGAAAACGGGTCATTTTGGCGTCCCGATGCTTTGTGCTCTTGTTACATTAATTATACCACTATCCCTGTTACAGCCACCGACTGTAAAGTTACGTGTGTCGATCTGTACTTGTAATTTTCTCATCTTTGTTTTTGGTGGTTAGTTGTAACATACTGCGGTCGTGTCAGCTATTCTCGTATCATTTCTCGAAACAAAATGGCATTTCGCAGTCGTTCTTTTGACAGTCTCGACACCATTGATTGTGTTTATAGGCTCCGCGGGAGATGGATGCGAGCTTTACGATGCATCGTGGAGATATATTGTGTTTCTTGATGGTCGATGGATTTTACCTGTATACGTAACAGTATACGATCTTCAGAATTAAATAAAAAGACCTTTATTTATGTATTTATACGGTGTATTTACAGATATTCCCACTCACATGAGAACAATCCAGTTATAAAAACTCAGTTAATACGCAAATAGTTTAATAATTACGTAAATCTTACATTAATCACCTTCGCAGCGCTTTTCTTGTTGAGATGTTTGATGAATTTTAAAGATTTCCGTTTTATAAAGATAACCAATCACTTAACACTGTACCTCTACCAAGGAGCACACGTCACGAATCAGTACAAAACGATATTGTTTCCTTTCGAGATGCACAAATATCTTCTTTTTAGTTAAAAAACGAGATTATGTACACGAAAAACACCAACAACTTGCTTCCAAGGTATTCCCATTCTGTTTTTCAAAAACAAATGCACTCGATTTTGCTATTTTTACTTGCCATTGTTCCAAATTTCAAATACTTTTCCAGCAAAGGGGTTTGTGGTTAGGGAGCGGTAGGTACCTACTGGACAAATGACATCCCGGTAGGAACTATGCATATTCTCATTTCAAAACCAAACAAAAATACTATCTTTCACACATTCATGATAGCTTCTCGTGGCAGTTAGAGGAACTTGAGTAACCGATAGCTGTCTCTTCTTCATTCTGCAGGAGATAATAGTACTTCAACAAATATATTTCCAACTTCCCCTTGTAGATGGTACCACAAATCGGAAAGAAAAATTGGTGTTATTTAAAGAATGCTATAAAATGTTATATTATGACTCCAATCTCCGAGAAAACTAGTAAAATCAGAAAATTCCGAGACGTTTTCGATCAATTTTGATATGCTCATGAAAATGTTTGATATTTTTACATTTCATGGTTTTATTTCGTTCTCGTAACCGGATTCTATGCCGAATCGGAAATCTTTTACTCTCATTTCGCAGATCATAAATTCAAATTTATGTTCAACGTAACAAAATTCCCATATGACCTCATTTCCTCGGGTTGATAGCTGTCGATTAAGCTGTCTCGGCACTATTAACGATCAAGTAGCTTTTATCTGCCCCTCGTCCGACATAATACTGAATAATGATCACTACTTATTTTCACCCACCCCGTTAACCGCTGATTCTCGGCCTGTCTGCTTTTGATCAATTTTTTGTTTAATTTAATTTTAACAGCCGTCTACATGTCCTTTTTTACATTCCCTCCACTTTTCTCTCCACACTCACTCAGTCTTTTTAGGGAAAGGAAGGAGAAGATCTTCTGGGATGCTCAAAGGTATTGGGAGGAATCTGGGGGTAAATGTGTTCAGGAGTGACGGTATGAATCCATCCCTCCCACTGCGGTGCAAGGCGATGGGCCCATGCGGTGCAGGAGTCCGGCTGGAGTTCAAAAGGTCTCCTGGAGGTCAAAAGGTCTCCTGGAGGTCAAAAGGTCTCCTTCAATCAGTATCCCTATTCGACCCACCACAGTAGGAGGGCAAAAGCATTCGCTGTCAAGACCTAGACAAACCTCACCCCATGAACCTGGGCACCCCTGCTAAGTCACCAAACCTAGCGACCTATGCCAGGGGTGTTGGTTATCCAATAAATGTCGAATCTAGGCACCCGTCAGCCTGACATTGTCAGGTCTTTTTAAGCCCCAATGTTGAATGATGAATGGTGAACATCTACTATCTACATCTTTGACCGAATATGCTCGGCCAGTCACCTTTTGGTCAAATTTTTAAACGACTTCGAAAAGGAGGAGGTTCTCAATTCGACTGTATTTTTTTTTTTTTTTATGTTTGTTACCTCAGAACTTTCGACTGGGTGAACCGATATTGATGATTCTTTTTTTATTTGAAAGCTGGTGCTTCCCGTGTGGTCCCATTTTAATTTGGTCCAGTTCTGACAATGGCATCCATGAGAAAATCATATAAGTCTTAAATTTGCATCAAGTATGTGCGCGACAAATGGACGAATAACTCAATATCACGCTAACCGATTTTGATGATTATTTTTTTATTGGAAAGGATGTACTTCAAGGGTAGTTTGATGAGAGTTTGGTTAGGTTCTGATTATGGGATCCATGACAGAGTAACGGAACTCTCCAATTCTGAAGAACAAATTTACGATACTCGGCCGAATCTTAATCGAATTAGTTAGTGTACTTAAGATTCACTAAAAATAAAAAAATAAACAAAAATTTTAACAAAACAAAAAAACGATTTCAAAAAATGCACTAAAAAGTAAAAAAATAATTTCGTATTCTTCTACAACTTTATAATCAACTTACCTTTTCTACTCATCAATATGTAGGTACGATTGTTATTTTTGGAGTCGGTGTCGGCGGGAGAGGAGCTGTCAAGTGAACACGCCGGGCCGCGGGTACCTTGGTTGACACCGACTCCAAAAATAATAATCGTACCTACATATTGATGAGTAGAAAAGGTAAGTTGATTATAAAGTTGTAGAAGAATACGAAATTATTTTTTTACTTTTTAGTGCATTTTTTGAAGTCGTTTTTTTGTTTTGTTAAAATTTTTGTTTATTAAGATCGTTTAATTAGCCCGTGAAGAGTAAGAAGTCAAGCTGGTTTTATCAAGTCTTTATTTACCCCACGCCTGTTACGAGTATAATGCTGAATAATTAACACTACTTGCTCCATCTTTAGTACCGTTATATTGCACGTCGCATCGGATCACGCCAAGGAAAGTGTTAACAGAAGCCCTGTGGAATGTTTATTAATAATTTACTCTTCATTATAAACGTTAACCCTTTGATTCCCGGTGGGTCGTATGTAGGCCACCTAATAAAAAAAAGTTCAAACCCTTTGCGACTTCATACGGAATCACCCTAGTTATTATTATGCTTTTGGTTAGGGATGTCGAAAATGAAAAAAAATATCGATATTTTTTTTTTTTTTACATGAGCTCCACATAGGAGGCCCTGAGGAAAATAATTTCCCTCAGGGCCTATGTCATCTTTGGGGATGCTGTGTGGAGGGTTTTTTTAAGGAAAGGAAGGAGAGTTCTGGGAAGGAAAAGGGTTTAAGGGGTGGGTAGGAATCTGGGGTTCATTATGTCCTGGTCATCCGCCTCCAAGACCTAGACAAACCTCACCCCATGAACCCGGGCACCCCTGCTAAATCACCAAACGTAGCGAACCACTTGGGGTGACCTATGACAGAGGTGTTGGTTATCCAATAAAGGTTCCCGGGGCGGCGGTACCCATTCCCGCCTCCCAAATTGTCTAAGTATCGATATTTATTAAAATATCAATATCGACGTCGATCGTTCCTATACGGTTTTGGATTCTAGTGACTTTAGTTACATAGATAAATAAAAATATCGTTTTTGTTACATTTTTCGATATTGGATATTTTGTTTCGATATATCGAATCAAAATATATCTGCTAAAAATATCGATGCATTGGATTAAAAATATCGATACATCGATATATCGATACTTTTTCAACAAGCCTACTTTTGGTGTCCATGCGCTTTTCAATTTAACTGTTTAGGTGCATTAATTTTTTTTCATAGTTTAAAAAGAGGTTTCAAAAAATAATAATATCCATGCAAAAATAAAGTACCTAATGGTATTTTTTATTTTTATGACATTTGATTATTTATTACTAGCTATTAGTGGAGTTTTTCGAAATACGATGTAGACAGTAATTTTTCTCTTATTTTGAACATCAAGCGTGCAAAATTTCATCAAGAAGAATCAAAATTCAGCTTGAAGGCGTTGGAAAAGGGTTTTGAGGGTAGTTTTTCGAAATCTCATGTAAACAGTGACCTTCCTCGTATTTTGAAGGTCAGGTGTGCAAAATTTCATCAATCTCAAAATAAAAACTAGATTTGCACGCCCGCCGCAGGTCACAAACGAGTTTTTCTTTTGCCTTATTTAATTCATATTTGTGTTTACAAACCTAGTATTTGCATTTTGTTTTTCCTGTTAAGCATTTGCATACTGCTTACTAACAACGTATGCAGGGACTCTGGAAGTCTAGAATCGTTCAAAATAAATAAATGTAGCTTCGTTTAACAAAAAATTAGAATCTTGCGAGAAACTTGAAGAAGTAACCATCTGTTACTTATACCAGGGCGGGTAAGTGGTGGATAATCTCCGATGTACAGTACAGCACAAACTCCAAATCTCAGAATAAAACTGTAGATTTGCATACAAATCAAATCCATGCCACCGCCACAGACTTTCTTCTTTGTATAAATAGATTATTTCTTTTTTGTTAGGTAAATAAAAAAATTATAATTTTCCATGTCCAATGATATCGATTGAGACAGGGAAGATGAACTAATATGATTACTAAAATACATAACCAGATAAAAATTACTTTTTAATAAAAAAAATAAATTGTTCGGCCTACTCGGAAATTCCCTTGCCTGCCGCTGTTTAAATCCACAAAATGCGATCCCAGTATTACAACATAATCAGCGCCGGATCTGCCATACGTTCAAAAACGTGCAAAAAACCTGGCGCCAACTCCGAAGGGGCGCCGTGAGAAAATAAATATTGTATTAAAAATTTGTTAAAATATTCCCTGAATCGTTTAAAAATTACCCATAGTACGAAATAATTATTACGCTCTAGCAACACTTTCCAAAGATACAGACTGCGCACGCATCTGTTTTATATTCAACGGTTTACGAATTTATAGTCAGTTACAGAATTTTTTTACAAATTCCATATATTTAGTTTAAACGTAAGATCTATTTTTCCATATATCTTTTACCGTCTTTTACGACGAATTAGTGCTATCCAAATTCAATAACCAATCACAGCGCCGTACTTTTATTCAAAATAATAAACAAACCGATTGCGCCTTTCAAAATGCTTTTGTACGATTTAAGTCTCTATGAGAAAGTATTTAAGGACCATTTTCTTATGAAATCTTCGGTAAATCCCATTAGCATAAACATCGCACGGTTTGCAAGATTTGCATGTTGCAACTTGAACAGTTTCATCATTGATTTGACAGTTCGACAGTTGAAGTATTAGATTTGTTATTTTACGCTTTATACGGTGTCAATGCGTCGTGGGTGGTTTGTTATATTTATGAGTGCGTCTTTGTCAGTTTAGTGTTTCAAGTTATGGTGTTGGTGTTTGTTCAATCAACACAGAACCTGGGAAATGGATATGCAAGGTACAAATTTAAGGTTATGTTATTAGATTTTTAAATTTATAATTTATAACTTAAAAGTTGTAAATTAACGGTGTGAAGGGTTTGAAGGACCATCTTCCGTCTCACTGTTCACTGTCTCTTGTCGGGACTGCCTGTTGCTAGTCAGAAGCTGTAGATGCTATTCTTGTGTTGTACGTACGTTGCCATGAGAACGTATTTGTATTTGCTTTTTCTATTAATATTCGCGTTGGGTATATACATAAACGCAGTAAATCTCAAGAATGTCTAATGGATCTAGTTCAGCGAAACCACCCGCATTGTCTCGTAACCTATATTTTAAATCATGGTACGGGGACAAACAAACAATTCGTTGTATTATTTTAAAGCATAACTTGCAAAAAGAGTTTTTCCTAAAATAATTAAAAAGCACCATAATTTTATGTTTACCCAATAGATTCAGAGAGTATAGGGCTCCTGGCGATTCTCTCTTTAAAAAAAAACGAGTGTGAGAGCTACCGCCAGGTCACTTGGAAAAGTTACAACCTTTATATGTCTTGATTTTATTTGATAAATTAGTTTAAAAAAAAAATTAAAAAAAAAAAAAAAAAAAATTAGGGTGAACGAATTATTAATCAAAATAAAAATGTAGGGGGGGGGGGGGGGCGCCATCGGTACCTACTGCACAGGGCGCCAGATTTCGTAGATCCGGCCCTGAACATAATACATCAGATTAACACATCCTTGGACTGGTGTCAGTCTAACTTGTTACTAACTACTATGTAGTGGTTTCCTACAAGCATCATGCACTCCTGTAATCATTGCCACTGGGAAGGTACTATAAGCAACAGTTGACGTCCCACGCGGTGCTCGCGAACAAAGAAAATATCGATAAAGACGGTTCAGGGACGATTGAAAAGTTTATTGGTTTCATTTTCTGATTGATAGGCGTACCTAATATAAACTTTTGTGTTGAAATATCAAACTCCCGCAACTACGCTGACATAATAAGTCGGTAATCGTGCGTTTTGAGTTAAGACCCCGCATTCCGAATTACATAATTCCCTTAAACACAAGTTTTGAAAAAAAAAGTTATTTTTCAAGATAATATTTGTACATTTTTCCCGAGCTGAAATGGTAATTATATGAAATTCCCTCGAAAGAAAAATTGCAAAGTATGCTTCGAAAATTATTAAAAACTCATTTTGTTCTGTTATTTAACACATTGAAATTTTAAAAAATCACAGAGTATCTTTAAATTTTAAACGCTTCTTTAGACATAATTTGTCGAGAGAGTATTGCTCTACTTTAAATTTAAACGAGCCGTGTTTTATTAAATATTTTCACAATTTCCGCTTAAGATGAAGTCATAGTAAATAATGCAAAATCATATGTTTTTGTTTTGAAAATTTGATCGCTTAGAAGTATTGTAGATGCTTCAATTAAATACTGCGTGTAGAACATACCTTGGCCCTTAAAAATATCGGTCATTTTTTTTATAAGTCTTTTAATAAGCCTATAAAAAATAAAGTATAAGGTCTAAAAAACACACTTTCAAGTCCAAACTCTCCTATTTATAAATCCCTTTTCGGATATGCTTTTATTGTGTAATGTGGCAAATTCAGTTTATTTTTTAATAATCGCAAAAAAAGTTGATATTTACACCCAATCTTCCCAAAATAAAATAAAATATGCATTTTCGCTTTGATATTTTACAATACGGCCGCTAGTCGACGAATTCGGTTATTCAAAGTGACCCCAATGGCGTCCACCGAAGAACTACTGTCCACGGCACAGTAGTGAACTAGTGGATCGCCTTAAGAGGAAATAGTAGCTGCGTTTTTCCATATAAACGTATTCCCCGTTTATCTCTCTGGATTTTGACCCTAGAGCAAAAATTTTTTTTACATAATATAGATATCGACCACTAGCGTGTCGGTACGTTTTGCTTTTTTTGATAATTTACTTCTTATAGAAGTTAGGACCATCCAAAAATGAATAAAAATGCCTAATTTAAAAGCCGTCAAAAAACGTTCAGTATACAAACTAAACAATGTATTTTGAAAAAAAACAAAACGTACCGACATAGAATATTTTCTTCTAATACAGTTTGTGAAAAAAAAAATTAAAATCGGTCCAGTTTTGGAGAAAAAAAATGGGGAATACAAAACATCGATTTCGAAGATTTTATTTAGGTATTTTCGGCCCGATGTGCAGGTGTCCCTTTCGCTCAGTTCCCTTGAGGGGGGCGGGGAACGAGGGTTTTGACAAATACATACAAAGCGAAGTAGTGATGTAACGAATTTTATCGGTAGACTAGTGTTGTCCTTCCCCGAGTGATCGATATTTTTTATTCGTTTTTTTCTGTTTAGTGACTTATCGCGGTATACCAATACTGATCGAGCTTTCATACTAAAATTGAGCCAAATTAAAATTATTTATATCAAGTACTATAATAAATCAAACCATATATTGGATAACCATTACCCCCGCCACTTGTTCACCCCAAGTGGTCCGCTATGTTTAGTGACTGAGCCTGGATTCCCGGGTTCACGGGTGAGGTCTGCATGGGTTTTGGTGGCGGATAATTTTGTCCACTTACTGCGTGGCGGGCCGGATTGGGAGAAACTGGAAGAGGGAGATCTTTTGATCTCTACAGCCGGACTCTCCACCATCATTTCATACTTTTACCTACCTTTTCCCTACCCAGAACTTCCTTTCCTTCCTTATCCTAAAAATACCCTCCACACAGCTTCTCCAATGATGTCCAACAACTTCTCCAACAAAGTCCCTGAGCGATTATTTTTCCTCGGTGCCTCCAATGTGGGGTTTATGTTTAAAAAAAAAATCTGTTTCAAATTTTCGGTTGAGAGTCGCTTACATTGCCTTCAGTGATTAATTGAAATTTTTTGTTTGTAAACGCTTTATTGTACAAATTTTTTAATTTTTTACAACTAGACAATGAATTTTAAACAATTTATGATTTATATCTTTCTCTCGCTGGTAAATTTCTTGGTATGCGACCGTCAATTATTTCTGGTAAAAGGCATTGGAGGTAGAAGTTTTCTAACAGTGGTTCAATTTTTTGCCAGATTGAATCGTCCCTTTCAATTTTTTCATACAGCAAACCTTTAGGACTCCACACGACAAAATAACAGTATTTACGACGAGTAACGTGTAACTGGCCTTGGACTTGGTAGAAGTAATTGTGATTCCGTTTTAATGTTAAAGCATTGTCTTCAATTTTACTGTAATCAATTTTTTTTTGTTCAATTCCTTCTTCTGGTGACATATTTGCTATTCTATATGGGCATTTCACTTCAATTATAGAATCTTTGCCAATAAGGCCATCCGGACTTGCCGCTAAAAAGTTTTTGTTTTCATCGACAAATAGTCCACAGGCGAATACCTCTAACTTTGTTTCTTTTGTAAATTGCTCAATTGCTTGGTTTTCATTTTCTTTCCCATAATTTGTGGCCGTATTTCCTTTAAATGGCGAGTACAGTAACGAGTTTAATACTCTCGTAACTGAAGTTTTTGGCCGTAACTTACATATTTGTCCAAAGTTAGAAGCTGTTAGCCTCTTACGCCTTTCAATTGCCCACAAATTATTATTGCTTTGGCCCACCGTATTCCGTTCGAGTTCTTCCTTATTAGATGGAGATAATTCTTTGAGAAATTCTTCTTTTTTCGTTTCAAATAATTCAGGTGGCATATCTGGTTCTAATTCCAATTGACCATAATTTTCATCAGGCCCTGTAACTTTTTTTCTCTTTTCTGTCGTGTTTTCATTGTACCTTAGTTTTCTTTTTCGACACCTCTGTGTTGTCTCATTCGAACGTCGTTTTCTTTCGATAAAATGCTTTGTGTAGTTGCCAGGACTGTGGCCTTGGATTTTTTTTTGTATACGGGAATGGGTTGCCATTTCACTATTCCACGAAGTTACTGCTCCAAAACATCTTGCTTGGTATGATCCCCTTTTTGTAAAATTTACTCTTTTTCCGCCTATAAATTTGGCAATAACGTTGTTGAATTGCTCCACAGTGTTATTTGTCACGTTAATAATAAGACTTTCCGCATTTGCTATAAGAGACGACAATAATTGTTGAATATCAGTCCATATTCCACAATCTTGAAGATCGCTTAGTAAATTTGGATCATTAGTGTACTTCTCCGACTTGCAATAGTATGACGAACATTTTGTATGATCACCAAAAACATGGTTTGCGGCATTTTTTATGTCCATTTTCAGATTTTTTACTTTATCACTTTGTGGCGTGTTTTCTTGCTCTTTTCTGTAATTTACTGCTCCAACTATAGCTTTTCTCATTCGTAAAACGTTTGCTTCAACCTTTTTCCTTATTTGAACTGGTACAAAGCCTTTAGCGTTGTTGGTTTTTTTTCCAAGTGCTTTTATTTTGTTGCAAAAATTGCGAAGTAAGTGATTTTTGCACTCTATTTTTTGTACTATGAAGTTCGGCCCATATGGCATTTGCTGCAAATTTTTTTTCATGATGCTGGAGTCGCCATCTCCAATTAGTTTATTGAATTTCAATCCATGCATTTCAATGCTTCTCGAGAACCCTTCTGCTATAATGTGGGCTTCCATGGCATTAGCACTGTCACGCCAGTTTTTGAAGCACCTATGCTCAGATGCTTCTACTTGTAGTTTTGTAGCTCTAGCACATATGCAGCAGTACGAGTTTCGCACTCCCAGAAATAAAACCTTTTTAGTTCGCAGTCCAACTATGCATCCCGCACCAGATGAGGAGCTAAATCCACTTTTATATGATCTCTTTGCCCAAGAACCATCTGCAACTACCGTCACCAAAGGGTACCCTCCCTCGTCTACGTCACCATTTAAAATTGCAAGCCTTTTTTCTTCTTCACCAGCTGCGATCATTTCTTCTAAGGCACATTCTTCAAGTGTTAGCGCTAAACATTGTTCTATGTTCTTGTAAGTTGAAGGATTCATATTTGGCATATTCAATACCCCACAAATTTCGTTCCATTGTGAATATCCATTTCCTGTACATACTACTCCTTCGACGACAGCAGTATTTACGGACACTTTCAGTTTCGGGTCTTCGGAATGTACATATTCTATTTTCTTGCACATTTTGCACTCGAAAACATATTGGCTTAGAAAACCATTTCGTCGTTCCTTCACAAATTTTAAATCGGAAAATGTGCAGTTGGTGTGTTCGTGCTTTATATTTGAAATTTCTGAAAACAAATATTTTATATCAACAATTCTGCGACCTTCGTGAATATGGGTTTCATCAATATGGTCTGGTTTCAACAGAAAATCATCAAGCGTTGTTGGCGATGAAGAACTTGCGTTTTCTTCTATATTTGGAGAAAATGATTCATCCCTCGAAGGTTCACGCATTTGTGAAGATGTATCTAAGTTTCTAGCAGCATCGTTGATGACATCCATATCCCTGTAAATAAAAAGTAATAATAATTAAATTACTTATTTTCGTTGTACTTATAAGACAGAATTTTTTCGAGTTCCATACGCGAAGGAATCAATAGAGCCCATTTGTTCTCATCAAAATGTAATGCTTTATATCTTCTGTTCTTTTCCAAGTCTCGGTTACGCATGCTACATACAGGCTTCTCATAACATAAACCATTAGGAGGGTTCAGTAGTGAGAGGAAAACAGGAAAACTATATTTACTTACCTAGAGATCGAACGCGGTGCAACATGAATCTGTCGTTTGATAATAATAATCGTTTTTTTTCGTCTAGTAGACGAAAATAAACGAGCTTTGTTTCCATTTCTTTTACCCATTATTTATCTGTAAGAAAAAGATATCACATTTTTTTAGTAGAAGTTAGATAATAGTAGCTGATTTTATATCACACACATACGAGAATCTTATGCTGCGTATAAAATTGTGAACCGAGGCGCGAATTGTGTAGTACTTGCACATTACTTAGGCTAATTTGTTTGCTTTTTGAAATAACTCATATAGGTCTCATAGAAATCGTTGTGTCTCCCTTACTACCATGGTTAGAAAAATGATCTGTTAGAAAGAGAAAACAACCAGAACATAATTAAAACTTAAAACAAAATAATTATAACCTTTTATGAAACCAAAGCTTCCGATTAATATTTGAAAAAAAAATAAGAAACTGGGAATTTTGTGTTAATTTTTTGACATGAAGCGAAAAAAAAGTGAGTTGACGGTAACATTTATTTAATTATGTTTACTTTTTATTACACGCCCGTAGGGTTTTTGCAGACATTTACATACATTTATAATGCATATCGTTTGCTCAGGATTGGTTTGTACTAAGTCCACAAAAACACGTACTGAGAAATAAAAGTTTTGAATTAAATGAAGACTATATTAGCGAAACTCAATTGAAAAGCTGGAGACGATCTATGTCGAGTTTCGCTAATATTGTCTTCGTGTAATTAAATATTACAAATTAAGGTTTTATTTATAAAGTTGAAAATAAATATAAAAAGTTTTGAAGTTTAAAAATATTATATATTTGTTTCCTTTATTTCAAACTGACTGTAATAAATATTTTAAAAAATATGTAGGTTAATCTATCTATAGGTAAAAGACCAACATTTTTGGTTGAATTTTGAACGAACTAACACATCCTTTTTTGTATTTACTGCTTAAAAAAACTCAAAAATACAGGAGTACAAATCAAACCTCAGCAAGCGATATATCTAACGTTTTAAACATTATTTTTTACAAACATGTCAACTCACACGTATAATACACACAACACAATAAATCCATTTAGATTTAATTGTCTAATAAAATATGTACGTGCTTTTATCTTTTTGTTGTCGTAATTTTAATTAGAAAAAACGTAAGGTGGGCTATTTTTAAACATTTTTTATTATTAATAAAAAAAAAAAAAATTATATGTTTATTTCGAATTATAAAATTTGAAAGCGTATTTCATCATCTTTCAAAAACGGTTTTTAGTTTTCGGATGCGTTCGCAAATATTAAAGTTATTTGGAATTTATTGGAAAGTGGAAATATTTTTACTTTTCGAAAAACAGGCCCGAGGCCTGAGAGGTTAATACTAATTTTCAATAATAACTAATGTATCATAGAGAATAATCATATGTATATAATAATTCGATCTAGTTGGTTTGACTGCATATTTATAAACGCTAATACAGTGAAAACTTTAAAACTACTAACCTACATAGAGTTCTAGTAAAATAATACGTAATATGTCGGTAATCTACATACATTATAAAATATTTTAGTAAGACCCTGTATAGAGGGGTAAGTATACACTTTTCACACTGACATTCATCATAAATTTATGAATAGTTTAGTAGGTACTCACCGATATCCTAACTGTGTAATTCGTGACAAAATATTGGAGTGATGCAGCTAATGGTGAAATCAATCTCTAAACAACCACAAACATTGGGATCAGGACAAAACTTATATTTATCTCTCTGATATTCTCGCAACTTTGTTGTTTCAAATTACTTAACCAATAGGTACAGCATGCGTGATGCTTTACTTGTAGTATAACAATATAAATGAATGATGAGCGCAGAAGACATCTATTATATAGGAATACTTACGTTCAAGTCCCGACTCGACTTGACTTATTTGGTGCAGAAAATAATGAACTCTAGCAGGCAGACACCAGTCTATACACACGCTCAAGTCAAGACGCGATTGAAGATGCGCTAATCAGCAAGAAGCCACCTGTCTGAAGCGCTCATGTTGCAACGCGATTTATTTGGAAGAGTAGATATTATAACAAAACCCTGTAACAATCTGATACTGGACTTCGTCGTAACAAAGGTTGACCACCACAACATGGGCATGTACCTAGCATGGTGGTCGAAAAATCCTCAACTTATGTTAGGGAACGTACCCATACTACGTGACCAATTTTTTGCAATTTTTAACCCCCGCCCCCCCCGGTGACCAAAATCCTTAGCAAACCGCCGCTCATTTGTACCAAGCGTGACATTTTGAAGACCCCCCCCCCCCCCCCGAAGAGATCACGTAGTATAGGTACGTTCCCTAATAATTAACGATGCAATGAATAAATAAAAAAAATAAAAATGTATCTTTGAAAAGATGCCATGTGCATGGTTATAACAAAACACTGTAGGAAAAGTTGCAGCGTTTACTCATGACATTTTCTATTATTTTCGAGTTTTATTTTATTTCTTGCCACCTACTTGGTCACACCCGGTAAGGCGACAAACACACAAGACTCAGCATTACCGCGCGAAAACGTACACACGAGCTTCACACACTCACATATCTACTACGCGATGCTACTATAGATGTGTGAGTATTTGATCGAAGCGTGAACAGAAGACATTGTTACAATATCTATAACATGCCTTGTCCAAACCTGAGGCAAGAGACGCAGAGAGGGCGAGAAGGTGTACAAGCCAAACACTCACGTGCGGTCTCACCCACACATCGAGAGCTAGTTCTTTTTCGAGCGCGGTGCGACAGCGATAATTTTTGAAAATACCTACCGTCGAGATTTCTCACCGGTGGTATTACCTCTTAATTACAATCGTTTTTATCATTGACACGCTCCCTCTAGCATTAGTATTTTAGTATATCTCCCTTTCAAAACATCGTCTGTTTCTATTTGAGGGCTTTTTACATTTTTTACATTTTTGAAAAAACACCCAGAAAAATCCAGTCCTTAAACTAACTTGGTTACTACAACACAATTACTCACTAGATACTAACGATTCTTTGTTGTTGTTTGAATTATATTTTATTATGTCGCATTATTCCAAACTATAATATAGTACTTCTTAGTGTTAAAGTGACCCTTCTTATCGGAGGTTGAGATTTTCATCCTGCGGGCTGAAGCTCGGAACAACTTTGCAGAACTGCTCTTGACCCGGTCACGCAGATTTCAAAGTCATAAAATGTGGTGTCTTCCTATTTTTCGTCTTTCATCAATCTTCCCCTGGATATCAGTAATATTGTACCGCGGATGAATTATAAAATTTTCAAAGGTCTAGGAACATATTTTCTATTCGAAAAAATTATGGATATTATAAACTTTGGAGCTTTTTTGCATCCAAATAGGAAAAGATTTCAACAAAAGTTTAAACTTAACTTTGTATAATTTTGAAATCGAAAATTTTCCGTTCCCTTTTTGTGAGGTTCAATATTTCTTTTTATATGATGGGGAGGAGTAGACAAGTCTGACTTGGCAGAAGCTCCTTTCTTCATTCGCATTCATACTTTATCACATACAAACCCTTCTGTTTTTGCACTTGATCGTAACATGATTCCTCGGGCGTCCCCTATTACTTTTACAATCCACTTTCACGTCATATATTCTCCTGGCACTGCTTTCATCCGCTTTACATGTCCAAACCATCTAATATCCAAATAACCGCTTTCGATGACCTTTCGTGCCGGACATCAATAATATCTATATCGTAAAGTTATTTTTACGGCCGTTGTTCCCAATCCCACTGATCAACTGTTGAGATCAAATTTTGGCGCAACAATTCTCAAATGCACAAATGAGCTCTTCCCAACTCACCGACCAATATGCGAATCGGGCGTTACTAAACAAATCACTTAGCTGATCGAAGACTCAGATTGTCGAAAAGTTGGGAAAAACGGCCGTAAGTGTTTTTTTTTATTAAGAACCCTAACAAGGTTCCATTTTCGATATTACCGAATGATGGATATTTTTCCACAAGTTATGTGACATGACTTTTTTAGACGTCGTGACAAATTCTCGTAGTGTCTTCAACACGCAGCATTTAATATGATACGAATGCCACATTGGCAGGTTAGTAGAACTCGAAGGAAGTTGCGGCACCCAATCGATCCAAGTGTTGTTTGTTTGTAACTTCTAGTACGGAAATAGCGCGATCAATAACGACACTTTCCGTACAATAACACGGAATAATATATTATAATATATGGTGAAATATTATAATATATTATCAATGATAATGAAATCAAATATCTGGATCTAATACTGGATGCAAAACTAACTTTCACAGAAAATTTTAAATGCGTGCTGAAGAAGGTGTCAAAAAAGGAAATTTTCTTAGAAGACTAAGAAATAAACTAAATGGAAACACGCAGAGCTCATTTTTAAAACTGTAGTTGCTTTACATTTAGATTACTGCTCCTGGATGTTATATTTGGCCAATGAAGGAAACTTGAACAAGCTACAAGTTATACGGAACAGAGTTATGAGATGTATAATGGGGAAAGGCAAGTACGCAAGGGTTAAATCAAATGAGAGAGGAGCTGAATTGGATTCCAATAAAAATTAGACTGCTATTTAATATGTTAATTTTGTGCATAAAGTTATGAAAAACCAAATCCCAGAGACGTATATAGAGTTAGATTGGCGCATATGAGAAAATTAGAGTCGCAGAACTACCTAATGCATAATAGAGGACTAAATAAGTACCAGTGTGATGAATTTGCCTGAAAGTCTGAAGAATGAATGTATTCAAAAAGAGATGTTATGCTTCCTGAAAACATATATGATATCAGAAATATAAATAGAGTTAGATTGCCGCATATGAGAAAATTAGAGTCACAGAACTGCCTAATGCATAATAGAGGACTAAATAAGTACCAGTGTGATGATTTTGCCTGAAAGTCTGAAGAATGAATGTATTAAAAAAGAGATGTTATGCTTCCTGTAAACATATATGATATCAGAAATATAAATAGAGTTAGATTGCCGCATATGAAAAAATTAGAGTCGCAGAACTGCCTAATGCATAATAGAGGACTAAATAAGTACCAGTGTGATGAATTTGCCTGAAAGTCTGAAGAATGAATGTATTCAAAAAGAGATGTTATGCTTCCTGAAAACATATATGATATCAGAAATATAAATAGAGTTAGATTGCCGCATATGAGAAAATTAGAGTCGCAGAACTGCCTAATGCATAATAGAGGACTAAATAAGTACCAGTGTGATGAATTTGCCTGAAAGTCTGAAGAATGAATGTATTTAAAAAGAGATGTTATGCTTCCTGTAAACATATATGATAACAGAAATATAAATAGAGTTAGATTGCCGCATATGAGAAAATCAGAGTCACAGAACTGCCTAATGCATAATAGAGGACTAAATAAATACTAGTGTGATGAATTGCCTGAAAGTCTGAAGAATGAATGTATTTTAAAAGAGATGTTATGCTTCTTGTAAACATATATTTTTATAAAATGAAATATTACCTTGCGCATATTAGTTTATTTACGATTGTAGTATAAACTAGCTCAATAAATAATAAAATAAAAATATATGTTGTAACGCGGTTAATGGTAAAGCCATCTGAGTGTTGCATGTGCAGTAAATGAACTGGAAGGGGGGTTCCCGTTGTACCTTTGGTCGGACGAAGGGTGTTGAACTTAAAAATCAATATGGAACACCTCAATCATTTAGCAGACCCCTGGGACTATGCAACTGTTGAGGGTAAAAAAGATTAGTTAAGGTTACTTTTGGAACTTCACAAGAATGATGATGGATCTTTATAAATAATGATTTATTACAATGAAGCATTTTGATTCTAAAAATAATCTGTTCATAACCAATCCTTTTTTTAAGAAATTGAAATTGGTGTGAAATTTTCTTCGATGTTTTTTTTTATAATTTTAATATCCTACTTCTAATCCATTTTTGAAAGTTTCGATGAACATTATGTTTATTCAATTTTTATTGGAATAACTCGTGTTATAATAACTTTTGAAGGTTATTCCCATCGATGTAATATATCACTGAAGAAGAAGACAATATATCTAAACGAAATTATGAAAACAGAACAAGGACACAGAAAAAAATTTAAAAAAGTTAACGGTCGCAACTTTCCCACCAACCTAGGATCTCTTGGGATAAACGCTTTAACCAACTCGGCCATTGGGGCCACATCTCATATTACCATTATTACCTTTGTTAACTTTTTATTTTTCCGTCTCGTTCTTTTTTATATTTTCGTTTAGATTTATTACTATTATCCTCTTCTTTGATGATTTTTATTTATATGATTTTTAGTTTATATTAAAGCTGAGATTGTACATGATTATGACTTGGGTAGTAAGTTACGTTTCTATTATATTACGTAAAACATTTGTATGTCCCAGTTTTCACAGTCCTCCTCACTTGGGTTTTCTGTTCTGACGCAGCCTGTAGTAGTTATTATATTATTGTAATGATTATCCAGATATCTACATGGTCTTCGCAATGTTTGCAAGTTTCAGTTGTCTCAGCCATTTTTTGACTTTAGTTTTCAAATATTATCATTATACCTACCATGAGAGTGTGTCGTAATCAGATATCTCGAATACGTTCTTGATAGGGCGTTATAAAATGTGATGTGTGTGTGAAAGTTAAAACCGAAGAATATTTTATTGCTATCACAGTTTTTTTGTGAATACTAAGTAAAAGTCCCACTGCCCAAAACCACCTCGTCCGAGAAATGGAATTGTGAAGTGGAGACAATTGGACATAATAAGGTTAGAATGTTTCAGTCTATTCAGATTTGGTTACTAAACACAGCTAATACTATTACAAGTCACGTTCTGACTATCTTCCATTTCGAAACTTATAACAATATTTAATAAATTTTTACCATGTGCTTCAAATACTTTCATACTTTATGCGTTTTTTTCTCATATAATTCCATAATGTCGGTGACTTGAAAAGAAAAACTTTTAATTATTATAAAAAGTTTTCCTTCAAGTTATGTAGAACTTTTTCCCTGGAATATAATGTATCACTTTTTCCATTGTACTTTCTCCATGGTTCTTTAACCAGCAAGCGGCACGTTGAACCCTGGAGGAGAGGGGGGAGGGGGAGAGTTTCTGCATGGAGTGAATATTCAATTTGGAAAAGCGAATCAAGAAACAATTTTATTGGAGGAATTGAAATGGGGTCACAAAAACATTCACCAATGGGATAAATTCGACACTTATTAAGTGGAAGCATTTGTGCGAGACTGCAAACTCAAGGGGGAGAAATATTTGAGTTTGGTCTATTACATTTGCATCGCCTGTTGCGGCACGAAGTTCAGATTTCGTTATGTTGGTGGAAGGTTCCGGAAAGAACTGACATAATTAATTTTTTCAGCACCGGTGCATAACCAGGGTATAAAAAAAATTAAAAGTGTACAGCACACGCGGTAGAAGTAAAACCTACAGAAAACTAAAGTAGACAAGAGTTGGGAGGCTACGAAGCACTACACACCATTATTCTATCTCATTCTTTCGCAGGCTAAATCCTATAGACAGTATTGCCTATAGATTTTTGTGTTTGTCTCTTTTTAGTGTATCTTTTTCGTTTCATCGAGTTGAAAATCACAACCGTGGTAAAGTAGTTTTCTTAGTAGTTTTTAGTTAGTTTTCAAAAGTCTTTTAAGCTTGTTTTAAATACGTGTCCTTGCGCTACAGGCGAAATTCCATCCTAGAATTAGAGCAACTGACAAATTTTTGGTTTCGCTTGCCTCGTGCGTAATAGATTCTTTAAAATGCAACTAAGTTGGCCGCAGGCGTAATTTTTGAAGTGAAAATTTCTTCAGCACCGTTGTGATTTGAGACACGATGAAACGAAAAATAGCGACACTAAAAAGAGACAAACATACATCTATAGGATTTAGCCTGCGAGAGAATGAGAGAGTATAATCGGTCTCCTCTTTGTCTGGTGCTTCGTAACCTATTAGTCTCCTCGTTGTGCGGCGCTTCGTAGCCTCCCCACTCTTGTCTACTTTAGTTTTCTGAAGGTTTCACTCTACCGCGTGTGAATTGCACAATCTGTTTTTTTTGTATTCGATGTCCCGGTACGGACTTCGGGATTACTCACTGGTGCTAATGCGTAGTAGGTAACTACATATTAAAATGTTATCATGACGTTATGCTGTCTCTTACAACACCTAAACCAAACAAACGAAAAATTTTGGTATGTACATCGATACATTTATGTATGTGTGAATTTTTGAGAGGAATGACCAATTCCAGACCTTGTCACAGTATTTTTTGTGTCATGGAACCCATTACATTTTTCACAATTTTATCTCGCCGTGTTTCGAAATTCCTGTCCTCAAATACCCAGGTGGAGTATAATCAAATTACTCTGTAAAATTTCTAGGTAGGTACGCCCGACTGTTTTTATCGTCCCCATTTTACCTGTTTTTAACGTAGCTTTTTACGACCGCACAAAAGCATAGCGTAGTTCAAATATTTAATCTGTCGGAACAAGGGACTTTATGATTTTTTAATCTCGACTACACGGGAGACCATTCCGTGGAGTCCTGTAACCTGTGGACTGTAGGTGCTGTTGGGTGTTACTGCTGTGGCCCTGTATGGCAGTCTAACATGAAAGTATGGGTGGCTAACATAACACCTGACAGCAGCCTGACATCTAGGTTTATATGCTTTAAATGGAATGGTAGTAAAAAAAATACCTATAAAAAAAAAAATTATATATTTGTTGTAAAATTGTAATTATAATAAATGTTGCAATAAATAAATTAAAAAAAAAAAAAAAAAAAAAAAAAAAAATATACATCCTCGTTCGTGACGACCTGTGTTATAGTCACTTTTGAACAGTAGATTATTGAACATGGAGGATGCGTCATTACACTTTGGTTAAGTGCGATATGAGGTATATAACAAGGTTTAAAAATATTCACAGTTCACTCGCGGTACAAGTGAAAACTTCACCCACACAATCTCAACCTCAATACGAGTCTTGAAAAGTGAGCTCATTATCAAAGCGCCAATTCGTTACTGTACGTGTAAGGCTTCATTCTATCCAATTTTCTGGCAGGCTAAATCCTATGTGTTTGTCTCTTTTTAGTGTCGTTTCCGTTTCATCGAATTTTCAACAAGATTACGTACTTTTAAATTGAATTCGAGATTTAACAATTTCAATATTATTATATCGTAAGACTACAGGACCTGTGTATCTTTTGTTTTATATAAATCTTTTTGTATCCTTTCTTACATCTTATTATGTAAAATCTCGCTTAATACGTTTGTTATGTAAAATCTTAATTTACACCATTGTTGCCATTTCTTGTCTGTGGTTTTAGAAGTTCAAAGTATGTTTATAATGTCCGAGAATAATAGTAAATTATCATGTTAGAAAACTCACAACCTCAAAAATTATTCAAAAATTTATCATTAATTATATTAATTTAACATTTCCAATTATTTCCTTCAGAATCTTCCAAACCTCAAAATACGGAACAAACAATATTTTGATATTTAAATTTATTAAAATCTTCAAAGCTCTTGATAAAATTACCGTGCAAATTTAATAACGGCAGAGCTCACGAATTTTTACTATCTACTAATAAGCTAACTCTGACAGAGTTTTTCGAAATCGGATGTAAACAGTCATTTTCCTCATATTTTGAACATCAAATGCATAAAATTTCATCAAGAAGTATTAGAATTCTGCTTTCGGGTTGGAAAAGGGGTGGAATGGTTCTCTAGGATTTTCCACCCGTTTTAAAGGTCAAGTGTGCGAAATTTCATCAATCTTGGAATAACTCTGTAGATTTGTTTTAAAAAGCAAATCCACACACTTCAATCCACATATTTTAGTTACCAAAAGATATTTGGACCATTAAGAGCGTTTAACCAGCCAGCGGCCGAAAATCCACATTTCGTCGAAAGTTGTTCTTATGATCGTGCAGGGTGGTTACAATGAGAAAGATTAATTATTCTTCGTACCAGCTTTTTAAAATTATAACTCAATATCGATTTTATTTCATTCCAAATTTGCTTTAATTTATACCTACATCCAAAAACGCTGAAAGGCGTGAAGATAAAACTATTAAAATAATGTACTTTTTGTAATTATTTTTTGATTATAAGTATTTATCATTTTTCAATAATGTCTAAGTTAAATAAGAATGTTAAAAAAAATCTGAAATATATTAGTGTGTAGGTGCGCAAATAAACACACAAACGGACCAATTTTCGTCAAGAAACACATGTACGTACATATTTTTTAATGATTCTATTTAAACTAAAATTAAAATTCTAAAACATGCGATACCCAGATAATGCATTGATTTATTTTCTGCATGATTATATGATTTGAAATGGGTGTGGTATAATACAAAATCTTTTTTGAAAATTTAACAAATCTGCCAACGACCTATGGTATAAACTTATTATACTAAAAATAAACATTTTTTCTCAAAATTTAAAACATGCGAATGTTAGATAAAAGAACAATGTTTCGAAATCCATTTATAATTTTTTGTGGAAAAGAGTCAATACGTCTAAAATCTGATTTAAAAATGACATTTTTCTGGTTTTCTCTGTACCCTCTTAACGTCCTGTAAACTTCTTTCATCACGGGAACAGTAAAACAGTAAACACACGCCACACAATATAGCTCAACTGTGCCGGGTCCCAAAACAGAAATATTGTCACAATAAATATTAATTCCATATATCTTCTGTTTTGTACAATTTAGCTTGTTAGTCTCTACAAGTAAAGCCGCGCGGTGCTTTCCTCCGGTTTTAACACACATACTCGTAACTCACGTAATTACTAATTACTTTAGGTGCCATTCGCTTTCACCCTAAAACCTAATAACTCTGACTGTAATTTTTAATTTGTCATTTTCTGGTGTGGTTTTTTCTCGAAGGATTTTGTTGCGTGTTTTGTGGAAATAAAGTTTGTTTTGGAGTGTTGCGACCAGTGATTATCATAGGTTTTGTGGTTATCATTTTTTTAATGTTTTTTTTTGTTTGTTTGCTATTCGTTTAAGGTTTTATTTATGATTCCACGTTGCATTTAGTTTTAATTATCATGAAAGATATTTTGATGGTGGTTTTGCTATTAAAATCTATACTTACCGGTTTGTTGTGTCGATGGTGTGGTCGGATTCAATGTGATGTTTTAAACAGCGATTTTGTGATTATTTTCTTGAGAATCGTTTTGACATTGTGTTGTTGAAATTGGTACCTACTTTTTATACGTGTTTTCTGTTAGCGAATTATTTTAATAATCGATTTTAACGTCGATTTGTTTTTTTTTACTTCTCTCCGTATTGTCAAACTAAGTTGTTTGATTTATAACAGCTTAATTAATTCTGTTTGAGAAATTGAATAATTAAACGGTGACGATTATTTCGACCACTGTATTATTCTAATTCATGCGAAAGAATTTTAATCGGTAATGCCTATGTATTTTTATTAACCCTTTCTCGATCACTGTCGATTCAAAACCCAAAACATGATATTATTTGGTTCTTGTATTTTTTTTATATATGTAGGTACAACATTTCTTGGTAAAACTATTTTATTATGTTCTCATCACCGCACAAACAAACTCTTCAGATGTCAAACAAAATTAACACTGTTTCTGCTGTGAGGCTATCAATATAGGGCTGAAGGCCTCCGTGGTAGAGGGTCGAGGCCCAATCCAGAGGTCATGGGTACAAATCTCGGCGTGACTCAGAACATGGTTAAGAATTTAATTTGATTTCACCATTTTTATCATGTTTTATCGGTTCTTTATGCGGAAATATCTAAAATGTATATAGGATGCAACAGCACGTACCAGAAGGGTTTTAACCAGCGATTCCTGAGCATATTTGTAGATAAAATGTTGATTTTTGTTCTCGTTCTAGCAGCACGGTAACACACGAAACAGCGGTTAAACCCGTCGCGTCGAATAGGCGATGGGATCAGTAGAGACGTGTATTTTTTTAATTGAAAAAAAAATGACATTTACATTTTTTACTCCAAATATGATCAGAAATCACTGATCTAAATCCTTTGGGTACATGTTGTTACACCCTGTAAACAGACTTTCAATTTACAATTAGTCATCAAAAGTATAACGTTTTCGAATAAATTAATGAAGTCGAATAAATTAATTGAGTATAGAGAGGGTTTAGCCATATTTACATTGTTGAATATGATTTAGTTACAAGGCTAGCATTTAATGAATCGATGCAAAAATATGCGTATTTATGATAACCGGCATGCTGGTTTTCCTCGACAAGTATTTTGTATTCAAAGAGAGTGATAAATTTATCAAAAAGTCATAATAACAATAAAAATTATTACGTATTATTTTAATACGTATTATTTATATAACTTTGTATTAACCTTATCGCGGAGGATATTATTTTATGCGCATTTACAAATGTTGAAATGTCGGTCTCAGATTAAAAATTTCCATTGAATTTTATTGGGTTCCAATTTTGTTAATTTATCATATTATATTTTTATATGTCAATCTTCTTTACCGCAGCTGTGGAGCCATTTTTGCAAGAATCAAATCCGCAACCCGTTAAATCCGTTGACCACTAAATTTACTGATATTATTTTTAATGCGAAACGCCGCTTGCGGTTGCCTCATTCCTTTCCCATAATTCGTGGTTCGGTTCGCGGAAATACCTACTTGCTTGTACGCAGCATTGCACCAAGGCGATACTGAGAGTAGCTTCCACTCTGGAACGTGTCGCAAATATACTATACTATATTATTTTAAATGAGTAAATTGTGAGATAACACAAATTAACCAAATAAAATTTACTTGCGCGCGCCGGGATTTGAACCCGCAACCTCCGGCTTATTAGTCGAGAGCCTTTCCCTCGACCACGTACGTCATCGTTATGAAATTTTCATTTCGATCAAATGGAATGGCGGTATACGATGTCATGTAAGCGTAAAAGAAAGAGAGCGCATGCTAAATCGGTCACAACCAAACTGTACTGATGACAGTGGCGACATTGGTTTCCATTCAAATCTATACGGAAGAATTTTCTAGTGTGTATTATCTATTCCAGGGGTGCCCAACCCAAATCGTACGGTGGATAAAAAATATTACTGAGCTTGGATGGGTCACAAATATCACCCTTATGGGAGGGGGGGGGGTCTGACCATTAGATCCGTCCATGAATACAGGTGAATGGCGGATATTACCAGTAATTCGGTGTCAAAAATGCCATTATTGTGAAACCGGCCAATATCTTCTCACACATGTTATCATGTCCCTAGTTTTCATTGTTCACTTAGTCTTAAAAAAATAACTCTGCAGTTGAAACACTTTTGTGAAATAATGTTGTATGTTAATGATGTTGTGAGATAATGTTGTACATGACAATATCTAGAACGTAAATGGTTTCATTTATTCATGTAGTTATTTTTTGGTCAAAAACATATGACATGTGTAAATTTATGTTAGAAGAGCATGTTGCATTCTTTAAGGTGCCATGAGTAAAAAAAAAACCGTTTTGTGGAATAACGTTGTATGTGAAAGTGTTCATATACAACATTATTCCGAAAATTCAGCATAAATTCGAGTAATAAACTCTAATTTAATTGATTTTCTAGACGACTTTTCATTTAAAACTCTTAAGAATTGTATGTTTTATGTATTTTAAATATACTGGTTTCGTTTTTTCAATTTTTCTCGGTGAACTAGAATATTATTGGATTCAACATTATTCCGGGCAAGGGCTCAATTGTGTACATTAGTTTAAATTATGATTTGTATCATTGATAAATATGCGGTAAATTAATAATGGAAAATCAACAGACAAAAGCAAGAAAAAAAACAAGAAATCAATTAAATATGTTTTTTTTATTATTGTTTTTGTGATTAAAAACATTACGCAATTATTTCTGGTTATTGCTGTGAAATTTTAAATAATTCGATAACTGCGAGTTATCTAATGTGAACGAAACTATGCAATTTGACTGTCCTAAAACGGGAAAACTCCTAGTTGGACAGTCAAAGCTTTCATATAATGTATCTGTATTTTTATGTTCAAATAAATAAATATCTGATGTTTGACTAGTTCATTAAAAATTTAATAATATCGGTAAATTATGGAAATTTCAGCAAATTTGCAATTCCTACTTTTGTCGTTAAATTTATATGACCAGGAGCGTAGTGCCTGTCGTAAAATACTTGTGACGATACTAATATTTACTTTATAAGAGCTTTTCAAGAAACGGACATTATCAAACTATAAGTTCTGTTCATTTCAATAGAGCTAAGAAGAACGTGATGGATTTAACGACAGAGAAAAAATGCATTAACTGAAATGATTAGAAAATTGTTAAGGTATTTATAATAATGCTGGAAAGCAGAAACATGATAACTGAAAACTTAATTTTGGGCCGAAAAAATCTTCAATTGGGCCGCAGGTTGGGCATGCCTGATCTATTCGCTGGTTGTACAGGAATTTAGTTGCCCGCGGATAATTTTTTACGACCTGTCTACTTCGTAGGTGTGTCAAGGTGAATGCTTTATTATTTACATTGCAATGATGAAATAATCGAAGAAAATATAGTTGTCGATGGTCAAATTGACTTTTGTGGCAATACAGTGCAGTGATTATTTGGTCGAAAAAGACGTCGGAAGCTTTTTAATGTCCAATTCGAATTAGGCACAACTTCAGGTAATTTGTCGACAAAATTACAAAACACATTCAAAAATGTTGTTAGCTGTACAGTTATAATTTAACTAACACTTTATTAGACTTTATGTTTTTCGGTGGGCTTATTTCAATGGCGCTTTTAATAATATTAAATAACTGTATTTTAAAAAATAATCGACAATTTTATTAAATATAATCTCGTCCCTCTTCTAATCACATGCATCTGCTTCCATAGAAGAGAAATATCATAAAATGAAAAAAAAATCGGTGAAAATTGGTTATGTAATTTATTTTGTATTCAAAATTATTATACTTGGTGAACTGATTATAATCAGTTTATATAATTTTTTTTTTTTTTTTTTTTTTTTTTTAATTAATTTCAATAACAAGGTTTGTACATGTATGTATGATGCATATAATAAGTATAGATTATTTTTTTTTTCACAGACCTCCTCACTAGGATTTCCTGTTCTGAGGTGGCCTGTAGTTTTTTAAAATATTTGTATTTGGTTATGGATTGTCTTTATATCGTCTTCATGATGTTTGTAATTTTATTATTACTTTGATCTCTCAGCCATATTTTTACTTTTGTTTTATATATATTCATTTCCTTTATATTTTTGATTTGATCTGGTAGAGCATTGTATAATTTTATGGCATGGAATTTATTATTTCTCTGTCCAAAAGATGTGTTCAAACTGGGAGTAACCAGGATGTTATTGCTTACTGACCTGGTTGAGTATTTATGTTGGGCAGTGGAGTATATATATATGTTTTTTTTCAGTTTAAATAAAATATTTTTTGAATAAAGTTTCTGTACATTGAAGACTTGAAAGTTATTAAATATTTCTTCCGTCGGAGTTCTAAGCGGAACTTTCAGTATTGTCTTCAGTACTCCTTTTTGGGCTATATTGAGTCGCTCTGTGTGAGTGCTCAAAGCAGACCCCCATCCAGTTATCCCGTACTCTATTTGTGACTGACATAAAGCGTAGTACACTTTCTTAATGTCGTTTATGTTGAGGATGTTACGGATGGCTCTAAAGAAGTAAATGTACCTGGTGAGTTTTTTTGTGATTACTTCAATGTGTGCGTTCCATCGGAGATTATCATCAATTTCAATACCAAGATATTTGATACTTTTGGAGTGTGCTATGGTAGGACAGTGGCATGATAAGCCTTGATTTTGATTGTTTTCTTGGCATGTATGTAATTTAAGATTAAAGTCATCCTCTGGCTGTCCTCTGGCTGTTATAGAAAATGTCAGATATTTTGTTTTATTGACATTAAGTGTAAGGGAATTTCTCTTAAGCCAGTTTTGCAGTAGACCAAGTCCATGTTCCGCTTCTTTGTAGGTACTTCTCCAGTCTTTTTCGTTGAATACAATTACTGTATCGTCAGCAAAGCTTATGATTTTTCCTCTCGTTCCTAGGCTACCGATATCATTTATGTATATTAGAAATAATATCGGTCCTAGTACGCTTCCTTGCGGTACTCCATGGTTGATGAGGAGAGGTTTGCTTTTTTTCTTGTTGATTTGAACGCTCTGTGTACGCTCCATCATATAGCTTTTTAATAAGTTTAGAGTTCTATTTGACATACCAATTTTTGAAAGTTTTGCATAAAGGATTTTGTGATCTATTGTATCAAATGCCTTTTGTAAGTCTATGAAGATTGCCAGTGTTTTTTCTCCTCTGTCTAAACTTTTTATGATCATATCTGTAATAGTTTCTATGGCGTCACCAGTACTTAGATTCTCCCTAAATCCGTACTGTGTTTCTGATAATATTTTATTTTCTTCTAAGTAGGAAAGGAGTTGTTTTTTTAATATTCTCTCCAATATTTTTGAAAATGTATTGAGTAGGCTTATTGGTCGATAGTTGTTTATGTCATTTTTACATCCTTGTTTATATATTGGTATTACAATAGCTTTTTTGAGAGCTGTGGGGAATACGCTTTCAGTTATAGCCATGTTTACTAGATATGTTAGAGGTACGATAAGTTCCTTACAGAGAAATTTTATTGCATTTGTTGTTATTAAGTCTTCCCCGGAAGATACATTTGATTTTAGAGAAGAAATTGTATTTTTGATTTCATCAGCTGTGATTTGTTTAAACTCGAGCTTTTTTCCTTGCTCAGGAGATTCATTTGTTTGTACTGCTCCATCACATTGCGTAGCTTGTTTTGCTAAATTAGATCCTATATTTATGAAGAAGTTATTGACATATTCAAGAATTTCGTCAGGATTCTCAGCGTATTTCCTGGGGACATTGTTTATATTCAGCTCGTCAATTGATGTGGCATTGGTAGATTTAGTACTAGTTATTTCATTTATTATTTGCCACATCTTACGGGGATTTTGTTTACAATCATCTATTTTTTGCTTATAGTAAGTTTCTTTTGTATGTGTAATTACTTTTTTGCATATGTTTCTATATCTTTTGTAGTATCTTAACATGTGTATATCGTATGGATTATTTTTTAGCTTCTTGTGTAACTCGTCTCTTTTTCTTATGCAGTTTATAACATTCTGTGTGATCCATGGTTTGATGTGTATATTTTTATGTGAAATTTTTTTAACAATTTTTACAGTATTAGAGAAAATGTTTTGCTGTACGAGTTCTATGAAATAATTCCATGCTTCATTTGTATTATCCATACTTTGTAGTTTATTCCAATCGGTACTTTGTAGATTTTGTTTAATGACATTCCAGTTGGTTTGTGTTTTTTCTGTTGTTAGCGGTCTTTCCATAATTTTATTTGGTTTGTTTATTTTTATTGAAAGCATAGTTGTATAATGATCAGTAATAGTCGAGTTAAATACAACAGTTTGAGTAATTTCTTTTGTTTTGCTCATAATATGGTCTATGCAGCTTTGTGTGTCGTCCACTTTTCGAGTAGGTACATTTATTAGGCTTTCCAGTCCATGGGAGGCTAACATCTGCAGATATTGTATTTTTTGGGGATGTCCATTTTCCAGTATATTTATATTTACATCTCCAATAAAAAATATGTTTTTTGTGTCTTTCAGTAGGCAGAGTTCTTCGTCTATCGATTTAAGGAATGGGTCTATATTTCTTGTTGAAGGAGACCGATAGACTGCTAATATAGCCTTTTCTTTACTGATTTTAATTTTTAAACAATTGGCATTTGCAACAATAATTTCCTCAACATCAGCTTTTATTTCGTTTTTTATGTATACAATTACACCATCATTTTGTTTTATGTTATTCAAACTTGAGTAGGCTGTGTATCCAGCTATTTCCAAATTCAAGTATTTCTGGTTTATCCAACACTCAGTAAGAATTAGTATATGTAGATTGATATTTAAATATTTCATTAAAATTTGCAATTCATCAAAATTTTTTCTGATACTTCTTATATTTTTGTGCATTATATTGAAGTAATTATTGTTAAACTTTGATAGATCACTTGGTTCCGTGGTAACAATAGTGTCAGTCATTTTTATTTTGCTTTTCTAATTATTGTTACGTCGTTCCTTTTAATTTATACAATTTTTTTTAAATCATCTACGTGTCTAATGTATATTAATTTTTCATTCGGCATTCTTCTTACCATAATTTTTCCATCCTTGAACCATACGTATGCATAGTTTTTTTCTTTTGCAGTTTGTTTCGTTCTCCATAGTAGTTCCTTATGGTAAAAGCTTATCTCTTCCGCAATGTATATGGTTTCAGTGGATATATCCTTAATTTTTGCATAATCAATATTTTTTTTATTTTGTATAATCTTGTCTCTGACTATTTTATCAGTAAATTGCACTAATATTTTTGGTGGTGCATTAATACGTCTGTCAGGTATCCTCTTTACCTCGATTATTTCTGCATATTTTAATTCCACTCCAGCCGCCTCCGCAACTCTTTTTACCACTTCAATTTGTTGTTCCCCATTTTTTTGAGGAATGCCCGCTATTTCCATATAGTTAGAGCGGGTTTTGTACTCCATATCTGCAATTTTTATTTCAAGTTGTTTAATTATGGTGTTTTTCTCCTGCTGCTCTTTTTTAATCATAATAAATTCATTTTCTATTTTTTTGTTTTGAAGGATTGTTATCTCCAGTTTTTTAATTAGTTCATCATATTGTGTACTCATAAATTCGATGCTTTTCTGATTGTCCAGTATTATTTATTTAATTTAACCCTTTAAGAGTGTATACATTTAAAATAAATAAACATAAACCATTGGAAAATCACAAGCATTAAAAAGGTTCGAAGAAATACTTTACAACATTTTGACCAGTATTTTCAAAGAGTTTCGATAAAAAAAAAACTTAGGTAAAAAAAATTCGGTTTTCGAACCTTAAATCGCCTAATGCGATGATTTCTGTGTCAACGTCGCGCATAACTTCCGAACGACTGCACCAAATTGGATAATTCTTTTTTTTTAGTGTTCGTTGTTGTTAGGATAAGATTTGTTTAAAAGTATTGGTGAACTCTGACATTATGAAATTTGTACAAAAAAATTGTAATAGGTGGCACGCGAGCTGTTTGAAAACTGAATGCACCGGAACTGAATGTATGGAATGCGGGAGGGGGGAGGGGAACTCGGGTAGGGATTCACAGGGGGGGGATGGGAACTCGGGAGGGGGGTTTGCGGGACGGGGAAAGGGGGGAGCGGAGTAGGGAGAGGGAAGGTGGAGGAGGCGGAGTGGGAACGCGAGAGGGGAAGGGGACGCGGGAGAGGAAGGGGAGAGGGAAGGAGAACGGGACGAATGGGAAATGACACGCAGAGAAACAATTTCTTTATTAAATAGCATAGCAACGCATGCCGGGAACCAGCTAGTTATAAATAAACTGGCGTCAATAAAAAGGTAGGAGTGGGAAGGGGGAAGAGGAAGAGAGCATCGCTCTCGAAACATGTCGGTTTTGTAGACATTAAAAAGTGGTTAAAACAAATCAATTCTTTTAATTTTGCATTAAAATGGTGCAACAAAATAAATTTGCTGTATTTGAAGAAGATAATGAATTAGTTATTTCATCTTCGCATCTCATCCTCTTCCATTTCAGTTATACCCTGAAATATTGATTCTCTGACGAGTGAATATTATTAAACACGTCGTGCTTGGTAGAGACAATGCTGATTTCGGCTCGTTACATAAATCTCATCTAACAGCTGTTACGCCCCTTGGTTTTCGATGGGCCGTGTGATTTATTACGTTCAAGCATCCACGTGTTTCGTCTCTCGTCCGCTTGTTTGGCTGACTGACAGTTTTTCCAGTAAAAATGATGAAGACATAGTAAAATATTGGTTTTGATTAAATCTCAAATACCATTTAATTTCGTTTGAAGTTGATTTTCCGAGTGGTGCGGTAATTAGCGAAAGGGATTTCTCTCACCGTGCCATAAAGCGCGGTCGTCTGTTCGTCAGTGTCAAATGTCGGTAGTCGGTCTGCCGGCTGCAATGGACATATGAAATTTTGTGCGTGGCCGATATTTTTTCAAAATTAATAAAATACTTATTTTTTATTACTTTTATTGTTAAAACGTCTTAAATAAACCCTGATGAAGCTTACATTGATTGCTTACGAAACACGTTACTTTTTTAAACAATAAACGTGGTTAAAACCAAGTATTTTATTAATTTTGAATTAAAATGGTTCCTCAAAATATGTTTGCCGTGTTTGAAGAAGCGATATTTTTTTCAGCACTTTATACAATATTTTACTTATTTATACATTTATATATCATCATTACATAGTACAAAATGAAGTCGCTCAAAATGTATGTGCACATAGATCTTTTAAACTATGCAACGGATTTTCATGCGGTTTTCACCAATAGATAGAGTGATTCAAGAGGAAGGTTTATATGTATAATACATGCTTATTATAGTAGAGAAAAGCCGAGAAATTCAAATATTCAATTCAGGCAGCGGACAGCGGGCAGCTGGCAAGCGTGTGGTGTGGATTTTATAAGGTTGGGTAATGGCGGTGTATTTCGTTAGCCACAGTAACGTGTGTCCGGGTCTGCTATCTGCTAGTACTGTTAATAAAATGATTGACATTAGGACGTAATATATGTAAACTAATCATTTTTATCAACCTTAAAATTTATAAAATCTAACGTTCTGATTACTGAAACTTGTTTAAAGTTTTACACAAATAATTAACAACAATTTACTTCACATTAATGGTTGTTTATCAGTGTAAAACACGTTTATTAAGGCCCTGTATGTTTACCTATCATGTACCTTCATACGCTTGGTTACAGCACGGAGCACGAAGGATTCTCTAGCACCATAAGGGAAGGGTTAAAAATGCGGTTTTGCAGAATAATAATAAAAAAAAACAAATGTTATCTTGTATGGTTGTTTCGAGTTTAATCGTGTACACAAAAGGGCTTCAAATTAATTGCCTTATATTTTTTTCTCATACCATCATGTAAACATTAAGAACTATTCTTTTCTAACTCGTGACTCGTGTCATATCAGAATCTCAGGTCGTTATACCCTTTGAAATATCATAATAAACCCCATCAAAATCTTACGATCTCCACGAAGAAGCAGTGGGTACTTCCTGAGATGCAATCTCCCACGAAACGTCGCCGATGAGAGTTATCACTTCAAAGAGTAAGTTTTTCTGAAACAGATAAAAATCAGTCATTTTAGAGAGGCAGTTTTTCTGATTGAGATAAAATCTGTCACTCGACTTGCACCTGCACTCGTGCACAGTGCAGCGTCGAAATCGCCTCAACCAAGGCCAGGAAACTGTATTAAGTTAGTCTGCTAATTATATAAGATGCTTTTTAAATGCTTTTAAAGTTCATAATTATATAAAGTAGAATGGCTGAGAAATTATTGAACGTTGAGAATTTTGTAGAAATAGCCAACTTGATCGCAGCTCCTAAACCACCTGAGCCCATGACAAAACACTGAATCAAGTTGGCCTGCTATTTCTCAAAACATATTTATATAAGAGGTTCATAACCATATTGTTTATAAATGTAAATGTGTATGTTAATCGTAAATAACTATTTTTAAGAAAGATGTAAGTCAAGTAAAGCAGTATTGTACTCGGTTTTAAAAATAAGCGTAGTTTTAAGTCACTAGTTTACAAGTCTTTGTACAGTCTTAATAAGTAGGTTAAATGTATAAATGAATTTGTAAAGCGCCCTTGAGGTGATTTTCTCACGAAAGTGGCGCCATAGAAATCATCCAAAAATTATTATTATTATTGATTCAGTGTCCTGGCCTGGGTTAAGGTAGTTTTGGCAGCGTGCGTGGTGTCTTGGTTGAGTTGTTTCCAAACGTCCTTGTATTTAGTAATATTTTAGAGACAAAATGTCTCGTGTTACGACCACCCCGTAATAGTTGATTTTTTTGATAGGGTGTCTGTAGCTTTGTGAATTCCATACCCCTATACACATTATACAACCAGTTTTTTTTATCGTACGATTTAAACATTGCCATGATAGAAGATGTACTTACTTCAAGTTTTTTTTACGAAAAGAAAACAATAAATTTTTGGTGAGCTACGTTCAGAGAGCAACTAGCTATTGTATACTTAAGTCAATTCTTTAATTACCTTCTTCTTCTACATGCATATTTACATATCGCACCATCTTTTTATATTTGAGCGGGTATTTTTACCACGCCTTAAAGCTCCATTATAAGCGATAAGAAGAAGATTACCGAAGATGGTTTGAAAGGTAGATATGTATATACGAATGATGGAGGGAGAGCGCTAATTGAAGAAAAATAATAATATTGTAATTAATTAACCAAGCGACTATTGCGAAAATATTTAATAAAACAAAACTTTTTAAAAATCTCTTGACATCTGAGTGTAGCGTTTAAAGAATCACTGTGATTTTTTTCATGCCTGAAGCATATTGAATAACAGAACCCGATGTGTTTTTTTATAATTTGTTGAGTTTACTTTGCAATTTTTTTCTGTCTTGGTAAAATTATAACTTTTTCAACTCGGTATTTGAATAGAGATTATATTCAAAATAAATTTTTTAAGAGCTTAAAACTTAATGTGTAACATTATTTTATATTACGTCATTAGAAATTCAGGAAGCGGGCTCGATCCTGGGACGTTACGAGTTTAATACATAAAAATAAAATAACATAAAAATACATCGTTGTGAATAATTAAATTTTCGCTCAATCGTCCTTTTCATTTATTTATTTATTGCTTCTTCACAATTTATATACATATATTTTTAGCATGTAATTAATAACCCCACTAGGGTTCGCCTGTATCGGGGTTAATAATTTCACAATTTAATAAAAATAACACACGCAAATATCGGTCATGCAAAACAGTTAAGTAAAAGCAAAATAATAAAATTTAAAAATAAAATGATAAACAGAGAAAATAATAAGTGATAAAAATATATGAATTAATAACAAAGTGTTGAGAGATCAGACAAAATGTTCTCATTCATTATATCATTAGTTATATAAAATTAAAAAAATACATGTTCTTAGGTTTTTTTTTTTTTTTTAAATATGTGTAAAAAAAATGAAAAAAAAACAAAGATTTATAAGCGATTACATTAGAGCGAATCTTTCATATGCAATATTAAAGTGACTATCAAATAATTATGAAATAAATATGAAAGAAACCGTTTTGATCACAACATTATTGTTTTCATTCCATTTAAGTGCCCGTTTTCATTAAAATACGATTGTATTTTATAGTGTAAGTGACACCTTAGAAATGCCATCCGTGTGATCTTTTAGTTTTGACAAAGTTATGGGATACGATAACCCCTATATATTTATTTATTGTTTCTTTGAGTCTGAGTGTTGTGGTATTGATTGTTAAGTTTGATGGACCTCACCCAAATGGCTTTACATTTGTGGTAAGGAACCTAAAAAAATACTTGGTCATAACGTTTGACAGCATTTCTCTACCTTTTTCTCATAAACGTCGCGTGTAAAAGAAACAGCGGTTACAACGAAGCTGTCAGGGGCAGGACCATAGTATGCGGGTCGATTATTCAGATTTAACTCCTGTGGGAGGCTGTGGTCTTAAACAAAGGCCCGTCAAAACATCACGTTTTCTTAGAATTGATCATGTTTTCAAAAATTGCGATATTCAAATTGTTTCAATATTATTTATATGGGCTTGTGATTTCCTGTTGTTCTGCGTTGTTGTGACGGCGAGCTTCCGGTGAAATGTCTGTTAAATGGGATTACAAACGATTGCAAGCATTATACTTACTAGACTAACTTGATAAACAAATAAAATTTGTATCAATTTTATGGTTGAAACGCAAACGGAAGCTTAACTATGTTAATTTATACATCATTCCTTGTTGGGAAATCTAACTAAAACCCGTTCGCTAAAATATCATTGTGATATTTTCCAGCAACGCGCGAAGTTCGGCCAAGTTTTTGAAGTGAAACTGCTTTGGCCCCGTTAGAGTGATTTGAAATTCGGATGAAACGGAAATGACGCACTACGGCACCTGCGAAGCATCAAACTGCGCTCAAGGTTCCTATTAGTTGAGATATAAAACGGAAACGACGGTAGGTCTGCGCTCATTGGCCGCTTTGTTTTTTTAAGGGTCGTCGGAATATAATACATAAATTCGCGCCTCGCCGCGCGCGTCCCATAGCGCAGCGGTATAGTGCGTCGCAAATCTCAGCGGCCAGATAAATACAGTGGACGGAGGTTCGAATCGAAAAATACACGTTTTTATTTTTGTAAATCAAAATCCAATATTCAAATAATCCTGATAATTGATTTAATATTTTATCTCTTAAATTTATATAAATTAAGTGTCCAATATCTTTTTTAAACTTGTCATTTTCTGCAAAATACTTTCATTTAAGATACCTTCATTTTGAAATTTTTAATTTAGGATTTTCTACTAAATTGCAGTTGTTATTATAATAAATAACAACCTTAAAGATTTTCGTCTGAAAATCGTATTTTATGTACTTAGTAATAAGTAATAACGTAATAATAACTGTTGCATGTAATAAGTAATAACGTAATAAGCCATTTTTGGTTGGCAGCATTTCGTGCTGAGTTCAATTTTGAACTTTCTTATTAATTTTGTGTGCTTGAAAAATATCTTTTAATTTTCTGTGATTTTCTTGAGTTAACGTTTTCATTAGTTCAAATATCAGGTGCTGGGATTTACGAGGAAACTTTAGAAGCTTGTAGGATTAGTGTTCCTCCAAATAACGTAAATTTTTACGCTTTTCCGGCTTAAGGCCGTAATTTACTTGATTATAATCATAATTGTGGTCACATTTCCAAACCAGTAATTGTAAGGTTTCTTTCCAATTATCACAGGATTAATGGATTTCAATATGTTTTTATAAGGTTTACCATTATTTGTTACTTCGTTGAACACCTGCGTATGACAGACTTATTATTATATCTTAGACATTCCCACGTGTGAAGATATGGCAAATGACCACATCATTACATTATACATACATGGCTTCAGAGAATGCATTATAAACTTGTACAACAATTATTTTTACGGAATGAAAGAAGTGCTTAGTTTAAAACCACTTTATTTTTTATTTACACTTGTCGACCGGTTTCGGTTGACCTCAATCTTCCTCGGGACAATAAACATATAAACTAAATTACAGTGCAGAGTTAAGATTATAAAGAGTAAACACAGGGGGGGGGGGGGTTACATAGGGAGAAAGAAAATAACTTAAAAATCGGACTGTTGGTTAATTCTAACTAATCTAACTGCATGATTAAAATTTGGCAGAAACCTGTGCTTGTAAGACACCTGACGTGTTCTTTAACTCTAATATTTACAGGTGTCTTACAAGCACAGGTTTCTCAGAATTTGCCGACCATAAGTTTAACATAAATACAGGAGACCAAATAATAATTATAAATAAAATAGGAATACGCCTTAATAATTCAGAAGCATTAGAAATATCAAAATCAAATAAAAATAATTGCCAAATTTTTAACAAACAGTTAGAATTAACCAACAGTCCGATTTTAAAGTTATTTCCTTTCTCCCTATGTAACCCCCCCCCCCCCCCGTGACTCCTCCTCCTACCCTTCCACCAACCAATCAATAGAAATGGGATAGGTAGGTAGGACTTAATAATCTAGAAGCTCTTGAAATTAAAAAATCCCTAAAATTAATTAAAACCAATTTATTAAATAAACAATTAGATTTATCCAATAGCTCTATTTAAAAAATATTTGTCTTCCCTGTAACTACTTTTACCCCCTCTCCTAAAATTAGTTATCTAAACGAATTATTGTTTGATTGATTTGCCGCCACCAAAACCGAGTCTAAAATTTCCAAAGCGTTAAAACTCATGAGCTTTTGACGACTAATAATTTTTCATAGATTTTAACCAGCTATTATTACGAGCCCAGGGATGAATCAACCGGCCCTTAGATATGTATTATTTTATACTACTTCTTAACAAAATATGTACTAAGTATTTAATTTAATTATTTATAATATGTTATATATGTTTCAACTTGGGGGTAGGTACGTTGTTTTATACCACTGCGGGACTACTTTTAAACGCGATAAACAATAACCAAAAGATTAAAAAAGTTATTTAAGTACCTAAAGCTCAAATGAGTTAAAATTGCACTTTATAGGGTTGATATTTTTTATTATTTCTTATAATGGTGTCTCCTCGGCTGAATCGGAAACAATAACAATAAACCCTGGTTAATAATGATTTCAATTGAATTTATTGGTCAAGTAACCGTATATAATTGTACGAGGTTCCCCAGTAATATAATTTTCGCCACACGTACAATATCCGGTTTGGACGACCCGAAACTCAACAATTCGATCACTATTCCTACCACGTCGCAACGGTTTACGAGTACCTGCTTAGAAAATTGACCGAGCAGCTCCTTATTATTTACTGGTTGAAAAGAAAGGGTATTCTTTGGTTTTTTGTCTTCAAACTCACTTTCAGGTGCCGTGAAATACTTTTGTTATCATGTAAATTTTAAAGCTTTTGTTACACGCATCTTACGAACGTGTATTCCGGTAGTATTGTCTTCTTCTTATTATTTGAATGTTATTCTACCTTCCAGGTTAAGAGGAAAAAGCTAGAAATATTTCGATTCGCACGCCTTCAAAATTTAAAATCGAGCGTCTTAATTGCACGAGGCAAGTAAGCGCAAAAGTGGTTTTTATTTATTTTGTGCATAATTTTATAAGAAATAAAAAAGTTAGATCATACAAAACATCAAAAATAGCCTTAGCCATAAAAATAGTCTTAGCCATAAAGGGGTATTTAAAAAAAAAGTTTCTTATAATACGTCGTAGTTAAGTCATGAAAAAACATTTTTTTAAGTAGTTTACGCTTATATTTTTGTTACTTAAATTATAATTTTATTGTAATTCCAATACATAGAAAAGATAGTAAAAGCTTCAATTTATCCGTAGCATAATTTTTGAAGTTCATAATGTAAACCGATTCATAATAAAGGTTAATCTAAATAGTGATTTCACCTATAGCTTCATCTTAAAGACAACTTAATTGTTGTCTTTTGAAATACACCTGTCTATAATATTGGGATGCGTTTACACACGCGAGCCGAGCCACGAATTATAGGAAAGGAATGAAGAATCCGCAAACTGCGCAAAACGCCGCGCCAATAAATGTATACGCAGCAATATATTTGTGTTTATTTTATTTATGTGTGATTTGAAACTCGATTAAACGATAAAGAGACAAACACATACATCTATAGCATGCGAGAGAATGAGATCGAATAATCTGTCTCTTCTTTGTGCGGTACTTCATAGCCTCCTCACTCTTGTCTACTTTAGTTTTCTGAAGTTTTCACTTCTACCGCGTGTGAACTGCAACTTGTAATTTTTTACTGATTAATAGCGATGCTTCAGTGCCTGGCAATCTCGAATCTTAGCTGTAAATAAAGCATATAAAACTTTCGTGACTCGTGAGATCTGGTGTCTGGCAATTTGCACAGCTTTTTCTGACTGGATTTTTAATCGCCCGTGTTGTGTCTACCAGTATCGTTGAATTATTTATCGGAATCTTGCATACTATTACAATTCACAGCCGTTTAGTAGACTCATCTATTCAATATAAATGTACCGACATCTCTAATACCCATGTAGGTACCTTTTAGTATTGTCATCACGTGGACATTCAATGAAAACGAGACAATCAAACAAGCAGCAGAACCATAAAGGTGTGACACAAGGGTCTTGTTGCAAAACGGAACGGAAATGTTTCATACTGTCTTCGAAAAGGCGTTTCCTGAAATCTGATCCTGGCCGCCAAGAGGACCTGCTTAGCATTTCAAACACAATAACATTATCACAAATCCGAGTCATCGTGCCATTGTTTTCATTCGCGTGTATACCCCGCATACTCAATAGCACAATAGACTGGAAAGAGGCAAAACATTGAATTCGGTTCGGCCGTGGCTTGGGTCGCTGTGGCAGGGCGTGCAACAAGGAAATGGCGTTACCGGAATATCTGTAAAAAATTAAGTCAATACCGGAATACCGCTAACTTTGATGGTATGACAATGTGATCATGATTATGGGGTCAGTGCCAGGGTGTGCAACGAGAAACGAGAAATAGCGTTACCGGAATATTGATTAAAAAAAAGTTAATTCCTGGATACCGCTAACTCGGCGGATGGCACGGCAACGTGATCATTATCGCCTTAGGTTCGTTAACAAACTTACGCACAACTGTGATAGGGCTAGGTCTTAATAATCTAGAAGCTCTTGAAATAATTAAAAAAATGAATAAAATTAAATAAAACAAATTTACTGAATAAACAATTAGATTTGTCAAATAGCCCCATATTAAACATTTTCCCTTCTCCATACATAATTTTACCCCCTATCTCTTAGGTACCTCTCCCTCGCCCTCCATCAAAGTTGATGTTCTCTCTCCCTCTTCTATTTTGCCTTTAAATATTTTGTCACTCTATAATTTATTTAATATGTTTTATACACCCCTGATAACGGTTCACCGGTTGGTTAATATATTATTGATATACATAACTTTATATACATATATAATAAATAATTGCAACGACTGACAATAGAACGCCATAGTGGCATAAATTCATTTTATTATGTACTGAAAATGATAAAATTTATGTATTTTTGAATTTTATTATCACATCACAACCGAAATCACATTGTTATTGACTGAGCGTTGCGAAGTCCTGCATATCAACAGTGCTGTCTGTAAATTTGTTTGTGTGTCCCGAGCTCGTTCAATCTTGTCAAGATGGTAGCCGTGTTTGATAGTGCCTTTTTATTCCGCCAGAGAGCGCACAAGTGCTCTGGCGAGCTGTAAAATCGGAATAATCAACATTACGCGAAATCTACCGTTCAAAGAATTTATTTATTTTAAAGTATTCTAGGTACTGCCCTTATTACTGCGTTGTTATTGGCTTGAATTTCCCACCCTCTATTTCACTCTGTTTTTATTGAATAACCTTTTATCTCCGATATATTTACCGGTAAACCGGTGATGCATGCCCTAGTGTGGTCGGTGGTCGCCTAGCAGGCAGTGGCTTAATGCCAATGTCACGAGCGGGAGACGATCGCTAACCCTTCAGACAAAACGGCCACCGCAAGACGCTGGACGAATACCAAAACCCAAACAAACCCTCGGCCAACCAATATAATAATATATTGGTATACGAGTATTATAACTCACCTGTGCAGTGTGCAGCTGCGGCTGGCTACTGGGAAATGCGAACACTCATAAAACGTGGAATATTGGATTGTACAGGATGGCGCAAAATTAATCATCCACTTTTGTTTTTGAATAACTTTTTTACTAAATAAAAAAAAATGATTTTGAGTAATCAAAATCATTTTTTTATTAATAAATCTTTATTTGGACTTTTACAATTTTTTCTGTTAAGTGGAAAAGATGTTATCCGCAAGTGGCTGCCCCCAGTATTGATACACATTTGTGCCCGTTTTATCGCATTTTCCATGACTTTCCCGCAAGATTTCCGGTGATAACTGTTCGCATTCCTGTCGAATATTCTCCTTAAGGGCTGCGATTGTCTAAAGGCTTGTTGGCATAAACCCGCGACTTCAAATAGCCCCAAAGAAAGAGAAGTCTGGGATGGTTAAATCGGGCGATCTTGCTGGCCATACCAAATCGCCAAAACGAGAGATTACGCGACCAGGAAACGCTTCCTTCACAATATCCATTGTGGCTCGTGCTGTGTGCGTGGTTGCACCGTCTCGTTGAAACCACATGTTCACCAAGTCCCGCTCATCCAATTCCGGAAGTAAGAAGTCGTTTATCATGGCCCTGTAGCGTTCGCCAGTAACAGTGACCGTCTCGCCACAATACGGCCCAATCACTCCTCCCGCGTCAACGCCACACCACACAGCGGCTTTGAGTGGATGTAATGGCTTTTCGTGCATCTTGCGCGGATTTTCAGTGCCCCAGAAATGAATATTTTGCTTATTGGCGTAACCGTTTAAGTGGAAATGCGCCTCGTCGCTCATGATGACTTTCGACACAAAATCGCTAAACGCGTTCATTGCTTGTCTGTTTGTATTCTACAGCTGTCTAGTTCACAAATGTCAAATATGATTGACGTACGACGCCATTTGCAAAAATTATAACATCTTCCGATAGGGTGATTAATTTTGCGCCACCTTGTATTATGCACTTTACACAAGTACGTTTATCTACAGTTACTTTTGATTTGACCGGCTAATCAGCATTGCTTTTTGGACCACGATTGTTCCAATAGGTACGCGAATGACTGATTCGTGTTCAATGTTTGTAAACAATAATGAATGACTCATTTTCAAAGTACGATTGTAGATTAGTTTTACCTATGAGGCGTTTTCAATTGATTTTCCAAGCGAAGCTATTGGTGAAATCACTTTTTTCGATTAATATTTGTTACGAATCGGTTTTCATTAGAAATACCAAAAAATATGCTTTGGATTTTGGATTAATTGAACTTTTTCTTACTATTTAGCTTGAGTAGAATTAAAATAACATTGTTAATCTTCTTAATATATAAACCACACGCTGGTTCCCGGCATGCGTTGCAATCAGTGGCGGCCGGTGGTCAAAATATGTGGGAGTTCACCAGAGTCATTAATTTAGACAATAAATTTAGGAAAGGTACATACCTAGGTACTTATAAAGAAGTTCTATTCTCCGTTCTGTTAAAACGGAAATAAATACAACACAGTTTAAAATACAATTTAAACAATATATTTCAAAAAATACTTTAGGAACACTGAAATAACAACCAATGGAAGTTTCTCACCTGTAGTTTTGTTCCAATTACGGGTCCTGTTTTCCCAATTGATTTTCGAACGCGAATTCCCAAAATTCATATTCGTACTTATTGCTTCGGAAATGTAAATTTTAAACGAAAATAAACCAGAGAAATGCGACAAAAAATGAAATGGTGGATGTAGTAGCCAGGGACCATAAACATACCAAACTGAACTAATGAATTATGAAATCATATCGATATCACACAAAGATTCGGTTGACATTTTGGATCGGAGTTATGCCCGCCTGCTGACAACTAATCAGCTAATTACTCATTGTCATTATAAACATGCTTTGACTTGAAGAGAAGAACGCGCGGAACATTCGTTAAAAATAGTAGCCTGCTGTTAAATTGAAGACAAAATGTGGACAAAAACATTACATGTAAGCGTTCTTGTTTAACACGCCACTGTACGAACCGCTCCTTTCGATGTGGGGGTAAAATTCGGACCTGCGTTCTGGCTTTGGTAAAATTTACAAAGAACCATATGTGCCCACGGTTTTGACCGTTCACGGGATTTGCTCACAAAGTAGTAAGATTCTTGAACGCTGTCGAAAACGAACTGCTATGAAGTAGACGTGGGCAAAATTGAATGACCGAATTAAATGAATAAATTCAATCTTGTGACACACTCAATCTAATTCTCAATTTCAAAATGAATTGATTCTTCATTCCTTATCTTTGGCCTTGCATCCTACGATTTTTAACATACACCATACATTGTTAATTTCCAATTATTTTACTGTTAAATTATTTCAATGAATAATGTGTTCTGTAAACGATTTAAATATTATATTGTTTCATAGGTATTTAAATATTATTAAACGGGTCGCGCTCCGCGAAGTGGTCGACGGACGGTATTGTGAACAACTCGCCTATTACGATTGTATAACGCTACCGCCGCGCCGCCATTCTAAAAACACCCGAACATCATCAAAGTCCATGTCCCAAAATGGCCAAAACGCGGCCGCGATTCATCCGGGTTGCCCGAGCATCTCTTTCACGCAAGGAATTAATCATTTATCCTAATCAATAGTCCTGAGATTGTCCTAAGGTCCCCGCAGTCCCAGGTCCGTGTTCAATGTCCGCGTCCCAGGTATCTAGTCTGTCGAAATCGAGATTGTCCGATTCCGACAGACAGAGGAATTAAAACAAAAGTCTTTTTCACTTGTGACGTCATGGTCTTTTGTAAATCTCAGACCTAGAAATGACGTCAGGCGTCATCGTCACGTCAATGTCACGATATCTCCCAAACACATCCCAGTCCTAGGTCCGCAGCTCGCGAGTAAATCAAGTCACTGCTAGGTAAGACACAAAACATTAGTCAAAAGTTACTAATTCATTCCTCAATGCCAGCCCTTAATCCGTCCGCGCGGTTCATTTATTCCCCCGCGCGCCAAGCCGTCAATTTCATTACATAGTTAGTCGAAAACTTTCGACTTTGAATCTGAACATCAGCTAGAAAAGTGAGAAGCTAAAATGATGCTTATCGGTTTTTTGGTACGTACGAAAGATATTGTACCTATCTACTTTTAGACGTAGATCTTTGGTCGATATAATATGTAAATTTGCAGATATCATAAGGCCAATTAGCTGTGGTTAGCTGTCATAAAATACTCATCTTAATGTTAAAATGTATGTTTATATTAGATCAAGTGAAATGGAACAAAATTATAAGTTTAAAAAATAAATAAAAAATCAATAAAATTTTAAGGGTGAAACGAAAACTTGTATAATTTTAAGATATAATTGCTAGCAATAAATACATTTTACATACGAAAAATTACGACACTAAAAAAAGACAAACAATATATTGCTATTTATCTATTTATTTATTGCATTATATTGCTATTTATCCTACACATAAGTCTACAGTACAACAATTTATAGTAGAATCAAAAAACATTTTATTGAATTTTAGAAATATAAATAATATTATTATACGAGATATGCATTTAAATATTGTAAATGACTATGCTAGTAATGATAAAGATGTGATCAATCAATATATGATCAATAAAAACCGGAATATTCTTCAACAATCTACACATTATAAAATCCGTATTTGTATTACTAACTCTATGTCACACTCTACTTTGAAAATACTCTATACAATATTTAAAAGAAATCAATATCACATTAATATTTTTACTAAATGGATGACTTCATAGCTAATGAATTAGAAAATAATTTTAAAATACAAGAATATAAGTGTGTATACACCGATTCATGTAATGACATAATCTCAAAGAATCTCAACAATATTTTCATTTTTCATATTAACATACGAAGTATGGAACGAAATTGGGATGAATTAATTCTAAAATTAAACAATCTAAATAAAAAAACCTGACTTCCTAATATTATCAGAAACTTTTACTAATGACGAATCACCCACCTATCATTTACCAGAATATAATTATGTTACAACCAAAATAAATATAGGATTTAGCCTGCGAGATAATGAGATAGAATAATCGGTCTCCTCTTTGTGTGGTGTTTCGTAGCCTATTGGTCTCCTCTTTGTGCGGTGCTTCGTAGCCTCCCCACTCATTGTGATTTTGAAAACTGATGAAACGAAAAAGCGACACTAAAAAGAGTCAAACACATTAATCTATAGGTTTTAGCCTGCGAGATAATGAGATAGAATAATCGGTCTCCTCTTTGTGCGATGCTTGGTAGCCTATCAGTCTCCTCTTACTCCGGGTACTCCGTGGCCTCCCGGTCTTGTGTGCGGTGTTAGCCTCCCCATTGATTTAATTTTCAATATTTTTTTTTTTTTTTGGATTTAATTGAATTAAAGGAATGAATAAAAGGAATCAATTCAAAAGGCCATGGGAATCAGACTGAATCGATTCACTCCTGGGAATCATTCTGCCCACGTCTACTATGAAGATAGGCGCAAGGGCCGGCTCTCGTCGCCCTGAAAGATATAGCGTATAATAGGTACCTACCTACCTACTGTGCGAGATCTTGAGTAAATATTATAGTAATTTATAACCGAACCGCGTTTCGTATTATGATCTTCAATTTTTGTGGGTTGTGCGGTGCTCGGGAGCTCTCATGAACTAGCCGCCACTGGTTGCAATGCCATATTCAAATAAATAAATTGTTTCTCGCGTTCCCCTCCTGCGCCCCCTTCCTAGCTAGCTTTATAAATTATAGCCTATATGTTATTTTGATGTATAGTTACATTAAAATCCTTTTACTAGTTTTTGCGTGAAAGGGTAACAAACACACATACATCCATACAAACTTTCGCGTTTATAATATTAGTAAGATTCATCCAATTGAGATGAAACTTTCGTGATTTATTGTGCGCACGCCCGCAAAGGTTTCAATATACATATACCTAATGGTGAGCTCTTGTAATTTCTATTCTCTAATCTCGGCTAATCTGGAAATTTGTATAAAAATTTACAGTAAGCAAGTTGTTTGAAAAATGTGTGTATTTCATATAGTTTAGCTGTAGGGAGGGAAGGAGGGGGAATCCGGGAGGAGAAGGGGAACGGCGACGGGAACGGGATGCACGGGAATGGATCGCAGGGGAAGCGTGACGGAGGGGCGTGAGTGGAGAGAAGAGGTAGCGGTAGGGGATAGCAGGGGGTAGGTATATTAAAATTCATGCTTCTCACACGGACAGCTTTATGTGGTCTACTCATCTTCTGATTTATTCGTGTACGCACTTGGCGGAAAAACTCCAAAAGCACTTCAATAAACAGAATTTAAACATAACCCAACAGTTTCTCTTTTTTAGTAGTATTGCAACGCATGTCGAGTACTTGCTAGTTACTTTATAAACTTTATAAATACTAAGTAATGCATTTTTATTAGAACATTGTGAGGGCATTTAAGGCTCGGCCCGAAAAGAAGAAGATGGAGAGATACGAAATTACGAATGTTAGAGGAAAGCGCTAACATTTGCAGCGACAAAATCGATGCGAAAATTGCGAAAATGTTTAGTAAAACACGACTCGTTTAAAACAGAGCAAAAATCTCGCGGGCATTATCTTAAACAGCATTTAAAGAAACACTGATTTTTTTCATACATATAACTTGTAAAATAACTGAAACAAACGTGTTAATAATAACTTTTGGAGCATACTTTGCGATTTTTTTCTATCGAGGGAATTTTATATAATTTGCGTTTCGGCGCGGGCAAAGTCTAGATATTATCTTCAAGAATAAGATATATTTTTTTAAGAGTTTTAAAACTTACCGTGTTTAAGGGAAATATGTAATAAATCGGTACAAATCCGGGTTGCGGGCCCTTTAGTGATAGTTTCCCATTTTTTTACATGCTTTTGGCCTTTCGCACTAGGCACATACCCGTATTACGGGATAAATATTTATGTTCCGCATACAATCTTTATAGATTTCATACTCTATTGTATTTAATGGCATTTGACCGTTGACTCATATTGTCAATTCAACCTCTATGAACCCTGTGAACTTAAATTCCTTTTGCATTTCTCAAGCCTTTCACTCGCGCATCATTTTCTTTAGTTTCTACTCTATTCAGTGGAATCTAGTAGAATGTTCGTCTGAAATGAATGACTTCGTTTCTACGTTCTCGTATTATTTATTGCTATAAAAATATCTATCATCATGTGAATCTTGAACAACGCATCGCCTGAGCTTGTGAACGAGGTTGTCCCAAGTCGTATAATGGAACACAATAATATCTATTATTATTCACAAAAAAACAACAAACAAACAATGGCCTATTGCTACATGAATCCGTGAGAGAGACGAGGAAATTTTTTGATCTCCCCTTCTCTGGATGAATTTTAAACCAGCCTCCTGCTTTTTACTAAAGATAATAAAATGATGATAATATCACATCATTTAATACAGCGTCGTTTAGCAATAACATAAACTTACGTGCGTTGTGGTATTTGTTGAAATTTAAGACTCCTTCAGTTAATTTTGAAATTTAGTTGTATTATTCATTATCATCATCATCATCACTCTTGGCTCTACAACCCCTGGAGGGTCTTAGCCTCCTCAAGAGTCTTCCTCCACTCTACTCGATTTTGTGCCAGTTTTCTCCAGTTTAGAAGCTCCAAGGTAGATATGTCTTTGGGGACGTTGTCTGTCCATCTTAATCTTGGTCTTCCCAGGCTCCTTCGCCCTATGGGTCTTGAGTTCAGCCGGACTTTGGTGCTTGATTTAAATTATTTTCTGACTCATCATTTCTAAAAAATGTCAAAATTGTATACATATATTACAATAATAATTAATAAATATTAGAAGATTGAATAATATATTACAATAATTATTGTATTGAATAGAAGTATTGTAATGAACAGTCATCATCATCACTATTGGCTCTACAACCCCTGGTGGGTCTTGGCCTCCTCAAGAGTCTTCCTCCACTCATCTCGGTTTTGTGCCAGCTCTCTCCAGTTTGGAAGCTCCAAGATAGATATGTCTTTGAGGACGTTGTCGCTCCATCTTAGTCTTGGCCTTCCCAGGCTCCTTCGCCCTATTGGTCTTGAGTTCAGCAGGGACTTTGGTGCTTGATGCTCGGTCATTCTCTCAATGAACAGTATATTGCAATAATTATTGTAGATCAGAAATTATGTAATAATGGTGAACGTACTCGTTATGTGTCTGATGAATGTTTGACGCGAACGGAGTTTTTGTTTGCGTTTTAGAGAATAGAGAGCCTCTTCCACGTTATTTAATCGTTAAACCAGAATTGAACATCATATTTATTATCAGAGTCTATATTTTATTGTACCTGTATAAAGTAATGTATCTCTGAAGTCCTCTCCAGGGATATTGCATTTTAGGGAACGTACCCATACTACGTTACCTTTTCGGGGGGGGGGGGGGGGGTCTTCAAAATACCACGATTGGTACAAATGAGCGGCGAATTTCTTAGGTTTTGATCACCGGGGGGGGGGGTTAATAATTGCAAAAAGTTGGTCACGTAATATGGGTACGTTCCCTTATTAGTCATGGGCCAGTATCTCCTGTAAATGTGCTTAAAATTAAAAGACTTAAAGTTTCTTGAGATCACAGTGACCATTGTTGTTTCGTAGTATACAAAATAGTTTAGGAGGACTCACGTCGTTACTACTGGGAAGCTATGTTTTGTCTGTCGCCATAAAGTGCAGACCTGCCTTCGGGTTCTTTCGGCACATCTCGTAAAACAGTACTATGTGACCCTAACGGCCTATAGACGACTATCTGATAATAGACTACTTATTATATGTTACATTAGTATAAAACTTATTTAAATCTTTTCACTCTTATTTTTTTTTTCCTAATAATTTACCTTTCTTTTTATTTATGTTTACACTGTTAGTTAATAGTATAAAAATACTATGTACTCCAATGTTATGTAAAAGCCCCTTTGGATGTATCTACACATGTACCTATATTATGCAAATAAATAAATATAAAAAAGTAATCCATAAGCGTATTTCTAATATTATAATGGTGAATAAAATTCATAGAGCAGCATATTATTGAGTCAACAAATTTGAGAACTTCTCTAGGAATGACATTTCCTCGCATAGGCTTATCTATTTCTAAGCGTTTCTATTTCGGTCTAATAGAGTTATATCGTGCTCTGCTCCAGTCTGTTTTTATTTATTTTCCATCCCAATATAAATCATGTCTAGTCTCGGTATATTAGTTTCCGCCCGTGTCATTTTGCTGAGATTATACTTGAGTCAACATAGCTGTTAGTGTAAGGCATTTTTCTGCTTGCATAATCCTTTGATTATGTTGTTACTTATTACATTCGGTTATTACTCGTGGTTATTTGGTTTACGTATATTGCTTATATCACTTGGTATTTACGCTTACCATCCTATCCTACTTCTAGTACGGTGTTCCGCAAAGTGTGTGCCGCGGCACACTGGTGTACCGTGGACATTATTTGGTGTGCCTCACCGCAAGCGAGCTAAAAAATGAGACCCAGACGTTTTTAGAGACCTAGGATTAAGATTTTGCTTCTCTGTTTAAAAAAGAAGAATAGGTAGCAAAATTTGCATATCTGGCGGATATATTTGATCATTTAAATGACCTCAACAAAAAAGACATGGCAGGAATTCTAATATTTTAACGTCATCGGATAATAGTGAAAGCTTTCACTGTAAGCTTGCTAAGTTAGTTTTACGGATCAACCACACTACCAATGTTAGTAATGAAATGTTCCCAAATGCCAAGGCTGCCGATTCAGAAAAAAAGTGCAGGCTTTGATAGTGAAACACTTAGAGCTGTTGACAGATCAAATGAACTCACATTTTCCTAAGTGTGACCTGCAACCTATGGACTGGGTACGAAATCCATTCTAACGATAGCATTTCCCTTGGATACGTACCGATAAACGAGCAGAAAGAATTCACGGATCTAAAAACTGATCGGACATTAAAACTACAATTTTCCGGTACAGAGCTAGCACATTTTGGGCTGCATATAAAAAAAATGAGTATCCCATGCTATCAAAACTTTTGTCGCAGTTCTCTTACCATTTGGCATGAACTACTTATGCGAATTGGGGTTTTAATTAACACAAAAATTACGATTAAATTAAAAAAAGAGAACGCCTGAGCTCGATCGGCGAAGAGATGAGAGCAGAATTATCAACGAGTGTTCCAAATTTTGATCTCCTGTGCTCAAATAAGCAGGCTCACATTTCTCAGTAAACATGTTTTCATATTAAGTACATTGATTTTAATAATAAATACTAAATAAACATTGTTTTTTTTTTGGTGTACCTCTAAAACTTCTTGATTTGGTAGGTGTACCTTGAACACAAAAAGTTTACGGAACACTGTTCTAGTACGTCATGTTTTATGCTGTTATATTCCATGTGTTGCTGTTATATTCCACGTGTTTTTGCTTACGTCCTCCTTGTACTAATTGGTTATATGCTCTTGGTATATTGCTTACATGCTCTTGGTATCACGTGGGTTTTTGCTTTCATACTCATTGTACCACGTTGTGTATTTGTAAATACTCCTTAAGTCACGGGATTTTATGCTTAAGTACTCTTTTTATCACGCACTACTTTACTCACATCGTTTTATGTATCACATTGGTTTTTGCTTACATGCTCCTTAAATCACAGTATTTTATGCTTACATACTCTTTATCACGCAATACTTTATTCACGTCTTAAGGAATGTACCACATTGTTTCTTGCTTACAGCTCCATGTATTACGTGTGCTTTTGCTTGCAGTCTTCTTGTGTCTCGCTGTTGTTTTTCTTACACACTCATTGTATCACATAGTATTTTGCTTACATACTCCTTCATAGTATTTTGCTTACACTTCTTGTTTAGATGCGGCACTCACTGTTTTATTGTAGTATAGTAATTATGTTCACCCATAAGGAAGCACGGTCCCCTGTTCTCGCCCAACCTGTTGTTCGTGCTCGTGACATTCGAAACAGGTACCTAACTGGTCTTCCACACAAACCTTCGTGCCTTCGCTAAACGGACGTAAACACTGAATTCTCCACATGCTACATAACATGTACATAGGTACATCATGAACTCCTGTAGGTGCAACCAGGCCCGGTATTATGCAGGCGCAATTGGAACAGGAATTATATATACATAATGAATTGTGTACATGCACTCATGTAGATGCAATCAGGCCCGGTCTCTTATCGTGGCGCAATTTTGGTAGGCCGTTGTATTTGTCAATACAGGGCTCGCCTCTTCACGCAACCAGGGCTCATTATTTTCTAAATGAAAATTTTCAATTTGAATGTCTTTTTTGAGATCGATGGCCATATGAAGGCCAAAGTCAAACTGGCGGCAACAATGGCGAACGCCTCAACGCCTGTCGTATAAATAGCACCTATTGCATGAGCAACAGTATGAAGGTCCTGCTGTTGAGAGCTCCGCTGTGACCTCTCTGATATATTATTATGCATTATTTATTTGAAAGGGGGATAGCTTTCAACAATATGCCTTTATTCGTGTTATTGAAAAATATTATTATCATTTAGTATGCAGAATTTCGCTGAAATTATCAAAGTAGGTGGTACTGGCTTCGGTGGTCGAGGGGTAAGCCTATCTCGACTAACAATCCGCAGTTCGCGGGTTCAAATCGCGCTGTGCGCAAGTAAATTTTATTTGATTAATTTGATTAATTCACAATTTAACCATTTAAAACGGTTCCATGCCAACTCAGAATAAAACCAACTTAGAACCACCTCAGAAAGGTCATCAAGAGCTGTGAAAAAATAATTTTAAAATAGCCAGTAACCCTAACCTAACTTAACATATTTGACCATTTTTTCTCCGCAAGGGTAGGCAGAGAGGACAGACCGTCAAACAATTCGGTATTGGCACACACTCTTTGCCTCACTCACATTCATACATCGTCTCATACATACTCTTCTATTATTCTGACTTTTGACATGGCCCGACTCAAGTATCTGATACATATTTTTTTATCATCACTCTTAATGACCTTTCTGAGGTGATTCTGAGTTGGTTTCATTCTGAGTTGGCCGATCACCATTTAAAACATAGCAGTAAAATTTGTAGTATATTTGCGGCATGTTCCAGAGTGGAAGATACTTTCAGTATCGCCATGGTGTAAGACCACTATTCAGAATTTAAACGTTACTTGAAATGGCTTTAGCCGTGTTTATTGACCAGATCTGAATAGCCAGGTACTTCCCCACCTTATCCTTACTCATCTCCTACCTCCCTCCCACTAGCTTGGTCCATTCAGTCTCACAACATACCCCAATTGGGGTATGTTGCTCTTTATGTTATGTTTATCGTTATGTTGCAATCTCACTGCCTCCAGACCGTTGGGAGCAGTTGGTACTATTGTGCGCTATTCACATTAACAAAATTATTAAGATTTCTAAAGGCGCCAATATTCAGGTTTCTCCAGGCGCCACTTGGCTCGGGGCCCGGGACTGCTTACAAGCGCTTGTATATTAGATGCTTCGGAGTAAGTTATATTTGGACAAATTGTTTAACACCGTCGCTCTAAACGACAGAACACACCGCACCTAACATATCTTCAACTGCACAAGCTAAAAGCGAATATACCGCTTAATTACTGAGGAGATGAACAACGCCGAAACGGAAATAGAAATGGAATTCTGTGTGAATTAATCTCCTTTGTTATATGGAAGTTTAATTCGAGCGTTTTGTTGCGTTTGTAATTCATTTGATTTGCCTTTTTGGACAATATTACCTTTTTGTAAAGTCAATCTCTTGCTAGTCCTCCATCATTGATCGAGCAACATTTTCCTGGTAGTTCTTCTCAAGTCGATTCCTCATTGCTGAGGTTCGTGAGCCCCACATTAATTTCCATGGTGGGCAAGCTTCTCCACTCGTCGTCCTGCGCTGCGTGGAGAGCTGCGGGCATCAAAGTACGAGACGCCAAGGGCGTGGCCAGGTTTTGATTTAGGGTGGGACAATTTGGGAGGAAGGTATGGTCACTTATGGTTGGGTGACTTAGCAGGGGTGCAGTGGGTTCATGGGGCGAGGTTTGTCCGGGTCTTGGCGGCGGATGCATCTGGGATCGGGATCGAATGGTTGAGGGAGGTACTCTCTCGGAACATCGCCTTGCACCTCAGTGGCAGGGATGGATTCATATGTCCGTCACTCCTGGGCACACTGCCCCCAGATTTCTACCCACCCCTAATATCCTTTTCCTTCCCAGAACTTCCTTTCCTTCCTTTCCTAATAAGACCCTCCACACAGCATCCGCAAAGATGACGTAGGTCCTGAGGGTTATTATTTTCCTCAGGGCCTCCTGTGTGGAGCTAATGTGAAAAAAAATCTATAATAGGTACCGTAAAAAAGAAGGCTTCTACAGCATATTCATGCTTTAGGCTCTATTAATACAAAGAATATGAACGGAAAAGGGAAAAACCATCCACTGAAGTGCTGTAAATTTGAAAACGCGACGTGGCCGACAATCCCAGAGGTCATGCATCGGCCAGCAAGGGTGGGGCAAACGCCAGCCAAACTTGGTCACTCAGCGTATTGGTGACCTTTATCTGCTTCTTCTGCCCTCCACTTTGCCAGTTTCTATGCATTTCTCCAAGTTGGAGTCCTCAGTTTTGCGAACAACGTGTCCAAAGTATCTTAAGACACGTTTTAGGGAGAAAGTTGAAAGCCTATTGTGGATGCCTAGCTCTTCCAGGATGGACACTTATATGCGTCCGGTTGTCCATGGAATCCTGAGCTTTTTTCTCCATTTCGAGGGCATCTATCCGTTTTCTCTCGCTAGCTCTAAGTGTCCATGTCCATTCCTGGTAGTAAGTGGCTTCAAATATGGTCATGGTTATCGTAACTTGGAATGTTTGCTCTTCTTTTAAAAGCACACAATAACTTGAAGCATTGTTACTTTGTACACCAACACTACAGTTTCCGTAGTAGTAGATACTCTAATTATCACCGTGGAATAATGTAACCATTCAGAATGGAAACATTGCTTGCAATGAATTTAGCCGTGTTTTGTTACCAGATCTAAACAGCCAGGTGTTTCGCAACCTTCCTCTTCCCCACATTCTTTCCCTCCCGACTTCCTTCAGACTCACTAAATACTCCGATTGGAAATGCCGTAGTTCCATGGGCTCCGAGCAGTTAAGTAAAAACATCAAATAAACAAACTACCTTCGTCAGGGCAGATGTAAATTAAACACATTATGTTACTCAAGGCATTTATACCGAAACCGGTTGGCATGTTGATATAAAATGCCCTGAAACACACAAAGTTACAGAGATTCATTCTGCAAGGTTTGCCACATGGTCTTATTTTCTTCTGCCAAATCCCTCACCGATGCGTCAGAAACGTCAATAAAATTCGTCTCTTGCAACCACCACCTCGCTGTCGGAATTTTATCGTGAGAGCGTCGTAAAATTTCCATTTGCATTTTAAATTAGCAGCCTTCGGGTCGATGCAAAGCTCGCTCACAGAAGCGTGAAGTAGCCCCACTGAACCGCGAACGTAACTCGCTGCAAATTGAATTCAGTACGCCGCGCCGGTATATTATAATGTACAATATCTCACACTTTTGAATTAATGGAAGCTTCCGCGTAACGTGCAATAAATGCGCTCACGGAGGAAGTTTAGCAAAGAGATAAATATTTATATATGATTTACGTTCTTATTGCCCGGAGACTACACTGTGGTCAGTACCTACCAGCTAGACACTAGATAAGTTCTTATTATTATGTATGCTTATTGTACGTGAATGCAGAGATATTTTGGATCGAAAGCTCGAGGAAGAGGATTTGGTTTCGTTTGTAGACGCAATCCAGAGCCCAGAACTAAGCTTTATGAAATAAATAATAAATTGTACACAAATACTGTCAAAGTGGCAAGAGAGGCATTGGCCATGATGGCGTACACATATATAATCTCCTTCCAGATAACCCAAAAATGCAGAAGAATAATATAAATACCTTAAAAAAACTATTTAAACTTATGTTGTTAGAACAAAATTAAAAATATTACTACTATACTATACACTGCTATATATAAAAAGTCCTTTTCAGGACTACGTTACGCGGGTAAATCGAGAAAATTGTTTTACAAACAAATTTATTTATATGTATTCTCTGTACTTTAGTTAAGAAATCGAAATATCACATTTCTTTTAACTTAATATAATAATAACAAATTTAAAAAAGATCCTTGTTATGTACCTACTATTCTGTGATGAAAACATTAATTCTAAATTGATCGTAGACGGTCCAAACCCCAAGCCCCAGCCATGCAACTTCTAAATTTGGATGGAAAATCAATTCTGATGGAATTATAGGACCAATTGGAAGATTTTGATGCGAATCTTGAATAATCAATAACCTGTCTTTTGAATATGTGGGTAAAAATGACGTAGATGATCTAAGAAGCGGAAAGACAAGAAGAAACGTGTCTTCATAATTTTAACATTACTCCAAAAAACTTAATTTAGAAGTAAAACTTTACTTAATTTGGATACATGAGACTGTCACACCCAAGAGACACGTGTAATTGTTGAGGTGGAAAGCACCAATGGCTGTAGGAAATATTAAGAGTATAAAGTAGTGATGATTCATCCAAGATGCCAAATCTCCTGCCCTGATGGGAACAAGTCTCACATATACCTATGAACTGTGGAACAATGTTGTGAAACCAGAATCGCCAAATATCCAAAGACATACTCTCATGAACTAAATCGTGACTTCACTACTGTCGAAGGAATAAGCTTGGGAAATAATGCAGACCGTCCTGATAAGGATCAACAACAGACTAATAATACAAAAAAGGAATCACAAAGGAAAACCCTACAGCGGAAAAGTTTAATCGGTGGTTAATTATTTTAATCCTTACTGAGAATACATTTATCTAGTTTTCCACAAGTATTTATCGCTATTCTTTCTGGGAACTAGATTCTTGTTCGTTTCCGCGATTGTCTTACTTGGCACTTGTGGCCATATACCATCTATCATCATCAACAGCTGATGGTAGAAGCTCATTACTGAGCAGCTGCTCCGAACTCCGGATAGGTAGTTATGGGAGCTGGTAGCTAGAAGCTAGAGTGCTTGGCTGAGTCACCTGAGTCTCTGTACTTATACAAGTCACTCAGCTGGTGAGTTACTATTCATGTTTATGGTAACCTGACAATTGGCAATGCAGACAACGCTGCGGAGTTTTTCATATGAGGGCTTTATTACTAGAATGCGTCTTGTCTGGTATAGTTGTTAGTGTTTAGTATCTCATAACTTGTAGGACGGCTTCGCTACTTTGTATCTTGTAATACGTATCGTTTAAAATAATATAATACCTAATTATAATTCTTGACATGTTGTGAGTCATCAAGGGCGATAAGAAGCTCTACTTGCAAAGGTAAAACAAAAATAGACCTAAATACGACAAGCCTTTTTTGAAACATGCCATTTGTGAGTTTTCGCTTTTTTATATGTGCTATTATGATCTGCGGCTGAGTGCTCCATTGTAACGCCTCTTTCGTGCGTTGTTTATGAGAAAGATTGAGAGATTACCTTTTTTTTCATAAGTTTTTATTCCAGTAAAAAAGAAAATAACATTTTCACATACTTAACTAGAATATTGAATTATGTACTTTTTACATTATATTACATAATTTTTACATTACATAGTTTTTACATTTCATAACCTTAGATTACATTAGATTGCAATACTAACATTTACATGATATTATATATTCATACGATATTATTCACTATCACTACTTTGTTTTTTGTGAATAAACATGAACAATTTTTTTTTTTGAATTTGCACACACTTTTCGTTTTTGATATTATATAAATTGCCCCCCTCGTAACTAATTGATTGCTTACCGTAGTTAGTATGAATGGTGTTTAAACGTATGTTATCGTGTTGTCGTGTAAAATGTTTGTGTACTTGGGACGTTTTAATGAATTGTGTGTTTGTATGTGTGAGTTTATTATTTATTTTGTATATAAGGACACATATTATATTATACTCGTATAGTTTTCTTAATGTTAGCAGTTTTGTTTCCAAATATAATTTTTTTGTGGATGTTTTGGATTCGTAGTGAAATAGTTTTTTGATTATCTTATTTTGAATTACCTGTAATTCATTGTTGTATGTTTCATACGCATTTCCCCAGATTTCAATTACCTTAATATAGTTATCAGCGGTAAGCCCTTATACCGCACTTGTAATAGAGGCAAGGAAGGGAAAACGCCAGAGAAAGGCATGGCATGATTAAGAGAGTCAAATACTTAAGTCGGGTGATATAGTATCGGAATAACAGAAGAATATCAATGTGAGTTGAGCAAAGATTGTGTGCCAATACAGACTTATATGGCATTCCATACTCTCTGTCTCTACCTCTGCGGATAAAAGGTGTGATGGAAGGCTGATTTAAAAGTGATTTCGATAAATGACCAAGTTAAATTATTTATTTATTTAGAATTAACAACACAAGTTCCATTTACATACAGAACAGTTATTGACAGTCATAGTACAAATAATATAAAATATAGGAATAAAGAAAGAAAAAAAAATATGAGATTGATTGCATAAGTAAACAGAACAACAGAAATGGGGAAATCGTTAATTCTGAATTTCAAATATGAGATCGACAAAATGACAGAAAAAATATAAGTCCCGGTGACCGAGTTTATTAATGCGCTGTGTCTCGGTAAGACAAGATATCCTTGATTCGGTTCCATGCCAACTCAGAATAAAGTCAACTAACTCAACACCTCTTTGAAAAGTCATTAAAAGCTATGAAAAAAATATTTTACAAAGCCCATAACTCTAATCTAACGTAACCATTTTAATGAATTTTTAAAGGAGGTTCTGAGTTGATTTCAATCTGAGTTATTCTGCGACCGTTACCTTTTTATTTTTCTATGTCTTGTTCTATTTCATGTTTCTTTTAGATGTATCAGTATTGTCTTCTTCATCAATAATATACTTTAGTACGAAGTAAATGAAATCTAATGAAGAGGATAAATGAAAACGAAAAACCTGTTATGCAGTAGCCTCATTAAAATATGCACTGCTAAAGTGTTTAATTGTTTAATAAGTACAGCTTTATACTTCAGTAGAGGCATAAAATCATCTGCTACATTAGCAATATAATTACCAAAGATATGTAAACTGTAGCCAAATTGTATCCTGCAACTATAATATTGGCGTTTTGTATGGGAGGAACATAAAGTTGATTTTGTTTAAATATGATATATTTATGTAATCAAAGTATGTACCATTGCTATCTATGCACTTTTGCCATCTCATAGGTAGTTCATCGATCCCTTTACTAAAAAAAACATTCGGACGGGAATCAATAAAATCTTTGAAGGCGGTTTGGACTGTCCCATCGGAGTTGAATTTTTTCCCTTGCAAGAAGTTATCCAAATTTCGAATAAAATGGTAATCTGTTGGGGCAAGGTCCGGAGAGTACGGTGGATGTCTTAGACATTCCAATTGAAGCTCCTCTAATTTGGTAGCCGTCTGTTGTGCAGTGTGTGGTCTAGCGTTCTAACGCGCGTTTGTTGATTTGCTTCACTCAATTCGTGAGATACCCACCTTTCAAGCTTTTTCACCTTCCCAATTTGCTTCAAGTGGATTAAAACGGTTTTATCACTAACACCGCATCCTGCAGCTAACTCGGACGTGGTTTGCGATGGATCCGCTTCCACAATAGCCTTCAATTCTTCATTATCTACTTTGGTCTCCGGTCGTCCACGGGGCTTGTTCTGCAGGTCGAAATTTCCAGAACGAAAACGTTGGAACCAAAAACGCACTGTGTTTTCTTTTGCGGCACCGTCGCCATACACATCATTAATCCTTCGAGCCGTTTCTGCAGCACTGGTGCCACGGTGGAACTCGTACTCGTAAATAACGCGATATTTCAAGTTTTCCATTTTGTAAACTAAGTGACGCAAAGAAAAAAAACAATTAAGGAAAAAACAAACGAATTATTATTTTCGAAACACAAATACATGAGTAAATAGCTGTATAAATTTGAATTTGGAATTCCTAACCAAAGAGTAGATATTTGAGATCAAAGTTGCCAGTACGGCAAAACGCCAATTTCATATGTAAGTACCTAATATGATTAATGAGTCACAAAAATACATACTGGGGATCTATGGTGATAATCGATCGTAGTCACATTTACTCAAAACTTGTTTTCCGAAGTATTTATACACGTTGATTGGGTGTACAATGTACATTATATTGTATGGGTAATATTATATTATTGATTAGGTATACAAGGTTATTAGTTTATTCAAATATAATCGAGTGTCACTGTGACAATTGTCATTGAAACCGCAAGACAGGATAGCATAACCTGAACATTGCATAACCAGAAAATAACATATTTCACGAAGGCCAAGTTGACACCAGTCTCTGCTTGAATATCTCGATTGACCTCATTGCACATTGTGTCGGTCTTTACTATATCACTCCTTTGTCTTTATATTATTCTGAATATTACGGTTCAGTCATCGACCAAGTATACATTTATACATCGATGGGTTCAGCAGATTAAGCAAACGTTGAATATGTAAATTCTAGTCTTCAGTAGGATCGATCGACGTTACTGCGCATTCCAGGGGGGGGGGAATGTAAATGTTGTTTGTCTTAAGAGCGTTTAACCAGCCAGCGGACGAAAATCCACATTTCGTCGAAAGTTGTTCTTCCGATCGTGCAGGGCGGTTACAATGAGAAAGATTGATTTTTCTCCGTACCAGCTTTTTAAAATTATAACTCAATATCGAATTTATTTCAATCCAAATTAGCTTTAATTTATACCTTCATCCAAAAATGCTGAAAGGCATGGTGATAAAACTATTAAAATAGTGTACTTTTTGTAGTTATTTTTTGATTATAAGTATTTATCATTTTTCAATAATGTCTAAATTTAATAAGAATGTTAAAAAAATCTGAAATATATTAGTTTGTAAGTGCGCAAATAAATACACAAATGGACCAATTTTCGTCAAGAAACACATGTACGTACATATTTTTTAATGATTTTATTGAAACTAAAATTAAAATTCTAATACATAACTTTGCTAGATAATGTATTGATTTATTTTACTGCATGATTACATTATTTGAAATGGGTGTGGTATAATACAAAAACTTTTTTGAAAATTTAACAAATCTGCCAACGACCTATGGAATAACCTTATTATACTAAAAATTAAAAAAAATTCTAAAAATTTATTACATAACTTCACTAGATAAAAGAACAATCTTTCGAAATCCATTTATAATTTTTTGTGGAAAAGAGTCAATACGTCTAAAAACTTTTTTGAAAATGACGTATTTCCGGCTTTCTCTGGTAATGCCCTCTTAACACGCTGGTGAACTGCAACTTTTAATTAAGGCTAAAATAACACTCCGCTGTCCAAGCACTTTATTCTTATGTGATAACGCATCCCTTGTAAGCGGAGCGTATTAACTCTGAAATAATACGGTGTCGAAGGGGAAGGAGAAGTATTGTGTTGGAAAACACATGGCTCTTTATTACTTAAAAAAAATCACTAATCATAAAAAAAATGCTTTAAAGCAAGGTTTGACGACCTCCAATGTCGGGGGGGGGGTATGGCACTCGACTAGCAATCCGGAGGTTGCGATTTCAAATCATGGCGTGCGCAAATAGAATTTTATTTGATTGGTTTGTATTATTTCACATCTTACATTTGCTGCATTCCAGAGTGAAAGATACTCTTATTGGAGGGGACCCCACCACTTTCCCGACGGCGCGCGTTATAAGGACACATTATGGCATGTATTATTATTTAATGCATTTTTGTGTACTTTTTTGTGGATTTTCTGAGATATAATATAGTGTCACGTAAAAATTTATAAAATTGGGAAGACTTCGGTGGCTGGGTCATGTTGAGAGAATGACCGAGCATCAAGCACCAAAGTCCCTGCTGAACTCAAGACCAATAGGGCGAAGGAGCCTGGGAAGGCCAAGACTAAGTTGGAGCGACAACGTCCTCAAAGACATGTCTATCTTGGAGCTTCCAAACTGGAGAGAGCTGGCCCAAAACCGAGATGAGTGGAGGAAGACTCTTGAGGAGGCCAAGACCCACCAGGGGTTGTAGAGCCAATAGTGATGATGATGATGAATATAGTGTCACGTTAATTGTGTTAAAAACTATCTTTAAATAAAAGTGAATCTGTTAAATTAATCCATCTTATCATTTACTAAACTCCCATAACACACTTATGGAAGTATTGATTTTGGTAATGATCAATCCTTCTTATACCTTATACCCCCTTCTCTGAACACATCAAGACTCTATTTTTTTTAACGAAGCTACATTTATTTAAACTACTCTAGATCTTCCAATGTTTAATGTCAAAGATGCTCTCAGTGCCACCCTGGAGTAAGACCACCATGCAGAATTGAAATGTCGCTTGAAATGACTTTAGCCGTATTTGGTGATCTGAATAGCCAGGTACTTTCCCACGTTCCTCTACCCCATATCCTTCCCTTCTACACTTCCTTCAGCCTCACAGCATGATGCCTTAGTCTCACTGGCTCCAGAAAGTTGGGACTCTTGTGCGGTATTCACATAGAAACATGAATAAAAAAAGGTTTCTCTTCTTTTTTATGTTAATACCTACCTGTACCAGTCCAAGGGTTGTGAGGCAGACGGGAACATGCAGAGAAAGTAGGCAGTGGATAGGGAAGTATACAGCTGTGTAGATCTAATCACTAAACGTAGACAAATTCGTTTCAAATAGTATTTTGCTTCTGATTTATGGTCTCTCATCAAGGGCTGGGAACTTAGGTTCAAAAATTAAAAAAAAAAACTAATGTGGATCTCTGGGTTCTGATACAAGTAGCTTACCGCTCTGTCACGGAGGTCATCGAGCCATGAGTACATGACGCAGTATTATTGCACGGATCAATACGCGCTTTGCATAACCATATAATTTTATTATATTAGCATTTAATAATACATGAACGTTTTTACTACATAACACTGATAGCTCCGTTATAACCTCTCACTCCTTCTGGTAAGTGACCCCCATATTGGAAAGAGAGGTTACAGCAAAACTCTCAACTGCAGGATCATTTAATTTCCTTTGCCATAGCCTAAACACGAGGTTTATGCATCGAAACGTAATAATTTCTCATGCCATTGTTCTTGCAAAAGTTTCCTGTTCTCATACTGCGTTTATGACCCTCGCATGAAAATAAAATATGCTAAGAAAACGTTTTCCCATAAATCATGTGGAATATTCACAATGCAAAAGCTTATATTGGTGTACCCACTGAGAGCTCGTATTTTCGCTTTCAGTCAAATATACCTATGTCGTTTATGAGAATAAGGGAGAGCTTGCAACGAATCCGTCAGTGGTGTGAGCTTTTATATTATACATGGTGCCTGGAAACTCGAAATCCAAACGGAATACTCAGGAATCTACATCACATTAAACGTATTGTAGCGGTGGTAACTAAATAAAATCCACACTTTTATACGATAAATACAATTAGTCTTTATTGAAGTGGTTACAATCAATTTACCACTATGTCACAGTTCAATAATCGTAAAACAGTACAAATTATAACAGTAGCTTTATGGGTAGGCATTTTAACAATAAATGACCAAAAGGAAACTAATTTTATCCTAACCGCTCGTTAAACTTTATAACAAAGGGATTACGAGTATCATTTTTCTCTCTCTCTGGAGACCTGAAGTTGCGTGGGCAAATCCGGGAGGCAAACTTAAGTTTCTCAAGGTCGCACATGACCTTTTATCGGTCAGACCATCTGTAATTCCTAACGGCGGGATGCAACCTCTAACCAATAGCATCCCTCGTCCCTAAAAACCTGTAAGAGAGAAGCGATGCGAGAAAGGGAAATTATTCGAGATTGAACACTTCAATAAATACGTTCTAAATAATTAGATTTGCTACAGTATAACTTTTTCTGATTTGAGCTTTCGTGTATCGGTATATATATTTTTTTTTGAATCGGTCGTTGGCGTGTTTTTTTTTTACATGAGCTCCACACATCATATGTTATCTTTGGGGATGCTGTGTGGAAGGTTTTTTTAAGAAGAAGGAGAGGAGAGTTCTGGGAAGGAAAAGGGTTTAAGGTGTGGGTAGGAATCTGGTGTTCAGTGTTCCCTGGTCATCCACCTCCAAGACCTTGACAAACCTCACCCCATGAACCCGGGCACCCCTGCTAAATCACCAAACGTAGAGAACCACTTGGAGTGACCTATGGCAGAGGTGTTGGTTATCCAATAAAGGTTCCCATACCTGCCTCCCAAATTGTGGTTAACATCTGCTGTTTTGTCTTTTAAAATGCGTCGAAGAATGGACTCTGTTAACTAATCCAAAAGTTTTTTTTCATCCTTTAGGTGCCGAAAAATTTTAAAAAGTTTAAAAAAAAAATCGAAATTCTCAGATCGAAAAAAACGAAGATTTTCAATATTTTCCCACTCGTATTACAAGTTTCCAAACACCGTGTATTTCTTACACGCTCGTACTAAACTTATTGGTTCATAACACTACCACGGCAAGCGCAGTTTTTTATTACCCAATCACGTAATATTATTGTGTATGTGTAATGCCTCAAACCCTTGCCTTGTGCCTTATTGTGGGGAAAATATTAGCATTTTTAGCGCTGCTTTGCCAAGAGAGCTTTTATTATTTTTTCGTCGTATCGCGCGTCACGCTCTCCGCGCCTGAGTGCATGTCAACTTAGGAAAATATGTTTTATGTTCAAAACATAACGCTCATGTAACGCAAAAGAAAAATAGTTGCATTTCTCATGTTTTGGGATAACGGTGCTTGGAAATTTGTAAAAATAGAACAACTGCAAAATACTAATACTTTTTTGGTATAATAAAGGATTTTTTTTTATAATTTTTTTTTTTGTAAAAAATAGGTTTTCGTTAAAAATATATGATATACTTGCTGATCCGACAAACGTTGTTCTGCCATATAAATTATTTTTAGTGAATATTTTGGTTGTTATATCAAAAATAACGAATGTATTTTAAGTGTGTGGGGGTGGGATCTATGAAAGAAAGAGGAATGGATCGCTGTAGACGATGACCGTCGATAAAAACAAAAAAAACACCAACTAAAGTAGGAAAATGAAATAAAGAAAATCAATATGAATAATGAAGAGAAATTGAGTGTACGATATTTTTGTCAGTCTGTCTTTAGCCAACAGAGAACATGATGCCGGATGAAATATCAAAATGACGTGACGCTTCTCGTGAATGTCTTGCGCATGTGTGGATGAAATTTTGATGAGGCGGACGTAGCGCCATCTGTCATTCAACAACATAAATAATTTGTTTCGGTTTGAAATACGAAAGACGGTTAAATTTGTTCATACAAAAATACTCAAATCGCGATTAAAAAATGGGAGGGTGAGGATAGGAGGGTTAAAATTTGAGGTTATATGTATTTTTTAATGCAAAATAAAAATAAAAAAGGACACCCTAATGACCTAGCGTTATGAATTATACTTTAAAACCTTTTCTCATACCTACCAAATATATATAAAAAATTTCAAAATAATCTGTCAAGCCGTTTCGGAGGAGTGCGACCACAAACACCGTGACACGAGATTTTTATATATAATATATTAAATTTGTAATAATTGCAAAGAAACATATCTAATAATAACGGTGAAATTAGATTAATAGGATATGATCTTTTTACAGAACAAAGTATTTCACAGTATTTCAGCAATTCGTCAAAATTGAGATTTTCGCACTTGTTGTGGTTCTTTTGAAGTACATGAGCGATAATGCAGTTGTGCTTGAAATTGTTGTTGTGAATTCCAGGCTTTGCTATTAATTTATTTAAACCACTAAGGGTGAACTCTTCTACTTTAAACGCAGTTTTCTCTACTTCAACTATAATTCAGTGTTAATGTTTATGTAATTCGGTATTCAAAAATACTATTATTGTGAAACGGCGACCTTCAATGCTAGAAGGCATAAAAACTGACTATGTGTGTCCTTTGCACACACCCTCCACTTATTAAAATCAGGTCAGTTGCATTCGATCTTCTGAGAAATGTGCAGAAAAAATATATTGATTGAAAATGATTGCATTCGTGATGCGACAATACGCCTGGCACTTTTCAAGCAATAAATCAAAACCCCCATTGAGAGTCCCAGGTCTAATAACAAGAAAGTTCTGATTTTACAAAACAATATAATTGTGATAAATTTACGAGAATGATTTTTTTTTGTTTGAATACCAAAATCTAAAACATAGAATGCTGAAAACTTCATTTTTGGCCGCAAAAAAAGCTCAATTGGGTTGGGCATGCCTGATCTATTTTATCAATTTGAAAGAAAACGGATGTCGCCAATTTAAGCAAACCTTTCGATTCCTGAAGATTGGCCCCAGATGGGATCAAGTGAAGTCGAATCAAATGAAGTCGTAATCAAATAAAATGATTATCTGTTTTTCCTTATCCTTGTTTTGTCTCACTTCGCACACTTTAGAGTTATTTTGACTCGTGACATGACCCGACTCAAGTATCTGTTTCACTTGATCGTGACACGTCTTTCTGGTTTATCCCCGACTTCTTTTTTCGTCGTCCCTGCTCAGGCAGAAATCGATATTTTCTCCTGACACTCTGTAACCGACGTGTTGCTCTCCCTCATTTCTTAATTTTTAATCTTATATGTTTTGCTCATGTACAATGCCCCGGTGCAACCAAATAAAGCTTGTGTGCCAAGTTTGCACCGGGAGACATTCTAGAATCCTATAATTTTAATAATTTTAACAATTTATACTTATTTACGCCTCCAAAGGCAACCAGGCTGACTAGCCTCCTTTTTATTTTTAATTAAGACCCCTTTGAGGGCCTTAATTTCCAGCCTTAGGCTAAGGCCCTAAAAAGGGCCATTTGCCTTCCCTCCCTTGCCGCTCTGCTGTTATGGCTCTGCAGGAGGCGGCAGCTCCGCCAAGCGGGCTGCTCTCTATTTTAATTATGGCCCTTTGTAGGGCCTTTTTTCGTCCTGGCCACGAAGTTCAATAATACCGTGCCGCCAGCAACGATCTTTTTCAAAACACATTTTTTCAATTTTAAATGTCTTTTTCTTAATACACAGATGCCCTGGTGACACAAGTAAAAACTTGGTTACCAAGTTGCCACCAGGAGACATCCTAAACTTATTATTTCATCGCCTTCAGGGCTATTTTTCCGGCTACAAAGCCAAAACACCAATTTGGGTGTCCCTATTAAGGGCCGTCATATTAGTCAAAAATACACCATATTTTAATATAACTTCGTTTAAACACCCCGTAGGACGCTGAAACTAAGACGTTTCAGTGCAGAGTCCTACGGGGCATCCATAGAGCCATAAATAAACATTGTAACTCTTAAACTGCCAGCGCTATCAGCACTTGAGCAGATTTTCGAGACTTTAGCATCATTTCACTTTTTCTCCATTTTAAAAATCCCAGGACCTCGTAAAGCGACGGAACCAAAAGGTTTCGATAGCCAAGCTTACGGGGGACCTGGGAAAAATATTAACTTCTTTGTAACTACTCAAACACTTTGTTAAATAACAAATACCTACCGACAAAAAGTCAAACTTCCTTAAAATCAACCCAAACTTATCAAACAAAAAATCTACGAATGTAGAACATCCGTAGAAACACTCTAGTTTTAAGGAAAACATTGTAAATACATTAACCTGACCTGTATAATTAATTTAAGAAATCAATTTTAATCAACCACTTTCAAGCAAGTGTTTGCCAAAATGGGTGGCCCACAGAAAGGCGCACCTTATATAGGTAAAGGGCTAGGTAAAACCTCCCACCACAAAAATGTACCACGTGACAGGTTTTGTCACGGAAATCGGGTATATAAACCCGGCCATTTCTCTTAATAAATCAGTTCTTCCATCAACGTCAAACTCGTGTTATTATTTCCTTCTGGGAAAAGTTATTATCATCCGCTGCCTCCCGCCGACCTCTGCCTAGACTTTGCTCCTGGTGCCATCAGTCTCCTCCAGAAAGCCGGCCCTACTTCAGGCAACCGCCACGCACCAGGACTGGGCAGAGGAGTAGGCACATCCAGTGTCCTCAACTCATCAGGCACTGGGTGCAAGGGAGGTCAGTATTTTATTATTTCAACCATTTCATCCTGGTCGTGTACTGAAACCGGTACCCTTTTTTTACAGTCTTGTACAGGCTTGATACGTCTGGTACAAGTGGTCCTTCGAGCCGGATCCGCTGCACGACTCCAGGATGTCTCCGCCCGCCCTACGATCGAAGAAGACGGCGCAAGACGATGGACCTTCATCACCCCCTGCTGAGCCCCCGGCTGCTGCTCCGGACGCCGGAGACGAGCCCCTGGGCGTGCCTGACGTCTCCCCTGACGCCACGCCCCGGCCCTCATCCAGCACTACCCCGGTGACGAGCTCCGCAGAGGACAGCGATGAGGGGCCTCCACCCTCCACAGCCACGGAGGATACGGTGCGCCGGCTGCGACGACAGCTGCGCCACCAAGGGAAGCAGATACAACAGCTGATGGCAGCCTTGAACGCGCCTCAGCATGCTGCACCAGGGCTGACACAACCCAGTACTTCAGGGCTGCCACAACGCAGTACTTCAGGGCTGGCACAACACAACGCTCCTGAGCCGGCACGAGATAGCCGAGCCCCGCAGCCAAGCAGCCAAGGATGTCCATCATGGATGCCGCCTGGACCTTCCGGCCCCGTGCCGCCTGCACCTCTGGTGGACCAGAGGCCGAGCAGCGCCGTACGCGAGAGGCCTGTCGGACCTGTGCCTCTGGTGGACCAGAGGTACGCCTCACCGGCGCAGCCAGGGCCTGGAGGCCCTCCGCCGCCGCCCCCTCATCACAATGAGGGTCAAGGATGGATGCAGCCTAGGCCTTCAGGCCCCGTGCCGCCTGCACCTCTGGTGGACCAGAGGCCGAGCAGCGCCGTACGCGAGATGCCTGTCGGACCTGTGCCTCTGGTGGACCAGAGGTACTCCTCACCGGCGCAGCCAGGGCCTGGAGGCCCTCCGCCGCCGCCCCCTCATCATCATCATGAGGGTCAAGGATGGGTGCAGCCTGGACCTTCCGGCCCCGTGCCGCCTGCACCTCTGGTGGACCAGAGGCCGAGCAGCGCCGTACGCGAGATGCCTGTCCAACCTGTGCCTCTGGTGGACCAGAGGTACGCCTCACCGGCGCAGCCAGGGCCTGAAGGCCCTCCGCCGCCGCCCCCTTACTACCACATTGAGGGACCATCTGCATATGCCCAGTGGGCGCATCATGAGCCGGCGCAGCCTGATGACCAGATTCCATCCGCTGCCAGTCCGAGCTCCGGCCTGCCGCTATTCCCACCGCAACCAAGTGCGGAGGAGACGGCCCGCCAAACCAGAGCTTGGGTCCAGCAGACGGACAACCCGATGGCCCAGTTCACCAACGCACTCACAGAGGCCATCAGAGCTTCAAGGGCTCAGGACAGCCCTCATCCCACAATTGAGGATGACCCCCGGATGGCTGCTCTCATCGCCAGGCAGTCGATGGCCAAGGACCTGCCTCCATTCTCTGGGGACCCCCTGGAGTGGCCCACCTGGAGGGCGCAGTACAACCAATCAACTGCTACCTGCCGGATGACTAGCAGTGAAAACCTCATCCGACTGCAGCGGGCCCTCAAAGGGAAGGCCCGAGACGCCGTGGGACCCCTCCTGATGGACCCCACTCAGGTACCTGAGATCCTTGACGTGCTGGAGCAGCGCTACGGAGGGACGACTTCGCTGGCCGCCCTGATGTTGGACAAGGCCAAGCGGCTCCCACAGATGACAGCAGAGGCCTCACTGGAGGACATAGCAGACTTTTCGGGCACGGTGCAGAACCTGGTGGCATCACTTCGCTCCCTCAACAACGATGGGTACCTGACCAACCCGGCGCTCCTCAGCGACATCGCGGGGAAGATGCCGTGCACGATGCGGCTGGCGTGGCTGATGGAGGTGCGGCACTACAACGCACCAGCTACGATCTGCCAGTACGCCGCCTTCCTGAAGGCCATCGCGAACGCCATCACCAAATCGGGTATGGTCGACCCCGCGAGGTCTAGACCACGTCGTGAACAGTCGTTCGCCACGACTGAACAATTCGGACGCAGAAGTGAAAGTTTGTCGCGAAAGTCACCACAATATGACAGTCGAAAAGTACCTACCGAAAGTTTGTCGCGAAAGTCACCACAATATGACCGTTCACAAAAAGTAAAAAATGAAAGTGCGCGAAAGTCACCACAATATGACTCGAACAATCGTAACGCGAACCCTAGCGAAAGTACAAATCGCGACGGGTGCCTACAGTGTGGCGAAAGAGGCCATCTGCTACGAGACTGCCGTGAGTTCGTCGGAAAGGACGTGAAGCTGCGCTGGGAAACGGTGAAAAGCTCCCGACTCTGCCGCGTGTGCTTGGAGAGACATGCAACAAAAGCATGCAAAACTCGCGACTGGTGCGGCATCGGAGACTGCCGTTCTCCCCATCACAAGCTGCTTCACGACCCCACGTACGTGAGAAGCCCCGCAACAGCCAACGTCCACCACATGTGACGCCAGGCCGACGGCGCCGTGCTCAAGGTGGTGCCAGTGGTGCTGACAGGCCCCGCTGAGCAGATCACCGCCTACGCGCTGCTGGACGAGGGATCAACGATAACACTGATCGACACCTCAGCAGCAGAACAGATTGGCGCTTATGGACCCATACAAGGACTACGACTCCACGGGGCCAAGGGCATGTGCTCATCAGATCACCTGTCGCGCCGCGTGCAGGTCACACTGCGCGGCGCCGGTATAAGCACCGACTACCACATCAAGGCGAGCACGGTGAAAGGCCTCAGCCTTCCTGAGCAGAGGATCCCTGGCGGGTATATCACCCCCACCATTCTCATTGGGCAGGACAACGCACACCTCATTGTATCGAGGGAGGTGCACGAAGCCCGCGACTCTACGCGAATATTGTCACGGACTGCCCTGGGGTGGATAACTCATGGAGGAGGGACTCCTTCTACCAATGAAGGCCCCATCACCACTCTGGCCCTGCACGCTGAGAGCCACAAGGATGACCTGCTGAGCGACCTTATTCGTGCGAACTTCGCCATAGATTCACTGGGAATCACTTCAGCCTCCCGTGAAACCGCACATGTTGTACGTGCCAACCAGCTGATGGAGGACACCACCCGGCAGATGACTACCGGCAGATGGGAGACCGGCCTATTATGGAAGGCTGACAAAATCACGCTGCCCGACAACAGACAATGTGCGCTGAAGAGGCTGTGGTCCCTCGAACGAAAACTACTGAAGGAGGACGACCTCGCAGTGGCGTATCGAGACAAGATCAACCGACTAATATCACAAGGCCACGCGCGAGAACTCACAGCACGAGAGGCGGCGAAAGACTCCGCCCGCAAGTGGTACTTGCCGCACTTCGCCGTGGTGAACCCCAACAAGCCGGGGAAGATCCGCGTCGTGTTTGACGCTGCCAGCCGCTGCCGAGGAACCTCCCTCAACGATCAACTGCTGACGGGACCCGACCTGCTGACGTCCCTACTTGGGAACATCCTCCGGTTTCGAGAGGGAAAAATAGCTCTCGCCGCCGACATAAAGGAGATGTTCCTGCAAGTCAAAATAAAGACTGAGGACCAGCTGTCACAACTGTTCCTGTGGCGACCGACGCCTCAACAAGAGCCTCGCACCTATATGATGACATCTATGATGTTCGGCGCTACCTGTTCTCCAAGCAGTGCCCAGTACGTGCGAAACCGGGTGGCCCTAGAAAATACCGAGCGCTTCCCAGCTGCTGCAGACGCCATCCAACATAAATTTTACATGGATGACTACTTGGACGCGGTGGACTCCATCAGTGAAGCCACTAGCCTCGCAAAAGACGTGGCGACAGTCCTATCATCAGGAGGTTTTCATCTCACAAACTGGGCCTCAAATAATCCAGCGGTGATGGCCACCATCCCGCCTGAAGACCGCGCCCGATCAGCCATACGCATCAGCAGCGGAGAAGCAGAGACCGAACGAATCCTCGGCCTACTATGGGACCCGGTGACTGACTGTTTCCTGTACGCCTTCAGGGACACCGCCGAGCCAGAACTGGTCAGCAGCCCTACGAAACGTCAGCTGCTCAGTATTGTCATGAAAATTTTTGATCCTGTGGGGTTTGTGGCATGCCTCACAGTCAGATCCAAGATGCTGCTCCAAGATGTCTGGAGGTCGAGCATCGGATGGGACGACACCATCAAACCCGAGCACAACGTGAGATGGCTGGACTGGCTGGGACTCCTCCAAAGCTGCGGAGTAGCCATACCTAGGCGCTGCCTACGAAGCAAACACAGCAGCGTCACGCTCCATCTGTTTTGCGACGCGTCTGAACAAGCATGTTGCGCGGTCGCCTACCACACGGAGGAAGTCAACGGAGAAACTACGGCAACCTTCTTGGCCAGTAAATGCAAGGTGGCCCCCCTGAAGCCGCTCTCCATACCCCGCCTTGAGCTCCAATCAGCGCTCATGGCAGCCAGACTAGCAGCAACCCTAAAAAAGGAGTGTCGCAGCAACATTGCGCGAACGGTGTTCTGGACAGACTCCACGACGGTGCTGTGCTGGCTTCGTACGGACCCACGTACCTACTCTACCTTTGTGGCCAACCGGCTTGGCGAGATCGATGAGCTCTCTCGCATTGACGACTGGAGATGGGTCCCCACCAAACTAAACCCTGCTGACATCGGCACCCGCGACGTCGAGGTTCCCGATCTATCACCGGCGGGACATTGGTTCAGCGGCCCAGCCTTCCTCACCCTGGCCGAGGCAGAATGGCCGCGCGAAAGGTCCAGACTTCCCCAGCCAGATGACAACACCCTTGAAGTGAAGGCCCAATATGTCGGGCTCACCTCAACCACGGCAGATGCGCTTCCAGAGATAAGCCGCTTCTCCTCTTGGCACCGACTCATCAGAGCCACCGCCTGGGTCCACCGCTTCATAGGCCGATGCCGTGCGGGACCCCACAAACCATTGGACGGACACCTGCGGCCCGAGGAGACCCGTGAAGCGGAACTCCGGTGGGTGAAAGCAGCCCAAGAAGACGCATTCAGCAGTGAATTGAGTGCTCTTCACCAAGGAACCCCCGTACCCAACAACAGCCGGCTCAGATCGCTGAACCCCTTCCTGGGACCCGATGGACTGCTGCGAATGGACTCCAGAATACGAGCCACCAGCAGAATCTCCCGAGATGTGCGGACGCCCATAATCTTAGATGGAGACCACGCCTACACACGGCTCCTAGTCAACCACCATCATCAGAAGGCGGACCACCCAAGCACTGAGAGGACAATGGCGGAGGTACGAGGCAGCTACTTCGTGCTGCGACTGCGGACAAACATACGTCGCATCACTCACCACTGCCCCACCTGCAAGATGCGTAGAAGCAAGCCTGCCCCACCACTAATGGGACCCTTGCCACCATCACGGCTCGCCCACCATGTCCCCGCTTTCACAAACTGCGGGTTGGACTACTTCGGGCCCATGGACATCACTGTCGGCAGACGAAGGGAGAAGCGATACGGAGCCCTCTTCACCTGCCTGTCCACGCGCGCCATTCACCTCGAGCTGGCAACTTCCCTGTCTGCCGACTCTGCTATCATGGCCCTCCAACGCATGACGGCACGCCGAGGTCAACCAAAGACAATCTTCTCGGACAACGGGACCAACTTCCACGGAGCGGACAACGAGTTAAGGGACGCCCTGAACTCGCTCAAAGATGACGCCCGGATGAGGGATCATCTGACATCGCACGGGATCGACTGGCAATTCATCCCGCCAATGTCTCCTCACATGGGGGGAGCATGGGAGCGCCTGGTGCGGTCAGTCAAACACGCGCTGCAAGCCATACTGAAGGAGAGGGCCCCCAAAGAAGAGACCCTGAGGACAGCACTGGCTGAAGCTGAGTGGACCGTCAACAACCGTCCTCTCACGCACATCTCCGTAGACCCGAGAGACGAGGAGCCCCTCACTCCCAACCACTTTCTGCTGGGAGCAGCAGGCAACCGGCCCCAGCTCTCGCTGTACGACAAGCAGGAGGAGGAGGTATGCCTCCGCCGCCAGTGGCGCATCAGTCAGCAGCTAGCTGACATGTTCTGGAGGCGTTGGCTCCGCGAATACCTCCCCACCTTGGCCACCCGACAGAAGTGGCACCACCCCGTCAACCCAATTAAGAAGGGCGACCTGGTGGTCATCATGGACCCCGCGATGCCCCGCAACAGCTGGCCTCGCGGCCGAGTCCTGGACGCTACCCCTGCTGCAGACGGCGAGGTGAGGACCGCCCGCATCCAGACGAGCACCGGAGTCTACGTTCGACCTGCCGTGAAGCTTGCTGTGATCCTGCCGGCCCCGCCTACTGATGCGACCCCTACTGACCGACCTTCAACACGTCGTGAAGACTAGTGCAGCGTAGCTACACGGGGGGAGTGTAACCGACGTGTTGCTCTCCCTCATTTCTTAATTTTTAATCTTATATGTTTTGCTCATGTACAATGCCCCGGTGCAACCAAATAAAGCTTGTGTGCCAAGTTTGCACCGGGAGACATTCTAGAATCCTATAATTTTAATAATTTTAACAATTTATTCTTATTTACGCCTCCAAAGGCAACCAGGCTGACTAGCCTCCTTTTTATTTTTAATTAAGACCCCTTTGAGGGCCTTAATTTCCAGCCTTAGGCTAAGGCCCTAAAAAGGGCCATTTGCCTTCCCTCCCTTGCCGCTCTGCTGTTATGGCTCTGCAGGAGGCGGCAGCTCCGCCAAGCGGGCTGCTCTCTATTTTAATTATGGCCCTTTGTAGGGCCTTTTTTCGTCCTGGCCACGAAGTTCAATAATACCGTGCCGCCAGCAACGATCTTTTTCAAAACACATTTTTTCAATTTTAAATGTCTTTTTCTTAATACACAGATGCCCTGGTGACACAAGTAAAAACTTGGTTACCAAGTTGCCACCAGGAGACATCCTAAACTTATTATTTCATCGCCTTCAGGGCTATTTTTCCGGCTACAAAGCCAAAACACCAATTTGGGTGTCCCTATTAAGGGCCGTCATATTAGTCAAAAATACACCATATTTTAATATAACTTCGTTTAAACACCCCGTAGGACGCTGAAACTAAGACGTTTCAGTGCAGAGTCCTACGGGGCATCCATAGAGCCATAAATAAACATTGTAACTCTTAAACTGCCAGCGCTATCAGCACTTGAGCAGATTTTCGAGACTTTAGCATCATTTCACTTTTTCTCCATTTTAAAAATCCCAGGACCTCGTAAAGCGACGGAACCAAAAGGTTTCGATAGCCAAGCTTACGGGGGACCTGGGAAAAATATTAACTTCTTTGTAACTACTCAAACACTTTGTTAAATAACAAATACCTACCGACAAAAAGTCAAACTTCCTTAAAATCAACCCAAACTTATCAAACAAAAAATCTACGAATGTAGAACATCCGTAGAAACACTCTAGTTTTAAGGAAAACATTGTAAATACATTAACCTGACCTGTATAATTAATTTAAGAAATCAATTTTAATCAACCACTTTCAAGCAAGTGTTTGCCAAAATGGGTGGCCCACAGAAAGGCGCACCTTATATAGGTAAAGGGCTAGGTAAAACCTCCCACCACAAAAATGTACCACGTGACAGGTTTTGTCACGGAAATCGGGTATATAAACCCGGCCATTTCTCTTAATAAATCAGTTCTTCCATCAACGTCAAACTCGTGTTATTATTTCCTTCTGGGAAAAGTTATTATCATCCGCTGCCTCCCGCCGACCTCTGCCTAGACTTTGCTCCTGGTGCCATCAGTCTCCTCCAGAAAGCCGGCCCTACTTCAGGCAACCGCCACGCACCAGGACTGGGCAGAGGAGTAGGCACATCCAGTGTCCTCAACTCATCAGGCACTGGGTGCAAGGGAGGTCAGTATTTTATTATTTCAACCATTTCATCCTGGTCGTGTACTGAAACCGGTACCCTTTTTTTACAGTCTTGTACAGGCTTGATACGTCTGGTACACACTCAATTTCTCGGTATATCGCCTCTGCGCTTCGATTTCCCATTTATATCCTATGGGCCTTACTAATAAACGTGTTTTAAATTTTCATGCAACTGATAAACAACCATTGATGTGTCGTAAATGGCGAGAGATATCACTAGTGTTTCCTTTCGACGGGACCGCTTGTTGCATCACTCATTAGTTTTCACTATCCTGTAAAATTATTTTTTTTTATTTGCGACCCTTTTCTATGGGATGTGCTATATATAATTAGTTTCTCTTTGTTTATAGAGTATATATCGGCACCGACATTCCCATGTATTGATTCACGCCGCGTGGATCGATCCTTTGTCTGGGTGGCCTCGGAACACTCGGAATTCGGAACCGCACGGAACTTCGGGAACGGCAACGGAATTAGCATAGCTTATGCTTGCTCGTGTCGTAACCAAACCAACCACCACTCATCGAGTCGCTGCTTTGTTGAATATCTTGTTTATACTTGTAGGCAATAAGAATGAAGGTCTCATGGCAATAGGAATCAGGAACGTGCTCTTTCTGAAGTTCAGACCCTTCCGAGAATCTTTTTTGGCGTTGGGTAATATAGCACATGTCTACTCACATTAAATAGCTAACTAAGACAGACGGCATCCGTGGTCGAGAGGTAAGTCTCTCGCGGGTTTAAAACCCGACTTGCGTAAATAAATTTTTGGTGATCAATTTCTGTTATTTCACAATTTATCCATTTAAAAAAATAGATATTTTATTGGCGGCACGTTCCAGATGAAGATGCTCTCAGTGTCTCCCTGGTGTACGACCACCATTCAGAATTGAAACATTGCTTGAAATGGCTTTAGCCGTGTTTGGTGATCTGATACTTTCAGACGCCAGGTACTTTTTCCATCTTCTTCTTCCCCGCCACCTTTCCCTCCTCACTACCTTCAGCCTCACAACATGCACCAAATGGGGATGTCATAGTCTCACTGAGTTTAGACGGGGTTGTTGTGACTCGTATTCACATAAAAAAATAATGGCAAGATAAGCCATAACAACGACACTAGCCAAAACAAGCTAGAATAAACCAGATGAACCAAGAAGGAGTTAGAATAGGAAAAAAAGAAATTTAAACATATAGTCAAGAAATATCATAGAATTGGCAAAAATAGGCCACAAAGGGCAAGAAAATTTTAGAAACTCGAAAGCTTAAAGATGCGGCAAGCAAGAAATAAAAAAAAAACTAATGCTCAATCAATTCCTTTATTCATACCCATCCTAAATTCCAATATTGGCTTATTAGGCTTCCATGTATACCGGTCGATTACACTCCAACCTTCTTCTGATCCTTAGAGCATGTGTTCCTAAGACCTAACAAAACTGTGCCCCCTGGTGTACCGGTCTCACCGGAGACAAGAGTGCTCCTGGCTGGGGTGGTACAATCGTATCGTTTTTTTTTTTTTACATTAACTCCACACAGGAGGCCGTGAGGAATATAATTTCCCTCAGGGCCTATGTCATCTGCTGTGTTGAGGGTCTTTTTGAGGAGAGGAAGGAATGAACATTGGTCTTGAAGAGACCAATGTTGTAGGAAGGAGGAAACACAGGGGCCGGAAAATCATTCCACAGCCGAGCTGTTGAACACAAGAACGAGTCGAAGAAACGACCCGTTCTCATGTGACAGATGTCAACCATGTACAAATGTTGGGCACGCGTTTGGCGTGTTTCCCGACTATGCACCGGTGCCGAAGGGAACAATGACGCTAGTTCCTCGGAGAACCTTCCATTTTAATACCGGTAGAACAAGGACAGCAGAATCTATTAAACAGACCGCCCGTTTCCGCACAGAGTCGAGGGTATTTTTAAGGTATTTTGGAGCTCCAGACCAGAGGTGGCTGCCAAATTCAATCGTGGGGCGCACTTGTGATTTGTACAGGGTTAGCAGTTGTGTACTATTAAAGTAGCTGCAGGCCCTGTACAGTACGCCCAGTTTTTGGGAGGCTAATTTACTCTGGCTTCGACGGAGCCCCCATACCTGAGCTGGTCACTTGGGGTTACACCATGCATATCAATGGAGGGCCTGTTCGGAAGATTGCTTCCGTTGAAAGAGACTAGATTTTTTCATTTCGATCCCTTTTAGACGTAATCAGACAAGATTGGGTCTTTGAAACATTAAATTCTACGAGATTATTTTCACCCCAAGAGAAAACACTCTCGAGGTAACCGTCGATTCTTTGCGTATCGGATCGTACCTAAATTAATGCTTTGCTATATTATCAAATTTGAAATAATAGTAAGCGGAACGTAGACACAAACAAGTAATATACAATTTCAAGGATATTGCTTTATGCGCATGATAGTGATATTCCGATGACTTGCGTAAACGATTTTGTATAAACCAACTGACAAACTATGGTGGTCCCTTATGCCTTTGATGACTGTTGTAAAAAAATTAATTAGCCGTAATGTAACTATAATTATTATTTATCGGATGGCGGGCATATTGACATGTTTATTGCCATAACGTCCTACAAAGAGGAGTTATACGCGGCGTCGCGTCGTGTTGTTTTGGTTCATGTCGAAATAATAAACATTTGTTTTTTAAGACCATGCTATGACAAAGCAAACGTGTTTGGGCTTGGCCTGTTTCAGTATATTTTATTCCCAATGGGAATATATGGCGAACGATATTATAATAATAAAATCGTTTATTTGTCAATAGATTTTTCCAAATTTATACATCTTGTTTATTTGAAATTGACAAATTTGTCAAAATTTTCAAATTTCGATTGAAAAATGGGTCAGTGGTAGGTCATAGGTCAATACATTCAGGATTTCTTCCGGAATGCAGCTGGTTTTCAGCAGTACCTTAAATATAATACACGTAATATAAAATGTATAATAAATAATTAAAATAAAATCAAAATTCAAATTAAAGCAAATTATTAGGCCCTTACATATGAAATTGGCGTTTTGCCGTACTGGCAACTTTGATCTCAAATATCTTCTCTTTGGTTAGGAATTCCAAATTCAAATTTATACAGCTATTTACTCATGTATTTGCAACCATTCACTATAAAGCTTCTTGAAGCACTACAACTATATGCTGAAATAGGCCAACCCACGAAAGTATAGCTTGCATACGGCGTAGTCCAATTCCTTTCATTGTAAATTCTACAAATTAAGATGTATTGCGGTTGACTGTGCAGTCTGTAACCATTCACCGTAGAGCTTCTTGAAGCACTACAACTATATGCTGAAATAGGCCAACCCACGAAAGTATAGCTTGCATATGGTGTAGTCTGACACGGGCATTAGACTCCATTAGTCAGTGATGAATCTAAAAGTTAATTTTTTAAAATTATTTATATTGTCAGATCAGACCTAGTAACAGTTTTTTACAATTTTTCAGGACAGTAAGTTCAACAGTCAAAACACGATTGTTTAAAATTCAGAAATGGATAAATCTGTAAAAGATGACTATTTTAGTCCACAGGTATTTTTTCCGTGAAAATTAAATAGTTTTGCCAGTGAAAACTCATTTTTTAATTTAAATTGCGTATGTGACAGATACAGTAGATAATTATCAATAATTACAAAAAGTTACAACGAAGTTAAAACGAGTTTAAAAAACTCCTAATTTGTTACACGCATCGAAATGAGAAATAGGGAGACCTTACAAAATGCCATCAGTTGTGTGCCTAATGAATTTCGAGCAGAATACTAAAATGTCATAACCACAACAATACATTTAGTGGTAGAATAGACATTCGACATAGCGTGCCAGAAGTAACAGGAAACAACATTTCCACGAAAACACTGTCAGATTAATAATAAAGCTCCGCATTATAATACTGTCTAATGTTTCACATTAGTACTTGTCCATCTCCACCCTTATTGCTTTTAATTTAAATTGTGCCCATAATCTATTCTTATTTACCAAACAATGACTATAATATTACCATCCAAGTCGGGGGTCGGCATATCGCGGGTCGCGAGCCACCTGCTTCTCTTTTCGTGGGCATTTGTTTTAGCTGTATATGATTTTGGTTCTACCTGCATACAAATTAAATAATAGTTCAATTTCTTTTATAAATCAAATAAAAAATAGGTTATTAAGCAAATTAACTGGCGGTAATATACAATCATGCCTAAAATTGAACATCCCTGACAGCAACCAAAAAGTTTTTTTATAACAAGCATGCAAACATCTTCTTTCCGTTGTCCTTTTCAGATACATGGAAAATAAATTTCTTCATAACAAAATGTTCAGAAATTGTTATATATCTACTTCAGGGTTTCCCAAACTTTTTCTGCAATGGAACACTTTGCAAATCCGTATATTTTAACGGAACACTTGGCTCATTTATTAGATTGGGTAATTCCTAATAATAAAGTTTTAAAAAATTGTATTACACATTATTTATTAAGTATACAAACAATATATATACATTTATAACAAAAAATGGAATTTAAACAAAAAATGGAATATAAACAAAAAATGGAATATAAATAACAAAAAATGGAAAAAAAAACAAAAATTGAATATAAAAAATGAAATATAAATAACAAAAAATTTAATATAAGCAACAAAAAATTGTAACATAAACAAAAAAAATATTATATACAACAACAAAAAATGGAATAAATAAAACACCTAATTAATGACTGATGATTTTGAGCCCTTGAATTTCATATCTTCTTCAGGCACAATATTGATAAGTTGTATTCTAATTTCTGGTGTGGCGTCTGGAACCTGTACCTGCACTTTGACTTGCAGCGTAATTCTAAAATCCCGCTTCGAATAAATAGTTCGTAGAAAACGGAAGTATAACAACAATAGCTTGTTTTGTTAAATTGGGGTACTCTTCTGACAAACTCGCCCAGAAATCATTTAAATGAGAATAATATCAGCAGTGTTGAAATATGAATATGTGTATAATATATTAAATTAAATTCTTCCGACAAATTGTCGCGGAACCCCTGTACAGGATCGGCGGAACCCTAGGGTTCCGCGGAACACAGTTTGGGAAACCCTGATCTACTTAATGCCCAAGAAATACAAAAAAATACTGGACACCATATGGATTTTCAATTAAAAACCTAATTTTAATTTATATGTATGACTACGGTGAAAATTATGTTTTGGTCTATGAACATTTTGAGATTGTATATACGAGTACTTAGGATGGGTTGTTTAAAAAATTTGACGGATTCATCAAATATTTGAAGTTCATTTTCACGTTCTGTTTAAGTTTTATCCAAGTTCTGTGATTATTTCAGTTTTATGGAGCAACTGGCCTATACTGATATAATAACATAACTTGAATAGAACTTACATAGAACGTGAAAATATTTGATGAATCCGTCAAAATTTTTGTAACAACCCGTCCTTATATTTGGCATGAATGGGTATTTTTATGTAAATCAAATAAGCAAGACTCTGTAATTACATGTTTATAAAAAATGATTTCTGCACCATAATTTACATTTATACAAAAAAAAATTATCGAGAAGTGGGGAGCGAACACGAAGCTATTTGCAAGCTGTTGGATCGGCGGCAATCCGAAACAGAAAGAATTCATTTTAGTGCGGCACCCGTCGCTGGGTGCTAAAAAAAGGTCGGTGTCCACTATTGGCTTACAAGTAGCCATTAGAAGATAATCGCGTCGCGAATTGTTACGTTGTTCGCTAGCCAAACTAGTGACTTACAGCTAAGATTTATTACAAGTGACCTACAACTTAAACTTATTGCTGGCTACTAACAACTAATAACAACTAGTGACGTGCACCTAAGATTTATAACATTATAACAAATGACTTACTGTAAGCGAGCAACTAACTACCGAGGCTTTAGAATTATTCTACTAACTTTTCTAGTTGTCAGACGTTCTGTCTGCCTACCCCTGTCCTAAGTAACAGCAATGCCAGAGAGGTCCCCCAGGCCGAGGGAGGGCGTATAGTGTATTAGGTTACTCAGAGGAGTCCACGTGTTAAATAAAAAGCGCTTATCATGGGTGGCAATCAGTCATTTAATTTTACCCCAAATTTTATTTGCTAGGGGAACTCAGATTGATAATAAACCATACAAAACGTGTTGCGATATCATCACTCGTCGAATGCTCTCATTTAATGGGGATAGGTGTACACTTTTCAATTGTTATTTGATTTGATGAATTTCTACCCGACTTCGCCCGAGTAAGTTTTTTTTAACAGTTGTAAAACGTGAAATACACAATTTGGAGTCTAGTATTTCTTCTTTCCGATTTTTTTACGATTTGTAACATAATTCCCTTAAACATTAACAGCCTTACTAAAAAAAAACCACAGCGCGACCAACTAACTGTGTTATTGCAATAACATAATTAAACCCCGTATACACTAAATCACGTTTTATTACCAATAACGTTTCTTGCGTGGTCACGCTGTTAAAATGCATTAAGATCTGACAACATTGTAAATGGTTTTAATTTCCTAGGAAACAATGTTGTTTTAATTCTTCTCCGCTAGGGGCATTATTGGTGCGCCTGTGCATATCGGCCCGCGATGACAAAACAGTTCGGTGTGTTTATGGCGGGATATGGAAAATTTTGTTAGTGCCTAAATGTTGTGATTTTACTAAATAATTTCTATTGTAGTGACGAATTTACTCTTCTGTTCACATAATTGATATATTTACCATATTATTTGTGTGGTTTACATCAGTTTAATCAAGTTATTGTACAAACGCCGTACTTTCAAAGTTGAACTGTCAGAATATTGTTTTATAGGTTTACTATATGTGTATGGCAATAAAAAAAAACTTTGAAATTTTTTATTATTTTTTTATTGTATGCACGACGAAAAAGTGAGGTGATAGTTTCCTTCCAAATTTATTACATAAAATGACTGTGTTTTTGAAGTTTTGATTTTTTTTTAATTTCTCTACATTTTGGTCAAAAATGTTTTGGGAGGAAATTTTTTTTCATTTTTTTCCGAGTTTGAATCTTAAAATATGGCAGTTTTTGAAAACTAAAGTGTATTTCAAATACACAAATCTAAAAGATAATTTTATCTAGTTTTCATAAATGGTATTTGTTTTTACGACACCTTCAAAAATAAGAAATATATAGAACATTCAAAATACTTAGGAAAAATTCCAAATTTCGTCCGAACATCAATCGTTAAAACAGAGATAAACTACCCTCTCAGGCCGTGGAAACCATGTGTATTTTTTTCCATGAACAATTTTTTAATTAGTAATGTTTTCACATCCGCGGCCGTTTGTCAATTAAATAAAATTTTCACGGGGTTTTTTAGTAAGGCTGTTAAAGTTTTTGAGTTCTTAAAAAAAAGTTATTTTTTAAGATAATATCTGTACATTTACCGAGCTGAAACTGAATAATTATATGAAATTCCCTCGATAGAAAAAATTCGCAAAGTTGCAACTGAAAATTATTTTATTATTATGTTCTATTATTTTTTAACATTAGCAGTCTCCCTCTAACTATTATTATTATTAGTATTTACATATCTCCCTTTCAAACCATCTTCTTCTTCTTTTTGAACGTTTACTACTAGACTTTAAATTGTTATTAAAAAGCCCCGTAGCGCCCGAAAAATTAAAAAAAGCTCTGTAGCGCACGAATGAAATAAAACTTCGAGCTGAAGTAGACGAGTTTTTTTTTAAATAATTTATTAACCAAGAATAACATTACAATATACCTACATATACATTAAGGTGGTCCAAAAATTTTTTTTCATTATTTTTCATTTGGCCACCCCGTGAATTTGTTACACGTATTCATAGAAATAACATAGTAAAATATCATGCGAGATAGCTCAAGTAGAAAGGGGTGCTCAATCGAGTGTTGTTTTTGAATTTTTTGTGTAAAATGCTTAATTTTTACTTTTTGCTACAGGCCAGTTTCGTGTGTTAAACTATTAAATAAATATTAAAATAAACTTCTAAAGAGTTTTATAGACAAATTTGAACAGTATTTGATACTTATTTAGTAGACTGTGAAGTGAATCAGTGTAGTAAAATGTGTTCATCTACTCGAAAAAAATACGAAATTTTTCTACTTGGGGTTCGAGATATTGAGCCATTGATAAGGCTTAACCAACATCCTACTCTTCGGCAAGTTTTACTTCGTTATCACTACATATTAAATGATTCCAAAAATGTGATAGATTCCGCGCATGTACTTATTCAAGAACTTATAAAAGTACGGAGTAAATCTAGTATTCCAACCAGACAACAAAATCACTACATTGAAAAACTGATTAAGTTTTTTAAGAACTGGCTGCTATTAAATAAAAATAGAGGAAGAAATTCTGAAGCACGAAGAAAAGGAGAGTATTTGTTTAAAAAAGAACTAGACAAACTTTTTGATATTGCCCATGCAAGCGCTTTGAATTTGATAAAAAATTACGGAAGACAAGAGCGTTTCTTATCGATCAAAGATGAGAACGTAAGATGATTATGACCTCAATTGACAAGAAACTAGAAAAGGTCAAAGAAAGTTCTCTAAAACGGAAACAAAGATCTGAAGAATTGAAAGAAATGGCTGCTGAAAGTAATGCTTCATCTTCGGTGGTGTCGAGACAAGAGTTAGAACTTGAGTGCAGCCTCAGTAGCACTTCAAGTAATGCTAGCATATTAGAGGATAAGTCCAAAGATGAGTTTGTAGTGCGTTGAGTTGTCTACAAGTGACATATTTACACAATACGTTACCAGTGCACTTGATCATAACAAGATTTAAACTAATCAAGAGAGAAGAAAAACAAATTGTTCGATTTGTAAGTTATCATCTACACCAAAGTTTGAATCGAATCGAAAATCGTCTTTGGCAGCAGATGCACCAGTAAATAACTTATTACTTTGGAATAGCTTAAAATTGTACGAAGTCATTGATTCCGAAATCAGTATAGCAGCTAGGGGTGTCTTAGAGCGTTACTTATGGTATTTGTCAGATGAACTAGTCGCATTTACCTTATTTACTGAGAAGCTGTCTGACGCTGAGAAACAGGCCATAGTTCAAAAAATAAATTTTGATGGCAGTAATCGTTCAGTACGAGGTGATTCTGCTAAGCTTGCCTTAGAGGTTACATTAGAAGCTTTTGCAACACAAACAACGTTGAAAACGCTCTTAGTTCTTGATGTCAAGGACTCTTTCTTGTAATTACCTCCTGAGACGGATTAACAATGTTGATTACCTTCAAGGCAAAAGATGAGTCAAAAATTTGCGTGTTAATGATACAGCGGAGAGAGGTGTTAAACTATTTGAAGATTACAACACGATACTCACTAGACACGATACTAACAAAAGCAATTTTTACTTCACATCGTTGAACAAAACAGAAAAATCGTTTCTACTGAAACATTAAAAAAGGAGTTAACAAACATGGTTTTGAAAGATTGCGACTAATATTATGTTAATTATTGCTTTGTTACCAAATATTGTTAAAATTTAAATACGTTTTATACTTATTTGACTAAAATACTTGTAATATTAATAAACCTTAAATTACGTGTTTTACTTAAAATCCAGAACTTTTGTCAGAAACTTCTAACTCGATGAGCACCCCCTTGTATATAATATAGGGGGTTGAAATTTTTTACACATAATAGGAATGATAGGTGTAACAAATAAAATGGGTGGCTACATCTATATTTGAAAAAATAAAATTTACTATGTAGGCCTGGACCACCTTAATATACATATATATTATTTATTTATTTTTTGGTATATACCACCTCACTAGGCTGAGCCTGTTCTGAGGTGGCAGGAATTTAATTTAATTTTGATATCTTAATCTTGGAAGATAAAAAATATAATTTTAATTTAAATAGATAAATGGAATAAAAGAAAAAAATATAAAGAAATGAAAAAAAAAAGATATGAGATAAATAGATGAAAATAGTTAAGGAGAAAAGAGAAAAAATACAGGCGTTGAGTGTGTTGTTTGATCAAGTTATCCGCACGCAGTATGCAATACCCTTTTGTTTACTAGCCACGTATGAATTTTGAGTTGATTTATAATTTCTGACGCCAGGGCCGTCGTGTTTTCGCTTTATATTATTTATTTTATAGTTAATTTCGGTGATTCGTCATAATTTTTATTTTATTTTCTAGATCTTAAAAATTTCAATATTTTAATTTTCACAAAATTTTAAGTAGATGTACCTAAATACGGATTTCCGGCATGTTTATGATAGATTTATTAAATTAATAATAATAAAATTGTGAGAAACAATTTACAAAAAATTCTGCCTCAATACAGGTTCACCTAGTGAGGCAGGCTATGCACAACTAAAAATATTGTATAATTTTGCTACTTCTGTGTAACCTATCTCACATTACTTTCTACTTGTTAATTTTATTGTACTGATGTAATCTATTTGTAATCTACATTGAACATGTACTTTTTTAGTTGTAATGTTGCCAATTTCATTGAATAAAGATATATTATTATTATGTTATAAATAATTATATTCCCTTATTTTATTTATTTTCCTTCTTTTAAATCTGTTTTCTAATAGTTGTCGCATATGCGTCACAGATCACGCCACACATATATGTATTAAAACAAACATTGTTTTTTATAGAAAATGATCGCATTGTTTTAATTAAAATATAAATAAAACCACAAAGCAATTGCTCTATTCAAACATGTAGTTTGTAATTATTAGATATTGGTTATTAAATCCTGTATTCCAACAAACATACATTTGCATGATTCATGGTTCACCAAATTAATTAAACGTTCAAGCTTTAAAACAGCTTTTATCACCTCAAAAATGTATCATGCCTTTCACCCAAAATTAAGCAAACATCATCAGGGGAGGACGGACGAGACAACTTAATTAATTTATTCTGACCCTTGGATATTTACAATACCTGGAAATGGAGATTTACCATACAATGTTTACACTTCGAGACCCCCTAACATTAACCTTCTGAATGCCGAGCTTTTTGGTTGATGCCTCTAAAGACGTCGCTGTTACATACATTTATAGCTGTCAATTGTTTAAAGGGTTCGATTGATTTTTTTATGTAAACAGGCGGTGGCCGGTTACAGACACTTATTATTATAGAATTAGTGTCTGTGACCGGCACTAATATTATTATGGAATACATTGTCAAACAACATGAGTTGAATTAAGGAGACTTACATGTTATCGTGGTTTTGCGGTGATGTATAGTACCAACTTGTAATTGAATTAGTTCATAAGTGTACACTTTATATTTTAGCATTATTAAATCAATCGATTTAAAAACAAGCATAAAACTTATTTTACTAAATTGGTTGTAGTCCTTTCTTCATTAGTGACAAAGAAACCCAAGATATTGACGTTGAAGAGGTATTTTCAGTTGTTTTACTTGAAAACGAACTTCAATCAAATAAGTGAATATTGATCATGAAAATTAATTGGTTCGCAACCATTACACTGCTTTTCTGTACATTTAAAAAAGTAGTGGTTACAAAAACAATGTGATTTTTGATTGTCTGGGGTATTTTCCTCTGCGTCTTTATTGAGGTGATGAACCAAATGTGTTTGGCATACTTAAAAACTTTAAAGAACTCGTTAAAAATGTTTCTAGTAACGTTTTCGTTACCTATAGGATTATGATCACTAATATCCGGAACTTGGCTAAATTTATACGGGCTTTAAAAATAAACTTATTTAAAAAAATCATACATTTCATGAATCTTAACTCCTCTTCAATATATGTACTCTAATTAGCCATGTTTCTCAAGTTTCCGGTAATTTTTGGTTTCAGTTTCCTCCTTGCTGCTGTTATGTTTAATGGGCACTCAAAATGTTTCTTATTTCTAAAAGTAAACTTCCTCCTGTTCTATATTAAATTTTTGGTTTAATGATTCTTTTTTAATGGCACCGTTATTGTTTATCATTATCTATTGTCATGTGCCAAAACAGCACTGTTCTTGTTAATTTTGTTCTCTTGGCATTGCTTTGTGTATACTATATATTCTTTGTTTCATATTATTTTAACAACATTTTGTAAGGACTTGTAGGGAATACTATAGGATTACTTTTAAGTTTATTATAGTTAAGCGCAATTGAAGTGAAATAACACTAAACTGCACTATATAAAAATTATTATTATTATAAATTAAACCAAGTACAGCGTGTTCAGACCATAATATAATGTGTTCCTGCTTTTCAATTGTTACTCCAACAACGATCGTTGTCGGCATTTCTATTCCAAGAACAACGATCAGTTGTTGCTCGGCTTGAGGAGGGTTAACCTACCCCGGAGTAATGAGCTCTGCGGGGAGTCTCTCTCTAGAAGGTAGGGCTGGTCTGCCACGTTTCTACCCCCATTATTGTGTAGATGTTATAAAAATGAGGGGTCACCCACGCACGTTTTACCAATAAATTACGGCATGTCACGTGATCAAGTTGTCACAGTCAGATGTTTCCGACGAACCGTAAAAATGTTTCTTTTCCCTGAAGTGTTGAGTTGTGTGATATCAATCGGTTTATTTAATGTTCTTTTTCAATTGGGTCGTTAATTTCATAACGTGTTTTTATTGTCATTTTTATTTAACAATTTACGATTAATATTAAAGCTTACTTTATTAACTGGGGTTAGTCATTCCTAAAACTCCATTAAAACAAAAGTATTAATGTCAATTTAATTATATTTGAATGGATCTTTAGATTATACCATTATAACGTATAATAAATCGTTTTTCGCAGGTTGTGAATTTAATAGGCGACAGGAAAGAAAAGGAATTAAATTGTGTGGAAATGAATCATTATGGTCGTGTGAATAGAATAAACCTTTTTGTTTTAGTCTCGAAAGTGGCATATGAGAGAAAAATCGCAGATAATGCATTGAACATGAAGGATACGAGGTTTGTTAAAAAAGAAACGGGAATTTTCGTTTTTTGAAAAAAATATTTATTTGTCTACAAATAAATGTTGTCGCCTTCAAAGTAGTCCCCATTATAAAAATCGCAGATAGTGATGCAATAACTGTGAAGAATACGAGTATGTTCGTGATTGAAAATGTTTAAAGACAATCCGATTTCATACGTCTTGACTAAGGATGCAACGATATATCAGAAAACCGATAAATATCGATATATCGACCCCCAAGAATATCAATATCTATCGATATCGACTATACGCCGATACCGATATATCAATATCGAAAAACTCAATATATCGTATTAATCGAAATATCGAAAAACCCTCAAATTAAAATACCCACAAAATCGGGTAAAATGCTATTCTCTTGTAAATACTCTAAAAGTAAACATTCTTGAAATGTGGCCAGAGATGCAAGGTATATATCCCAATCTTCTTAGAGTGGCAATGAGTCATCTACCAATTGTGGCGACAAGTGTTCCTTCTGAACGTCTTTTTTCAAAGGCTGGAGCCAGCCATAACTCAAAGCAGAAACCGGCTACAAGGAAGCAGACTGTCAAAGTTACTATTTTTAAGTTCGATAGCTGCTGGTTCAAAATACGGGAATCATTTTTTTTAAATGAATTTATGAAAAAAAAACACATTTTATAAACCTACCTAAAAATTATATACGTACATAGTCGATAAACGTTTGTTATGTCTAAAACTACATTGGATTTCTATAAGCTTTTAAAAAAAGAAGAAATATTGATATATCGGCCTACTAGTTCGATATATGTATTTCGATATCGATATTTTTAATAACCTTGCATCCCTAGTCTTGACCGAAGGAAACATGTTGGAAGGCTCGGCCATCCTACCGCCCTTCATCCACCCCTATTTTCCGATCTCATTTGACGCGTTTCCTTATTTTATTCTCGATTTTAATCCTCAGCAAGGATGAATAAAATCGTATCTCTGCAGGCCCTTTTAGAGAGAGATATGGGAGAAAAAACTTGCAGAACATTGGAACATTGATATTGTAAGGACATGGTCCGGAAGGGAAAGTGTGTATTTTCGTCGTCAAAACCAGGGTTTTAGTAATTTTACGGTGTATAAATAAGGAAATGACGGCCACCGTGGTCGAGGGGTTAAGCTCTCGACTAGCAATCCGAAGCTCGCGGGTTTGAATCCCGGCGTGCTCAAGTAAATTTTAGTCAATTGATTTGTGTTATTTCACAATTTATTTAATTAAAATAATGTAATAGTATACTTGCTGCACGTTCCACAGTAGAAGATACTTTCAATATCGCCCTGGTATAATTTGGCTTGGCCCCATTCAGAATTGAAACGTTGCTTGAAATGGCTTTAACCGTGTTTAATGACCAAATCTGAATTGCCCCACCTCCCTCTTCCCCATCTCCTTCCCGTCACCACTGCTTTCAGCCTCATAAGATACTCCAATCGGAGATGCCATAGTCTCACTGGCTCAAGACGGTAGCAGTAGGGACCTTTGTGCGGTATTTACATTTAAAAAATTAACTTATTGTAATTATTGCATTAACTCTACTAATATTTAAAATAAAATAAATTAATAATTATTATGCTTCGTGAGTTAATCACAGTAGGGGTCGTCCATTAATCACGTGATGTTTTTTAGCAACTTTTTAACCCCCCCCCCCCCCTCCTGGTGATATGTGGTGAGGTTTTAGACTAACCTTCCCCCCCAACCCAAAATTACGTGTATTTTTTTTAGTAGCAAGTATTTTGAAATTTTCAGAATATTATCACGAAAAATAAATACACGTGATATCTCATTATACCCCCCCCCCCTTTCGAGCCACACGTGATTAATGGACGACCCCGTAGATAATCAAGTTGTTAATTAAATAAACATAAATATTAAATATTAACGTTTCACGTAATATGTATATGCTAATATCAGATGATATTATTTATTTCGATGGTTCGTCATCAAATTACGATTGTGACACCGATGGTATTCTGTTATGAAAATCTTTGTTTGTGGACTACAGAACACACAGCTTGTACAAATTATACAATGTTTTATGTGTAATATTAATTGATTGTGATTTTTTTAGGTCAAGTGAGGGGCAATAAAGTTACCCGTCTTAAATGGGTCAAATTACGTCGCACTCGCTTCTGATTCGTGTCTCTTCGAGACGCGGGTGTCAATGTCTAGTCTAGATCATATTGTGCGTAATAATTACACTAATATTTGAGAGTTGACCTACGTGATTCTTCTCACTCGTTTGAATGGGTCCTCGGCTACAGACACAAGTTAAGTCACATTGGAAGTTCTTTGAAAGTTCTTATTTGTAGGCCTCCTTAGATTTTTTGACGAACTTCACTTACTTTAACCAGTTATTCCGGACCTTCTTCTTTGGAGTAAAATTAGTAAATGAAATTTTGGTCTCCAATGACTATTTTTTATTAATGAAATAATTAAAAACACTAGAACAATGTTGAGGACAAGGGACAGTCCTGAAGATGAAGAGAACATCGTTCTCGAAACATGCTGATTTTTTAAATAAAGATTATCGTGGTAAAAACAAAGTGTTTTTAATTATTTCATTAATAAAATGGTGCCACAAAGTGCATTGCAAAATTTGAAGAACTATTTTTTATGTCTTTTTTTTCAACTTTTTTCCTAAATCAAATTTATATATCCTCCTTATCCTTCCTTACATAGTATAAAATGAAGTCGCTCAAAATGTATGTGCGCGTTAATCTTTTAAACTACGCAACGGATTTTCATACGGTTTTCACCAATAGATAGAGTGATTGAAGAGGAATGTTTATATGTATGATACGTGTAAATTATATTACAGAAAAGCCGAGAAATTCAAAGAAAACATATTTTTGTGCGATTTAAAACGGCTGGCGGGCCGTACTATAGTCACTTTTGAAATTCGTTCTACGGAAGAAATCTATATCTATCTATCTATCTATCTATCTATATAAATAAAAATGAATCGCCGAAATGTATGTACGCACATATCTTTCGAACGATTGCACCAAATTGGATAATTCTTTTTTTGTGTGTTCGTTATTGTCAGGACAAGGTTTGTATAAAACTTCTGATGAGCTCTGGCATTATGAAATTTGTAACATTGGTGACATTGGTGGTATTGGTGACATTGGTAACGCTATTGGTGACATTGGTGGTTTGAAAACTGAATGTATGGAAAGCGGGACGGGGGAAGGGGGGAGGGGAACTCGGGTAGGGGGTTCGCGGGAGGGGGGGAGGGGAATCAGGGAGGAGGAAGGGGAACCTGGGAGGGGAACTCGGGAGGGGGGTTCGCGGGACGGGGGAAGGAGGGAGTGGAGTGGGGAGAGGGAAGGTGGAGGAGACGGGGTGGGAACACGAGAGGAGAAGGGGACGCAGGAGAAGAAGGGGAGGCGGAAGGGGAACGGGACGAATGGGAAAGGACACGCAGGGAGCAACAATTTCTTTGTTATATGGCATAGCAACGCATGCCGGGTACCAGCTAGTAAATTATAAATTTTAAAAAAATGGTCCCTCAGCTGAGTAACCGCGTTATCCCTCACCCGAGCTTAACTCTCGAGCAAAATAATGTTTGCCTCAGGATCATTCCTTTCAAAAGAAGAAATCTATCTTTTGCATGTTAGTAAACTTGAAAAATTAAGACATTTATCAACTTCTGTCAAGCATTTGAACAAACTAAATACGCATCGGTATAATACTTGGTCGAAGTAAATACACGTGTCGATTATTTTATAGAACAATTTTTGTACGTACTTTATCGCTTATCGGATAGGATAAGTAGTTGAAATTTTGAAAATTAAAAGGTCGTTGACCTTAACTTGAATAATATTACGCATTACGCAGGAATACTTTACATTACCCATGCACGTACAACCGAAATTAGTATGTTTAATTATTAGAAACTAGCTGAAGTCCCCGGCGATGGCCGGGCTTTACAGAGTTTTCGAAATCAAATGTAGACAGTGACCTTCCTCTTGTTTTGAAGGTCACATGTGCAAAATTTCATTAACCGTGACATAAAACTGTAGATTTGCATACAAATCAAAGCCACACCGCCCGCTTGCCAGCCCGCTCGTCCACCACATACATATTATATATTTCAACCAATTTTCACAAAACCTTGACAAATTATATACCTAAACCTTCCTTAATCACTCCTGAATAACTCTATCTATTGGTGAAAACCGCATGAAAAACCATTCAGTAGTTTTAGAGTTTATCGCGAACAGACAGACAGACGCGGCAGAGGACTTTAATTTATAATATGTACAGATGGAGACGAAGCATCGTGGTTGTAATAAATGTATTAATACACTTCCTTGCACAAAACACGTTTGACTGTCCATTGGACAAATGGTCAGTTAAATTGGCGCGATTCCCCCCAATTGGCGAGAGTAGGTTCTGATTTGAAAATCCAATAATATTTGTTAAATTCCCTTGTGCAAATCTATGATACTGTAACTACAAAATAATATGAAAAGTGTGAACTCATATTTATTATATTTCTGCATTATGTAAAATTTCGACTTCGTGAAAAATTTTGTGAATTTTGAAAATACGGAAAAATAAAGTTGCTGAAAAAAGACAAACCATTGCTGTAAAATACTAAAAAGTTAACAAATCAAAAATACTAACCCTTTTGCAGAAATAACATCCTCTTTTCCCTAAAATTCCCACGAATTTCGCCGAAAAAACTGAAATTTTCTAGTCCCTCTTATTAGTTATTTACTCATCTCATCACGGCACCTTCTTTTTTCATCCACAAATACAATACAATAAATAATTATTGTTGATTATCGCCATGGTATCTACTGCTTCCTCTATGTTTCATTTCCCAATCTGGTCACATCATCCCGCCTGCCAAATGATCCGGAAACAGAATTAATTGGAAACTCAACTCTAACAATAATGGCTTCATCTGTCTACTTGTCCCTACAATGCGGCATTGTTTCCCTTTCGATTTTATGGTGTGTTTATGTTTGTCTATTTGTTCTATTGAATTACGTACGGTGCTTTTAGTGATGTGCAAACTACTGGCTATTTATTTATTGATCTAGATTGGTCCTACGGTTCCCACTCCTAAAAGTAAATCCACTTTCTTGATTGCTATCTGTGATTTGTTTTCCGGAAGTAGTACCTAATTTTATAGTCTATTTGTACCTTAATGGATATCCGGTAGATTTCGTGGTGAAGTACTTCTAGCACTTCTGCATTCTCCTTTGCATTTGAACGATATTTAGTTCCATATGCCCATTTGTGTTTTACTATATATTTGGAATGTGCGTATGGTTTGTCTTTTGGGAGTCTACCACAAGTGACGGTGTTTCTTCCATCACTATCTGCACCTAGTACCTACATTCCATGAATGAAAGTTCCACTGTCTACAATAACTTATATATTTCTCTTACATGATGAGCATTCATGAGAAATGTAGAAAGGTTACAACGGAGTTGTCAACGGTGTGCCTTTATGACAGCCTAATTTGTGAAAACTTTGTGCCGTGTTTTACGTGACCAGTCCCCGATTTCTTTTTATACTTATGCCTTTTTGCACTTCAGCATTTTTGCACTTTTGCCTGATTGTCTCTCTTCGTTTTCGTCATGATATATGTTTGAATGGAAATATCTCAATAAGACGATAAATAATCGATGCAGATTACTGGTACAAACTTAGATTGAACCCAATCATTGATTTGACCTCTCGTATCGCTGACGCGACTTTTCAAAATACCCCCAGTTGACCTCTGAGTCTCTTTCGCGTCTACTTTTCACCTACATACGTAACAGGAAAGTTTGTTCTGGTGATAAGATAAGAATAGATACATTCGATCACAACCCGTGGATACTTTCATATCGCCATCAGAGCCGGATTTAGTCCTTAAATACATTAGTAAATTTGTAAATAATCAGTAAATTGTTTTCTCTGCACGATTTCAAAACTTAATTCGATTTTTTTTATAATTTGGTATTAATGTAACACGCTTAGATAATTTAATTAATCATCATCATCATCATCATTATCATTACATAGTATAAAATGAAGTCACTCAAAATGTATGTGCGCGTTAATCTTTTAAACTACGCTACGGATTTTCATACGGTTTTCACCAATAGATAGAGTGATTGAAGAGAAATGTTTATATGTATAATACATGTAAATTATATTAAAGAAAAGCCGAGAAATTTAAAGAAAACATATTTTTGTGTGATTTAATACGGCTGGCGGGCCGTACTATAGTCACTTTTGAAATTCGTTCTACGGAAGAAATTGGAAAATAGATGTCCTTAGAGTAAGTAGGTATTTGATTTTCCCTTTTCAAATATCCAGTGTTGCATTGCAAGCATTGTATAATTAGTGGCGAGTTAATTAGTTTATATGTATAATACATGCTTATTATAGTAGAGAAAAGCCGATAAATTCAAGCGGATTTTATAAAGATTAGGTAATGGCGTTGTGTTTCATTAGCCACAGCAACATATATAATTTAAAATTTGAGTGATGATTATAAGGATGTTGTTGACATATGGAGATATACGATTTCCGGCGAATGTAAGTAAGGGAACGTACCCATACTACGTGACCTGTTCAGGAGGGGGGTCTTTAAAATACCACGCTTGGTACAAATGAGCGGCGAGTTGCTTAGGTTTTTGGTCACCGGGGGGGCGGGAGGGGGGTTAAAAATTGCAAAAGTTGGTCACGTAGTATGGGTACGTTCCCTAAGACGAAACGAAGGGGGAAGTGCTAAATAGAACATTGTTTCCATTCAAATTTATGTGGAAGGCACTTCTAGTGTTATTTTCTTTATTCTATGATTGCGCCTATCTTTAATATCTATCCAATCCTGCTCAATATCCTCATACCTCTTACTCAGGATTCGTGAATAACTCTATATCTTCTTCTGTGAGCCTGTCTCAGATGAATGGAGTTGGAAATAGGGTTGCCATCCGTCCGGGTTTCCCCGGATTTGTCCTAGTTTAGAGGGCGTCCGGGGTGGTGCGTCCGGGCGGGGTTTCATTTGTAGTCCGGGTTTAGAAATTCAAAGTCTTGGGCCCAAAAACAAGAGTTTAAAAAATGCACACATGATTTCTACAAGGAAATCCAAACGTACATTGAAGAATGGATGAAACTGTTAAAACTTTTTGAGAAATTTGACTGGATGTTTTTGCCGAAAATTAATAACAACACAGAACGGGCTCTATTGAAGACACTGTGCTTTATTTAAAAGACAATAACATAGATATTGACGACGCAAAATTAATTGACGAGTGGGTGAATTTAAATGCTTTTAGCCAAAACCTACCTGAACAAGGTAACCTTTTAAATTCAAATCAATTTGGGTACAATTTTTTAAAACAACAAATGCGAATTTATATTCGGAATTGATGAAAATTGCACAGTACTTTTTTTGCATTCCGGCTCATAATGCCAACGTGGAGTGAATATTCTCATAAAAAACTGTTGACATGTCCGGGTTCTGGGCACTAAAATCCGGGGTTTTCATGCATCTTGTCCTGGTTGCCAAATTTTAGAGATGGCAACCCTAGTTGGAAACCACCATTATTCGTCTTTTAGTATGTTCCTAGCTCCTACGCCAATCCATTCACTTTATTCCCTTTATTTATTATGATCATTATCTTTGGATACCACTTTACCACAAGTCTGAGATGTAAAGGTACCTCACATTGCTCAATCATATCTGATGAATACAGCAATGATTGCGTATAGCATTTACCAGTTAGTTAAGTTATTATGCCCAATCATAATTCACCTTTCCAAGTCTTACATACATCTTAAGTTTATATGATTATTGTTTATGTACATATTTCTGTTCACATTAGCTCCACACAGGAGGCCCTTGGGAAAATAATTTCCCTCGTGACCTACGTCATCGTAGAGGATGCTGTGTGGAGGTTTTTTTTTTAATGGAAAGTAAGGGGTAGGAGAGGAAGTTTTGTGAAGAAAAAAGGTATAAGGGGTGGATAGGAATTAGGGTGCCAGTGTGTCAAGGATACATTCCTAAAAATGGGGTGCAAGGTGTGATGGGTATAGGGAGTCGGCTCGATCCGGCCAGCTACGTAGTAGGTGGTTAGACGCATCCGCCGCCAAGACCCGAATAAACCTCATCTTATGAACCCGGGTACCCCTGCTAAGTCACCAAGCGTACCACTTAGGTTGGCCTATGGCATAGGTGTTTGTTATCTAATATATGGTTCCCCGGGCAACAGTACCCATAACCGTTTCCCAAATTGAGAATAAAAAGAATTTGATCACCCTGAAAGACCGCTATTCAAAGTGCTGCCGGCGTGGTCTAGAGGTAAGGCTCTCGACTCGCAATCCGAAGTTCGCCGAATCGAATCCCGGCGTGGGCAAATAAATTTTATTTGAGTAATTTGTGTTATTTCACAATTAATTCATTTAAAATAATATATAGTATATTTGCGGCATGTTCCAGAGTGGAAGATACTATTAGTATCGCCCTGGTGTAAGACCACCATTCAGAATTGAAACGTTGCTTGAAATGGCTTTAACCGTGTTTAGTGACCAGATCTGATTAGCCAGGTACTTCCCCACCTTCCTCTTCCCCATCTCCTTCTCCCCGCTACCTTCAGCCTCTCAACATACCCTAATTGGGTATGCCATAGTCTCACTGGCTCCAGGCGGGAGCAGCTGAGACTCTTACTATGAAGAAAAAAGCCTTTTATAAAAGATTGTTGTGATCTTCAGACTGGGAGCAGCGACCAGATCTGCAAAATCAGGTTCTCCCAACTCTCCTCTTTTCCGTCCCTTCTTCCTTTCTTTTACCTGGTAACATTCTCCATAATCAGAATTCCGTCTGAAAGTCTGACTGGATGGCTCCGACAATTCGAAATTTTGCTTGCTCTTTACATCATAAAATATCGTTAATTCGTTACTCATTGCAGAATGATCGTCTTATTAAACCTATATATATATATATATATATATATATATTAATATTAATATTATTACCTTCTTTACTAAGAAAATCGACATTAAATTTAACATTTAATATCTGTACGTTGGTATCCAGTACAAAATTTAACGATTCCCTTCAGACACTAAAACTCTAAAGAGTAAAAGCAAAGCTTTCTGTAATGGTTTTATAATGTGGTGCTATAAATTTCCGCAATTCCCGCCGCCTTTGAGCCCATTTCGTATAATATTACTTCATCAATAACTTTCTCCCGTTTGCTTTAGAAGATGAACCCCAAACACCGGTTAGATCATCATCAAGCATTAAGCATCATCATTGATCATATTTTAGGTTTTACTGGATATCGACAATGAAGGATTACATCAGGACTTAATAAGGAACTCCAGTGAAAAATATTCTGGCTTTAAAAAAATATGTTCATATAGATCAATAAACGCTGATTCTGAATATATAAGTTTTATTTAATAATATTAAACGCAGGGTTTTTAAAAAATTATTAAAAATGTCATTTTTAATCGGGTCGTAAAAACACGCCGTCAAGGTGACGTCACCGTTCGACGTGTCGTGACGTCACCGTAAAGTCATTTTATGGGAATGTTTGATATGACACAAGCCATCGTATTAATTTATTCGTTTATTTACGTACTGTTTATAGAGATTTAGTTGTGGTGTTTATTGAAACATTATTTAGACCTTGATAATGTTTCAAAAATAAAGTTATCTCTTATTATTATTTCTATTATTGAAAATATTCAAAAACTACTTCACAAAAAAATAGTAATGCTATTTCTAGGAAGAATACTTCGAACAACGGAATTCAAAATGACGGCAGTAGATCAGCTGATTGCTCGATCCTATACTAATTTTTTAGGAGTGATGACGTCACACGAATTACCATACATACGGTGGTTTTCGGGGGTCTTGAGAAATTAAAACTTTGACAATTATTTTAACTATTAAAACTAACTCTAACTCTAAAAATAAAAATGCAGTTATTTAAGTTAGAAGGTCATTATTCATTAAAAAAATTAAAAAATTGGACTGGTTTTCTCTATTCTCAATATCGACTGCTTAATATGATAGAATTTATAGAGCTTTTTACTTAATACTCAAAACGAGCTACTTACAATGCTCGATTTATGTGATGAATTAGTTCCTGCTGCCTTCATGAACGCACGTTATTAGTGGGTATTATTCGGTATTATTTATGGACGAGGGTGCATTGAAACAGCGTGCTGTGAAGCGGCTATCTCGCTATCACGAAGGTGCCCCTCCACTTTGCTCGTGAGAATGCTGTAGAAATAATAAGATAATGCGGAAAGTGATTGACTTGTTTGACCGAGAGTGGTCGTAAAACAGAGTGGCGGCGGCGGCGGCCGTACGAGGTTGCTTGATTACACCTACATATTAATTCGAGACACCCAAGTGCTGATTATTCCATTTGCTTCATACCCATAAATTAGAGTTGCTTGAATAGTTCATTATCGTTATGCTCCTTTCAAACGTCAATGTGCATACCAGATTATTAGGTCCTAATAATAGCCTTTGTGGCACTGAACTCGTTGAATTGGTGTAATGTGCTGATCTACATAAGCAACGCATTCTTCTGGTACCCTTACCTACCTGCACAATGCAGCCTGGAATAACTCCTAGTCACCACGAATAGTCTCGCACGATTTGAAGCTACGCGGTGTAGGGTCTGCCTTCTAATTCTACTACCACTTTCATAAATATCACCTGGATTATTTCGTTGGTTCAATCATTGTTTCTAAAATCCTTAGAGAGTCCTGGAAACGCTTCCACTCCTGACGGGTCTTCTGTCGCTTCCAAAGATGTTCATATCTGCATCGCTCAGCCATCTAAATTTAGGCTTGCACACTCTCCTTCGCCTTGCAGGCTCTATATAAAGTAGCACCTTTCGGCGATCTTCCACCCTTTCTACCTATGTCATGCCCGGCGGAGTTATCCCAATTTTATGAATCTTGTTATGATTCAAAGATTTTTTTTATTTTTCTTTTAAAAAAATGTCTAATATCATTTAGCTATTACAAACATCTGCGACGTCAAAACGGATTATACGGTTTTCCTTTAATTTTTGAGTGTAAAAAAGATGTTTGTTGACAAAATGGTCTTCCTGCTGAGTCTTACCTAAAATAGAATCCTACTTCACCAATTCCTAAATTTGTCTACTCAGAACAGTTACTTTTAGATCTCTCGGTTAACAAAAATAAACGTGTTCCCGGATTTAGAAGTGACTCAATAATTAAACAGTTACTAAACATTCGTGGTAAAACTCTTTCCTGCAAATCAAAACATCAACATCCTCTTTTGCAATGATTGGATTGGCAACGTTTGATATTTATTCTGTAAACATTATTTCTTTTTTCACATTGGTGCGCTTAGTGTTTGTAGCACATGGATGTTTTATATTATCATTAGCAGTTTATATCTTGTGAACATTTCAATCAATTCAGCACAGTTAAGATAATTATTTCACTAACTGTTGAGTAATTCACAGAAAAAGTTCGAAAGCTACGCAGTCTTTCTTGTTTGGATTAATTTCTGTAATTCCGTACTAATTGCATACGAGGCAATCCTCCTACAAATCTCCAGCTTTTAATCTTACATGATCTCCCCTCCTATCTGCTTCTTAATAATGTAATCTAGTTCTTACCCCTGTGTCTTTGGTCCTTCTACGTTCTTCTAGCAAATTGCGAAAGATTTCATTGGCCCCCTTTCGAAACACATAAGTATTTATAACCTGTATACACTGTACAATAATAATATGTACTTAATACTACCACGCAGCTTCCCCCTGTATTTTTGTTTTGTACAAGTAAGACTTACACTAATTAATTTTTGTTATTGCCGTTATAGTAAGCATATTTAATCTCATATCAAATAAGATTACGCAAAGGTTTTCACGTTTCATGTTACAAACACGCTGCCAGGTTTCTTTATCTCGAAAATATTTCAAACTTGTTTCAACTACGAAAAGCTTCCCTCTACGTAAGTTCCGTCTACGTAAATTGCGGAAGTTCCTGAAAGATAGGAAGAATGAATGTGGGGGCTTATCAAAGATCAAAGCTACGAAGTAATATATCGTCCTCTGACCTTTCGAATAAAATGGGATGAGTTGTTTTTGTCGTTTTATATTTTGTGTTTTTAAGCCAGCCGTCACGTGTGTTATTTGTCAATTTGTCTTGTTACAACAACAAAATGTGAAAGCGCGAACCTTTAATGAAATGAATCTCTGGTGTCCTCAATTTCTGTAGCTCCAGTGAAATAATAAAATACCTAAGCACTATGTAATAACTCTTCGACGATAGTAAAATTTTTACAGATTTTTTGTCGGGAATTTCTAGATCAACCACAATATTTGCATCTTTTATGTGCCCAGTCGGTACCACCGCTGATAGTCCGTTGTAACCTCTCCCTCTTTCTCATGAATGACACACAGATAGTTACAACGGAGTTCTCAGTGGCAGGACCGTGGTAAGCTAGTACATTAGATAATGTAATCTTCTCCGTGGTATATTGTTATAAGTTTAATAATTAAACTTTAAGACTTACTTGGATTTGGTACTTCACTGATATCGATTTTTAAGTGAATATAGTCCTCTTTCGTCGTTATACTGGTGTATAGTTTAATATCGTCAGCAACTAACACAAAAATTACGAATCTTGGAGCTATATCATTTATAAATATGGAAAATAATAGAGGTCCTAAATTAGTCCCCTGAGGAACCCCAGAATTTGTGAGTTAAGGTTTTGAACAGCCACTGTGTATAACCGTTTTATATAGAACATGAAAAATAAATAAATAATGTCTTAGGTATATCGACCCTTTGGAACACAAAGATTCTAAGTCCACCGAAATGCAAAAATTGCTTTTTTATGGAAATAGATGCTTTTTCCTCCATTCTTTGGGGCACACTTATCACAAGATCACATTTTTATTCGAATTCTACAGTAATCAAAGAAAACAACAGCACTATGTCCACACCCGTTATGGTTGTTCAGACTTTAAAATTGCTCTCCTGAACAATTCATCTCCTGTGATTTAACACCTTCGTGCGCCAAAGAGTCGATATTATGCTAATGAAGTATTAACCAGAATTTTACTGATTCTAGTTAAGTGGTATTTTTGAATATTTTATTAATATTAATTTGTTTGTTTTGTGCAGGGCCCGTCTCGGGGGAGGCGGCATGGCTGGCATGAGCTCCACGCTGGTCGAGACCGTCTCCATCAACTATGAGGACTTCAACGAGAGCTTCCTCACCTGCGGAACTTGCCTCTGTAAGTCTTTATTCACTGGTTTTAGTTTTAAAGCACATCGGGTCAAAGTTTTCCTTCTTTGATGCTTTGTTTCCTTTATTTCCATTTCTTTAATTATTTAACAAGTTTTTTTGGTTTCGAACTATTTTTTTTGTCATTTTGATAAGGATTATCTTACACGGTCATGCCTAATTTATTATTCACCGGTATCTGGAAGATCCTCTGAGTTGACGTTCATAAATCTTTTCAACCTTGTTTTGTGTCGGTTTCTTTATTTTTTAGCAGTGAAAATTTCTGTAATAGTCTTCAATTTATGTATTATTTTATTTCTTGTTTTTTGTTCCTGACTATTGTTTTCACGATTATTTTCTGATGAAATTTCTTGATTTTTCTGTGATTTTTTATGCTTATTTTTCATAATGTTTTTGAAAGACTTTGATTCAAGTTCTCAAGAATTCCTTTACCGTGGTACTAAATTCTTCCGTTCCTTTTGTTTATCTTTTATCTGATGGGTGTTATTATTCCTGTCATGTTTTAATGCGGTCAGAGATCTTTTTGCTACGTAAATCACACATTACTTCTCTTCTAATTTGGGCGTTGTGTGTGAGGGAAGTGAGAATAGACGTTGATTTATCACTGTACCGGGATATTTTATTAGAATATTTGATCCAACGAGGTATTGTTGTGTCTTAAGGTATTTTTTTATCATTATTTATGAGTATAAATCAGATTTTCCAACACACATTTTGTTTAGCCACTAGAAATTAGTCTTTCAACAGTATTTCGTCAATTTAAGCATAGCCCACCCATTATTCCATCATTTTATTAATGTTTAATTTATTGATGTCGTCGTCCTTATCTGCAACATTATTTAGGTCATCGTACGTGGGTTATTATTATTATTGTGTACTTTTCATTGCTTAATAATTTAATTGAAAAACTTAATAGGACGAACTATGTAATGCATAGTAGATCTTTTAAGTATCAAAATATTAATTATCAAATTGTTCGCAATTGAGTTAATAGCAAACGACTCAGGCCTCTAAATACATGAAATAGTAATTAATTTGATTTATTTCTTCTATTTTCTTAAATTCCTACGTTCTATTTTTTATTGTGCATTACAGATTAATATAATCCTATTACAATACACATAGAATATTAGATTGGATTATGTACATGTAGGTACATTGTACATACAACATAAATACATTATTGTGTATCACATCATCTGATTGCATTAATAAAATTACAATAATACATGTTTTAGAGCTCTTGCCTAAAATTACTCTTGAAACGTTCAAGACTAATGTTGAAAATGTCAAGGGACCTAGAGATATTATTTAGCAGTACCATACAATGTTGAAAATGTCAAGGAACCTAGAGATATTATTTATCAGTACCATACCTCTTGTCATGCTGTGCTGGGCCAGAACATCTGTTCTGCCATGTGCGATACAGAGCAAGTCGTGGTGGCGACCCTGGCAGTAGTTGTTCGGTACGAACAATTTATAGCATTCTAAGAGGTATGGGCTGTCAATGTAATAGTTCATAATTTTTTTTATTTTTCTTCTAATAAGAAAAATAATTCATTTGGACGCAAAGGCCAGTATCCATGCTTCTACATGCTCGATGGTTTTATGCTCTTCGAACGTGTCTCAACGTGTGAACCGTCTCACTCGATTATTTTTTGTTCAATATCGAGCCAACAGCTCTCCATATCACCGATCCGCTCTCGAGAATGCTGTGAACCAGAGTAAAGTATTCTCTCGACTACTGCATTAGAAAAAGATTTTGCGTTGCAGATTACAAAATCTAGCATTCCTATGGCAGAATTGCACACCGAATCGATATAAGGAAGAAATGTCAGGCGCGTGCCAAAAGTGATTCCTAAATCCTTCGCTTGTGAAATATATTTTAACGAGGTGCCAGACATTTCATAGTAGTTAAAATTCAGTTTACACTTTTCGTTGTGAAAATAAAGTTTATTAATTTAACTTTAAGACTTATTTGGATTGGGTACTCCATTGATATCGATTTGTAAATGAATGTAGTCATCTTTCGTCGTTATACTGGTGTATAGTTTAATATCGTCAGCAACTAACTAGCTATGTCATTTATGAATATGGAAAATAATAGAGGTCCTAAATTAGTCCCCTGAGGAACCCCAGAATTAGTGAGTTAAGGTTGAAGCGAACAGCTACTGTACGTCTGCAATACAAATAATTATGGAAGAACAAAAGAAGTCTCTACGAGAAACCAAAGTTTTCAAGTTTGTTTAGTATTATGAGTGTCTTTTAAAATTCGACGAAAAAAAGACCCGGCCCTAAAAGATTCTTAACCCTTTAGTTACCGAAAAGAAAGTTTAAACAAAATAATTATTCTAACGATCAGATTTTCGATCAGATCGAAACTTTTGAATTCACTTTGTGATGTATATTTACCAGTTTCCCGCTTGTACTACAAGTTTCCTTCCGTACACCATGTATATTGTCCACATATTACGTGTTTTAGAAAAGCCTTTCATTTTCTGGCAAACATTCTCCACTAAGCCGAGTAATCAATACGCCTCAAAGACATGGAACTTGGCACGCAACCTATGTACAAGTAGAAACGCATAATAAACACTTATGTAATGCAAGCACGTATATCCAGTATTTTACTTAATCTAATCCCTTGTCGACAAGTAGGTGAATACCTTAAAAACCAATAATCTGCTTAGAATATCAAATAAATAATAAAATTCTGTTTTTCATATGAAGCGACATTGTAATTTAAAATAAAACAAAAACTTTTTAAACACCACTTTTTAATCCCTAATACCGACCAGGTTTTGCTACAATCCATAGCTCCGTCAGGGCAGTATATTACTTTTTTATAGTTATTGTATTACTTATTAAAAAAAAATCTGATTCAGCATTAACAAGTATCTGTCTGAGTAGGTTTTCTTTTGGCAATATTGCCCAGAATGTGTACCTTTTTTCTTTTTCACTTTTACGCTTAGTAAGGGAGGAAGGGAGTCTTTTAGCTGAAATTTTTATTGGATTGAGTTTAGGGGTCTAAAAACTCGTCAAGCTTCTCCGCTCCAAATGACAGAAGAAAAAACGTCTCAAGAAGGAAGAAGAAGTGCAACACGGCAGTCCCCAAAAGTCAACCGACATAATTTCTTCTATTGGCCGTGAGAATCTTAAATCAATTGATTTTACCTACGATTTTACCACTGAGGTAAATAAATAAGAGTAGATACATTATGTGAAGTGTGGAAATGCAATCTCCTTCAATTAGAGCTTGCTGCCTTTGCTTTTACACACCTCGTATACAAACATTAATTTGCAATCATGTTCCTTCCGGTTGTCGGGAGGCATTTATCCATAAATAATAGAAACCAGGGAGATGGACCATGAACCATTATTAGTATGAAATCGCACGCACAACGCGTGTCGCCAACATCTTTTACCGAAATCTACTATTACCAATCGCATCTACGCACAGTGGTGCCTCGCCTTTATTTATACCTGCTCACCAAGCTCATAACTCACAACCTTCAGATGAATATATACGTGAAATCCTATTTAGATACTATTTTGATTAATCTTTACGACGAATCGGCTTACAGTATGAACATCAAAAAATATGCTACGGATAAATTGAAGCTTTAACTACTTTATCTATGTATTGGAATTACAATAAAATTATTATTTACGTAACAAAAAATATAAGCGTAAACCACTAAAAAAAATGTTTTCTCATGACTTAACTATGAAGTAATGTAAGTAACAATTTTTAAAAAATACCCCTTTACGGCTAAGACTATTTTTGACTTTATCTATGTTCTAACTTTTTTTCGTTCTTATAAAATTATGCACAAAATAAATAAAAACCACTTTTTCGCTTACTAGCCTCGTGCAAAAAGACGCTCGTTTTTAAAATTTTGCAGGCATGAGATTCGAAATATTTCTAGCGTTTATATTCCTCTTCATTGCCATTCCATGCAGTTTGGTCATTCTTCGGTTACAGTCAGGACGCTTCCATATCATATCTCCCTATGTTTCTATTATCTATGCAATTTGGTTGTTGATTGCAAGTAGAAATACTTGCAATCAACAACCAACTTGTGTGCGTCTCGGCTCAATGCGATTTTGCGCCTGCAAATGACTCCACATCAAATTTATTCGAGTTGCTGAAAATATTTTTAGGTGTGACCTTAAAACTTTTTATCTTGCTATATATAAACGACAATAACAATAAATTGTTACTCACTCCTAATAAACCAATCTGTAACAAGAACACCATTTAAAAAACCACATTGTCTCTGGCACTTTGAAGAACTGGACCTAGAACAATGAGAAGGCCAATATCATTCATCTAATAGCCATACACCACCTGACCCCGTCACACGCGGCTGAGCAAGAATATTGACCATCCATTATTGACCTCAAATTGCTCAGATGAAAGATGCTATACATTCATTGTATACACCTGCGATCTGAGTATACACATAATGATTCACAAACAATGTACATTCTAGATAATTATCTTGATTATATTCGAACGTACTTCTATATAGGCCCATCTTAGCACAGGTTCACCTTTGTCACAGCGTAGAATAATTTGGCCCCATATAGCCATAAATATTATACATTCTTTGGTAATTTCGTCTTAGACGATTCTTACTTGATTTGATATCTTTTGAGTAAATCTTTCTGATATCTACCGATCGTACTTATTTCCCTGGCATGCCTTCTGGTATTTTTTTCCATATTCCGTATTATTACAATATTATAATTTTTCCTACGTCCTACCGCTCTTTTCTTTCACATGTGAATTTTACGATTTATTCATTTTTTTTATAAGAAAAACTCTTTTTATAACTTTTGGTTATGATATTTTACGATTTATGTTAACAATTTTGTCCTGGTGTAATTTAACACTGAAGGCAAGAAGAAGGAATTCAAGGGTGAATATTTAGGCAGGACGGATTCAGAAATATTGTTAAAAAAATGTGATAATTATTTATTACGAGTGTCTATAGTTGTCGCTTTTATTTCTTTTATCTAATTGTTTTTTTTTCAATTTTTTTATGTGAATACCTCACAAGAGTCTCAGCTGCTCCCGTATGGAGCCAGTGAGTCTATTGCATCCCCAATTGGGGTATGTTGTGAGGCTGAAGGTAGTGGAGAAGGGATGGAGATGGGGAAGAGGTAGAGGCAGGGAAGTTCCTGGCTATTCAGATCTGGTCACCAAACACGGCTAAAGCCATTTCAAGCAACGTTTTATTTCTGAATGCTGGTCTTACTAAGAGTATCTTCTACTCTGGAACGTGCCGCAAATATACTATATATTATTTAAAATTAATTAATCGCGAAAAAACACAAATTAATCAAATAAAATTTATTTGCCGGGATTCGATCCCGCGACCTTCGGATTGCGAGTCAAAAGCCTTACCGCTAAACCATGCCTGCCGTCTTCTATACGCCATTAGTGTATTACATATTCAAATAAATGAATATGCTATAATTTAAAAATCTTTACAATTTATATTATCTACTTACCAAACAACAAAAATTGAAGTCATATTTTGGTGGTCCCTGGGCTCCTCTCTGGATGCCTGAAGTCGTTTGTAAGACAAGCTTCTTGGCGACTTCTTTTGTTTCCAAACCAGGGGTTGATTGTACAATAAAATTTGGAAGTTGGATTCGAAATGACACACTTAAGTTCATTTACTGGTATATAACCGTTCAGATATTTTTTTCAATAAATAGTGAAAAGAATTGTAATGCTGCCTGCAGTGCAATGAGTTTTAGCAAGAGATTGATAACGATAACAAAGGTTTTAGAATGAGTTGACATTTTTTGCTTCCTTTATTTATTTATTTATTTATTTATTCAACGCCCAGAGGGCTTTTACATGTTTGGTAGTACAGTGATGACAGATGATTTTTCAATAGATAATGAAATAACAAAAATAAAATTAGATAAAAAATGCACACAAGTCACAAGAATACAAAAAAAAATACAGCGATTTGATAAGTTTACAAAAATACACATATGTTTAGGAATAGTTTTGGAATATGTTTTTTACAAGATCCACAAAATTCGCCAAGTTGATGTTAAATATGTCGACATCACCTAAGTACTGATTCCCCATAGTGTGAAATCGTTGTATAGGAGAGTGAGCAATGTAGTTCCGCTTGTGAATGCTGCATTAGAATAGTGTATTTTGTCGCGTGGTTACTGTCGGTATTCGTAAGTTTATGAGTTGTAGGAGTTCGCAACAGTCGAATTTAGAGTTAAGTATTTTGAATAAAACTGTTAAGTAGTGTATTTTACGTCTGTCATCTAGTGTATGCATTTTTAGAATATTTAGTAATAGATTATATTTTAAGTCTTCTAGTGGGATACTTGATTTAAAATTTATAAAACGCAGAATTTTTTTTTTGTATTCGCTCAGTATTATTAACGTGAATTTTGTAAGATGGAGACCAAACTACCGAGTTATATTCAATTTGGCTTCTAACTAGAGATACATACAATAGTTTAATGGACTTTAAAATAACTTTAAAATCACAGACAAAATTAATCCATGACAACTTTGTTGCAGAAAGTTGTGAAAAAGTGCGACATAGATGTTTAAGAGTTTAAGTCATATTACTTCATACTTTTATAATAAATATAGTATAATTATTATTTTTCATTTACTCGCAAATAATTGCCCAAAATCATGAAATATTAAAATCTTGAAAGGCCTATATCTGATAATTTAAAGTAAAAATAAATAACGTAACTAACATCCTAACTAGATATTTGATATACCTTTTGATTATAAAAATAATTTTTCAGTTTGGTTGGGTATCTTGATCTCAAATCCAAAATTAATATTTGGATGAAACTTTCGCGCGAACTTTCCACTTAAACTAAAAGTAAAGGAGTCCATGGACGGAAATTAATCCATATGAACTTAAATATAAATGACAGATAAAAAATAAAATAAAATATTTCATAATAGGACGACACAACACTCAACAATTATCAGTTTCCTAGAACAGTCATTGCCTAGTTAGAAACTAATGTTGACTGGGCCATAATGTATTCCCGTGTATTTCAATTTATCCTTGCGGTACTTTTTGCTAGTCCTATTATATTAATATCATTGTGCATATATTCAATATTCATGTTTACATTATTTGGCCTAATACTATAATCTTTACATTTGTACATCAAATGTACAAGAAATCAATAATCATCAAATCACGTATATTACAAAAACTGTTATTACTGCCGCGATCAGGATGTGAACTCGGGCGTTCAAATCACTGAGGCTGTCGTATTTCTAACCAATTATTATTTTCTTTAGATTTTCATGATAATCCACCCCTGACTTTTCGTGGAATGATCATGAAACACGTTGTGTGGCAAAAGTGTGGATGTACTTGGCACCTATCGAACTATTATCGAATTCGGGCGTTCAAATCACTGAGCCTGTCGTATTTCTAACAAATTATTATTTTCTTTAGATTTTCATGATAATCCACCCCTGAATTTTCGTGGAATGATCATGAAACACGTTGTGTGGCAAAAGTGTGGATGTACTTGGCACCTATCGAACTATTATCGAACTCGGGCGTTCAAATCACTGAGCCTGTCGTATTTCTAACAAATTATTATTTTCTTTAGATTTTCATGATAATCCACCCCTGACTTTTCGTGGAATGATCATGAAACACGTTGTGTGGCAAAAGTGTGGATGTACTTGGCACCTACCGAACTATTATCAACACAATATTAATTACAATACCACAAAAATGAGCCTTTACTTTACGCAATGCTGTTATTTAATTATCATTCTATGCGTAACGGTGAGCTCCTTATACATATAACAAAGGGTTTAGCTCTATAACCGCTGCTTTTCAAGTAAAGCCCGATCGTTATTCCATCTAGGCCCGGTCGCTAACTGACCTAAGCCGTCTTTGGACGCAAGCCCATGTTGGGTTACTCCCTTTTACGTTAGTTGATTGCGCTTAATAATTTTCAGCGAGGCTTGGTGAAGGCAAAGGCTACAAGCGTCAAGGAAGCCGTAAACTGAGAATGGACTCCATACATCATATTCGTGACTAAGTTGCTTGTCATAATATTGTGCTGCAAATGGATATTATTGTTGTTCCTTGCCCTATTATTTGTTACTTATTGCCTGGTTCCCTGGTTGTACAGGTCTAGTCTGTTACAGAAATTAGTTTGCACGATTTTCTACTTATCTTACTTAACCTGTAGATGGTGCAATGTCAAAAAATTTCAGCCATTTTCTACTCGTAGTTTTGCTGTTGTTATTTAAGCATTTAAAGCTCCGAACATTGCCTTTCTGCAGAAATTAAATGGGTTTTTAATGCATTTTCAAAGACTATCTAATCTTAAGCCTCAATGACACAGGTTTACAAGCTACTAAGTTTAAAAGCGGATTAATCGGCGAGTGAGATCGTCATGATGACACACAAAACTGTCCACTCGCTTAGTAGCGTAGGAAACTGAGGTCGCTGCTAGCGCCAGTAACAGGAATAACGACGCCTGCGTGAACTAATTCTGTGATGTTAGACAGTCGAAATCAGCTGTTAATTGGTAGCCATCTTGAAAAACATAAATAAACCAATCACGAGCAAGCGGAGCTAGCGTGTAGCGAGTAAAGTTGACGACCTTTCATTTTTTTTCGTAGATTGTCAACAATCTGCTAGTTAGCAAGTAACACGATGACACTGAGCGACTTTACTAACAGATAGCGAATTTCCCAGATAGTAGCTTGTAAACTCGCCCTGTGTCATCGAGGCTTTACATGATTTATAATATAATTTTTTTTTTAATTTATTCCTTAGAACGCTCATTAACTTTCAGGTTTATCACTGAATTTTAAGTTCTTTTCAATTTGGTCTCCGATTTTATTTATTTTTACTTTAGCTCCACACGGGAGGTCTTGCGGAAAATAATTTCGCTCAGGGCCTATCTACGAGTAAGTATATCATCTTTTTGGATATAGGAAAGGAAGGATAAGAGTATCTGGGAAGAACAAAGGTATGAGGGGTGGGTAAGAATCTGTGGTCAGTGTGTCCAGGTGTGACGGTCGTTTGAATTCATCCCTCCCACTGCGGTGTAAAGCGGTGGGTCGAGAGAGTCGTGCCGGAGAGGTAAAATGGCCTCCCTCAACCAGTCTCTCCAAATCTGACCCACCCCACAGTATCAGCAGACTTATTCGCCGCCAAGACCTAGATTAGACCTGACCTGACCGATTAGACAAGACCTGACTTAGCAGGGATGCCCGGGTCACCCCATGAACCCGGGCATCCCTGCTAAGTCACCAAACGTAGCGAACCATTTGGGGTGACCTATGACAGAGGTGTTGGCATAGGTCACCCCAGAGGTGTTGCTTTCATACTGATCGCCGTGAACTGTATTTTTAATAATCACGCATTCAATTAATTTAGAAATATTGCATTCTTTTTGTTGCCATTGAACACGGAAATATCGCATTAGTTTACAGACAGAAAATGTATAAACAGAGAAAAAGTGTGAAATTATATACGTTGAATTGCACTGTCAGCAAAAGCTTGAAATTGTTAAAGTAATCAAATTAAAGAGAAAACGGGATTTAAAAATAACAACAACAACAGTGAATGGTTGAAACTATTTTGAGAGCTTTTTTCTTGCCGATGTGAAAAGGAATATTTTCTAAATTCGGAGTCTGTTTTTTACAATTAAAGAAAAATAATTAATATCATATGAATAAAATGTTAATTTCTTTGACCCATTTCTGCGATAAATCACTACAACGGTGCTTTTCAATAAATTTATACCTAGTTTACTGAGAGTGACGAACACCTGTTTTAATTCGACCATTTGGTATTTTATGTGTTTGTTACGTTCCGATTCAAGATGGTGGCCTTGTTGGATACTAACCTTTTATCCTCCATGATCGTGATTCCTACTACGAGTATAAAAAGTATAATAGTATACGAGTATAATATTGGCAAAGCATAGCATGACGAGGGGAGTGGTGCTGTTAAATGAAATTGCAAACCATTTGGATGTAAGTGACTGTTCTTTATATGCCTTAAAAATATTATTGAAGAGTCACTTGCCTAAATGCTGATAGGGTAACTAAATTGTACTGTAATTGGAATTATTCTGTCGTACAATAATAATAAAAAATAAAAATAAAATAACTATATGTAATATCAATATAACGGTACCTACCGGCCTGAAGAAACATTGAAAAAGATTTTTTATTGCGGTGGTAACATTTCTTTGGACAAATTGTTAAATTCCTTATAGTCCAGTAACTTTATACATCACAGTATGCGTTAAATCCGGTAGTTCTGATTTTTTGCAGACTTGTTTATGATGTTGGCCTAATGAATAATCCAAGTTTTCGACCTCGAGCGCCGAACGCAACTTTGTCAAAAATCGAAAAAACCGCGAAAAAATCGTTATTTTTTCAAATTTTGGCGATTATAACTTTAAAGGACTAGTTTTTGAAAAAACTTTTTATGACGTTTTTAAAGTAGACTAAATTTTCTACAATATGATACTAGAACTGTCTTTGTAGACCCATTAGTTTTTGAGATTAAGCCTTCCAAAGTTTGTGACCTCGAGCGTAAACCGCGAAAAATCTTTTTTTTTTCAAATTTCGGCGATTATAACCCTAAAAGACTAGTTTTTGAAAAAACTTTCTTAGGACGTTTGTAAAGTAAACTAAATTTGCTACGATATGATACTAGAATTGTCTCTGTAGACCCAATAGTTTCCGAGGTTAAGCCTTTCAATTCATTTATCATTTTTTTCGAACTTGGCAATTTTTTGCAATTCTGTCGTTCTGAATGAATTTTGACCCTGATTATACTATCGAAGCCATGTACTTTTTTGATGGGATGATGATGTTTAAGCTAAGCTACGAATAATGAAGTAAAAAATATAAAAAACAAAGTATTTCCTTTTTATTTATTTTTTTATTATTTAAAAAGGATAAGTACCTACAACAAAAGTTTATTTGTTGGGAAACTGAGTAATATTCAAAATCAAAAAATTAAATTAATTTAACCCTCTTGGAAGATCCCGGTTGAGGTTCGTCCGTATCTAAATCGACGTATTGGGATGGCATATCCTCATCAGGAGATAGTGATGAATCGTCGACGTCTTGTACCCACAAGGCATCCTTCATTTCGACATCGGACAGATCGTCGCCTTCTGGGATATCTATTACTTCAACATCAGGTATATTGTCATAAGAGGCCCCACTACAGTGTCTGCAGACTGATGAGCATTTTAATCCTGCCTTCCTGCAGCTGCACGCGTTCCTACAACCCTTCGTGCAGTCGCAAGAAATCACCCGCAAGAGGTGTTGTGCGGCTGCATCTCTGGTCATCATTTTGGGGTTGAGGCCTTGTGGCGTGGATATCCACCCCCAGGAGAGAGGGTTCAGTGTGACTCCCAACCACGCCTGAATCTGTAAGAAGATTGTACATGAGAATAGAAAATGATGAATGATATGTAACTGATGCAGGGACAAATTTTTACCTGACGGTATGTCCGCAAGGAGAAATCGAGCAGAGTCTCGTGTAGGAGGTAAGCTGGCTGGATTGAAGCTGGTTTTCGTCGCAGCCCTGGCGAATAGTTGGTACCGCAGCTCGTCAAGGTTAAGGGTGTTGGGGTTGCCTTCGTATAGAGCAATTATGACTCGTTCTCCTGCTGCTGCTATATCTTCAGGTGTAGAGTTGGTGTCGAGAAAAATCGCAGCTTGCTTTTCAACGTCCGGATTTTTTTCGACTATGGACATCATTTGTATCTTCCCTAAGCCAAAGAAGCAGGATGTCGAGTCACAACCACTAAAGGCATGGATGAAGAGAAAAAGCTCTGTTTTCAAAGAGGATTTTGAAGAAGCGATGCTGGAATACAATACATCTGATGCTTTGCCTCTTCCACATTTATTGTAAAAAATTTCACGTTGGTTTGAGATCGTAGTAAGCGTGATCAGCAAGTCAATGTCCTCACCAACGACTACCCTATATCATAGGTAGAGGCAACAGTTACAGCTGTAGTGATGATGCGCCTATCACCATCTTCCTCTGCTTGGAGTACTTGAATGTTGTGATTTCCCATTTTTGTTGTCAGCAGTTTTATGAAACGAATCTTGTTTTTGTCATTTGAAAAGAATTTCTGTTGAGGAACCTGTGAAACGATTTTCTCATCAACGATTATCTCTCGCGATGAGTGTAACTCGGTTCTTCGAAGACGCTCAGAGCTCTTTGTGTTTTTCTGTACAGCATCTACGGGGTAACCATCGAAAACTGCTGCCATATTTGAGCCATAGTGAGCAGTAATGTACTGTATGTATCTGTCAGCTATCGCACCAAATGATGGGCTTCGAGGCCACACAACTTTGTGAAGTAGATGCCCTCCATCCACTTCTACAAACTTCGTTAACCCTTGCTTCTCATTTAAGGCTACAGGTTCAAATACTGAATACAAGGTGGATTTTGTGCCCTTTCTCATCCTCTCTTCAGAGAACAATGACATTGAGATTGGTGACAGTTCGTAAATGAAGAACTCTCGCAATTCTTCATCCGATTGATTTAAGACGCACAACCTGTGAAACAGTGTTAGAGAATCAACAGTTACCTGTTTATTGCCAACAGTAACAGTTCGTACAGCTGAAGAAAAGGACACCACATTGTTTTTACGTTTGAATTTCGCTTCCTGGAAGTTCTGGCCAACCATCTTTAGCATCGATTCTCTCCCAATCTCTAGAGCCATGTGCTGTTGAAACTAGATTCTCCAACCAGGCCACGGCTGATGGACATAATGAAATCTGCTGTAAGGAATGTAGGGTGCTGTGCAAACCATCTACAGGGTTTTTCAGTATCTGATTCATCTCTGGTGACACGAGATGGTCTATTAGGTCTACAGAGACAATTCTAGTATCATATAGTAGCAAATTTAGTCTACTTTAAAAATATCCTACAAAGTTTTTTCAAAAACTAGTCCTTTAGGGTTATAATCGCCAAAATTTGAAAAAAAAACGATTTTTTCGCGTTTTGCGCTCGAGGTCACAAATTTTGGAAGGCTTAATCTCAAAAACTATTGGGTCTACAGAAACAGTTCTAGTATTATATTGTAGAAAATTTAGTCTACTTTAAAAACGTCATAAAAAAGTTTTTTCAAAAACTAGTCCTTTAGGGTTATAATCACCAAAATTTGAAAAAATAACGATTTTTTCGCGGTTTTTTCGATTTTTGACAAAGTTGCGTTCGGCGCTCGAGGTCGAAAACTTGGATTATTCATTAGGCCAACATCATCAACAAGTCTGCAAAAAATCAGAACTACCGGATTTAACGCATACTACCCCATACATTCAGGCGACAAAGTTACTGGACTATTATTTGAAATTTAAAAAAATGTTTTTTCAAATCTTTATCCTACTTCCTACTAATATTATAAAGGGGAAAGTTTGTATGGATGTATGTTTGTTACTCTTTCCCACAAAAACTACTGAATGGACTTTAAAAATTCTTTCACTAATAGAAAGCTACATTATTTGCGAGATCTATAGGCTATATATATTGGTAAGCCCTGGCGTTATTAATAATCTCTGGCGTTATGAAAATATTTTTCATACGTTTTCTGTCAATAACAAAATCGATTTATTGCAAACGTCAACCAATTGTCGCCTTGGAAACGATGTTTTTTTTTATTTTTTAATTAGGCAATTCACCCGAAAAAGAGTACTTTGTTGGCGTCGTACATAATAACTATCTCTAAAAATGAATCACCGAAATGTATGTATGCGCATAAACCCAAACGACTGCACCAAATTGGATAATTCTTTTTTTTTGTTCGTTATTTTGTATAAAACTACCGTTGAGTTCTGTGCATTATGAAATTTGTATAAAAAATTATAATAGGTGGCACGCGAGCAGTTTGAAAACTAAATGTATCGGGAATGAATGTGTGGAATGCGAGTGGTGAGAGGGGGGAGTGGGGAGGGGGGGGTGGGGTGTTGGGAGGATGTTGGTGGAGGGGGATATGGGAAGCGAAGGAAGGTGGGGAGAGGGGTTAGGGAGGGAGAGGGGGAGGGAAGGAAGGAGAAAGGGGAAGGATGTAGGGGGTGGGAGGAAGGGGGTTGATGGGGGGGAGTGGTGTTGGGAGAGGGAATGTGGAGGGGTAGGGGTGGGTGGAGGGAGAGGGGGGAGGGGGTTGATGGGGGAGTGGAGTGGAGAGAGGGAAGGTGGAGGAGGCGGAGTGGGGTGGGAGAGAGGGGGAGGGAAGGAAGTGGAAGGGGGAGGGGTGGAGGAAGTTGGGGGGAGGTGGAGTGGGGAGGGTATGTGGTGGGGGAGGGGTGGTGAAGGAGGGGGAGGGAGAGGGGGTTGATGGATGGGTGGAGTGGGGAGAGGGAAGGTGGAGGTGAGAGGAGGGTGGAGGGGTGGGTGGAGGTGGAGGGGGGAGGGGTGGGTGGAGGGGGAGGGGTGGGCGGAGGGGGTTAGGGGTTGTTGGGGGGAGTGGAGTTGGGAGAGGGAAGGTGGAGGAGGCTGAATGGGAATCCCCTAATACCATGCGAGCGAAGCCGCGGGAAAAAGCTAGTGGTTTATAATTAAGTAAGATAGGTATTTAAGTACCCACTTAAAATCCTTATGATTTCAGAGAAAATTTCGGTTTTGATTTTCATATTAAACTAGCTGGTTTCCGGCATGCGTTGCTATGCCATTTAATAAAGAAATTATTTTTCCCTGAATGTCCTTTCCCATTCGTTTCGTTCCCCTTCCGCCTCCCCTTCTTCTCTTGCGTCCTTTTCCCCTCTCGCGTTCCCACTCCGTCACCTCCACCTTCCCTCTCCCCACTCCACTCCCCCCCCCTTCCCCCCTCCCGAGTTCCCCTCCCCCCCTCCCAGGTTCCCTTCCACCATCTCTCCCTCCCTCCCGCTTTCCATAGCAATAGCCGCTTCCTCGCGTGCCACCAATAGCAATATTTTTATACAAATTTCATAATGCCAGAGCTCACCTGAAGTTTTATAAAAACCTTGTCCTGACAATAACGAACACAAAAAAAAGAATTATCCAATTTGGTGTTGTCATTTGAAAGTTATGCGCTTAGCAAACATTCAGCGATTAATTTTTATATTATAGATGAGAAAATTAGAAACATACTTTTTTGGATGCGAGGTCTACTGTTCGCAGAACTTCTACTAACAAATTGTTGGAATGGTATGTACCGATTGTTCTAAATCAGGACTGTCAATGGTAGCATTAACAATAAATGTCATTTAAGAAGGTTATACTATTATTTGTTTTATTTTTTGGCACTTGGTTATAAATCACTCAACAACGGATGCAAGCTCTGAAAGCGTCCAATTACTTGCATTGACCTATTTGTTTCAGTTCTTTCCCATGCTTGTTATCTTGTTTTTCAGGGCTCTCTCTGAAATCTTCTAATTTCTCTCTAGTTCCGTCTGATCATCATCTATCATTGTCATTTGATTATTTTTTCTAAATTCTCACTTAGTACCACTGAAAATTTGTGTCAGTCAACGTTAATTAAGGAATGGGGGACGATGGTTTCTGAACTTTTAATTACTCGTATTTATTGCCATAGCGGTCACAGTATTTTAGTTCCCCTATTGTACGTTGAAATAATAAACATGGTATTGTATACAGACAAGAAATTAATTTGCTACACCATGTTTTCCCTTTTTTTAAACATTTTTTTAATGAACTTAGTATCACACTGTTCTTTGTAATACTCAATGCAATTTACTCTAACATGGGGAATGTTGTCAGGATGTAGGTAGTTATAAAGTGGACAGGGATGGTTGGGAAATTCCTGACTTAAAATATGTGGTCACTAAACTGTGATATCTTAAATAGTAGTTTAAGGGGTTACTCATAGGTGACTATCATACTCGGTAGACAACATAGATGGTTGTCGATAATACGGGGATTGAGACTTACGGGGATATTCTAGTCTAGAAAAAAAAATTCTTCATGTTTCAATAGTTATTTTCGAAATTCGAATTATTTTAAAAGTTATAGCCATTTTAGTGTCGTGAAACCTAACTATAATAATCGAAATAGAACAAAACTTTAAACGCCCTTTTCTCGAAACTACGTTTTTCGAAACGTGTGTCACAAAATCTGAAGTTCTAATAAACGGATTTTCTTGAAATTTGGCATGAATTTTCTTTATACATTCCGTTATGGTAGGAACGAACAAAAAATCAAAAATTTTGTTTTTACTATTTTTAAAAATACGGGTAAAAAATAACTGAAAAAATCAACAACAAAAAAATTGAGTAGCCGCCATTTTGGGAGAATTTTTTTTTCATTTTAGTTGGTTCCTACCATACATTTGTACTGATAAAGAATCTACCTTTTTTATTTTTCTAATGACCAGAAGGGGTGGAATCGTGACAAGTCGACACGCTCTTTTTCCCCCTCTACTTCAACAGCGTGTAACTTCGTGAAATACATTTATATTTTTTTGAAAAATTTTTTGTGAATTCTTAAAATATAAATAAATATATTATATAAAAGTGTATACTAATATTAATATTTTTTTATTGTATTCTAGTCTAAAATATAGCTTTTTGACTACAATACCCCCTTAAGGCTCCGCAACCAGGCCCGAAAAGAAGACGATGGAGAGTTACAAAATTACGAATGTTAGAGGAGAGAGCTAACATTTACAGCGACAAAATCGATGCGAAAATTGCGAAAATGTTTAGTAAAACACGGCTCGTTTAAATTAGAGCAAAAATCTCGCGGGCATTATCTTAAATTTTTTTCATACATATAACTTGTAAAATAACTGAAACAAACTTGTTTATAATAATTTTTGGAGCATACTGTGCGATTTTTTTCTATTTTATATAATTTGCGTTTCGGCGCGGGCAATGTCTAGATATTATCTTCAAGAATAACATATATTTTTTTGGAGCTTTAAAACTTAACGTATTTAAGGGAGATATGTAAGAAATCGGTAGTAATTCGGGTAGCGAGGTCGGGTTTTCAATCATTCCTGCCGCCTACTAAATAAGATCCGAGCTTATAATAGGTGACCGGACAACTCAGAACCTCCTTTGAAAAGTCATTAAAAGTGGTTAAAAAAATATATAAAAAATGCTTAAATAGGTTGCGTTGGGTTAGGATTTTGGGCTACTTTTAAATTATTCTGTACGTTCGTACAATACATTTGTCTACACGCTTTCTTCACTTACATTATTTTTCTTCTTCTTCTTTTCTTTGATAGGGCAAATTCGACAGTAGGTCGGTCCATTACACGGATCGCTAGTCGCAATTTATATACACGGCTTCTTTACTTACGTCGTTAAGATTCTGAATATATTTTAGGGTATATTGTCGGCTTAATGACTTTTCAAAGAGGTGTTGAGTTGACTTGATTCTGAGTTGGCATGAAACGTTTATAACAATATATTATGTATCACCAATAAAGGTACAATGTGTTTTATTGACCCGGAGTTTTTTTATTTAAAGAGTTTGTGAGACAAACCCGGAGTTACAACAAACTGGCGCAGCCAGTAGGATTTTTCGCCGGTGGGACGTTTCGCTATAAATAACTTTAGTTCTAGCGAATATTGACCTCACCGGAGCGATACTGAGAATATGTTTCTCTGTAATAGGCCGCAAATATACAATATGGTAATGTATAAGATTTGGTCGATAGACCAATAGGTAGGACATTCGGCTAGCAGTCGAACGAATTGATTTCGAGACTCACAGCGGGCACCGGTTTATAATTATTAATTCTTTTTACGACATTGTTCGTAGCAAACAAGTGTAAACTAGGGTAAAGAAAACATATATATATTTTTCTTTATCCACTGGCGCGCTTTTTGCCAAAATATGGCACCTTTTAAAATACGTCGGATTGCTTTACTGCCAGTTTTAGGCAAATTTTCTTTAGATGTTTTAATTTTTTTTTTCAATTTTTCCATATTAAAATTCGGATGTATCATTTTTTCAGATGTATCAAATATTCAAAATGGTCACTAAAAAATTACAAGCAATCGGAGGAAAAAGTTAAAAATCGCGCTGTCGCTCGGTTGATCGTCACTCGATCGAGTGGTTATAAAGGCGTTATAAAGTGGTTGCTAACTTGAAGTGAAATTACACAAAACTGCGCTTTATAAATATAACGTTATTATTATTAAATAAAATATATATATATTTTTTTTATTTACTCATTCTTGGATTTGAACTCTCTACCTCTGAATGTTTGTATCCAGAGCCAAAGGCCGTCAATAAATGATCTCGTGCGTGATTAGCAGATAATATACTACACCGCCAACCTCTATAAAACGATTCTTCCATTACATCGACCAGATATATGCTCTATTAGAATCCTTTACTTTGTACTTAAATTATTAAATTTCTTCTAGCTTGATCTTTTTTTTTACTCTCTAATTCCCTACATGGCTTTACATATTTCTTACATATTGCCTCGTAAAGCACTCAATCGTAAGCCCAGTATTAAATAGAACTGGTACGTATTCTGGACACGTTCCCACGAATTAAATTATTCCTTGCGAGCGCCATTATTCCAGCGAGTACATCGGTGGTTTCCTTGTAGGGTGTCGCCGCCACTTAGTGTTTTTGTGATGAGACGGGAGTCCCGTTGGACAGTAGGAAGCGAGGAAGCTTTGACCAGGGGCAACAAACTCTTCCTGTTTGACATGGTCTCCCATCCTATCAGGAGTTTGCTAGATAAGGATATACCGCTTATAGTAAGGATGTACACCATTTTCTTTTAACGCTATCATCTTCCCTTTTCTCATAAACAACGCACGTAATAGGGGCTACAGACTATCCGATGTCACTCGTCCTATAACCATCGATATTATGTATGTATATCGATAGCGGAAATACGAAATGCTGTAAAGGACAATAAATCCAAAAATTATTTAAATATGTCATTTATGTCCGCTTTATTTTCTCTTTCGATCTGCGTCGTCGAAATATTTCTACGAAAATAAGTATAATCTGCATTTTAAGAGATTTTCATTCGGAAAAATTAAAAATAAATTAAATGCTGATATTAAAGAAAGTTTTCTGAAATTCTGATGTTATTTTTATAACACAAATTCATAATTGTAGATCTACAAAAAAATCTTTTGAAAAATAAAAAAACTTCACTCTCCTGAACAATTAAGAATTTGGCCTTTACAGCATTTCAAGTTTCCGTGATCGATATGATGTATGAACAACTACATACATTATTGTGCAAATTAATGGAATCATTATCAATTATTATGGTTAAACCATTTGTTGCTTTTAAAATAATATTTTTACATAATTATACAACAACCATTATGCAAATTAATACGAAATATCTTTAATATCTTTTAAAGTTTCCGTGATCGATATGATGTATGAACAAGTACATACATTATTGTGCAAGTTAATGGAATCATTGTCAATTATTATGGTAAAACCATTTATTGCTTATAAAATTATATTTTTACATAATTATACACCAACCATTATGCAAATTAATAGGAAATATCTTTCCTCATGGCTTCAACAACTGCTTTCATTCATTTTGGCATGGACTCCGCTAGTTTTTGAAAATTTTCAGAGATTCTCTCATCTCGAAATCAAACCTGAAGGAGCGTTTCTGCCATCTTTCCTCTTGTAGTGCAGTCGTTTTTGCATACTCTAGCTTTGCAAATGGCCCATAAATTCTCAATAGGGTTCATATTGGAGGTATTCCCGGGCCAATCTAAAACAGTTATCTCCTTATTCTGGAAATATTTCATAATTTCCTGTGACTTGTGGCAGGGAGCAGAGTCCTGTTGGAGAATTGCTCCTCCTTGGGATTGGCACTTTTAAAATTCTTTGTTCAAAGGCTATTTCAACATCGATTTTTATTTTTGGCTGTTCATCGTGCCTTCGTTTGGCACCAAAGATCCAACCCCCATGTACGAAAAACACCACCAAAACATTTATTTATTGAAACAGTTGGTTGTTTTTCAGTTTGGTCAGTATAGCAAGTCGAAGGAAATTATGAAATATTTCCAGAGTAAGGAGATAACTGTTTTAGATTGACCCGGGAATACACCAGATTTTTTTATTTTTTTTTTATTTGAATTTTATTTTAGTAATTTGTACATTTAAGTTTACAAATTTCTAATTGATTATAATATTTCATATTGCAGTTTTTTTTTTTTTAATTATAATATTTTAAATTCACAAAATTTTTTGAAATCACAAAATTTTTTGTTTTTGTTTTATGTAGCTCCTACAATCCATCTTGAACTTTTCAATTGGTGAGGACTTAAGAGTTTCTGGTAGTGTGTTATATAACTTAATTCCTTTGTACAGCAGACTGTTTTGCGTATTCGTTTTGTCCTTTTTGTTTAATCTTATTTCCTTGCAAGTCCTTGTGTAATGTCTGTGAATGTCCTTATTGTATACGATTTTATTTGTGAAGTATTTTGGTAACATGTTGTTTAATATTTTGTGAATAAATATCAACGTGTTCAAGGTCAGTATTTGTTTCACTGTTAACCAATTTAGTTCCTTTAACATTTTAATTATTTTTGAAAATCTATTTCTTCGGAGTATTATTCTATAGATATGAACCCTATTGAGAATTTACGGGCCATTTGCAAAGTTACGGTATGCAAAATCGATTGCGCTTCAAGAACGATAGCAGAAACGCTCCTTCAGGTTTGATTTCGGGATGAGAGGATCTCTGAAAATTGTCAAAAATTAACGGAGTCCATGCCAAAAAAAGTGAAAATAGTTATTGAAGCCGTGAGGGAAGATATTTCCTATTAATTTGCGTAATGGTTGTTGTATAATTGATATTTTTTGTATGCCTCTACTGAAGTATAAAGCTGTACTAATTAAACAATTTAGCAGTACATTTTTTAACAAGGTCACCATATACAAGTATTTTCTGTTTGCTTCTTCTTCACTGCTTTCAATAACTTTGTATTAATATGTATTATTTTTCTTTTGGTTTATTTATAATTAATAGGTATTATTTTTCTTATGTATTATTTTTCTTCTGGTAGAATGTATTATTTTTATTTTGGTAATATGTATCATTTTTCTTTTGGTTTATTTACAAGTAAACTTATAATTTTACATTTCTTTCTTTTTTCTATATTGAAAAAAAAAACATGTACGTAAAGGACACTTGTGCATAATTATAAATAATTAATAATAACTAAATTAGTAAATAATTAAATTATGCATACATTATAAATAATTAAATATTTTTGCCTGAGCTTTAGTAAATAAGATAAAGTTTTTTGGCGATATTTGTTGATTTGTGTCCCAAATTGGTCATTTCTAAATTAAATTTACGCCTATCAAAATGTTTGTCATTTGACTGTCCTAGAACGGGAGACCTTCCTAGTTGGACAGTCAAAGCTTCTTTGTACTGATGTATTCTCTATAACAAATTTTACGCACCAGATTTAAATGTCCGGGTTAAATTTTCCCCAAAAAAAAAAAAAAAAGAAGGAAAAACTAAACCCTTTCATACACTTCCCCAAATGATCATCTAGTGAATCCACGTTATGCAATTGCACTATATAAGTATTATAAATACAAAACAATACAAGAACAACATGTCAACCTACTAGAGACCAAATGGGAATATAATTCACCGACTCCAGATATTTTCATATCAGAGGGTTCGGCTCTGTGGCATTTCTATTTGAACCTATAAATCCTACTGATCCCTCAATATAAATATTTAAAAAATCTTTTGTAATCCTACATGTATTTAAAATTACTGCTTTTTGCATTTTTATATACAAATTCTTTGACAAATCTAATATGCTTAAATTTTGAATCAGATTCCTAGGTATTATGCCAGTGGCCGAAATAAATACGTTTTATTATTATTATTATTATTATTATATAAAAATATTATTTTAAAAGCAATAAATGGTTTAACCATAATAATTGACAATGATTCCATTAATTTGCACAATACTGTAGATTTGGCGTGTCGTCCAAATTTTCAAGAAGAATGCGACCCACCTTTGAGTAATTTCATGATATAATGAAACAACTTACGTAATAGCTCATTTTTCAGGTTTATACGACTTTCCTAATATACTTTGTCGATAGTCCTCGCCAAAGGAAACATGTCGGAAGGCTCGGTCATCCAACCGTCTTTTTATTAAAGTCACCTTCTACATGTATTGTTTCCTTCAGCTAGTACAGATAAAATCCCTGGGGCAATCACTCTGTAACGTACAACACAACACCACGTGGGTGAGTTTACTGAGTTTCCTCACTGGTAAAGAGGCAAAGCTTGTAAAGTGATACCGGTCCCGATTGTGTTTTCCCCTCACAAACAGCTCGCATTGTGTCCTGTGTCGTGTGTCCTGGTGAGATATTCATTACAACACCACTCACTTGATAGACCAGCCGTTCCGCAGATGTAATTTCATATTAGGTCTGCGAAGTTTTTGTTCAGCCTTTGCTTTTTAGTCTTTATAAGCAATCCAACAAGGAATGTGACTCTGGCTTTATACTAGAGGTTAAAAGGATCTGACGTTAGTGGCGTGGCTACATATTATGCTTGGAGGTAAAAATGGATAGATGTTTATTTTTTTTTATTGTAATATAAATAATATGAGTTACATTAATACATTTACATTTTACAAAATATTATATTTGATTAGTCGTGTATACCTTAGGGGGCATACATTAATTACGTGAGCAGTTTTTCTTCCAATCTAGACCCCCCGTTGGTGAGATAAATTTGGACCACTTCGTATTTTCTTTTCAAGTAACGTGAGATTTTGGTGGACCCCCCCTCTCTCCCCCTCCCCTCCTTTTGAGCTCACGTAATTAATGTATGCCCCCTTATCAGAAGAGTAGCTCTTGTGCCTGATAAGGGAGCCATGAGTCTTACTTATATTGAATGTTATAATTTGTTTATTAAAAGAAAATAACTTAGTTTACATCACTTTATTTTTTTAATATTTTATACTATCAACATGTTTTGTGAACCATGTTCACTTCTTCAGGAATAAAAGTATACTAAAGTTAAAAAATTAATTATAGATACATATGGAGAGAAGAAATTGAAGGAAGGGGAAGGGTTGACAATGGTGGGAGTTTCGAAGAATTGGGGATTACCAAGCCATTAGAAGTAAAAGGCCGGTTAAGTGGGAAGATATTTAAAACAGGGTTAACAAAAATTTTTTGCTTATTAATTATGTCAGCTTTGGAATTAACATTTTTTCTTATTTCTAAAATTTCTAAATTATTGATTTGCGATGTTTTATATCCTGTATGTAATATTTGAAGACCTGAATTTATGTCAAAGCTATGATCATATTTTAATAAATGGTCTGCGAACTCAGAATCGCTATTGCCATTTAGTGCTCTTTAACCCTAATCTCAAAGTTTCTGTAAGTTCTACCTATATAAAACGAACTACAATCATTACAATTGAGTTTGTAAACCCCTGATTTTTTTGTTTTAATTTCGCTATCTTTATTGTTGAGTATATATTTCTTCAATTTGTTATTTGTGTAAAACGCTGGTTGAATAGTACCGGGAAAGATACTTCTAATACTTAAAATACTTCTAATAGCTTGGTAATCCCCAATTCTTCGAAACTCCCACCATTGTCAACCCTTCCCCCTCCTTCAATTTCTTCTCTCCATATGTAATCTATAATTAATTTTTTAACTTTAGTATACTTTTATTCCTGAAGAAGTGAACATAGTTCACGAAATATGTTGATAGTATAAAATATAAAAAAAATAAAGTGATGTAAACTAAGTTAAGTTATTTTCTTTTAATAAATAAATAATGACATCACAAAGTAACAACCTTTTAGAAGAAGTTTTCTTCGAAAAATGAATAATTTGTTTTGTACAAAATATTTACTTTATACTATAAGTTTTTTTTTTAATTTTATTGATTTGTTCTGATTGGTTGAAGATTCAGCGCAATTCAGAAGGGAGGTTATTATACATAAATATAATGGTTTTGCATTGAGTTTTTTTTAAAGTTAGTTAGTTTTTTTTAATAAAATGGTTATCATTTCTCATTAGTTTGCAAAAAAAATTCTTGATATTCTTCATTATTTTTTTCTTTACGCATTTTGATGATGGAAGCTTGCTTACATTTATTTCAGGATGTTTTGAAGTTGGGTTGGAATTGATGAACGACCATACCCTATAATAAATTTTTTTTGCATTCGCTGGTGATGAAGAGAACCATAGAAACCAAATCAGTGAGATTTATTTATTTAGATTTTTTAGACAATAATGTATTTAAACATAAAATTGCTGTATTGTGGTACAGCGCCCTTGAGTTCGTATTTCACAAAAAGTTGCCATATAAATTATTTAAGTTTTATTATCAAATTAATACGTTATTTTGCTCTTTTTGGCTACAAATATGCATATAAAAAATTCAACAAATTTTTGGAAAATTCATTAGGTAATTCATTTTAACACATTTTTTGTCATTAATCCCAGATTTAATTTGTACCCTTCTGAACAAGTTGCACCGGGACAGCGGTACTCTTGATAGGTGGTACATTCGTATCGTATCGTATATCACTTCAGCCAAGCGATTCTATATCTTTTGTGGGATCTTTTTTGTAAGATCTCCTGTCAGATTGTGTAATTTTCTATGACCGGTATTTGCTTTTTCTATGGGCCGATGTCAGATTTCAACTGTGGGCTGCCGCAAATCGACGAAGCTGGCCCGATACCCATAGAAAAAGCAATTGACGGTCATAGAAAATCACACAATCTGACAGGAGATCTCACAAAATAGATCCCACAAAAGATTCCATTATAAAAGTATGGTTTCATTTCACATTGTATCTTTAATTCGTGTTTTAAAGTCTTTTTCTTTTTTCTACTACTTTATGCTTACTTTATTCATGTATGTTTTTCTGTGAAATTTATGAATTCGGAAACTTCGCTTTTTTTGCAATTTTTAACCCCCCCCCCCCTCCCTAAACGTGTCAGCTAACCATGTAATGGAACGTACCCATACTACGTGACCCATTTAGGGGGGGGGAGATCTTCAAAATACCACACTTGGTCACAACGGGGGGCGGGGGGCTTAGGTTTTTATCACGTAGTCAATCTAAAAATCTTTTTATATTTTTTAAACTAACTTTTTAATATTTTTTCCACTTGTAATTATAGGTATGCATGCACTCTTGCAGTCACGCAGCAAGCGCCGTATTAACAAATATATATTTTTTAACTTTTTGTTTGCAAGAAATGATTCAAAACCATATTTATGATTTACTACGTGAAAACTGTAGGGGGAGGGGAGGGGGGTCTTGGAATATACTACACGTGGTCACCGAGGGGGGGGGGGGGGGGGGTTAAAATTGCAAAAAGTTGGTCACGTAGTATGGGTACCTACGTTCCCTAACATGTATGTAATTGCTTTAATTAAATACCTGCGTATAACTGTTTATTTCCCTAATAAACTCAAATAAAATATAATATACTGTATCTATGCGACATAATGCGGTCTGTGTTCATTTTTAAAAAAGTCATTAGGATTTACACCCTCCCCATAAATTTTATGACCACCCGCTGCATAATTATTCATGCAGAGTCTGAATCATCCATGTAAATTTTCTATGCAATACATTTTCAACACTTGCACTGACCATGTTGAATATACCAAGAAAGAAAATGCCGGAGCTTTATTGAAATACGCTCATTGACAAATAACTCTCCACCATTCATTTAGTCTCCTGCTTCCACTCCTCTAGATCTCCATTGTGGATGTATTTCCCGTGAGTCATGCTGCGTGACTCAGGAAATCCTCGGAACCGACCGCGTTTCGTATGTATTTTGGCACAAACAAACGTAGTCTGTTTTTATTAGATGATTTAACTGCCTTTGTTCTCCGGAATTTTTCGGGTCCACGATGTATCTACAATTGCAATTTGAACATTTTCCATAATGTGAAATTTCTTCATGCACCCATGTTAAATATCACGGAACAAATAAGTAATTGAAAAATCTGATCAATTATATCAAATGCTTTTTAAGCTCGGCTTGAGTGATATTATTTACGTTCGTCAAGCTGATATCTGGTATGGGATTATTACTGAAAAACCGGCCCTAAGCAGTCTTTAAAATAGACTTCTATGATGAAATATTTAGAGATTTTCATTACTTACAAAAGTATTATCTTGATTAATTTTTGGGATATTATATCATACAGTTATGCCGTGCCTGATTACGGAGTAGGGATGTTACGAATGTGATACTTTTAACATTCGCGAATGCGAATGCGAATGCAAATGTTCAGAGTGCAAATGTGCGAATGCGAATGCGAATGCGAATGTTAAGGAATCACATAAAAAAAAACTTTAGTCAACATTAATCATCGTTTTAATAAAAAAATAAAACAATAAATCAATTCTTATACAGTAAGTTATAACCGTAATTAAGCAATTTAATAATCGAAGTTGAAAAGAGGCATACTATGTTTCAGAAAAAGCAATTTTGACGCCTTTTTTTTTTATGCGAATACTCGTAACATCCCTATTACGGAGGCAATTGAAATTCTGAAAAAATATTAATATTAATATAAACAACGTGGTTAAGCTTAATAGTTCTTGACGTCCGGTACTTAATGGCTACATGAAAACTAAATGCCGAAAACCACATTATTAAATTTAACAATTTATGCTCAAATGCCGGCCCTAAAAGCATTATCGCGCGCAACACGGTGTACGTATACGTACGACTCGTTCTTGAGCGTTGTCCCGGTAAGACAGAGATCCATGGTTCGATCCCCAGTTGCTACGATTAATCATAGTCCGCCTTTAAATGAGTGCACGTTCCTGGGAAGTGATTATAGTTGTTTTTTTTTTACATTAACTCCACACAGGAGGCCCTGAGGAAAATAATTTCCATCAGGGCCTATGTCATCTGGGATCCTGTGTGGAGGGTCTTTTTGAGGAGAGGAAGGAATGAACATTGGTCTTGAAGAGACCCATGTTGTAGGAAGGAGGAAACACAAGAGGCCGGCAAATCATTCCACAGCCGAGCTGTTGAACACAAGAACGAGTCGAAGAAACGACCCGTTCTCATGTGACAGATGTCAACCGTGTACAAATGTTGGGCACGCATTTGGCGTGTTTCCCTACTATGCACCGGTGCCGAAGGGATCAATGATGCTAGTTCCTCGGAGCATCTTCCATTGTAATACCGGTAGAACAAGGATAGCATTCCCACCCGACGCCTGTGCTCTAAAGATTGCAATCCGTGTTTACAACATACGCACGCTACTCACACCAACTATTCACAGTAGGTCTATATAGCATGGACGGTCGATAAAACCCTATATCAATACGATATTGACCGAATCCGTCATCTGTGATCAGTTATCAATATTTGCGAGCACGGTTAACGATTGTTAACAGATTTTCCGACCGACGATTGATACATTTTAGCGTGGCCTCCATAGTATCAGATAAGTTTTGGTTAACTATCAATACACATATTTTTGAAATATGTCGTTGGTAATGCAGAATTACTGGCTTATTTATTTTTATTTTTATTTTTATTTTATTTTTTTATTTTTTATTTATTAATTTCAACGCCCTGATGGGCTTTTACATTATAAGTTTATAATACAGAGACATTTTTTTTTTAAATAAAAAAGATAAACTATAAAAATATAACTAGAAAACATCATATGAACGGTAGGTATACAGATAAATTTAGGAAAGATAGTGCATTATAATAAAAGAGAATGTTTCTAAGTTGTAAATGGCATAGAAATAAACAAGTAGGTATGTTAGTAATTTAAAAAAATTACAGGTGATTGATTAAATGTCATGAATAATACATGACAAAATGCAAGATACATAAAAAGAAAACGTTAACAAGTTTGTACATTGTGGATTAATATAGAAATACACAAATATATGCAATAGACCCTAGGTGATGCTCCTTAGATATCAAAATATTCTACATAAAAATATTGTTCAGATATTTCTTGAATAACGGTAAACTTGTATTAAATACATCGATATTTGAGGTGTATTTGTTCGCTAGTGTGTGTAGTCGAGAAATTGATGCATGTGTGTGATAGTTAGTTAGGGAGTTATTGTTGCAAAATAATATGTTTTGCCTTGTCGCTCGAGTTGGTACCTTAAAGTCAATGAGATGCAGAAGTTCGCAACAATCTAATTCGGAGTGAATAATTTTAAACAAAAAAGTTAGATCGTTTATTTTTCTTCTGTTTTCTAAGGAATGCAATTTAAGTGTATTTAGTAAAGATGTGTAGTTAATGTGTTGAATAGGTATGTGTAACTTGAAGTTAATAAATCTTAAAAATTTGTGCTGCACTCTTTCGATATTTCTTATATGAACTTGATAATATGGGGACCAAACTATGGAATTGTATTCCAGCAAGCTGCGTACGAGTGACAAATATACGATTTTTATAACTTCCAACGAATCGAAGTCTTTGATTGTTCTGATTATAAATCCTAGTGTTTTCATGCCTTTGTTAGTTATTTGTTGTATGTGATTTATAAAATTTAATTGCGAATCAAACACAACTCCAAGATCCCTAAATTCTTTGACTTTTTCTAAAATTTTATTATCTATTGTGTATTTGAAAGATAGTGGGGTCTTTGTTCGACAAAATGTTAGTGACTTACATTTATCGATATTGAGGAATAAGTTGTTTGCGACACACCAATTTTGTAATTTGACGATGTTTGACTGTAGGATTTGGCAGTCACCTATATTAGATATTTCTTTGTATAATTTGATGTCATCGGCAAAAAGCAGAACTTCTACATCGTCGAAACAACTTATGATATCATTTATGAATATTAAGAAAAGGATGGGGCCGAGATGACTCCCTTGCGGTAGACCACTGGTTGCATATAATAACTTAGATTTAGAATTTTTAATTTTAACAAATAAGATTCTGTTAGACAAATAACTTGAGAACCAATCCAACAACTTGCCTCTCAGTCCTAAGGCATACAGTTTACTAAGTAATAATTTATGTGATACTTTGTCAAAAGCTTTTGAAAAATCTGTGTAGATACTGTCAACTTGTTTTTTTTTTGTAAAAGATTCTGTAATATAGTTATGGTAAAGTAACAGGTTAGTAGCAGTTGACCTACCAGAAACGAATCCGTGTTGGTTTTTATCAATTACTTTTAATATTGATGGATAAATTAAATCGAGAACAAGGGATTCAAAGATTTTCGGGAGTGCTGATTGTATGCATATAGGACGGTAGTTTTTAATGTCTGTATCGTCACCTTTTTTGAGAATCGGGGTAATATAACTAGATTTCCAACGGATTGGAAAATGTCCAGAAGAAAGTAGGTGGTTAAATAGTGCGGTGAGTGGACCTGATATTGCAGATGCGCATTGTTTGAAAAATATTGGTGGGATGTTATCTGGGCCTGCAGATTTATTAGGGTCAAGTGAAATGATTTTATTTAAGCATGATTCCTGCGTTATGAGGCAATTATGTAGATGTATTGTGTTTTGATATGTGTATGATGGTAGGTTGTTATCTGATATTTCGCCTTCGTATACACTTTGGAAATGATCCGCAAACAAATTAACAATATCAAAGGTGCTATTTGCTATTTTGCCATCATAATGCATTGTGGGGGGGTAGTCTTTACTTTCATTGTTTAATTTTTTAACAAAATTCCAAAGATTCTTTGTTCCTAGCGCAGTTTTCTCAATGGAGGTGATGTGTGCTTTATAGCACAGTTTCGATATTGTTTTACATTTCTTTCTTGTTTCTGAGAAGTTTGAGTAGTCGTTGATTTGGTGAGTCAGTTTAAAAATTTTGTGTAGCTGTTTTTTTTGTTTCAGTAAGAGTATAAGATCTGTGGAGAACCAAATTGGATATGTTCTGTGTTTTGGTGTATACGAGGGGACATGAGATTTTATATTTTCAGAAAATGTTTCATAGAGGTTCTCTAGTATTTGTTCTATATCACTGTTAGTGGTCAAGAAAGTCCAATCTGTATTAGTGAGTTGGTAGTTAATAGAATCGTAATCAGCGTTTTTGAAGTTGAGTGTTGTTTGTTTCAGTGGTGGATTGTTCGTGTACATATTTACTGTAATGTGTAAGGGGGGATGATAATTATCCGCCGGAACGAGCTGATCGTCTGACATTTCAACACACAATTTAGAGCTGTTTGAAAGGGCAAGATCTAGAAGGCGATCACATATATTAGGTACAAAATTATGCTGATGCAAATTTAAATAGTTTATCATATCTATCACTTCACGTGCTGGGTCGTTAGAACTTTCGTTAGTAATGTAACCATTGTCACTAGAGTTCCATTTCAAATTGGGAAGATTATCTTCGCCGACAATAATTATTTTTGATGTAGGATTTTTTGACATAAGAAATTCGATGACTTCGCAATGTTTCTGGTAGGTTTGGATGTCGGAGTTTGGTGGTATGTATACAGTTCCAATGATGATTTTTTCCATGGGAGTGACAATTTGTACAAATAATTGCTCCAATGAGGTATTTTGCGTTTTTAGTTTTTTCACTGTTATATTTTCCCTAATTGCAATCAAAACTCCGCCTCCTCTGGATTTGGTACTAGATTTAGGGTTTCTGTCACACCGAAATATCTTGTGGTTTGTGAAACCAAGTTCAGGAGATTTTATTTCTGGAACGAGCCATGTTTCAGTAAGGATAAATATATCATGTCCGTGTAAAGGTACCGTTACTTTAAGGTCATGTAGTTTTGTACGAAGTCCTCTTGTATTTTGATAATAGATTTTGATTTTATCAGGGCATTTGGTCCGGCATTTTCTGTTAGTTAGGCCATATCCAATGGTGGATTTTGGTTTTTTGAGACATTTACTATTGCTGGTTTGTTATTTATAAATTTTATAGTTAGTCCGACTTCGCCTTCTAGGGTACGGTTTGCCAGGGTTTGTCTAAGATCATTTAGGTATTGCCTTTGTAGAGGGGTTTGGTCGGAATAGATTTTGCAATCGGTGTGTGTTAGAGCTATATTTTTTCTGCGCAATACATTTAATACTGTCAACGGGTCGTTAAGGATGACTTTCATTGGCCTTATTTTATTTGGTTTAACTACGCCAATGCGGAAGATGTTGACAGAGTTTTCAACGAGCGTGGTATCGATTTTGTTGAGAATTTTTAAAACTTCCACTTTGTCCTGTTTAATTCGGTCCAATTGATTCGCCATGACGCTTTCGGGCACATCTGTGATGATTAAATTTTTGGCTCTCACCTTTCTTTCTTCCAACTCGTCGGCTGCTTCGCACATTTGGGCTATTTGTGTCCCATTTGACAGGGACTGGGGCGGAGGCTGGAGCGGTTGGTTTTCTGAGATGCGTTGGTATGTCTTCAGTTCACCTTCTAAAAATCCCATTTTAGCTGCAACAAGGCTTATATTGCCCAGTAGTTCGGAAAGTTTTGGCGATAATTTTCCCATTTGTTCTTTGGTGAACTTGTTGCTTGGATCCATTATAGTAGTATGTAAAGAGTTGATAATATTGTTTGCCGCAGTGATAAAGGAATATGTATCACAGGTGTCCATTTTACTGCTTTGAGATGTGAGACGTGAGGTTTGAAAAAGGTTTAGCGGCCCTGCACTGTGTAAGGCGGAGTTCGTAGAGTCAGCTGGGGGTTAGTATATTTATGGTCAGCTGTCACGTACACACACACGAGACACGAGACACACAAACAGAGTTCGGACTGAGTTATTGGTGATAATGATAATTTATCAATTGTTTTGACAGCAACTCGGGATTATAAAAATCAGATTTAGGTTAAAACAGACGTTCTAAAACAGCCTAAAACTTCTCCACTACACTGCTAGTGCAATACTGTATGTATGAGAGCACTATTATTTTGTAAAATACGTTTTGATTGTTTACTTTTTAAATGTTAAACAGGAGCAAATTTAACAGCGTGTTTCTGTACAGCGGTAGTATTGTAGTATATTAATGAGTGCATTGAACTAACGAAGCTCTTAGAAATGAAAGAAGTCGTATACCGCATACAGGGTGTTAAGGGACGTACTTGACTTACTTTAACCAGTGATTCCTGACATTATTTGGAGTAAAAAATTTAAATGAAATTTTGGTCTCCGGTGACTTTTTTTGAAGACTTTTTTTTTCAAAAATTTTTTCTTCAAAATCAAACAAAAAAAAATTTCTTCCATATGTTGTCACTGTTCACTCAGCCGGATGTCCGACGAACCCCTTACCCCGCCTCCAACTGTTCAACAACTACCATTTTTTTTATGTTTTTGTAGAAAACAAAAAAAAAAAAAACGTCAAAAATGTCACCGGAGACCAAAATTTTATTTACATTTTTTACTCCAAGTAATGTCAGGAATCACTGGTTGTAAGTCAAGTACGTCCCTTAACACCCTGTATATGCCAATTTATTAATATTTTTGACACTTCGTAGTGCCAATTCATAGAAAATGCCTTCAGTGTTGCCAGCGCTGTTTTTTTTTTTTTTTTTATTATTTATTCCCTGTCAATATCGGTTCGGCTGTCAACGGTGAAACCGTGCTCGGAACATCGATATAAAATCGATCCGATATTGTAAAGTTCGATTTCACCGTGCTAGAACAGGTGATTCTCTATCTTTCACGTTAGCCTGACGCAGGTTAATCGGTGTTAAATCAGTCACGAGTAACGTACATCATCAGAACTTCATCTTTTTCTCCATCGTTTCTCCTGTTATGTACGTTACATGCGACTCGTTTAACACCGTTTAATCTGTGTTAGGGTAACGCAAACAATACACTATACCTACATATAACCCGTTTAACATGTAACATGGTGCATGTAAGTAGACTTTGAAAAATGAAATAAAAAGGAGTAAAGGTTTCTTCTGCTCGAGTGCCGAAACGAACGTGTGAAACGATTTATCGATGATTGGTAGTTTCTACCCGGCTTCGCCCGAGTTTCAAGTTTTTTTTTATTGAACTGAGTGGCGTTTTGTTAACATGGCTATTGATCTTTAATAATAATAATTGGCTAATTTATATAGCGCCGTTTTCGTTGGAAAATCACCTCAAGGGCGCTGTACAAATAAATATATAAAATAATTAATATTACTGGCTTATAACTAAGATTTACAATTACAACTAGTGACTTACATCTAAGACTTAAAGCTACTTATATTATTGGCTTACAACTAAGATTTACAATTATAACTAGTGACTTACATCTAAGACTTATAGCTTGTGACTTATGGCTAAGACATATAGATTCTAACCTAAAACTGGTGACTTATTAACACACATATTTACAATTAAGATTAGCGCCAGAAGAAGTAGGAAGTTTTTACATAATATTACAGTATTGTCGCATGTCTCGCGATGAGCGGTCGTTTAACGAGACTGACACTGCAAAAGTATACTGCCTACAAACATAAATTTAACACCTTCGGGACCATGTTCCAAAATGGAACTAAAAAAAAATACTTACGGAACTTAACAAAATTGGCAGTACAAAAGCTGCCAAAGAAGCAAAAACCGAAATTGAAACAATATTAATCAATATCGAAGACTCATGGAAATCTGAAATAACATCACTACAAAACACAATAATTAGTCTACAAAATAAAGTTATCCTAAATCAAGAGGATTACATAGACAAATTAGAAAAATTAATACAAAAAGCGTCAAATGAAGAAAAAAAATATGAAGAAAAAAGCTATGCAATGGTGGTAAGGGAGAAATCGCACCCAATACCGAAAACAAATTTTGCTCTACTAATTTCCTCAAAAAAAGACAAGCCTGCAGATGAAATCGAAAAAATTTTAAAAGACAAAATAAAAGTATCTAAACTAGGAATAGGAATTTCTGGACTAAAAAAAACACATCAAAACAAAATAATACTAACATGTGAGAAACAAAATGATACCGAAAAAATAATAAATGAAATCAATAAAAACCCAGATATTGGAATACAAGCAAATGAAATAAAGAAAAAAAAACCATGCATTATCATTAAAGGAGTTGATGCTTGCTACAAAGAAGAAGAACTTCTAACAGATTTGATAAATCAAAATGAAGACATAAAAAACGCCATGACCTCAGAAACTGATAATGAACCCATTATTATTAAAAAAAAGCTCAAGAACAAAAAATCTGATAAACTATCAAATTTCATTATCCAAACATCACCAAAACTAAGAAAAATAATAATATCGAAAGAAAGGATCAACATTGGATATACAAAAGCACACGTAGAAGATTGCGACCCACTCATGCATTGTTATCATTGTCTTGGATATGGACATACATCACTGAGATGCCTTGAAAGCATGAAGAGTCCCAGATGCCCCCACTGTGCAGGAGAGCACAAAATACAAGACTGCCCCAAAAAACAAGAGCCTGCCAAATGCCACAACTGCACTAACCGAAAGGGTTACCAAAATGAACATCCAGGTAACAGTTACTTATGTGAATTCCGCAAGAAAATGTTAAAAAATGCGCAAATGCGAATTGATTATTAGTAAGTTTGCATTTTGCATGCTTATTTTTTATTCCCATAAATATGAATAATTTTTTCACTAATGAATTAGATGATTCTCTTAATATTGCGGAACATATTTGTCACACTTTAAATGATTGTAATAACATTGTAGATAAATTACCGAATTCATTCTCAATATTACATCTAAATATCAGATCAATGAAACGAAATTTTAATGAATTTTTACTTTCAATTAATTTACTAAATCAAAAACCGGACGTTATAGTGTTAACTGAAGCGTTCACCAACTATTACAATAAATTTTGTATACCTAATTATAGCTACTTTATGACACACTTTCCTATTAATCGAAATAGTGGTATTGTTGTATTTGTTAAATCCTGTTATTCAAACATCACAGTGGAAGAAGTACCTATGCAGCGAGTTAATTGCTTAGATATTATTGTAACTGTAAATAAAATATGTTTTAACATTATCGCAATTTATAGAACGCACGGATCAAATGAATATGTGTTCATGGATGAATTAAGAAGCATTATTTTAACAAAAAAAAATAAACAGAACATAACACTGATTGGCGATTTTAACTTGGATGTTTCTAACGAAAATAATAACAAAATAAAAACTGAATTTATCAATCATATGTCAGAAATGAATTTTAAATTATGTATAAAAAATTATACTAGAGAAGTTTCGGGTCCAACGTCCTTCATGTATTGATCACATTTGGTGCAATACTAAAAATACTGACAAATTACTTACGATAATATTAAAAAATAATATTACTGATCATCACACTTGCATCTCTATACAACAACTTAATAATAATAAACACAAAATTTCAGAAAGCAATAATTTTACAAAAAAGTCACTCAACCATAATAAATTAAATATAAAAATAAGCGCGGAAACGTGGAAACCCGTATTAGAATCTACATGTGCTGAAACATGCGCAAATATTTTTAATAATATTCTCTACAATTATATTACAGCATCGACTGATATTAAAACTATATACATTAAAGCAAAATTCAAAAAAATAAAACCATGGATTTCACATGGCTTAGTCGTGTCTATTAGAAAAAAAGAAGAATTATATCGCCTGATAAAGAAATTTCCCTTAGATAAAAAAATATTTACATATTACAAAAAATATAGGAACAAATTAACCTCTTTAATAAAAATAACTAAAGAAAACTATTACAAAAATGAAATTGACCTGGCTAAACAAAATTTAAAACAAGTTTGGAAAACAATAAATGAAATAAATAGTAGAAAAAACAAAAAAACTCTTATTAAAAAAATTTATATCGGAAAACACTCTGTTGACGCCATAAGGGAACCGACAAAATGTGCTAATGCCTTTAATAAATATTTTGCTAACGTCGGACAAAATTTAGCTACACGGATCGATGAAAATTATAAAATAGATAATTTTGAGAAGGATTGTCATAAACAAAATAACCTATCTGCTTTCCAGCCAATAACAACAAATGACATAAAAAATATTATAAATGAATTAAAAGGTGGATCTGCACCAGGATTTGATGGAGTTACAGTGGAAATATTGAAGAAATACAACAGTTTTTTAAGCATTCCAATTGCACACATTATAAATATTAGCTTAAATAGTGGAATATTCCCTTCAATTTATAAAAAATCTATCGTAACACCCGTTTTCAAATCAGGCAGCCCTGAAGAAATATCAAATTATCGACCCATATCTCTTGTCTCAAACATTGCAAAAATTTTTGAAAAGATCGTAAAAAAGCAACTCATGTACTACATTGAAAATAATAAAATACTTAGTCGTAGCCAATTTGGATTTAGAGAGAAACTAAGTACTCATGATGCCATTGCTGAACTTACCTCAACTATTTACAACGCATTAGACAAAAAAAACAAATGCCTTGGCATTTTCATTGATTTGCGCAAGGCTTTTGATAGTATCTCCCACACAAAACTAATTAATAAATTAAATGATATCGGTATTATTGGGAAGGTTAGGTATTGGCTGCAAAGTTATCTAACTCAAAGAAATCAAAAAGTAAAATTAAATAACTCACTAAGTGTAGATGAAACTTTAGAATTTGGAATTCCCCAGGGGACTGTTATTGGACCAATTTTGTTTATAATATACGTAAACCAAATGTTTAAATTGTCACTTAATGGTAAACTTATTTCTTTTGCTGACGACACTGCAATAATTATCGAAAAACAGACGTGGAACGATATTACCAATGCAGCCAATCAAGACATGAAGGTTATAAAAAATTGGTTCGATAACAATTTATTATCACTCAACACAGAAAAAACTTATTATATTCCATTCTCTCTACAAGAAAATGTGCCAAATAATTTAATTAACATAACAATTCATTCCAAAAATTGTGCAAATGACGGTACATGTAATACGGACTGCGCTAAGCTAAATCATAAATCTAATATAAAATATCTTGGAATCTTAATAGATAAAAATGTTAAATGGAAAGATCATATCAATCTCATTGTGGAAAGAATAAGAAAACTTATCTATGTTTTTTATAACATACGTAATATTTTAAACAGGAAAACTATAAAAATTGTCTATTATGCATTAATTCAGTCCTTATTACAGTACGGCATTATTGGGTGGGGAGGGGCCTTTAAGGCTTCCTTACAGCCCATAACTATAATGCAAAGAATAATTATAAAAATCATCCTTAAGAAACCATACGACTTCCCTACTACAGAGATATTTCGGGAATTCAATGTAGCAACTATCACAGAATTGTATAAGAGAAACGCCTTATGCCAAATTTATAAAGAATATTTTATTCACAAAATTCACCCCTCAGATAGCATAAGTAATAGATTCAAAACTAATGGCTTAATAGCCATCCCTATGCTAAGAACAACCACGGCTCAGCACCACTATTTGTATTTAGGTGTAAGATGGTACAATATATTATTATCCAAAAACAAAATAAACATAACAGAAACGCTGAATTATGAATTATTCAAAAAACAAATTAAGTCTCTGAAATTGGATAGTGATATATTGTACCCTTAATGTAAATTACCCCTACTGAAAATTGTAATATTTAATATTTAAAAAAAAAAATTGTATTGTTATTGTCCTTCATTAACTATATTTTTTTCTTAATTGTGTACTTATCTAAAATAATGTTGAACTTTTATGTCATAAGTTCTTTGATAATTGTTTACTCATTGAAACATCATTATTTTTATTTGCATGTAAATACTCCTCCCATAAACACGAGCTCCTAGAGCTCAACTTATGGAGTAGTAGAACAAAATGTGAAATATTTTATAACCTACCATATATAACCATTTGAAATATGTAAACAAACAAAAAAATTCTTGAAATAAATAAAAAAAAAAAAAAAAAAAAAAAAATCGAGAACACGGGCGCAAAAATGATAGGATATAATGAAGGTTAACTGGATTTACGGGAAGGTATAGATATTTTAAATAAATTAATAAATTTGATAGTCGATCTTTACTGCATTAAGGTGATTCATCGCTCAACAGTAAACAGATTGAGGTATCACAATTAACAGATTACATTAAATAGATTGAGTTAACTATAAACAAAGAGAAAAGAGAAAAAAAAAACTATTAAAAATTAGAATGATGAATTTATGGAAAGGAGTATCGGAAAAAGTGAGTTTTCAGTTTGGATCTAAATTCCGCTGAGTTGGTTATGCATCTCAATTCCATAGGAAGTTTATTCCAAGCTTCAGGGCCGGATACTGCGAATGCACGATCACCAAACTTGGTGTTCGGATTTCGCTTAGGTTCTTTCAACCTTCCAATTGCAGAAGATGTCGCTGATCTAAGAGTTGACTGCCTTAGACCAATATTTTCCGGAATGCATAGTTCAGAGATAGAATCCTTCGTAGACAGGGTACGTTGTAGAACCAGCTATATACGGCAAAAGCTCGGTCTACGAAGTTCGTGTTAGGATTGCTTAGTTTGGATTATTTCACAGAAATTCAAATGCAACATTGTCATCAAATGGCCATTCAGTTCCATTTTGTTAATTTTGACAGTTGAAAGTTCCCTGTTAGATTCCGATTCTGAGTCCGTCTTAGCCTCTGAAAAATTTGTGATCAGTGGAAGAGGACAACTATCATATTTGAAAGCTTGTCAGCGTATTCTGCTGCGTATACATGTACGAACATGAACGCGAACTGAGTAGCGATTGTGGAAAAGGAACGATATACTGGTACATCAATACCGCAAACGGCTCGATTCGCAGCTTGCAGTTGCTTCGTCCCTTTTCCATAATTCATGGCTCAGTTCGCGTTCGTGTTCGTGCATGTATACCCAGCGTAGCATTTTCTTTTTTTTTTACATAAAAAAAGGAAATGGCGCTGATTGGCCATCTGATCAAAATCTTAATTTGAATTTTTGTGAAACAACCCTTAATGTATGCTATAATGTATTAATGTATGCTGTATTAATGTATGCCCCCTTAGACTCTTAGACACTGGTTGATAAAGATTCTGAATGAAAGTTATTTGCGTCCTGTCAATAATGTCTTGAATATCTTTCATAATTGTAAATAGAATTGCTGTATATTACATCAACATTTTGACCTCTTTGGTCATGTAAACTTCGAGATTTTTAATTAGTTTTACGAATTTGTAAATATTCGTTTTTATCGTCTCCTGCGTGCCTTGAAGAGTTTTTCCAAACCGCAGTCGATGTGTTAAATTAAATGAATTTTCTTTCCGGTTTATATTTATTTATTTACGCCCTAGTGGGCCTTTACAAAGATAAGTTATAAGTAATACAGTTGTTTTAGACAAGTACGTAGTACACAATATATAATGATTAATTAATAGAAAAAAAAAATTAATTAATTAAAATTAATAGTGTATTCACTACGGAGTCGTGAAATCATACACATCAGTAAAGTAATTATAAAGACTTCGTTTTATAACTAATACGGAATCTTTAAACATGTCTACAAAATTCCCAAATTTAGTCTATTTATAGGTGTGTGAGCCTCATAGTTTGTTTTAAAATTGTCACAGAAAAAGGTAGCACTTTGCCTCAATTTTCTGGTCGGTACGTAAAATTGTATTTTGGTGAGAATTTCAGGTTTGTCAATGCAATTATTAATAATTTTATTTAATGGTACAGATTAGAAATGATCCGCCTATCTGACAGCGTAATTGAGTTGTTTCATCAAAAGAACATAGTTAATTTTTGAATTGGAATATTCAGCTTAAAGTTAATAAATCTTAAAAATTTGTGCTGTACCCTTTCTATATTGTCGGAATGTTTTTTATACAATGGGGACCAAATAGGCGAGTTATACTCTACCTTGCTTCTTACTAAAGAAGTGTACAATGTTTTCAAAAATCCTAGTGAATCACTTGCTGTTGTGCATATAAAATCAAACATTTTATAGTCTGTCAAAAAAGAGTAGAAAATATATGAGGGCGCCACTGTTGATCAAATGGCAATACTAAACACATAACTCATGGTGTTAAAGTAAAGCTGTGTAACCTACATTTTCAAAAAAAATTAAAAAGGCATAATAGTGGAAAAAATATTTTTTCATTGCAGTATAGTGATACCCGCCGATCTCAAAATGAGAATTGAATATAGGTATATTATTATTATACCTTTGCAATTTTGTGTTAACAGAATGAAGAATAACTATAATGTAATAAAATATAAAGCACAGGTTAGAAATTGCTCACATTTATTTGATACTAGATAAAGTAATTAGCGTTGCCTGGGCTTTAGATCATGTCTCTAATTTTAGATCTGAATATATTTAACTCATTCAGATCTAAAAGTAGTTTAACTAAACTCACCATTAGTGATTCTTCCTTTCTACATATATATTGTTAAATTCAAATTTATGTTAAATTAAATTAAAACAAATCGCTTTATTAATCACCTTTTAATAAAATTTATGTCATGAAGAAAAAATGTTTTTTAAAATGTGGTTTACTGTATTCTACACATTCAGTGTCATTGCACTTCAAAAAATATTTGACAGTTAAATTGGTGTTGCCAGTCTACAAATTTAGTAGTTCCAGTTTTTATATTTTCTACTCTATTTTGACAGACTATATGTAGCTTATTTTATTTTATTTTAAGCAGTTATGTAGCTGTATCGATAGTCTATCCACATATTATATTCTAAACATAATGCAGTGTTTACACGCTACATGAGATGCAGTGTTTTGCCTTCAATGCTAAGTAGGTACCAGGTAATGGGCTAGTCATGATCACATTATCTGCGGAAGTATTGTCAGGTGTTACGTCGCATTAATAATGCATCACCCCCACTAGGCTTGCAAACACGTGCTCCGTGTTGTTTCAACAAAGGATAAGGAAATTGTTTAAACAAGGCCGGGAAAATATTATCTGCCTTAAGTGGAAGCGAAGTAGTTGTACCTGGCTAAATATATTTTTCTTGCACTTAAATCGTTTCGCGTTCCCACTTCATTCTTAAGACAGCGTTTAGGATAGCCCCCCGGTGTCCATCATCAGGGCAAAGTTCCTTGATAGTAAAAAAGCTTAATACGGCTTTAAAAATCATAAGTCATGTCACCAGACGACACTTTAACAAAATACGAAAGGAAAATCGTCGCTCACACTATAACACCGCGTATCTAAAAAAAACACGTTTTTTTGGTTTTCTTTTAAAACTACGCATGCGTCATGGTTTGAATCAACACACAAATATTTTGACTGATGACAGCTCCTTTTATATAAAGTTTTGTAACAAAATAATAGCAGTAAATATTTATACAAAAGGTTTATTTATTAGAATAAAATTATTATAATTTTTTAAATCTCTCTCTTTTTAAATTTTATTTTTGTTTTATTATTTGAAGCAAGTAAAATAAAATATTACATATTTTTAGCGTAAGAACAAAGCTTATCTCATTATTTCTCAGACTTTTTGTGATTTACACCACAAATGTCATTTAAAATACCTATCCATATGTTTTTAATGAAAAAAATACTTCTCCAAATAATTGATCCAGTTGATCCTTTTTTTCAAAGATATGCTATTTTTTTTATCTATTAAGGCTCTGCAACCGGGCCCGAAAAGAAGAAGATGGAGAGATACGAAATTACGTATGTTAGAGGAGAGCGCTAACATTTGCAGCGACAAAATCGATGCGAAAATTGCGAAAATGTTTAATAAAACACGACTCGTTTAAAATAGAGCAAAAATCTTGCGGGCATTATCTTAAACAGCATTAAAGAAACACTGTGCATTTTTTCATACATATAACTTGTAAAATAACTGAAACAAACGTGTTAATAATAATTTTTGGAGCATACTTTGCGATTTTTTTCTATCGAGGGAATTTTATATAATTTGCATTTCGGCGCGGGCAAAGTCTAGATATTATCTTCAAGAATAACATATATTTTTTTAAGAGCTTTAAAACTAACCGTGTTTATGGGAAATATGTAATAAATCGGTATAAATCCGGGTTGCGGGCTCTTAAACTAAACGATTTTTAGCTCCTCCGATGAGTTCCTGAGATACGCGATGTTAAAACGTGAGCGACAAAATACTTGTGCGAATTTTTAAGTGGCTGTAGCGACATGCTCACGATAAACTAAAATAAACATAATCCAACCAGGTGAGGAGATGGGCGTATGTGAATCCAGCAGAAGAGGAATTGTATTTTTTTACATTATCTCCACGCAGGAGGCCCTGAGGGTTTGTTTTTCCTCAGGGCCTATGTCTTCTTTGGGAATGGTGTATGGAGGGTCTTTTTAGGAAAAGGAAGGAGAGGAAGTTCTGGAAAGGAAAGGTTGGAAGGGTGGGTGAGAATCTGGGGTCAATGTGCTCAGAAGTGATGAACGTTTGAATCCATCTTTCCCAACTGCGGCACAAGGGTGCGTTGGGTCAAGAGAGTCCGGGTGGAGAGGTCAAAAGGTCTCCCTCAACTAGAGACGCAGAAGTTATCCAGACGCAAAATTTTTATTTGGCTTCTGGATAACAGTAAAATTCCCACTGGACTATTAATTAATTAATTTTATCATAGGTTTTGTAGCCGAGTGATCCAAAAATCATTTTTAGGACAAAAGTATGAGTAGGGAGAATTCAAATATTGTCAGGTTATTCGTTATAGTACATGCCAAACAATGATACCTGTTAAATACAGACTCGAGTGTAGGCGAGGTTATTTATAAATAATGCGCGTATTGGCGATATGGATATTTATTATAGTAATGGCTATAAATACGTCCTAACTAACGTGTTGGCGGTTGGAAAAAGAGAGTGAGGAGAGGCCTGCATCTCCTTTTATATGCGGGATCACCTGTCTCGCTCTTGTATGGCCGGAAACAGGTGTGCCACCCTAAAACCTCTCTCACATCCTCCCCTACTTAAACGGGAGAATCCTGGCTACATAAGTGATACCTATAGCTACATATTTCATACAATATATTTTATATTTCATATTTCACATTTAAAATTAACACATTACATTTAAAATTAACAAAACATTTGTTTTTGTTCTTTCTGTTTCCCTTCTGTCCATTTCTGTCCATTTCGACTGCGAAGTGCTGTCACCTGGGCCGAAGCCTTCCTTGCCATGGGTTAGACCTGAAACATGGAGAAACAGAATTAGAGACACTTCTATTACGTAACATACCGGAGAGATCTAATTCGTCCGTCGACAATTCCAACGTGTCAGACGCGAATTCCTGGTTATCTTCCTCCTGCCATGAAACATGTAATTCCTTTAGCTGGTCTAAATGTCTTTTCCACACCATATTAGACTTGTTAATTTTTATGAAATATATTTTACTACCTTTTTTATCCACAATAACCCCAGGGACCCATAACCTATTACCCTGAGATCTGAAATCTCTAGTCATTACTTTCTGACCTATATTAAAACCTGATTTAACTCTACCCTTATATTGTCTTTTCTGATTGTTTTGGCTCTGAGTAACCTTTTTTATTACTTTGTTTCGTCGAGTAGAACCTGAACTACCCGTTCTATCCTCAATTTTCCTTGGAATCAGAGAGTCAAATACTGTTCTAATTTTTCTACCCATTAATAATACAGATGGCTCACATCCTGTTGTTGCGTGAACTGTATTCCTATAGTCTGCTAAAAAGTTACCTAACTTTTCTTTATAATCTGAAGGAAATCCATTATGTTTACAAATTTTTTTAAGGAAATTTTTACAAGTCTTTACTGTAACTTCAGCTTGCCCGTTGCTACTAGGGTGATTGACTGGACTAGTGATATGTTCTATCCCATTTTTCTTACAAAAATTTTCAAAATCCTCAGAACAAAAACACGTACCATTATCACTAACTAAAGTTGCAGGAAAACCAAATTGCGAAAATAATCTATAAAGTATTTCGATATTTTCTTTTGAAGACAGACTGTTTACTTCCAGACACTCAATCCACTTTGAAGAAGAGTCTACCACCACTAAAAAATTTTTGTTATACAAACTACCATGATCAATATGTACCCTGAACCATACTTCAGGTTCATATGGCCACACTGCTAAAGAACTCTTTTGTGATTCTGGTTTAATTTCTAAACAATCTCTACAATTTTCCGTTATTTTCTCCAAATCTTGATTAATTTTTGGCCACCAGACAAAGCTTTTTGCAATACCTTTAGTCTTAAAAACCCCTAAGTGAGATCTATGTAACATCTTTAAAACCTCTTGTCTTAAAGACTCAGGTACAACAACCCTATGTTGATATAAAACACACCCATTTATCAAAGACAATTCTAACCTTTTTTCCCAAAAAATTCTAATAAAGTTACCACTTTGTGCCTTTTTTACTGATGCTGGCCAACCTTCGATAAGAAAATTTTTTACTTGACCTAACACATCATCCTTTTCGGTTTCGCTTTTTATCACGTCTAAAGACAAATTAAACCCATTATTCTCGAAATAATTAATGTAATCAGACTCTATCTCATCTTCACAGCTAACCTTTTCAATCGGACACCTGCTCAGAAAGTCTGAACAATTATTTTTCGATTTTACATATTCAATTTTAAAATTAAACGAACCTAACATAATAGCATATCTCTGTAACCTTGACGCGGCAATCTTAGGTACTTCTTTATTTTCACCTAAAATTCTCACTAACGGCTGATTATCCACAGCTAAAATAAATTCTCTGCCGTACAAATATTGATAAAACTTCTTAATTCCAAAAATAATTGCTGTTGCTTCAATATCTAGAATAGAATAATTCTTTTCCGCTTTAGTTAAAGTTCTGCTTGCGAACCCAATCGGTCTTTCTACGCCATTTTGAAACCTATGAAGTAATGTTGCTGCTACCCCATTAAAACTACCATCTGTGACAAGTTTCACAGGTATATTTTCGTCAAAATGCGTTAAAATCCTATCCGAAGTTAATATTCTTTTAATTATCGCAAAACTATTTTCTTGTTCCGTACCCCATTGAAACTTAACATCTTTTTTAAGTAATTCGTATAATGGTGACAATATATTTGCCATATTTGGAATAAAATTACGATAATAACTAATCATACCTAATAAACTTCTTAAATTATTTAAATCACTAGGTGCTGGTGCATTTAAAATGGCTTCTTTATTCCGTTCACACGGTTGAATCCCTTGTTCACTTATTTTATAACCTAAAAACTCAATAACTTTTAAATTGAATTCACACTTGTCACTATTCACTGTTAGATTACAATGTTTCAACCTTTCTAACACGACACATACGTTTTTCTCTAAATCGTCTTCGTCTTCCCCTATCACGATAATATCATCCAAATAAAACGTCATGTTCTGTAATCCTGACAAACAATTTGCCATTGCCTTTGCAAATATAGCTGGCGCGGGAGATAACCCGTACACTAACCGCTTATACTGAAACAATCCTAAATGGGTATTGATTGTTGTAAAACGCCTACACTCCTTTTTTAAAACAAATTGACTATACGCCGATTTAAGATCGATTTTTGCAAAAACTTTCCCACCATTTACTTTCGTTAATAGCTCCTCTATCCTAGGTAATGGATATTTGTCAACTAATAACTGATTATTCACTGTCGATTTATAATCACCACATAATCTAATACTACCGTTTTTCTTAATTACTGGAACAATTGGACTTGCAAACTCACTAAACTGGACTTGTTCTATAATACCGTCTGACAGTAAACTATCTAACTCCCTTTCGACTTTTTCTTTCAAAGCGAACGGCATAACTCTGTGATTACGAAATATCGGAATAGCGGTCTCTTTTAAAGTTAAATTCACTTTGTACTTATTAAATTTTCCTAGTTTATCCGTAAAAACTTCCGGGAATTTTTTTACTAATCGCTGCTTCAAAGTATTCTGTTTTATACTGTTTACGATTCCGTTAATCCCGACGTTAAAAAGATTCATAAAATCACGCCCCACTATCGATAACGAAGCACTTGTGACAACAACAAATTTCAAATTGTGACACTGACCGTTAAATTCCACTTGTGGCGTAATTGTACCTACCACTTCCACGAGCGTATTGTCAAAAGCCCGTAGACTAATGTCTTCGTGCACTAGCTTGATTCTACTGAATTTACTGAAATAACACTCCTTGGAAATTACGCAACAAGATGCTCCAGAATCTACCATGAATTTACTCTTGATCCCGTCTAGTGAAACTTCAATAAAAAATGGTTCGACACTATTAACTTCACCCAACTTTGTGTCCGACAACAAAGTATTCACACTCTTACGTGTTGAGGAACGCTTGCACTGTTTTGCGAGATGACCCTTCGTACTGCAAATTTTACATAAATAATTTTTATATCTACATTCCGTCGCGATGTGATTATTGTGACCACAAACGGTACAATTTTGTTTCACAGCGTTCGCTGGCGACTGTGACCGTGCCCTGTTGCTATGCCCGAAACGCTTCACGTCTCTGTCTTTCACACGCGAATTATTAAAAGAGAGTCGACCGGCCTTGAGCTGTACATTAGCGTAAACCGTATTATCAACTCGGGACTGCGCTTGAGTTGAAGCTACGAGGTCAATGCACTCGGCGACTTGTAAACATTTTTCGAACGAGTGTAATTCACCCTCGAGAAATAATTTTTCCCTTACCTTTCCTGGTTTACAACCCAAAACAAAGAAATCCCTTAAATTTACTGATAAACTATTCCCAAATTTGCAATTAGTAGAAAGAGACTTTAACCGCACTGCAAACTCACGGATTGATTCGTCATTTCTTTGTTTAGCACTGTAAAACTTAGATCTCTCTTCAAAAAAACATTTCGTTGAACAACAATACTCATCAAGTTTAGATATCAAATCTTCTAACTTAATATCTGTTACCTTTTTAGGAATGCACAAATTAACCAATAAGGAAAAACAATCATCTTTCAATGCATTCAGGAAAATAGCCCTTTTTTATCATCCGATGCAAACTTTTCATCATTCACGAGGAGAAATTGTCCGAGGCGGACCTTGAAGTTCTCCCAGTTCCCGTCACGCAAACTGAAGGACTCCAATCCTCGAGACTCCATGTTCCCACTGCCCAGAAGGTACCCAAATAGAGAGAAAGAAAACAGAAAAAACAAAAACTTCCCAATGAGGCTTCTTCTTCTGCCGTCTGCTCCCTGGACCCTGCTCCGGAAACTGCTCCTTGACCCTGTGAATTGATGGCTCCTTCCAGACCCGTCACACAGTAACACCGATGGCTACCCCAGATCACTCCTGCGACCTGGATCTCCGATCCTTGACCCTCAGAGATGTCGATTGACGCTGGACCTCCCGTGCTTCCCCCTTCCGAAAAGCTGGCTGGCTCCAGTGTCTTCTTGCACTTCACTCCTTGCAGTGAAGTGTTGGAATAATTTCGGTCCGGCCTTTCTTACCGACCCGAAATAATAATGTTACCGCGTATTTTTGCCAAATTTTTGTGCCAAATTTTTTTTGCGCGTCGATTCTTTTCGCGATATTTCTGCCGTATTGTGCAGAATCGTGTACCGTAGGCTGCGCCACTGTTAAATACAGACTCGAGTGTAGGCGAGGTTATTTATAAATAATGCGCGTATTGGCGATATGGATATTTATTATAGTAATGGCTATAAATACGTCCTAACTAACGTGTTGGCGGTTGGAAAAAGAGAGTGAGGAGAGGCCTGCATCTCCTTTTATATGCGGGATCACCTGTCTCGCTCTTGTATGGCCGGAAACAGGTGTGCCACCCTAAAACCTCTCTCACATTATTATAGAAATCGTCACAATAGGCGAATTTAAGGTCCGAAAAAAAAGCATGCCTCCCCGCCCATGCCTTTTTCTGTCGCACGTATGTTTTTACGCACCTTTCTATTTCCCTTACGGTCATTGTAAAGTCAGAAAAGTGACTGTACCTGCGCGAGATTGGTTCGTATCAAGTTCAGGTCGGTATAAAAGTTTGGTGTGTACTAAATGTGGCAAATAAAAAGGATGTGAAAAAGATCTGCTACGCGTTGTATCATTCTCCAATTGAGCGTGGAATTATAGGATGGGGATCTGCTACTCATCTGATACATAACCTGAATACAATTCAAAAAGGAATCATAAAGACCATTCTAAAAGCACCCATTAGAACGCCTTCGATTGAAATTTTCAATAGCCTTGGCGTTCCAAATGTACAATGAATATATGCCAAAAATATATTATTGAAGCTATTCAAAATCCTGAAACATCTACTAGACCGCGTATCGAACACAATAGATCAGTGGTTCTCAACCGGTGGTCCGTGGATCATAGGTGGTCCGCGAGATCTAAAATGTGGTCCACGAAGCATTTATTCATTTACTATAAAACCGAACCGAAAGGTATCCAAAAGCTGATTCGTAACCCTTTTAGTATTAATGATGGGGAGGTAGCTGAAGAAGTCCGTGAAGTTGAATTGCAAAATGGTAGTAATTGCAGGGACGCGTTTAGTTACGCGATTAACAGTTTATCATTATTGTACCTTGTGGTCCCTGTGAGAACAAATAAATGTCATAGTGGTCCCTGGTCAATAAAGGTCGGGAACCACTGCACTAGATCGAATAAAAATGATATAAAAAAACATTCCAAGTTATAAAACCACATTCGAACAAAGAAACTACACTTTGCAACAAAACTCCATAAAATCCTTCCCCAAGACATAAAACTAATAAAAAAATTAATGAGTACAAATCAAGAATAAATATATGGCTGAAAGAGGTCAACGAAAAAACCCTAATGAAGACAATTAAAACGACATTGAAGACAAATAAACTATAATTAAATAACTTTAATCCGCCTCGGCACAGAACCCCCTAGTGAGACTAAGAAATGCAATATCTATACTTAATTTCACCATTATATTTTGTGTATACAATTATTTTATATAGTCGCTAAAATAAATTATAAAAAAATAAACCATACCGGGAATGTTTGTGCTAATTAAAATATACACATAATATATGTATACTATGTTCTTAGTGAATATTTTGTGAGAGGAGATCACGAGAAGTGAAATTCCGAGCTTCGGCGTCGAATAAAATTCATACTTGTAAAAAGTATGGCAATTCGGTTGGCAAATCAGAATAATCATTCGCGTAGGCGTTCCGTAGACAACTTTTTAGAAATTGACTAAAGTATTCGTAAACAAAGTAACGTAAACATCCTTTTGCCATGTCCATTGAGATTTTCCACTCCGGTGCGATACTTAATGGTATTCCAATGTAATTATTTTTATCAAAATTCTCATTCTTCCAACTTAAGGTGGTATACTGGTCTAGAAGCATAATTATAGGTATTTTTTCAGGTGCAATAAAAAAAAAAATATTTTTAGTAGCCATTATTTTACCAAATATTTATTAAACATTAAAGAATGCATTAAAAAAATCAAACGAAAAATTCAAAAAGTTACAGGGTTTTGAAGTGGGGAGTCTCAAAAAAATGGCGCGCCCTGGTTGACACGATTGCAACCCTCCTAGTAATATGAAGAAAAAAACAAAATCCTATATAATGCACTTTCAGTGGCCATTAGACAAAACACAATATATTTTAAATATAAATTTTACACCAAGTCCTGGATTACCAGCCAAAACAGATCCAATATCAAAGATTTTATCAAAACTAACTTATAAGTAATTTAATTTTTTCAATGGTAGTACGTTGATGATTATCTATGACTTTAAATGTAATATTGCGTTATTATTCGTATTTTATATTATAAATTGCTCATGTAAAGCGCCTTCTCTCAACACGGGTTCTCCTAGTGAGACAGGCATAGGACAAAAGAAATTGTAAGTCTAAAATTAATAAAAACGAATAATAATAATAACAAAGCTGCTATGGCCCGAACTAAGGAAAAGTAAAAAAAAATCCGCAAAATGGCGGCTGTCCGAAATAAAAAGACTTTTCCGAATTTTGACTTTTCCGAATTTTGACTTTTCCGAATTTTGACTTTTCCGAATTTTTAAAAATATTAAAAATTGAAATTTTGTTATAGATTTAGTTAGTCCGATGTATAGAGAAGGCTCACACCAAATTTCAAGTAAATTGGTTCAGTAGAACTTGAGATATCGTGTCAACCGTTTCGAAAAAAGTAGTTTCGAGAAACGCGCGTTTAAAGTTTTGCTCTAATTAGGTATTTAGATTCTAGTTAGATTCCGTCTAAACCGGTCGAACTAAAATGGCTATAACTTTTTAAATAATTCGAATTTTGAAAAATCCTTTTAAGGAGATATTCTTGAATATCTAAACTATATCTTGACTAGAATACATTCTTAAATTATTTGAAGCGATAAATGCTAAAGGGTGCGTGATGTCATATGTATCCAAATCAGTTGTCAATGTGTCTATCGTGGATGGTGACGTGGGTTCCAATGACGTCATAACACCACCGATCAATCAAAGGGCTTTAGATATTTTGGTTATTTTGTAATATATCAAAAAAAAATTCAAAAAGATACGAATAATATAGATATTATTAAACATAGGTACTAATGTCGGTTGTCGGTTCATGCGTTCTTGGGTGCATGAATTGAATCTTCCTTAATTTGTGAAATTATCCAACTTCAATTTACTTTTAATTTTTAAAATTGGAATCCATAAGTATAAATCATATCAGACAAGCGATAAAGTAGATACCAAAGTTATTTTGTTAATTAATAATACTTGTTTGAAATGTATATTTCTTTTGTTCAAATGTTTGACAGATGCTTAGATTGATTAATAGAGTGAAGATACATTACTGAGACGACGTGCTTGGTTTCACTGAACTAAAGTCCGGTGGACATTCTTTAGCAGGCCATTCATATGGCTGCTTCATTCGTACACACGTATTCTTTTAATGGCTTTCTTTTCCGTAAGCGGTGCTACATTTCATTTCGAAATGGATTTTTTTTGTAAGTTTACTAACATTCGGATGGTTTATTTCTTTTTTTGAAAGGCAAATGATCCTGCGGCAAATATATTTTTAATAAATACTTTCAGCTTCGCAAATCGTACAATTATAATATCCCGTGATTTTTCACGACTCTGCTTTAATAATTAAAATAAAATTAAAAATACACGAATGTAATAACTCATCTCTGAACCGGAATTGCAACTGCCCATGCCTAGAACAAGTAACAACTATCAAATATTTAGGATTAACCTTTGATACACATCTAAATTGGAAGCAACATATACTTAACACTACAAACAAAATCCGCAAATCTATATACTTTTTCAAACAAACGCGCAATTTCCTTAACCTACAACTTTTAAAAACAGTGTATTACTCACTGTGCCAATCTCACATCGAATACGGAATTTTAGCTTGGGGTAACACTTATTCTAATGCCCTCGACCCCATCATTTAAAGCACAAAAACTAATAATAAAAATAATTCTTAAACTTCCTCTCACTACCAGCACCGATACGATCTTCAATACTTTCAACGTTATGGACATTAAACAGCTCTACGCAAAATCCATCTTAGTTTATTTACATAAAAAACAACAAAATCCTATACAAACCAACACAAATGATACACAATACCCGAGCCAAAAATAAAACCACCTTTGGACAAAAACACTTTAAATACATAGCTTGCAAACTACACAATACACTACCAGCTACGATTAGACAAACTGAATCAATGACCAAATTCAAACAAGATATAAAGAAATGGATTATAAGTATTGGACGTCACACTACTGCTAACATCTGTAAAATAGATTACAAATAGACAGAATTACCATCTCACGTATGTCCTTACCCTTATTAAAGATATTAAAATAGTAAAATCCTATATGTATAATATAACTCCCTATATAGATTCGACAGGATTTACTACTTTATTCATCTCTTCCTTCACCTATATAATGCTCTCTTTATGGTATTAACCCTCAATTTAAATCATCTTTCTGTTTGAATTGTATAAATCAGTATGTATCTTACCTTATATATTCTTATGTTATAATTAAATATTCTTATGTATGATACTCATTTATGTACCTCTACGCCTGTCTCAACACAGGTATACCCTAGTGAGACATGCATCGAATAATGTAATGTAAACATACCTTTTATAGATAAATAAATAAATAAAAAAATTATATGGTTATATATTTATACAGATGCATCCTCAAAATTCCCTGGACAGAACCAATTTGAATGTCGGTACTTTACCTAATGGACAAAAATTGTGAAATTGCAGTAGATGTAAAAAAAAATAAAACTCCTGTATCTTGATCTCGTTATGAGGAACAACAAAGATAGATTCCCCAACTGATGATCCAAGGGAAACTTTATGGAAGATGCAGTAGAGGTAGACAACGCGTGCTAAGACTACGAAGTCTTTGCGGAACAACAAAGATAGCTTCCTCAACTGATGATCCAGGGGAAACTTTATGGAAGATGCAGTAGAGGTAGACGACGCGTGCTAAGACTACGAAGTCTTTGCGGAACAACAAATATAGCTTCCTCAACTGATGATCCAGGGGAAACTTTATGGAAGATGCAGTAGAGGTAGATGGCGCGTGCTAAGACTACGAAGTCTTTGCGGAACAACAAAGATAGCTTCCTCAACTGATGATCCAGGGGAAACTTTATGGAAGATGCAGTAGAGGTAGATGACGCGTGCTAAGACTACGAAGTCTTTGCGGATCAACAAAGATAGCTTGCTCAACTGATGATCCAGGGGAAACTTCTATTATGGACATTGTAGGGTATAACGAAACTGATTATTTTCCTCCGTCATCGTACACGTCAAGATTGTAATTTTTTTAATAAAACGAAGCTACATTTAATTACATATAAAAACGTATGAAATAATTTCTCCTCGTTATTGACGGATCTAAAGAGAAATAAAAAGTTAAAATTTTAGAACAAAATTTAAATACACGTTTTAAAAATAAAAAGATAACTAGGGCAGTTCAACACCTCAGGTTAATTTTTTCGGTTTTGGGAACAACTCGTAGAAATCGTTGTCTCTCTTACTATCATGGTTAGAAATATGATTTAAACGGTGTTAGAAAGAGAAAACACCACGATTCTCTTTATAAATCTAAAAGTTAACCGAAAAATTACACCTTTATGAATCCAAAGTTTCCGACCGCAATTTGAAAAAAAATGAAACTTTTTTTATTAATTATTTTTACATGAAACAACATAAAGTGTGTTAAATTTTTTTACGTAAAAAAATATACGTTTATTTCGAATTATAAAATTTGAAACCGTTTTCCTCACCTTTCAAAAACAGTTTTTGTTTTCGGTTGCGTTCACAAATATTCCATTTATCTATTGCGAAGTGGAAATATTTTGACCTTCTGTCAAAATAGGTCCGAGGCCTTAGGGATTAACTCACTACCACAGGGCAGTCCTATCGTGAATGTGCGTTATAATTAAGATACAATAAATAAATAAATATATAGGGGTTATCGTATCCCATAACTTTGTCAAAACTAAAAGATCACACGGATGGCATTTCTAAGGTGTCACTTACACTATAAAATACAATCATATTTTAATGAAAACGGTCACTTAAATGGAATGAAAACAATAATGTTGTGATCAAAACGGTTTCTTTCATATTTATTTCATAATTATTTGATAGTCACTTTAATATTGCATATGAAAGATTCGCTGTAATGTAATCGCTTATAAATCTTTGTTTTTTTCATTTTTTATTTTTTACACATATTTTAAAAAAAAAAACCTAAGGACATATATATTTTTTTTAATTTTATCTATTGTTGAAAATGGTATGAACTAATGATATAATGAATGAGAACATTTTGTCTGATCTCTCAACACTTTGTAATTAATTCATATATTTTTATCACTTATTATTTTATCTGTTTATCATTTTATTTTTAAATTTTATTATTTTGCTTTTACTTAACTGTTTTTTTTGCATGACCGATATTTGCGTGTGTTATTTTTATTAAATTGTGAAATTATTAACCCCGATACAGGCGAACCCTAGTGAGGTTAATAATTACATGCTAAAAATATATGTATATAAATTGTGAAGAAGCAATAAATAAATAAATAAAATAAATTGGTCCGGTAGCAAACAAATCAAATGCTTTCCCCCTAAAATCAGTTCACCGAGAATAGACAATTAATTTATTATGGACAGAAGAAAAATGCTAAGAATTATCTATATCAGGGATGGCGAACCTTTACGTATCAAGGTGCCACTTTTCTAAAGAAATGTTTAATGAGGTCATAGAAGTGCCATCAAATAATTTTGACTTTGTGATTATTGGGAAAATAATAATAATAAATACTTACTATCAACTAATAACTCTAAACTACAAAAAATAGGAACATTTAGCTTTAAACGCGTAATTTAAATAAAAGCAAAATTAGTGTGACTTCTGTTGTTGCAGGTTAGATGACAAATAACATATGTTAGGGCTGTAAGATGTTACTTTTAGCAGAATGCATGCACTGGAGTCATCTGTCAAACGGTAAATAACCGACTCTTTAATGTTTTCATCTCTGAAAATAATGACTCGCAGGCAAAAGTTGATGAAAATATAGTTAAAATAGCATGAGCCACTTCTTCAAACATTCCATGTTTCCAAAATTTTGATATTAGCATTTTCACTTATATTACCTGTCAATCTTTTAATTCTAACTCTCTCCTTATTTCAACAAATTTCAAATAACAAATGACGTCACATCAGGGTAAATAATCAACTTGAGTATTTCCGATAATTCTTTCAACTGAGAAAATCTCCCAGAAAATTACTTAGTTGAAAAATGAATCATAGAAATAAATTCTTCAGTAACTTGGTCTTCGTCTGGTTTCTCGTGTATTTCTAAATCGTTAATATATTTTTTATATTTTTTCACCGCACCCGAACATTCTGTAGCGTAGGGATCACTCGGGTTCGCTCGTTCACCTAATACACTTCACACTTTTTTCGTAGTGCATAATAAATTTTGTGATCACTAATCAGTGACGTGCCCAAAATATTGTGTCGCGTGCCATTAATGGCACGCGTGCCATTGGTTCGCCATCCCTGATCTAAATTATTACCTATACACATTTTATGACTTTAAATGGTCCAATGGCGATAACCAACTCCTACGCATTTCTTTCAATTGAAAATATCGCAGGGAGAAAATTTCTCACACATTAACATCACAATGGCCCTCTCGCCGGCTATATTGCCGTTCGAGACGATTTCACTCAATTCAATTGATCCGATGGCTTTGCTTGCTTCTTGAGTGGCTCCCTTTGTTATCTGGTTATCTCTATTGGATGGTACACGCAAATGCATTACGCGGTTAATCCCCCGGTAATGAGGAACGCGTGTGCACTATGCACTGTACACTGTTCAAATGCTATTCGTATGGCACTTGTTCGTAGGTATTTTTCAATAAAAACGTTTTATAATCCATAGATTCTAGACATTCTGAAGACTATTTTAGCAAGCAGCCGAGCGATTCTATATATTTTGTGGGATCGTTATTAAATAATGTTATCTCCTGTGAGGCAGGCAAGAAAGGCTTGTCTCTTACTCAGCGTAATGAGTAAGAGACAAGCGATAAGTATAATGAAAGGGACCCTCAGATGGTTTAAGCATGTAGAGCGAATGAGCAAAGAAAGTAGTGTAAGAAGAATATATGACGCAAATGTGAATGGTCGAAAAAGTCGGGGACGTCCGAGGAAGACATGGCACGATCAAGTGAATCAGATACTTGCATCGGGCCATGTCAAGAGTCAGAATAATAGAAGAGTGTGTATGAGACGATGTATGAATGTGAATGAGGTAAATAGTGTGTGCCAAGACCGAGTTGTTTGGCAATCCGTCCTCTCTGCCTACCCCTGCGGAGAAACGGCGTGATGGTTAGTTAGTTATCTCCTGTCAGATTTGTGTGATTTTTACATATTTACTGTCACATATTTTAGTTAAGATCTTTTAAACACGAATTCCTGGAAGTATGCATGATTATTTATGCATTTAATGTACGTTGTACACAGAGAAATCAAACAACAGCCATAAAATCACACAAATCTGTCAGGAGATCATGTCCGTTATCTAGTAACGATCCCACAAAAGATATAAAATTGCTCGGCAGGTCAGGTAGCGTCAGTGTTAAGTTTTATGTAGTGTATGGACGATTGATTTTATGTTTTTTTACATTAGATCCACACAGGAGGCCCTGGGGCAAAATAATTTCCCTTAGGGCTAATTTCTTAGGGGATGCTGTGTGGAGGGTTTTTTAAGGAAAGGACGAAGAGGAAGTTCTCGTAAGGACATAGGAATGAGGGGTGGGTAGGAATTTGAGGGTCAGTGTGTCCAGAAGTGACAGACGTATGAATAATATGAATACATACCTTCAACTGCGATGCAATGCGATAGGTCGAGGGATTCTGACTGGAGAGGTCAAAGACCTCCTCAACCAATCTCTTTCGATCCGGCCCGCTACGCAGAAGGTGGGTAGACACATCGGCCGCTAAGACCGTGACAAACCTCACTGAACCCGAGTACAAAACGTAGCGTACCGCTTGGGGTTACCTATGGCAGAGGTGTTGGTTATCCAATAAATATCCGGTTCCCGAGCGGCGGTACCCACACCCGCCTCCCAAAATGTAGATTACAACGATGAAGGAGCTTTAATTGACATTATTTCCTAATGCGATTACCGCAAAGAGTCCCAACTGCCCGGTGCCAGTAGGACTATGGCATCCGCAATTTGAAGAAGATTGTGATGCTGAAGTATGTGGGAAGACGAGTAAGGGTAACTTGATTGAAGTTATTGAAGTACCTTTTCAGGCAACGTTTCGATTGTGAACAATGGTCTCTCACCAAGGCGTTATTGAGACTATCAGTATTCTATCTGACTTTCACTGGGTATTCTCTTGTTTTCATCATTGCTTGTACTTTATTATCCCTTTTCCTGAACATTAAATTCCCTTCACTTTCATTTTTATTAATTAGTTCAATTTAAGTTAATCGCGTTTCCCGCCCACCTTATTGCTAGTAATTCTGTTAACTAACTATTACTTCTGGTTGTCTATCGGACCTGTGATTATTTGATCCGATCTACTTGCACTGTACAATTTCTTGCTGTGCTTGTTTCGATCCCACTTCGTTATGAATTTCATCGCTTTTGATCGGTTGGAAATCGTCTAATTTTTATGTTCAATTTGTATTGTTACTATGAAAGTCGCATATAGGAAACGACTCCATTCCTGCCTTTGTCTTGAAGTCTCCCTCCAGTTTCTTTTCTCTGATTCTGCGTATATATTTGCGAACGTAAGCATGAGCCGAGCCACGAATTATGATAAAGGAACTCAAACCGTCCAGCCGCCTTATAAATTTCTTAGTCCTGCAGGCTTATTATAGAGAAACCTTTTTAGCTTCCTCTTTCCGTCCCATTTAAGGCCCGGCTTCCCGCATTTTCACCGATTTATTACATATTTCCCTTAAACACGGTAAGTTTTAAAGCTCTTAAAAAATATATGTTATTCTTGAAGATCATATCTATGGTGACCCGACAATTGGTCCGGCGACAGTTGGTCCGGCGACAGTTGGTCCGGCGACAGTTGGTCCGGCCGACAGTTCGTCCGGCCGACATTTGGTCCAGTGGAGGTAATCCACCTCTTACCCGCCCTGGTATAAGTAACCGATGGTTACTCCTTCAAGGCTCTCCCAAGATTCTAATTTTTTTTTTGTTAAACGAAGCTACATTTATTTTGAACGAATCTAGACCTCCAGTGTCCTTGCATACTTTGTTAGTAAGCAGTATGCAAGTGCTTAACAGGAAAAACAAAATGCAAAAAATAGGTTAGTAAGACAAAGATAAATTAAACAGGGCAAAAGAAAAACTCATTCATGAGGCTCCATGAGTAGGGTTGCCCAGTAGCGTAGCGAGGGGGGGGCGGACCGCCCCGGGTGCCACCCGAAGGGGGGTGCCACTCGACCAAGATATTGCATATACGTAACCAAGATATTGCATACACATGAACATGAACATGAACACGGTCTGTTATTTATATATTTTCGTAAGGCGGAATAGCCTATATTCTGAAATTCTTTAGCCACCCCCCCCCCCCAGGATGAACCAATTTTATGAAGTCGAAATTAATTAACTTTCATAGGGGGGGGGGGTGACTTCCGCCCCGGGTGCCAACCATGCTAGCTACGCCACTGGGGTTGCCAACTGTCCGGCTTTAGCCGGACATGTTTGGCTTTTTTAGGTCGTGTCCGGCTAAATATGTATATGTCCGGCCTGTTAGGCTTTTTTGGTTCGCGCGGGTTTTGTCTTCCGAACTTCTGAAATTGGCGGAAAATTACTTTCAAAGAGTTTTCTCTTTAATAAACACCCAGTGAACCAAGGAACGCAATAAATTGCAAACAATTGCTAAGATGGTGCACACATTGTGTAATTTAAAAAGACATGCCAAGGATTTTATTAAATGATTTCCAAAGAAAACGACGTTTTGGATAAAGTAGGTGAAAATAGGCCAGTGCAATTAGCGATCCGCGATCAGAATTATTCCGGTAGTCCCAATTTTTTTATATGTTTTATATACTCATCTCCTGATGTAAAATCTGAGTTTTCGACCTTGGGTCACTTGAGCTTTCGCCGCCATTTTGAAAAAACCAGCCGAAATAGCGCCAATATCTAGTGTTTCTCAAATGTCTCGTTTCCAATAAAAAATTTGGATATAGTAGCTTCAGAAGTTTAGTAGAAAATAAAATTACCTACAATTTTTATTTGACAAATTTTCTTTTAGCTCTAATAAATATCGAGATATGCAGTCGTAAAAATGTTTATAAAAACCGGTAAATTGCCCGACTTGGTTTGGTTTTTTGTGCATATCTCTTTTTCAGTACAATTTTGTGAAAAAATTATTGATATGAATTTTGTAGAGAATAAAATTTCATAAAAGACGTAGGTATATGTTTAATGTTTTTGTCGTAATTAGGTATATAATTCAAAATTTTCACAAAAAAATGTTCAAAAACTAAATCAGAAGAATAGTGTTGGCATAAGGGGGCGTACATGAATTACGTGAGCATAAAAGGAGGGAGGGGGGTTCCAGCAAAATCTCACGTTACTTGAAAAGAATATACGAAATGGCCCAAATTTATCTCACCAAGAGGCGGGAGGGAGGGGTCGAGTTTGAAAGAATAACTGCTCACGTAATTAATATACCTGTGCCCCCTATCTTGATTATTATTTTTTTAAACAACTACTATTGAAATAACATGTAAGATACATAACAGCAACATTAACCATCAATGTAATCAAAACATATAAATAAAATTAATAATTAAGGTACATGGATGTGGTAAAAAAAAATTTTATAATTAAAAAATATTTTCTTAAAATATATTTCTATTGACTTTAGTTTCTTACTGCCACATACGGGCCCCGAACAGCTTCAATATAGTCTTCCTATGTCTCATGAGCCGAATTTGTGGTGACTGGGTCACAAATTCCTCGTCATCACCATGAACGAAGGCTTCCGCAGCATTCTCGCGTGAGCTGCCATTATAGTGAATACAGAGTAGGGAGCATTATTTCAAACCCGATTTTCTACATGTGCACTTTCCAGCGCAACCTTTATTGCATTTGCATGATATAACGTTCAGCAACGCCTGAGGTGCAACCTCCTTCATTATTGGTACTGGAGTTAGTAACCCAACAGCGTCCTTCTTCCACCCCCATTCAGTTGGATCTTTATGGTGACCAAGCCAAGCCTGCACTTGCAAGTATGTTTTTGAAGCATGTTGCTGGACTGCATGATGGGTGGTATCCTGGATAAATTGAATTTATTCTTTTTCACTCCTTTGACAAAAAGAATGTACCTTAAATTTTCCAAAAGTGCAAAGAATTGTTCGGCAGCGAAAGTGATTTTTTCTCGCTTTGCTTTTGGATCTTGAAATACACGAATAAGTTTTATTCAATGAGTGGTTTTTGAGAAGAATATTACAAAATTTGTATATACCTTGACCAAACGGAGCACCAGTTGTGTCGCAGCCACTTGGGGAACGTACCCATACTACGTGACACGTTTAGGGGGGGGGGGGGGTCTTCAAAATGTCACGCTCGGTACAAATGAGCGGCGGGTTGCTTAGGTTTTTGGTCACCGGTGGGGGAGGGGGGGTTAAAAATTGCAAAAAGTTGGTCACGTAGTATGGGTACGTTCCCTTATGGCATGAATGAATAAAATGTTTTCAACTGTTTCATTGTGTTAAAAACATTTGTTGGAGTACAACGCGTTAGGTGATTTTCCTTTACCAACTTTTTGGTAATATACGTTTGGAGGTGAGAGAGCTGTGAGGAGTAGGTACCAACAGTAGGTCGATATCCTGAACAATGATTATGATTGCATCATGTTGAGATAATAACGACTTTGCTGGGGTTATTATGAGAACATCAGCATCCTCTTCAGCTTGTACTGTCGTTATTTGCTATCGTTCAAATGAGACTATGAGTAGGGAAATAAAACGAAACTTGTTCTTCTCATTTCCCAGAAACTTTTCCTTGGTGCTTTTCTTTTCAACCGACTTCGGGTATCCATCGAATACCACTACTGTATTGGCTCCATAATGATTTTGTGCACACCTGACATATTGCTGAAAAATAATTGAAAAAGGTTGAATACGACCCCATACAACATTGTGCAGTAAATATCCCCCATCAACAACGTGTATTTTACTGCTTTCCAGTTCTGTATTATTACCAAAGTCGATATACTTATATCTGAAGACATCTTGAGTAAAAATCCTCCGTAAAAATATTTTTACTAATTATTTCGACTCTCCGAAGTAGCGTGCGGCAATTGATCATTTTTAACTGTATCATTACTTAGACTAAGAACTACCAACATTATTTTCATTTACTAATGTTAAAATTAAAATATAAGAAATTTAATTAAAATTACATTCGATAATGTTATTATCGAGTTCTGCAAGTTTTTTGGTTAGAACTCGATAATAACATTATCGAATTTAATTTTAATTAAATTTCTAAAAATTAAAATGGAGTTCTACGAATTAAACACAAAAACAATTAATAAAATAAAAGACTTTCAGAAAAAGTCAATAGATAGATATAGCATATTAAATAAAAAAAATGATAAAATTATCCAAGAAACTATCTAGGTAGCATTTAGTTCGAGATGAATCTTGCAATCATACAAAGAGCAGTCAATGAAAACATGCGTTAATAAAGTGAAGATAATATTGGCAGTTCTTAGTCGTAGTATGGATACAGGTACGAGTGTGACTGAAGGGTTCCATCAGCCGATAGAGCATCGCCTCGGCAAGGCTAAGATCCTGGGTTTGATTCCTCGATGAGACCGTTTCTGATTTTTCTGCTTCAAAATTTTGAATATTTATTATTCAAATTATTATTCCTGTTGTACCGATTACCTCATACAATTGAACTTATATAATATTCAGAATCGACAATTGTTGTCTTTAAATCTAAATAGTTTTCACTGGAATTCCCCGTTGGTATAATTTTTCAATTCCTATTCCATATTTGGAGATTTCCTCAGAAATTTCTCGGTTTACATCTCTGCCGCATCCGTCCCTATTTCCTTCTGTGCGACGTGCTGCGGTCTGCCTCGTCAAAAATAAACTCACTGCTTGCCTCACAAGCTTCCAAAGACCGTATTTAACAAACCATTCCATAAAACAGCATTCTCCGTTTGTAGTTTGTACCATTAACTCTTGTGGTATTAAAATTCTTCGGCGACTTGGCTTATCATATTTAAATTCGTGCATCAACATTTTAAAAGTAAAAATAATAACAAAAAATTAGTAATGCAATTGTAATGGCTGCGGTGGACTCCGTTTCAGATATTGCTGGTTATATCCAGTTGATGCAAAACACAGAAAAACACATTTTGCATTGTTGATAGTGTCGATTGCTGCATCTTAAAATTATAGGTAAGACACACTGGGCCCACGTATGCGATGTACGCAACATTAAGATAACTGGACAACTTACAATCCATCCATTTTGTGTGAAAATATATGTTTGATTAACAAACTCACACTGTCACACGCAACGCAATCCTACGCTTCACACGCAACGCCGATCTCCACTGTTCAGATCGGTGTGGAATGCGAGAAAAAGAGAATTGAGAGAAGCAAATAACTTTTCAAAATTAAAACACGGGATTAAATAATGAAACATTTACGTAATGCGCAATACCATTACAATACAGACTTCATTATAAGTATTTAACCTGCCATATAACATTTTCCGATTTTAATGTTTTTCCTGTTACCTCATTTATTACTGTATTTTATTACATTATATATCTCAATTTATTTTAATTCATTTCATTATATTATTTAATTTTATCTGTTTATTGAATTTTAACAAATTGTAAAATGGGGGGCTCAGCACGGGTAAAGCACCCAGTAAAGCCCACATTATCAAGTAATGTTATAAATTTGTAAATTTTATGTATCAAATTTTGGTGTTTGAGGTTATGTTTCGTTTGGCGTTTACTGACATTTGTTGCTCGTTTTAGCATTGACAGATTTTCAATTAGGTTGAGCGGTGTGTCAATCTGGTTAAGTTGAAAGTAAAGTTGAACCGCTATCAAATTGAATGGTTGTACAACAGCCAGAGCATCTAACCACCATCCAACATCCAACCACACAACCGTCTAACCAAATTGAATTGTCTGTAGCGCCGTTGAGCTGTTGAACTAACTTTACTCAGGTCTGCCTAGAGAGCCGTCGTGCGTAGTTATATAAAAAATTAACTTGCTTGGGAGATACCACAAGCAAGACGTACTCTGATAGAGGTGCTAGGAATAAAGTTCTTGTGATCCACTTGGAGCAATTCAAATGTATTGAATAGGATGCAACGATTAAAATGCTGAGAATCCATCCGGCTCGAAGGACCATAAATGTACTGGACGCTCGCGAGAGCGACATCGATTGTAAGATTGGCTTCCTCTTGAGGATACCTTGGTAAGGATTTGTAAATGACTCCACGAATGACCACGAATTTCGTCGGAAACTTGACTGATTGGGCCAGTTGTTTTCCTATTTATTGAAAGAAATGCATGGGAGTCTGGACGAAACAAATGCGTGCGTCGTATCACCGAAAATTAATTACTAAGGTCCCACCACAATGCACCAAATGTACGGTGATAATAATCGTATCAAGATGAGCCACGATAGAAAGTGTGACGGTACATCCGTCTGCTGTCTGATAAAAGTAGCATCATATGACTGATTTTTTTTGGGTTTCATCAACCATTTTTTGTCCACGTTTGTCTTTTTCTTTTCCTGTCAATAGTTGCTAACAATGCATTAGACTATTAGGGTGATCGCAATTTTGGATTTTTTTTGATAAAGTAGGAGGCATGCTGGTGCATTAACCAGAGTAGCAACTGACAGTAGGAGGCATGCTGGTGCATTAACCAGAGTAGCAACTGACAGTAGGAGGCATGCTGGTGCGTTTACCAGAGTAGCAACTAGCACAACTGTTTGTACCTAACACTCGTAGGTCAAACTCACCATCCGATTTGCAGAACAGCTTGCAGGACGGCACGCTCTCCTGCAAGTTGTTCTGCAAATCGGATGATGAGTATGGCCTTTCTTATTATTAGGCTGGGTTTAGACTCGTAAGTTTTTTCCTGTAAATCGCTTGGCTTAAATCGATGGCCAAATTACCAATGTAAACGACACCAAAAGTCACTTAACGTAATTTATAGCAAGTTACAGAACTTATTCTTTAGGAAGTTTTTTGACAGGTCTAATCGCGCCCGCGCGAATTTCCAGCCTTCTTACAGCTTATAAAATCAGTTCGATAAGCTAAGAGAATTACCGCAAGAAATAGTACCGAAATGCGCCGTTGCGAAATGTCAAAAATTAAAAGACAATTGTTTTCATAGGATTTTTTCCTACAAAACTAGTATTTATTTCCACTTATTTAAGTTTTCTGGAAAATGAGCATCCTTCTGCTTCTATTCGATTATCGGTCCAATCCTTTCCAATCTTAATGTTTCTGTTTTTAACATTTACGTATTTGAAATTTAGAATTCGAAGTCGGTTGCTGTCAGCAGTTGTCAGGTAGCTGTCATTCGGATAAAACGAAATTAATTGCCGCCTTTGACGGCACAAAAGCGCGTGAAGAATTGTTTAATTAAAGCCAAAATCTGTTTCAATCATAGAGATATCAATGGTTTCAATACTTTATTTGGGCCTTTTCTTCTTTATTGACAAAATCGCGTAAATTTGACAGTAGCAGGGTAACATCTTTGGTAGCAGGTCGTTGTTGACAGGAAGATCGGGTCGGATTTCCGAACAACTTCGTGATCATTATTTACCACAAGTCGAATGCATATTATGCAAACGCTCCTGTTATGTAACCTGTCAAAATCTTAGGGAACGTACCCATACTACGTGACCAACTTTTTGCAATTTTTAACCCCCCCCCCCCCCGGTGACCAAAATCCTAAGCAACCTGCCGCTCATTTGTATGGAGCGTGACATTTTGCAGACCCCCCCCCCCTAAACGTGTCACGTCACGTAGTATGGGTACGTTCCCTTACGTAATCCGTAAATTTTAATTACGAGTCTAAACCCAGCCGTATATTTTCATTATGTTTACACTCTCGTATGTTGGCAAATTGGTCTGCTATAAATTTCAAAATAACCATTCATTTCCAGCACTTCACATTATTTAAGAGTCTAAATTTTAGACTTGTAAATTATGATTCTTCTTTACGTGCTTCACAATATGCAATTAACTTTGCCGTTGAAAGATTTTAGGGACTTCGCATTAATGGACAAACAATGTTCGGACTCCGTTTGGTTTTCAATATTAGCAACGGAAAACAGAACTGAAAACATACAATGAATTAGTTTGATTATTAATACTCCTAAAATATTTGATTTTATTGCAGGTAATGAGGCATTTTTGATTGATTTATGCATTTTAATCGACAGCTTACAAACAAATAAAACACTAAGGGGCAGTTTTTTTTACAGAATTTGAACAATTTTTTAATTAAAATTTCTAAGTTAATTTTCAAGTTACGTGAAAGTTTTATTCTAATTCTGTTATTATTTCATTATGGTTCGGTTATTTTACAAAACTGAAATATTAACAGAATTTGAAAAGAATTTGGAAATTATCTTTGAAATTTGGTGAATTGTTCAAATTCTGTAAAGCAACCCGTCATAAGGGGCAGTTGTTTCACATAACTTGAACAATAATTCATCAAACTTCAAATTTAATATTCAAGTTCTGTGAAACAAACGGCCCATAATGAAATAATAACAGATATAATTTGAATAGTAGGTACTTTCACAGAACTGTAAGGGGCAGTTTTTTCACTTACAATTCATCAACAATAATTCATCAAATTTAATATTCAAGTTTTGTGAAACAAATGGCCCATAATGAAATAAAAACAAATAGAATTTGAATAAGTACTTTCACAGAACTTGAAATTTGATGAATTGTTCAAGTTATGTACAACCTGTTCAAGGCCTTAAGGGTCTTGCTGTTTAAACTCCCGTCACATTTGTAGACGTCGCGAAATCGGCAATTTGGCGCCATTTTTTTTTTTTACATTTGAATGGTCCCTGCTGATTCTCGGCCCGTCATTTTGTGGTTAAATGTTGATGATTGTTACCACCTTAATATGGCCTACCTTCACATATTTTATTACATTACTTATTGCGTTGTAAAAGTATTCTTGAATGCACTTTACAGCATCAGAAAACCTGAAATGATTAGTGCAATTTATATTGCAAGTGGTTGAACAAACAATTCTAGTAATAAAATATTATGTTTTGTACCCATAATAAAACGTTGTACTAACCGTCGATATTATCCTCGACTGGAAATTTTATTAGCTGAGATGCATCTGCCATTTATTATTACTTATTTGTCTTATAGATTTCTTGTTTTAGCTGAAATGCACAGCTTCACGTTAGGTCTCAAGAATTCAAATCATCATAAAATAACGTCATTAAAAGTCTATAAAATTCTCGTTGTAAATGGCTTAGTAACGGCCTGTTTTCATTATTCTTATAAATGCCATCACAAATTATATTAAAGATGTTATTAGAACTAGATTACTTGTACAGAAATGGAATTCTGATTGTAAATTATATCAAAACTTGATTTTTAAGTCTCTATGCTTGGATTTCGATCTTCCAGTTGATTAGTCAGACATAACGTAGCCAGGCAAAGGTAGGCATAACGGTCCGGGTACATTGGTATGATATTTTTAAATTTCGTATTAGTAATCCAGAAAACATTTTTTTGTTTATTTCACTTCATGTTTTTCTGCATTATAATTGCTTTGTGGTGTTTACGAGCAATCTGAGTATTGTACCAGATAGAGGGTACAATTTTACGTGTAACTGCATACTCGACTCAAATTTCGATTTTTGGAGATGTCTGAATAATCAACTGGACTATCGATATGTCGGCGTGTTTAGTGATCCAAAATTCTGGCCAATCGGGCCACAGATTTCAAATGCAAAACTGCGTTTCATCATCAATATGGTATTTAAATGGGATGGCAATATGGGATGTCAGGCAAGTGTAAGAAAGACAGAGCACGTTCTAAATGGGCTAGAACTAAAAGGAATTTTAGTAATTGGTGACATTGGTTTCCATTTATATGTACACTAGCAGACCCGGACACACGTTGCTGTGGCTAACGAAACACAACGCCATTACCCAACCTTTATAAAATCCACACCACCCGCTTGCCAGCTGCCCGCTGCCCGCTGCCTGAATTGAATGTTTGAATTTATCGGCTTTTCTCTACTATAATAAGCATGTATTATACATATAAACCTTCCTCTTGAATCACTCTATCTATTGGTGGAAACCGCATGAAAATCCGTTGCGTAGTTTAAAAGATCTATGCGCTTTATCTATACCTTATGTACTTTAGCGAACTTTACTTTTTTGCACAGGTTCTTACAGTATTCGTTTTATGTCAATCCCTTGCCGGCCGGTCAGGGAGCAGGCTAAGAAAGAATGAAAGATTTTTTTTTCGTTAACTCCACATAGGAGGCTATGAGGAAAATAATTTCCCTCAGGGCCTATGTCATCTGAGATGCTGTGTGGAGGGTCTTTTAATATGACAATTTATGCCACAATTACGTCTTGTTTGGTCAAGAAATGAAACAATATAGGATGGGGAGTCCTATAATAAATACTGCCTACCAACATGATTTTCCCCTCAGAATGTGTTTGCTTTGTTCAGCCATCATGAAGGTAGATTTGGAAGTTTTCCGCCATCAAAATAAGCCTAAAATATCCCGCCAATAATAGGCCACTTGCATGGACTTCATAACGACTTGGAAAAAATCGTGTGGATAGATTTTTTTACTAAGATTACGAAAATGTTAGTAAAATTTTTTAGAAATGTACAGTTTTTTTTATTTTTAAATAAATAAATCCATTATTTGGGCTCGTGACGTCACTACATGAAAATGTCCCGTCGCCGAAAATGTTCCTATTAATTTTATAAAATTCCACACTGATTTATTTTTTTATATGGCATCACTTTGATTTCAGACGAATTTTTGAATTCGTTCACTAGATTTATTGTTTGTTCTCTGCGAACTTATCATTTGGTTTGATTTTTTGACAGATGTTCTGAAGAGAACCCCGTACAATTAATGGGTACGGGGTTCTCTTCAGAACGTGAAGAGGATGTCGGTACATGTTTTAGAGGTATAATGATTATGGTGCTGATTTTAACAAAATAAAATTTTATAATATTCTTATTATTATTACAATTTACAAGTTCAAGTATATTACATTGAATTTAGTAATATAGACGCTGTACATTATAATGATTTATGATCAATAAGATGGGTCGAGGAAAAAAATATTTATGAGATGTAATATTTTTGGTATGCCTCCACGGACATATGAATATATCTGGACCTGCCCTAAGTGATAAAAACGTATTATTTCCCCCTCGCCATGGAACCGGCTGGAGCTCCTCCTTGGCGCCAGTTCGCCCCATGGAGAGGGGATAGAACCTCGCTTGAATCTAAAATGTGTGACGTCATCATTCTTGCCGTGGGCAGCGCGAAGCTAACATCTATACATTTAACGAAATAACACGCTTAAACGGCAGCTTGTGCTATACAACATACCTACATATCAATGTGCACATAGCGAATGTGGGCGTTTCCTTAGTGTGCTCGTCGCTGGTTACAGGGGTAAGTAAATTATGAAACATTTGTAAAAGTGTCTTAACTAAACACGGCAACAAAATATTGCTATGTAAAAACGGGCGAATCTTTTTGGGGTGTACATTTGGCCTACGCAAATATTTTATTAACGTAGCAAGCAATTCGCGCTCCCATGTAAAAAGGTCTATTCATTCAAAGCAGATTTTGCTTTTAAGAACTAAATGGTGATATTATAATGCGAGATGCCTATATACTGTCGGATTGATTTTTCAACTAATCACAGTCATCTTCCCCTCTTCGCCCCCCCATAGTTTGGTTTTACCCCTCACCTGTATCTTCTGGTCTATCCATTTGGATGTCTATGTATGCCTCGTTATTCTCCTGTGCCATTCGTGTGGAAAACATTATTTTTTTTAAAAATTATTTTCGGCTATGTAATTATCGTTTTTTCACATCTATAAAATTATGTCCCGTCTTTCCGGTTTATAAAAAATGGTCTGATTTTTCGGATTGAAATTTTCAAAAAATCCCCAGGGTTTCAAAAATACGATTAAAAAAAAAAAAATACAGAATGTCTTAGAATATTTGCCTAAACCGGAAAAAAAATTAAAAAAATGTGATGCAAGTAGCCTATTGCTCCCTCCCAACTGTTTGTTTAACAGAGTGGCCGCAAACATCCCCAGTCAAGGGGTGGCTTGATGTGGCAAACAGCATTGAACTTTTATAATCACTTTTTGTCTTCCAATAAAATCATATTGTCTAAAATTTTTTTTGTTATTTATTTTTATTTTTAAGTTTATGAGTAAAACCTCAAATTGTAATATTTAATTAGAATGAAGACAATCGAAACTCAATCGAAAATCTAGAGACAGAAAAATCAGAAAACGATATTGGCACCTCTGCGACACGAACCCAGACCTTCTGCTTATATGGCAACAGCTCTACCAACTGAGCTAGGGTGTCTGACTTCTTCTACCATTCACATTTGCATCATATATTCTTTTTACACTACTTTCTTCGCTCATTCGCTCTACGTGCCCAAACCATCTGAGGGTCCCTTTCTTAATTTTGCTCATTATTGACAATATTTTTTGATTTTGAGAAGAATCTGCATTATTTATTTGTGGTGATAAATGTATCCTTCACTGCTTCTGTAGTGATGTCTATAAATGATATAAATATAAAGCTGGTGTTGTCTCCCTTGTTGCAGGCACCTATGATGGCAGTGAGCACACGCCCAAGCTACTGCCCTGCTCGCACTCCGTCTGCCTCCACTGTTTGGGACGCATCGCCGCTGCACACACCAGGGATGTTGGACACTTTCGGTAATACATGTTTTTTTTTATATTAGCTCCACACGGGAGGCCCTGTAGAAAATAATTTCCCTCAGGGCCTATGTCATCTTAGGGATGCTGTGTGGTGGTTTTTTTTTGAGGAAAAGAAAGAGAGGAAGTTCTGAGAAGAAAATAGGTTAGAGGGGTGGGTAGGAATCTGGGGCTCAGTGAGTCCAGGAGTGAAGGACATATGAATCCATCCCTCCAACTCCAGTGCAAGGCGATGGGTCGAGAGATTTTGGCTAGAGGATAAAAGATCTCCCTCAACCAGTCTCTCTCGATCCTGCCCACCATGCAGCAGGTGGGAAGACTTATCGGCCGCCAAGACCTCGGCTGGCACCCCTGCTAAGTCACCAAACGTAGCGAATTACTGGGGGTGACCTATGGCAGAGGTGTTGGTTATCCAATAAATGGTTCCCGGGGCGGCGGTACCCATACCTGCCTCCCAAATTGAAAATACTTATTTTAACTCTACATGTGAATCAACCCATTTCTTTTTTTTATCTATGTCCTTTGGGTTCAGAGTCTGTAGTTCAGAGTCGTAATGGCAATATGCTGTGTCTCCAAAAAGCTAGTTTTGAGATAAATGACTTTAAACTCTTTTGGACATTTTGTGACTTTCCCCGCAAACTAAGAATAGAAATAATTTCGAATTTGCAAAATAAAAAATAATTTTAAAAACATAAACAAAATTAAAATTTCAATTAGTTTTTAAGAGATACCTACAGAAGGAAAACAAATGCCCAGCTGATAAAATCGTTTCTAACCCTACACAACTGACAAACAACCATATATGGCCATTTATCAGCCGTTCAAAATCAGCAAGGACTTAAATATACCAGCAGCAACAAAGCTTGCCATCTAAATTCTGTTTCGTAATGTTAAATACATTAATATCTGAAATGATTCTATTCAACAACAAGAGTTCTCCCCACCGGCATGACCATTGGCAAGTTAGTCCTGCAGGCCGGGAGATAAAAACCGAGATTACCATTGGTAACATAAATAATACTACATAGCATAATAAGTAATACTATGAACTCTCAAATAGACCTTCGTCACTACAGAGGTTGTCCTACCATTGTTTACATTAAATTTAAATCTGTACACCGTTTACGATGAATAAATAGGTATCCTTGGGTAAAGATGATTTTGAACTTATTGCAGATGTCCGATATGCCGTGAGCTGATCACGATACCCCGGGGGGGAGTGGCGGCCCTCCCACCCTCCTTCCTGGTCAACCAGCTCCTGGATCTCATGTCCCGCCAGCGGAGAGAAGTCGTCCCAAAGTGCAGCACTCACACTAATCAGGTACATTTATTATTACATACACTTATCTTCTATACATCCAATTATCTTCTCTGAATCCATCCCTTTTTACCCACAACCCACATCACCCAGATGCCGTATTTAAACTAGTCGATTTTTGCTGTGCAACTAGTCACCTTGTCGTGTGGTAGCGACTTGCCGCAAAGCCACTCTATTTTCGCGGTCAATTAATATCGCACGAGATTAGTTCCACTTTCTTTAAATGTTTTTAGCAGAACAGACATGCTACATGCCAGTGTCAAAATAATTTGTGACTTATGTAATTCAAGAATCGCTTGTAGAATAATTTTTTTTTACCTTTAACAGCAACAAGTTTATGCGGCAAGTGATCGCCTGTGACTGACCTTTTCAGGGTCGATTTTTGTATCACGCTGCATGCAATCTGTCGCTGTATGGCAAAAGTCGAAATTTATTTTGGCACTTGTGGTTTCAGTCACTTGTGGCCTGCCGAAAAAACTATTTACATGGTCGAGAATTCGACTAGTGTAAATCTCGCAAGAGGGCTACTCTTTTTTGCCACTATATATTTTGTTTGATGTTCTGTTCCATGTTACAAAACGTTACCAACTCAATAACTTAAATGTTTCGTATTAACGTTCATAAATACTCCAACATAAACCTTTCACTTAGTCGCTTTGAATTTCTTCCATATGTAAACAATTCTTATGTTGTTTTAGGAGCTGCTATTCTGCGAGACATGCGACTGCGTGTTTTGTGCTCTGTGCACGGGCGGGCCGCACAGCGACTCCCCCTGCGACCACACCATCATCCCCTTCTCCATCGCCATCAAGCGCATGTCGGAGATCCTGCTCTACAAGGCTAACGAATGCCTCTCAAAGGTTGGTCAACCACTTTTATAAGTCATTGTTCCATTCCATTTCGTTTCCAGGTGATTTATCCATTATAGCTAAATCACCAAATATGAAACATATAACTTGAGTGCAGTAGTGCAACAAAGGAACCTTTTATGTGAATTGAAAGAATATTTCTTGTCTTTGGTTCTTTCCTACCACACTCATAAGCGCCCCCACACTTCCACTTCCCGCGCCACTTCAGACCGCCGCGCAGAATAGTAAAGACCGATGGTAAGGTAACAAAGTGTGCGTGTGGGAGGTGCTATAGTCTGCATATTTGAGTGTAATTTTTTCCATCGACCAAATGCATCTATGAAAGAAAACCACCACTAACCATTAGTGGCACTGTACAAAGTGACTGTTTTATTTCATATTATGTTAAAACCACAAAGTTATTGTAGTATGCATTATTTAATGAATTTCAAATGCCAAACCACGAATTGATTGCTTGCTACGAAGATGTTATTTTTGCAACAATGCATCATTCTGTGCAATGATAATTTGTGACCTTTTTGAATGTAGGCTAACGCCCCGCCAGCTTGGTTTGAAGATATTGTACCTATGATACGGTTTTAGATTTTCACGGCCAAAAGTATTTTTGTTATTAGTTTTTGGGGTATTATGCCATGTTGCGCTACCTTAGCCTACCTTGATGTTGGACACTGCAACCCTGTCCGAAACGTTGGCTAAAGAAGGAGGTAGCGCAACACGGCATGATACCCCAAAAACTAATAACAAAAATATTGTACCTATGTTTATTCATTTGTCATATCTGCCCTGTCTGGACCGCAGCTAATCGGAGTTCCCATATCAATAAAAATCAGCCAATGCAATTATTATCACAGTCTGCCTGCTCCGTTCCAATTTTAAAAAAGATTCCTGCATTGCATTGTCGATAGTCTTAATTTAAACCTTTTATCCTCCAACATCCATCTTTATATAATAATTTTGTTCGTTTCTTCCAGCTAAGCTCTGCGCGAGAAGGTGTAGCAGATGAACTGCGGCGATTGGAAGCTGCGCGCGAGGCTGGTGCGGAGGCGGCTGGTGCTTGCACGCGCGAACTAGCAGCTGCCGTGGAGCGCCGCCACCGCGAACTGCTGGCCGCGCTAGCTGCCGCCGCACAGCACAAACGCCGCCTGCTGGAGGATCAGCTCACACTGATCGACCAGGAGAGGTCCAAGGTATTAGAGAAGAGGCTTGGTTTTGAATTGTATTCCTGATGGTAGAAGCATCCCGGGACTACCTACTTTCTCAGATTTACGTAGACACCTTTTCAATAAGCATAACTTAGATAATGAATACTATTTCTGTCCTGCCATCTTGTGTCCTACTCTACGGCCTATCAACTGACGATAGTTAAAATGATTGTTTAATAATAAAAAAAGAGGATGGAAACACCCACATGAAGCAGCTTGTTAAAACACAAAAAAAATCCCGAAAGTAAATACTCTACTCAAATTTAAAGGAAAAAATGAGTAGGTACCTTACTGACCAATGCATCCTCACTAATACTCTACACAAATTTAAAACCCCTAGGTAGCCAAGAACAAAGGTGCGAAAATTTGACTTCCCGAATTTTGCTTAAATATCCGTATAAATATGAAAATGAACTGATATTTTTATTTTTACATAACCCTGAATAGACATCCTACGTGAAAAAACACATTTGAAATGTGATTGATAATAAATAAATACCTTTATATGCATTTGAAAAAGGAACAAAAATGCTAAAACTGATGACTTTTCGGTTTTGACAACGGTCTGAAGTCAGTGAAGTCACAGATAAATTAATTACAAAAATTCTAGAGTTGCCACATGAATGAAATCTTTTCCCCTACCTATACTACACTACCTACCTACACTATAGAGATATTGGTGAAAGCGATTTTGACCTTGTTTTCATACAGTTTCTTTATACATAAGGGTCAAAATCGCATATAAAAAGTTTTTTTTTTGAAATTTCATAGGGGACACCGGTGTCCCCATGGCCTCCCCTGGGGACATAAAAACCATAAATTCCATGCTACAAAATTATACAATTCCCTTCCAAATCAAATTAAAAATGCCATAGAGAAAAACAGGTTTAAAAACAGCTAAGTAAAAGGAAGCTGAGGAAATAATAAAAAAATGGTCAAGTAACACCAACACAACATGCAGTCAAAAAACGTGAAGATGAGAAAATCAGCACACATAATGATGATAAAATTAACAAAAATAAAGATGCAGAAACAGTAACACCAACACAATTATCTAATCTGCCTTGCAATAAGAATTAGACCAGGTAAACCCTACGTCATCGACTACACGGATGAAACTACTTTTAAGTGATAATGGGCATTTAGAAAACCTTAAAAAAGCTGGTCTGCCGGTGCGCCTCTTGGCAGGAGCCGCGCTCTATTATTATTATAAATTTGTACAAAAGTATTAACACGCGACAGCGGTGAGGGGCACCGCGGCAGTTTTCGTAAGTGGTTTGGCGTCTAAAGGCTCACCTGACGGATGGGTACACTAGGAACTCTTAAATTATTTTTTTTTATATTTTTCGCTTATTTTTTTAAAATATGGCATTCAAAGTTTTTAAAAATATAGTGAAATAAAAATAATAAATATAAATATAAACGAAAAATTAAAAAAAAAAAAAAATTTAAAAAATCATACACAAAAATTTGCCAGGCTGCTGGTCGGCAGACCGCGAAATTCTTATATGGAATGATCTGGACTATAGTTATTCATTGGTTTCATTCGTGTAGTCGATGATGTAAAATCGACCAATTTTTTCCCCACTTTGACGCCGGCTGCCTCCGAACTTGCCAGGCTGCCGGTTGGCAGACCTGCTTTTTTCTCATTTTCAATCGACCTTTATCATATGAGACTATTCCCGTTCGTGTAGTCGATGACGTAATTTTGACCAAAAAATTCGCTGACTATTTCCATGACTGTGCGGCTCCTGCCAAGAGGCGCACCGGCAGACCAGCTTTTTTAAGGTTTTCTAAATGCCCATTATCACTTAAAAGTAGTTTCATCCGTGTAGTCGATGACGTAGGGTTTATCTATCTCGCCTCCCGGTCTAAATCTCTAGTGGAGAGGACTGTGAATGAACATATACTTTGTATTTAAATGTCAAAAAAATTAGAGTATCGACGCTGGTATCCACTAGCAATAATCTATCCACTGTTGGATGGACCCATTTCCACTTACCTATCATTGAAATTTGTACAGTCGCAAACCAAGACTTTCTCAATACCCTAACCGAAATGCTTGTAACCTTTTTGTTATTGTTTGTTTATGGGAAGATGAAATTATGTAAGATGAGACTACACTGCTTGAAAATAGTTGTTAGGAACTGTTGTGACTGTGGCTCCCCCAATATTAGAAATGTTGTGAGGCGAAAGGAAATCGGGGGATGAGAAAAACCTCTTAAGAGGTCAGCTTTGTGGTCACCCTCGATACATAACATCAACTCCCGGCTGCGGTTGAACTGATTCAAACATCCTACAACACCGGGCTATTTTCTATTCTATTAAAATCTAAGTTTCTATCCTACCTAGGTGGAGCAGGAATGTGTGGGTCTTCAGAGCCAGATAGAGGCGCGTGACATGTCTGCGCGCATATCCGCCCTCGGCGAGCACCTCGCTGGCGTGGTGGCACTGGCCGAGCCGCGAGAGAACTCCTTCCTGGCACTGGAGGTTCAGCACAACGACGCACTGCACCGCATCAACACGGCGCTGCCCCAGCTAGGCAGGGTGCGCACTACCACCACCTACCCGCCCCTGTGTAGCGCTACTCTGGGTGAGTTATATCCCCTGACTGCTGACTGCTGATAGATTCGTGTCTGCCCTCTTGGTCCCACATAAAAACTTCTTGTTGGTGAATGATGATGGAGGTGCAGCTCAACCTGTACAAGTATCTTTCATTGACTCCACCGCTTTGGTGGTCCATGCAGTTTTGTCATAGCTCAACGACAGGTAATACGCTCCCATGCCATTTCTACCTATGTTTCCATTATCTATGGTGCTAAGCAATTAAAAAATGATTTAGGTTGGGATGTTTCAAAGTCCTCCACATTGGATGACCGTTGAATCGACGATCAGCACAATTTATATTTTTTGTACTTTTAAACTGTCCTCGTTAAGGCCCATTAACCAGCGGCTGAGAATTCAAATTGCAAAATCCTTGCAACTGTACAGGGCGGTTCCGATGAGAAAGATTGATTATTCTCCATACCAGAATTTTTAACTAATAGCTCAATATCGATTTTATTTTATTAAAAATTTGCTTCAACATATACCATTCAAGTTTAGCCATAAAAATGTTAAAAGGCATGATGATAAAATTATTAAAATGATGTACTTTTGTAATTATTTTTTGATCATACGTTTTTATAATTTTTCAATAATGTCAAAGTGAAATAAGTGTGTAAAATAAATTTGAAATATATTCGGATACGATTTTAGATTTTCACGGCCAAAAGTATTTTAGTTATTAGTTTTTGGAATATTATGCCGCGTTGCGCTACCTCCTTCTTTAGCCACACACATCTGCTCTGATGATGGACACTGTAACGCTGTCCGAAATGTTGGTTAAAGAAAGAGGTAGCGCAACGCGGCATAATATCCCAAAAACTGAAATATATTAGTTTGTAAGACCGTAAGTTCTAAGCCTGAACTCAACTCCAATATTCCATATAATTCTGAAATTTGCTCATTTAAATAAAATTAATATATAAATTCATCTTTTCTTTCTCTGTAATTGTAAATGATGGCCTAGAACACCCTTGAAGGGTAAAAGCCAGAAATAATTGAAAAAAAGACCGTAAATAAATAGACAAACTGAAGTACATATTTTCGTCGTAAAACACATTCGCGAATTTTTTTTTTAACTAAAATTTTAATTCTGAAAAGTAACTTTCCTAGATAATTTATTGATTTATTCTACTGTATAATATGATTACAGCATTTTGTTTGAAAATTTAATATACCTACATTGTATTTTTACATATAAGCAAGAGATTATCTTATTTTTATCGATGATTTTCAGATATAATCTGTTGCCAATATTTTGTTGATATTCTATGTCAATAATGATATGAATTTTTCTAATTGTAAAATTTTTTGTAATATCTTACAGTATTTTATTTTCATTTTTGTAACATATTATCTATAAGCAGTTCTAAATATAAGCACTTAGACTAGCTCCCCAATTAGACCCGAGAATATTTCTCTACTAATTGGGTAACCATAAAAACTTATAATGTAACATATTATTGTTGTAAACATTTACTTTTCTTCTAAATTAAAAAAAAAAATTACATATTTAAAATAAACATATTTTTTCAAAACTTAGAACATAACTTTACTAGATAAAATAGCAATCTTTCAAAATAAATTTATATTTTTTTGTAGAAAAGAATCGACACGACAGTTATTCCTTCTTAAATGCGGATTCTCTCCCGATACAGCTTTTCATCAATTTTCAATCATATCTACTGTCTTTGAGTGTGTGTGCAAGTTTTGAATTGCACAAGATGTATAATGAATATTTTTGTATTTACAGAAGGACCAGTGGTGGCGGGCCTGGAGGCCAACGTGTTGCTGCGCACGGTCGACTACCACGGCGACCCTCGCACTTCAGGGGGAGACCCGGTCACACTCAACGCGCGATACGACACCTCACCTGTTGAGCCTATTCCCTGCCATATATACGATCTGGATGACGGCACTTACAGGTTAATATATTTCATTTTGGAAAATATTTACTTTGTGGTTAAAAATGTGTACATTACTGCATCCCTATCTATTTCTGCCTTCTGTTTCTTCCGTCTCTTTTTACACTGACACAAATAAATTTGTAATTGTTATCTTCTTAATTTTTTTTGACAGAAAAACAATGTAGTATTTTGTCCTAGTTTTTGACAGCTAAAATATTTTGAGACTCCCATGATCATGATGGAAATTATGTGATAAATACACTGTTGCATTTACCTAAAAATTCCGGGTGGAAAATCTGTATAACCACTCGAGCTATGGCATATTTACAAAAAAAATTACTTGAGCGATGGAGGTTTCCAGGGGTTCAGGTTAGGATTAGCCCGCGCTCATTAAAAAAATTATAACTCTGAATATTAATATGGAAACATATTAAAGCCAGTGAATCCACATATATATTTCATCGTTTATCCCACATTTTTTATAGATTTAAAAAATATATATTATTTGGCAAAAACTGTCTACCTAAATTTAGGCAACCATGACTCAAGTAGTGTTGAGTACCTCATTCAAGAGGCACCTCAAATGTCCCATACAAACACGTAAAATGTCCCCCCACCTCACAATATGTATTTGTACCAACTCTTTTTCTTTGTATTACTGCAAATAATATGAAGGGGGGGCAAATATGAAGGAGGGACAAATATGAGGTGTGAGGTGGTTTGTTTTGTTGGACTACATTCATGTCATGTACGGGACAAATATGAGGTGAGGTGTGAGGTGGTTGGTGTATTGGACTACATGTCATGTCACATCGTCATGTATGGGACAAATATGAGGTGAGGTGTGAGGTGGTTGATGTATTAAACTACATGTCATGTCACGCATAGTTTGGGACAAATGTATGAGGTGGTGAGGCGTGAAGTGTTTGTATATTCTATGACATTTTTGTATTAGAACCGTGAGGTGGTGATAGGGTAAGCCAATTCATATATTGTGAATACCGCAGAAGCGTCCCAACTGCTCCGAAATTTTTATTTTTTATTTTTTTATTCTAAATTATTGTTAAGCGAATACCGCACAAGAGTACCAACTGCTCCAAAAAAAATTTTTAATTTTTTTATTGTAAATTATTTTTATGTGAATAAACATAACAATAATTTATGAGCACAAGAGTACCAACTGCTCGAAAAAAATTTTTTTTTTTTTGAAATTTTTTTTTATTGTAAATTATTGTTATGTGAATACACATATATGAGCACAATAGTCCCAACTGCTCGAAATAATTTTTTTTTTAATTGTAAATTATTGTTATATGAATACATATAACAATAATTTATGAGCACAATAGTCCCAACTGCTCGAAATTTTTTTTTTATTGTACACCCCCCCCCCCCCCCCCCCCCATAAGCGAAAATATTTTGTAACACCTCATTTCGATATTTGAGTACCTCATACAAACTCATCCTGATATCGTGTCCTACCCAACACTAGACTCAAGGTCTAGAGCCACAAAACCTAAATATGAGTAGCCATCGTTCGACTGGTTATAAAGTTGAAAGATAATTTTCTGCTTTAAGAAGTATGTATTTTAACAAATAATATTTTTTACATAAATAGTGTATACCATAATAGTTTCCATGACTAAAAAGAACAGTGACAAACCAGAACACTGAAGAAAAGTTATTAAACAACGGGCATGATCCTACTTACCAAACTTATCCTTACGGAGCAGGAAATTCTCAAACTGCCTGTTGAGAATTCGCAGAACTATGAGAAAATTACCTTGATTAGTTTTTATCGTTATTTATTTTTGAGGTGTTATTTGAGTTTTTATTGTTATTTATTTTTGAGGTGTTATTTGAGTTTTTATCGTTATTTATTTTTGAGGCGCAACACGGCATAACACCCCAAAAAAAATAACGATAATACTTTTAGCTGTGAAAATCTAAAATCTTATCTTGATTTATTTTGCCCAAATATCAAAAGAAAATACGGTTTATTTTTTTCTTTTGTTTTATAAAGGTTAAAATTGCATTGCGAAAAATTCCAATACAGATGATATAGCGTTCACATGTGAGCAAAAATCTGTCCACTGCTTAAAACTGGTTGAACTTAAAAACAAAAATTTTCTTGTTTCATATTTGAGTCGTTCAATTTCTATATATCTGCTATATCAACTTTCACTGATTCGGATAAAACCGCAAAAAACTGTCACATCTGGAGCGTAAATAAAAAATTGCATTTTATTATTTTATATCATGAATTGGAGTAATGATATACTTCCGAAAAGTGTTCATTTTTCAATGGATGTCTAGATTTAAGTAATTTGGATAAATAAAATGGATATAGCGGATTTTGATACTCACTTCGTGATTTATATGGAATATAGAGGCTTTTGAAACTCAACTGACCTGAGGGGCGTGTTTCTACACCCGCCATCTTGGCAAAATAACTGCTCGTGATTGGTTGAATTCCGATACAGCGGGTTTTGATAGTAACTTCTTGAATGATATGGCGGGTTTTGTTTCTCACTCGCAGTTTTACAATGGTTTTTGGTCGTGATAAAGGACGTTTTGAAACTCAATTTTAGATTAGTCTCGTTCCTCGCAAAAATGTGAACAAGATGTCATTATAGGACTCATTTGCTAGAAAAATTATTGAAGATATTACCACTTTCTTTGCCCTTACTGCTGCTTAAAAATGTTAAATATGAAATAAATAAAAACTCCAATCTTGTTATTCATGAAAGCATTTGAAATGTTCATTACAGAATATCATTCCGCCCACCCCACTCAGGATCCATGCTGATGAGCATCTCGGTTGTGGGGCGCCCCATAAAGGGGGGCACCCTGGAGGGCAGTGTGGCTACAGGGGCGGAGCCGGGCGCGCGCTGGGGCGGTCGCGGCTCTGGAGCCTCCGCCTGCGTCCAGCCCGCTGCCCTCGCCGCCGCCCGCGACTCGGACACCCTGTATCTGCTGGACGCCGGCAATTCACGTGTGCACGTGCTGGATTCCGAGCTGTACAGCACGGGATATATTGAGAATGAAGGCAAGTTGAATAAATGATTTTGGATCTATTATTGGGAATGGTTGTGATCAGGGCAGTCTTCACCAAAGAGGCTGCAACCCGGAACAAGTCAGCAGAACAAGGCTGTCAAATTTCATATCCTAGTAAGTGTTTTAACAGAAAATGTTCTCGAAGGCCAAAAAGCATATTCAACAAATGTGGCCTACATTCACTTTTTTATTATTATTTAACCCCTAGAGAAATTTTAGGTAATGTTTCCCCCAGGCGTAAATCACCCGTGAATTTTTTTTTGGGACATATTTCTCTCAACCTGATTTGGACTCATAAAAGACTAGCTATCTCATTTTGTATTAGAGATCGATTGATTGTGAGATACGATTTACACAGTATTAGAAAGAGAGAAATACCAAGCTTTGTATTTGCATTTAAAAGTTTACTATGGACGCTCCCGAAAATTTTAAATGTGGTTCCATAAAACGAGGTCAAAATATTTTTGCTTTGCAATAAAATCCAAATACAGTAGAATCCGGACACAACGACTCTCAAGGAACCGGCGATATTTAGTCGTATTAACCGGATGACGCACAAAATGGCCGGATTTTATTTTTTTGTTTACATATTTATTTGAGACCCAAACAACATATTTATAGAACATTCTTGTGGGTAATATAAAACAAATTAAAATACAAATATAAATATCCCTAGACTAATGTGTCTGCAGTAATTACTAGTCTAGGGATATTTAACCCCTTGTTTGCCGTGAGACTTTACACGCGATTTTGACCCTTATGTATAAAGAAAATGCATATTTCATAACGTATTTGTATTTTCAAAATTTTGCACAAAAACTATAATTTAATAGAAGTAAATAATAGATGTAAAATTGTGATTTAACCACTCATTTGCCGCTCGTGCGCCGGCGTATCATGAGACTTTACACGCGATTTTGACCCTTATGTATAAAGAAAGTGTATGAAGAACACGGTCAGAATCGCTTGCTCTATTATCGCTCTTTACCATAGAGAAAACCGCAATTAGATTGGTGACTCCATATAATTTATATTAATGATTTACCGGAGCGCGGGAACGTGCGCAGTTCTTGCGCATGCGCGGGAAAAATTCTTTGGTCTTCAACTTTGACCTTTCTATGTACGAAATTTCTCAAGGACGCTGTCAGAATCGCCGGACATTGGGTGTCATGGCTGCCGCTTTTTGCAAACGCTAATTGGTTACAACCAACCCCATTTACTCGCGGCATTCAACGAGTTAATATAAGTAAAATAAAACAAAACAAATTTTAATTGGGCGTTTATTTCGTTATAAGGTAATAATAATAATATTAAAATGGCATTATAGGATGGGGCGATACATAATATATAAATCAAACACAAACAATTTACATATCACAAAAACTAATAATAAAAACAATTTTAAAAAAACCCTAATCATATTCGTCAGAAATTTTATTCAAACAATTTAAGGTCAGAAAATTAAGTGCATTATACTTTTATCATGCAACATTACAAAATTATAAAGATAATATTCAAAATAAAGAGGCAAAGTTTATAAACAAAGCCGATGAAATGCAAATTTTTTCGTAAATATTCCCGGCTACCATCAAATCCAATGTCTTTTTTGAGTACGGTTAGTAAAGTTCTTAAAGTTGGGACTTCTTTACGTACTATGTAAAAAAAATGAATTTTTTGACGAATGGCACAAATATCAAAATCATCCAATTATTTTTAGGGCGCCCCATTTTCCGTTTTCCCGGTATTTCAAATTTTCCATCTGTTTTTTCCCCTTCCTTGACGATTCGCCTTACCGTTGATTGAGATTTACCTGTGTGTGTGAAAAACATCATAAAAATTATTATTATAGAAGGTATTTAAAAAAAAACACAGTAGATAATATTCATTAAGAAAGAGAGAGAAAATTAAGAAAAAAGTTTCTTTTCCATGAATTTAAAGAAGTTGCATATTATTACTTTTTTTTAATTGAGTTATTCCCTTTTTCTTGTGGCTTCACATGAACTGTCAAATGAGAGAGTCAAATTCGAATTTTTAAACATAACCTCAAATCAGATTGTAATGGTTATAATCGCTCGAAAATTGGCATAAATCTTGTAATACTAATGAAATTTATTAAACAAACTGTACTACTTACCACTCATTTCATGCAGTTCGTTTGTAGACATCTTCTAAATAAGACAGAAGCTTCTTCGCGTGATATTCGGCTAGGCAGCGTTGAAAAATGCAGTATATAACCCCTCTTGCATCACTATGTAATGGTTTATTCATTTTAATTAAATTTAGGCAAACAATGAATAAAAATATTATCAAATCAGCGATCTTCTACTCAGATTTAAGACAATAAATCAACCGTAACATGCGATAACATGACAGCCATAGGAAACATCAGAGTAATTCGTGTTGCCATAGTAATGAAAACATTTAGTTCCAATTTTTTTTTAATTTCTACACTTTATTGCCAAACTATACTGTAATCCAAAAAGATACAATGCACCTACATTCTTTGAAATATGTAGTTACTAACATAGAAAGTCTGTAATTTGAGTTTGTTTTTGGCCAATTTTTGTTCGATAATAAGAAATTCACACAGCGTTGTATATACCCGACTAAACACTGACTGTGATGAGGGTAGCCGGGTGCAGGGAGTAGGCAATGCGCGGGGCGGTGAGGTATTGGTGCGTAGGTTTTGTAAACAAAAGGATGAATTATTATTAAAATAGGTCAAAATAGGTCGCTTTAACACCACTTCACTTTTTTGTCATTTCATATAAAAAGTTCACAAAGTTTCATAACTCTTTTTCGAATTACAGTTGGAAACTTTGGTTTCAAAAAGGTATACATTTTAATTCTTTTGTGGTTAACTTTTAGACAAATATAAAGCATAGTGTTTTCTTTTTCTAACACCGTTTAGGTTTTTGATTATATTTTTCACTATGAAAGTAAGAAAGGCACAACGATTTCTGTGAGACCTATAAGAGTTGTTTATAAAAGCCAACAAATTAGCATGAGAGGTTAATACCAACTTATCCATGCAACAATAACCGAAAGAGTTTGTTTAATTAATAACTGAGTGGAAACTTCATTGTAGATTTACTACCTATCTTATATCAGCCTGATTATGTCAAGAATGTAAAACAATGCTCTTATTATGAAATGAACTTGTTCCAGGTCTGGTGGGGCGAAGTTGCACCGGAATCGCCATGACCCAGCGCGGTCTGGTGGCTGTCAACTGGCGCACACGCCGTGTCACGGAGATGTCGGTGGAGGGCGACACCATCAACACGTGGGGCCACGAGGCCTTCCAGGAGCCAGTGGCCGTGGCGGTTGACCCCACATACGGACATGTGCTAGTGGCAGACAACGGCGCTAGGACTGTATTTGTGTTTGACGCGGAGGGGAAATTCCTGTTTCAGGTGATTATTTTCATAGTATAATGTAATAATGAAAGATAATAACAAACATTAAAAAGAACCACGCTATTTATGTCCCCTTGCTAGATAAAATGGCTAAGAAATTAAAAAAGAGCAAGGCAAAGGTAACCGACTTTACCTGTAGTGGCACGTTGGTTTGCTCAATGCATAGGACCCCTTAAAATAACTCTAATCTACATTCATTATAACAGGTACTCATAGAAATTCTCATTCCATTGGATATGTATGGTTAAAGTTTTTTTTCATGAGGATTAGCAACAAACGACGGTTTCGTATGATATACAATTGGATAAAATGCACGATTGAACACGGATCGCCCGGGTGGGACCCAAACGCGATGCCCACTCAACCACTGACCGGTCAGTAACTCAATAACTCAGGTATGCCTCATACGTCATATGTATGTATGTCTAGCAATGTTACATTGTCGTGTAAACAAGCTTATGGGTCCGAGTGGTCAAACACAAGTTTATTATGTAAAAAATTTCAATTTTATTTTTACATTTGTTTGCTAAACTATTTAGGCGAGGAATTGGCGAGTTTGCCGCATGATTTGTTTGTGTACAGTGACAATGAAATAGGTCCTTATGCTTAGTGTGTAAAGTAGGTACTCTTATATTAACTATACTCAGAAGTTCGCAACGGTCGAGCTCCAAGTTTACAATTTTTGAAAAAAAGCATAACTTAGGTACAAGTGTCAAATACAAGGGGCAATAACAAAGCAGGAAACCGACTTATTTACTAAGCGACAAGTAATACCTTCACAACAATTCTTTGAAAAGGGTTATAATCGGGGTTTCTTTGAAACACTTTTATGTAGATAAAGGTAAAAGTCGTTTGCGGACAAGTCAGGAGAACGAAGTAGCCAGTCATATCGCCGTTCTTGCTCATAAAACGACCGAGGAACACCTGTCAAATCGTTATTATATCGTTATAAAATCGTTAAGAAAAAAATGTTCAACATATTGACGTAATGATCATAGTTCAGAGATACTGAGTTCCCAGCTTCATTAAAAAAAAAATAAGGGCCCATTATCCCTAACAAAGAAACTGCACACCACACGGTTACTTTATTTGAATAAAGGGGGGTCTTTCATGTAATTACTGTGGGTTATTATACCTGACAAATAATTAATATTTTGTTTGTTGATGAAGCCACTGAGATGAAAGTGGGCTTCATCACTCAAGTATCCATGATAACTAACTTCCCACTCTCTAGATTCACAATGTTGACGGCGCAAGTCCACCTACCTTCTGCTTTTTCTGCAGTGACGTTCCCAAATTATCCCGTTTCATTGGCTCAACTGTTATAAATAAACCACATTTTAAACTGTTGCATTTCCCTAAAAATATAAATAAATAACTGGTTTCGGGGTTCTCAAAACAAGGCCGCAGTGGTGGTCCATTCCGAAGGGATGTCTTGCTGCTAATGCCCTCGTCCTTTTAATTGCGCATCCAGTCGATTCTTTCTATATAAAATAGTGAGCTCTGGCATCATGAAATTATGCATTGCTAAACCGTTCATCCGATTGCGATGAAACTTTGGGGATTTGATGTGCGCATCCCTTCGATTCTTTCTGTATAAACGATTACTTTTCAATGTTTATAAGAAAAACTCTCTTTTTATAACTTTTGAAGGTTATTCCCATCAATGTAATATATCATTGAAGAAGAAGATAATAATAATAATCTAAATGAAAATATGAAAGAGAACAAGACACAGAAAAAGATAATGGTCGCAACTGGGACTCGAACCCAGAACCTCTCGTCTATCCGGGACGTGCGTTTACCAATTCCGCCATTGCGCCCTACTGTCAAACCGTCATAATAGCCAATCTCATATTTCAAATTTCAGAATTAACAATATTATCTTCAACTAATTGATTACTTTTCACTTGTCACTAAGCAGCTTATTAAGCTCAAGTAAACCATGTATTTACATAATGTTTATATTAATTTATAGGTTGGCGGCAGTGGATCAGAACTAGGCCTGATTGGGGGTCTGTGTGTATCACCAAGCGGAGAGCTCCTGGTGGCAGACTCGGCCATACATGTCTTCAGCGCCAAGGGGGATCCTGTGGCTACCTTCGCTCAGATTCCAAAAGGTGACTTCATTCTAACTAACCAACTAATCAGCAGGGGTAGGCAATGAGGACAGACTGCCAAAAAAACGCTGTCTTGGCACACATTCCTCGCTTCACATTCATACAGTGTCTCATATCTATATAACCTTCTTTTCTACATTCTAGTTGATGGTTAAAGTTATTTTATTATTGTTGCAAATTTTGGCGCTAATTCTGCACGCTCATGTTGAAAATGACTACAACTTCTCAAGCGTCGAAAGTAAAAATTGGATATGAAAAAATTGTATCCGTTGACCCCCGGCATATTCTGAAATTTCCAAAAATTCTATTTCTATTCTATTTTTAGGATAAGAAAGAAGCTTTTACTTCACTTTTTCTGTACATTTTGGTAATATTTCACAATAGTCTCTAATAGAAACACTTTTTCCATTCTTCAAGAATAATATATCGTTTTTCACCCACAAATGGTTCTTTATAACATCACAAAAGTCGGTAACGTGTCGTATTTAAACTGGTTTGGTTGTCCAAACACCGGACATGACAAATCTTGTCTTGTGTTGGACACTTTTTAGTATTTATATTATTTCTATGGCATTATTTCCATATGGAAAAGATACAACTGCTAGTTAATAAATTGATAGTACTGAATGTTTGTGTCATTATCAATTGAATAATATCTTTGTTAGGCATACAGTACCGCAAATGTAAATATTTACAAAAGTGATATTTTAATGCCATTCGATGCGAAATCATTTTCTTGAGTATTTTCAACCAACATTATTTCTTTAGTGATTATTTTTTTGACAACATATTGTAGGTATTGTTTTTCTCTCTCCTGAACAATTTGTTTCATGTTGTTAATTATTATTGTGAAAGTAAAAATCCTTGCATCACTGCTTTTCTCTATAACTCGACAAATAATTTCACTTTCTAGGTAAAGGCTCCTACGGTGGCATCGACGTAGACTCGGAGGGCCGTATTGTGGCCCTCCGCTGGGAAAAGAACCGTACCAAGCTGTGCGTAGTGGAGCTAAAGGGGGGCACCCTGCTCACCTCCTGCCAGCTGTCCTCGCGCCTGCGCCGACCCGGGGCCCTCGCCGTCCTTCCCAATAACACCGCCGTCATCACCGATCTCGCTGGAGACTGCATACGCAAGTACCGCTACTGGTGAAGTGCGTGAGAGTCAGCTTCGAGATCTTTGTTGATGGTGAAGTGGGAACGAGTCAAGAATTTTGTCGATGGTGAAGTGGGGAATAAGTCAATTTGAAGTTATATCGAAGAAAGTATTGTTAATGGTGAAGCGAGACCGAGTCAAGTTGAAGAATGGTGTTGATGTAATGTATAAAAGAGTCAAGTTGAAGTAATTTGTTATTGGTGGAGTGGGATCGACTTAAGTAGAAGGGCATTCTTAAAAGTGGAGTGGGAACAAGTCAAATTGAAGAGAGTATTGTTGGTGGTGAAGTAGGAACGAGTCAAGTTGAAGAGTATTGTTTATGGTGAAGCGGGAAAGAGTCAAGTTGAAGTCACATTGAAGAATTTAAATGGATTTACAACGGATTTGTGCCATCCGAAATTATATGCAATATTGTGAAATTCCAGCCTTGCTTGATTTTATGTCGAGACTAAAATGGATTAGTATTGGAATATCTGACACTGTCGCTAGAGTTGAATCTGACAGCTACGGAAAAGCTTACGACAGTGGACATATTCCGATATTGATAATATTATCTAAACTTTGAATTGGATAAAGCGTTAATATGTATATTGAAATTAAATCTCCTATAGACAATAGTCACTAGAGGTTGATTTTTGGCACCATTTGCACATTACAACTGCTCTGGATTGAGCATTGCACACTCAAGTTAGTCAAATGTTAAGCAGCCAATCGAAGATTCGCCCACTCATGTTTTTGACCTTCCAAATCCATTAATTATTATATTTATATGCTTCTATAGCCACATTATTGGATTTGCGTATCAATCGCGTCTCTTCTGAATATTTGGATAACTTGAGTCGGCATAGTTCAATTCGGAGCAGTCCCATTAAATCAGTGAATATTTGAACATTGTAAATGTATTCTAACAGCATTTGAAGTGGTGATTGTTTATTATAATGCTCCGTTAGTGCAAAAGCATAATTTGTTTAGCCACTCGGGTCACTTTGATTAAAATAAGTAGACTGAACTCCATCTATGGAGAGTGGTAAAAGCAAAAGACTTAACTTTATTTCAAATTGCTGTTGTTGCTGAAGTTTTATAAAATTAGTCTATTATCTATTATGTACTCAACACAAAGTATGTTTGGTAATAACAATTCCAATACATATTATTTATCCACCGGAATTGTTATCTCGTAAGTCTCAATGTACAGGACTTGTACATAACTTTTAAATAATATATATTATGTATGTTGCCTTTAGTAAAAAGCTTATAATATATATTTGTATATATGTAATAACATTATGTAGCACTATGATCTCTCCAACTTGTTTGTAACTAACCTTATCATGCATGCTTGTTATATTACATACAACTTTCTAATGCACATTTTAAATATGGCAAACCTAGCTTAGATTTAACAGTGGCGGTAAAAATAACAAGTCAATCAACTGATCCATAATGATGTAGGAATCTACTAATAGTGTTGCTAGAAGTGAATTAAAATATTGAACTCTCTCACTGTCTTAATAGCTAGGATCCAGAGCTCTTTCACTATTTTAATAGCTTAAAGTATCTTTTTTTACTCACTTAATAGCTCTCTTAAAAGCGGAGTGTTTTGAAATGCATAACTCTTTCACTATCTTCAAGAACTTTTTTACTCACTTACGGCCTCTGTTTCCAATCCTACTAATCAACCGCTAAGCCGAAACTAAGGCTCAACTCAAATGCTCAAATGCATCACTACGCTCTTTCCAACACACGAGCATCGCTTTAAGCATCGCTCAATCTAAGGAAGCCGGACTAGTGGATTAAGCTCATCTCAGCAAAGCAAAGTATAAAAAGTGTCAACAGAGTGGCGCCAAGCCAAGTGCCAAGTACCGAGGTACCGACGCGACAACGGCAAAGGTCAAGTTGACACTTTATTTTCAATATATTTTATATGTTTCTTTAAAAAATATAAAATGCCAGTTTATGGATAACAGTATTTAATAAAAGAAATTATGTGTGTTAATAATAAATACAATAATTAACTCTTTAATATTAATTTAACATTGAAAGTTTTTACTTTGATGCCATTTTATTGTCTATTATGAAAGTGGGCTGGGGTCACTTAAGATAATCAACGATAAAATATTTGAGAACAATTTGAATCGAGCGTTACCTTTAAAATACTTACAAATCGCTTAGCTGATTGCAGACTCAGATTGGTCCATCAAAAGTTGGGAACAACGGCCGTTAATCTACGAATGTTTTAAAATGCAGAACTATTTTACTTAATAGCTAGGAGTGTCTTAAATTGCAGAGCATTTTTTACGATCTTAATTGTGTATTAATAGGCACACATTAATCACATTCTTAGTAGCTTCAGGTGTATTAATATGCTGAACTACTTACTATTTCACTGTCTTAACAATTTCGGGCAAAGTATTTTTTTTTCTTAATTAAAAGCACTATTTTTGCAGTGTGTAATATCAGCCTTAGAAAATCGATCGTATTAAATATATTATTATAAATCATTTAAGTGTAATTAGCAACGAGAATGAACTTGTAAAGGAAAGGAGGTGCATTTACAATAATCCGAATTAAGAATGATTGTGCCTTCCTTATTGGTTTTAGCGGTACGTAGTTGTGTTGATTAACAAATTGCATGTTCCTAAAATTAATTTAAACTGATTAGATATTGGCCATTATATGAAATTCTTGCAAAATCTCTAACATTGTCGGTGGATAATTTGTCACGTGAATGCAGAACTATGCAAAGCTTCATCAACCAGTTTAAATTTTTTATTGTTTTAGTCGGGTCACCATTAATAACCTCACTGTATTAGGTATTATGTAGGTGTCAGGTTTTGTAAGCACCTTGGCTCCTTTACTCTTTGGTGCCATGGCAAGTCAGTGCCCAGAATGGACTGCTCTAATCGTCCCTGATTTTTTTACTCAACCCAACATGTTCTAAAATAAAGAGTTCTAGTTCATTAAACAACATAATTACACACACATTTGAAACACAATATGTTAATTTACAAATGTCTAAATCCAAATGGATCCCTTGTAAAAATTGCTCAAGCTAAGGGTAGTTCTGGATTCAATTGATAAGTTAAGTTTATAAGGAAATTTTGAAAATTTTTGGAGCAATTAAGTTTGCTATTGCTAGCTGAAAGATTTATTTTTTTCTATTTTCACAACCCTTAGTTTGGTTGAATTACATACATATTTTCAATTCTGTTATAACAGAATTAAGGTTAACATTTTTTACTCTTTTAAAACCTAACCAATAATTTTGTACATTTATTTTTTAATATTTCTTTTCGTGATTTTTTTAAAGATTTATTCTGATCACTGTCAATTTAATTTCCCTCCGATTAAGAAGTTAAGGAATGAGTTTGTCCATTGTTTTTCTAGACCCTTTTCCTTAAAAGATAGTTGAATCAAGTCCTGCATTGACCACTGTTTTCTACATATTTGTCTAAATATGTTTGTACAAACGAGAATGGTTTTGAAGGTTACTTGTTATAAGAAAAGAAGTTAAAGGGTTAAGTCTTATTTTTATGTGCATTTATAATTTTGCGCTTTTTTGTACTTACAATATTTTAAAAAATCCAGCCATTACCAATTATGTATATAATTATTATTATCAAATATCAGTATGGATTACATATTGACATAAGAAGTTAAACCCGCCATTCACAGAATTACATTTAGACTGTTTTGTTTATTGGATTGGAATTCCACTAATAGAAAAAAATCTCCTGATTTGTGTTTACGTTGAAAAAAAAGACTGAATCGGAATTACATACTTAAAATTTATCAGTCTACATATCTTTTTTCCTGAGGAACATTCAGACGAAACTGAAACCTGTTTGTTTATTTATAGATTTTTTCCTACAAAAAATGAAGCATTATTTATTTGGTTTCCCGCTGTTTATGTATTCTACTTATGTATTCCTATTAACAATATATATTATTACATTATGATTGATAAAACTTGATGTAGCAGCATGTAACTGATGAACATTGCTGCAGAAGGTAGTTAGTACCCGATGCTTGATTACTTTAGCCATCAAGTTGGACTTGTCTCAACCGTTGAATGATTGTAAAGTGATCTGTAAGGTCCGCTTACACACCCAAATACTAGGTGTGCTACTTTATAAGTTTCGTTACAAATTACAACAAATTTAGAAAACTGCCATATTATAAAAAGTTAACTAATCGTGCGTTAGGGAGTATTGTTAATTATTATTTATTGAAATGCATTTTGGATTAGAATTAATGTGCACTTATCTTGTATGCAGATTATTCCATAGTTTTTCTTACATTCCTTCAGTGCAAAATGATGAATATCTGGCTTTTTGCATTCTATACCGACTGACTGAGATGGAATTTTGCTTAAATTGATAAATCAGTGTACAAATAGTTTAAATGCTTACAATGCATACTGTTATCTATATTATCAATGCAGTTAGCCGATTAAATTCTAGTAATCATTTAAGTTTTAAAAATACTGTTTAACAAAATAAATTTAACTGTATTTTCTCACTATGTACATACTCTCTCAAATTTTGTAAGTTATTTAAACGAGCATGCTATGATCAACTAGGAAGATAATTAACATTCGCCACTAATGGCATTAAATAATGTGTGCCTTGAGGCATGTATTCATTTTAAAAGAAAATGTATGAGAGAAAATAAAATGAGTGGCGCGTATGTCTGAAACTACATATACACATCAGGTTAATAACTTAACATATTGGCATAAACCCCTTTCTTTGCAAAGTATCTCATCTGCAAATTTGTTTTTACAGCAGCAAACTTCAAAGTTACAAAAATTATTATTAAAAAAAAATTGATTTGTTTTGTAATTACATATGTCGTACATATTCACACACTAAGAAATAAAAACTTTATTTTTTTAATATAAATTTTTCACTATATTTTGTGACAAAACTGCTTCAAATTTTTCTTCTATAATGATTCCTGTTTGCAGATAAAGTACTTCACATAGATTACGTCCTTTGTAAGATGTATTCAATTTAATCTTGTAATATTCAAAAGTGCTGTACAATAATAGCTTGTAGTCGTAAATATAAACTCACAATCGTTTTGTAGTGAAAATGTAAGAAATTCATTCTCCAAAAATAGCTGGAAAAAGAAATTGTCCCAATAAGTTTGTATCCAAAATATTCCACTTTTCAAAATAAAGATGGACAGAACGAGTAATTATTTAAGGAATTTACTAACATTGAGCTACGAAGATTTACCAAATATTGCATTGCGTATTTATTGTTTCTGTACTTATTTTTAGGTTATAGATATTATGTAGAATGATTTTGTTACGTATAATTTACGCATTGAGAGATGCACCCATACATTACTGTTTATATCTAGTCAATGTTTTAATTTTTCACAGTTATTTGTAGGCAAACTCTATAACAGTCAAAATAAAAATGATCTTATCGATGTCTTGTTTTCATGCAAATACCTTTTTACCCTCGGAGGAAATATATTATTCCTCCAAGCCTTTACCACATCAAATATTTCATGGCTATATCAAATTCTCTAATAATTACCTACAAATTTGATGATGGTTCATCCTTTCTGACTAAAAGCGGCCTGCGGATATGCGGCCTGATGGTATTAGAGTTTGTTGCCATAACTGAAATAGTAGGTGTAGACTTGTATGTATGAATGTGATTGAAGCTAGCCGTTAACCAAGTTGTCTGGAGATCTGTCCTCCGCAAATGGTATGGGCTTTTTAGATGAAGAAAATATATATAAGTTAATTGCACAAACAAAAGCTAATCTATTACCGTGACGGAAATGGTAAAGGCTTTGTAGTTGATTTCGCTCAGCAAACCTCACTTAACAAACCACGCTCAACAAACCTCAACATACATACATTCAGTCGCGTTTGCGTTTACGCCACCGGGATTTGAACCGCATCCTCCACATTGCTATTTGAGTGCCTTACCCTGAACCATGGAGGCTGCTGTCATTGTTTGAAAGTTAAGTATTTTGCGGAAATCGACCAGTTGACTCTGTTTTCTGCTATATGTGTTTTGAGAAACAGTCATATGAAAGATGAGTGCCATGAGCGCTTTAGGGGGTGTTCAAGTATTACGTAACGCAATTTTTGAAGATTTTTCATGTAACGCACCGTAATATTTTTTCGTAAACCCCTCCCCGCCCCTAAACGTTTCGTAACGCCTAAGTGACAATTTTTACCTGAAAGTCACTATTAAGTTGCGCAAAGTACTGGAAAGTCGCTTAAATACCTTTTTTCTTGTTTTAATTGCGTTTGCGGTTATAAATAAAACAAGAGATTTGGAGAACGAAAAGGGTTGCCAACTTGGAAGATTTTAATTGCCTAATTTTTTTATCTAAATAAAGAAAAACATGTTACGTAACGCACAGTAATGTTTCACAAGACCCCCCCCCCCAAGTGCGTTCAACTAATATTTCGGAAGGCGATTACTATGAATTTTTGTATTAAAATGGCCTGACTGATTGATTCATAGAATTGACCTTACTCGGTCGGATGACAACACTATCTTATTTTTGCCAAAATTGTGGACTTGTTGGTTTCTGCAAAACTAGGTTCAATTGTACGTTCGCCTAAATATCTGAACAAATTTCCTGAATCAGAAGAAAAAAATGACAAGTGTGTGCAGTTCACATGCGGTAGAAGTAATACATTCCGAAAATTAAAGTAGACTTGGAATGGCAACTGTGGGGCTGCGAAGCACCGTATAAAGGCGAGACCGATCATTCTATCCCATTCTCTTGCAGGCTGAATCCTAGATGATAAATGTATGTGTTTGTCTCTTTTTAGTGTTGTTTTTTTGTTTCATCTAGTTTCAAATCACAACGGTGCCAAAGAAGTTTTCATTTAAAAAAGAAGGATCTTCTGTATCTACTCTCTGTTGGAGGAATTCCTCAAGACTACAATAGTAGGTTCACACATTTCTATTTTAATTGATCAACTCGACACTTGAAAGTACATATATTGGACAAGTGTGAACCCTCTTTCAACAAAATTGAACAAATTTTTTTCAAACAATTCTTTTCATTCAGTTTTAGTTGATTAACTAAAATTGAAACATCTGAAAACTATGTGACTTTCCAATTGAGAAGAATTTGACAAATGAATTCTAACTTAGATTCAATTTTGTTTCTACTTGTATGTGTACAGTATCAGTAATATAAATGATAATTTGTATGTATATTATACCCTCCCCTCCTTATTAAAATAAATATCGACGTCGATATATCGAGGAAAAAATATCGATATATCGGTCAAATTTTCAAGAGATTTTACGTTTTTAAAATAATAGTGTATTCAGCTCAATATTATCAATAGTAATTTTTGTACACAATTTGCTTTTTTTAACCCTTCGAATAATAAGAAAATAATTTTCTGTCAAATTTTGCCTATCAAGGTTTGCGCGCAAAATTCCTGGTTCTTCCCATGCATTTTAAATTAATGTTCCTATTTATTGGTTTTTTTTAACGCTTTTGCAAAAACAAAAATTGTTCTAAAATTTAGATAAAATAATCTTTCCGGTGTGTTTATTAGAAATCAACATTTTTGTTTCTAAATATTAAAATTTTAATTTTGGAAATTTAAATTGGCTAAAAAATGCGTACCTTCGAATATTCGAATTAAAGTAATTAAAATAGAATAAACTTAAAATTTAAAATACAGACTCCTTTTCTAAAAAAAATTGGTAATAAAACTGTCACCTCACTTTTTATCACTTTCATACAATTTTATTTTAAAATTAAATGTGTGATACGGCACAAATTGGCGAAAAATTAAACCGTCACTTTTGATCGGGTTTGTAAAATATCTGAAAAACCTAGCTCATATAATTCTAAGACAACGAGAAGCATTATTTCATTCCGTTTCTAACATAAAAGAAATCACAAATATTCGCATGACGGGAAGAGAGATATCTAACTTTTAATAATGCACTGTCGCTCTGGGACAATCTGGGTCTCCTGTTATTATAACGGCATATGATGTTTTGGGACAACTTGGGTCTCCTGTGATTAGACGGGTTAATGTACAAAAATCTTAATAAAAATGAAGGTATTTTTATCACTATTCATTTTTATTACGTAATAATTACAAAAATATCAAAAACTAAAAAGCTGTCTTCTAACTTATATGTAAATGTACAAAGTTTGTATGCGTCTCAGTAACATTCTATTGGCGTATTAATCTGTCAAAAAGGACTTCGTGTTTGGAACAAGGTATAGTCAGTAATCATAGACAATTGGGAACCAACACAGGAGTGGCTTAAAAAAAATGGCGAAAAATAGCATACATTTATATGTACGTACCTACACACGCGAGATAGTATTGGTGATCACAAATACTAATGCAAAGACAATAGATTTGTAAGCTATTAATAGTTAAAATTTCAACCGCCAGATGTCATGACCCAATACAGTTACTTTTTTCCGTTCGTTCCTATACGGTTTTGGATTCTAGTGACTTTAAATACATAAATTTAAAAAAATATTGTTTTTGATACAATTTCCGATATTAGATATTTTGTATCGATATATCGGATTAAAATATATCAGCTAAAAATATCGATATTTTGAATTAAAAATATCGATATATCGATATTTTTTCAACAAGCCTACCAAAGATGCCATAAGCCTTGAGGATGTGGTCCAAGTACGAAAATAAGGTGGATTTGGATGATTTTTTAAATTATTTTGAACCACTTTCATCCCTCTTATCTCAGAAGCAAATCCAAAACAATGTGTAGACGCCAAAACATGAAAATGTGAACTGTAAAAAGGTAGAATATAAAAAAATGGTATATTGGATTTGGATAGTTTATATTTTACCATTCCATGTGTCGTTTGGTGGAAAAGGAAAAAGGATTAATGGTATTTTATTGAAATAAAACAAAGAAAGCTCGATTACCAGCAATAGATATTTATTATCCTATTACTAATTACAGATATAAATAAATCACACTAAAATATCATAAATCTAAATAATTTAATGTAAAGTAAATATACATAGTACATCGATTTGAATTTAATCAGAAAATATTGAATTTTTCATATAAAAAATTAATAATTGGGATTCGTCTAAAAATTTTCACCATGTTTCTGCTCAATATGCAATGACAATTCTACGAAAGGAGACTTGTTCTCGAATAAATCTTTTTTTGGTCATTTTAATTAAATACTGAAAAACACTCAAAAGTGTTGGCATGTTTCAGTAATTAAATACTGAAAAACACTCAAAAGTATTGGCATGTTTCAGTAATTAAATACTGAAAAACACTCAAAAGTGTTGGCATGTTTCAGTAATTAAATACTGAAAAACACTCAAAAGTGTTGGCATGTTTCAGTAATTAAATACTGAAAAACACTCAAAAGTGTTGGCATGTTTCAGTAATTAAATACTGAAAAACACTCAAAAGTGTTGGCATGTTTCAGTAATTAAATACTGAAAAACACTCAAAAGTGTTGGCATGTTTCAGTAATTAAATGTTTTGTAGATGAAATATAATAAAAATGACACATGTCCTTCAAGCTAACTTCTAATGGGACATGCTCAATATATAAGAACACAATAATTCAATCATGAAAAGTTATGAATTTGACTTTTTCAATATGTACTTTGTATTTAGACATTCTTGGACATAGTTATGTTTTTGGAAGGAGGTAATTCCTCCGATCGTAGAATTGTTATATTATCGCCAAGAGTACTAAAGATTACAAATGGTTACATAGACATTGATCTAGATCAGGGGTCTCCAAACTGTTTAGCCTAAGGGCAAAGTCCCTAGCTATATGGTATTATAGGGAAATAGGGACCACAATGCTAAGCACATGCCCATGTTGTGGTGGTTGAATTCAAATAGAAACGATTGACTTGCAGTGCAACAAATTTTTAAATAAAAATATTTAAAATCATTACGGGGTTCTTCCACTCACAGGTTCTGATCAGATTCATAAATTTGCTCATGGCTTTTTCTGCTCTCGGCACTACTTATCTATGTGAAAAAACATTCTCCAAAATAAAATATACAAAAAGAAAGTTAAAATCCAAATGAACTGATAAAAGCATTTGAAGTCGCTGCTGATAATTTCCACTAACAAAGTTGATCCACAACTGTAAACGGAAAGTTACCGCTACATAAATCTTATTAATCATGATTATAATGTTAAATTCCATTATGTATGGCAGTTATTATGTTTATTAATTGGTCGATAAATAAGATTACTTACTTTGTAAATTTTAGTAATCAAAATAAATTATGGCGGGTCAAGATTGGAGACTCCTAATTTAGATTTAAAAGTTAATAAAAAAAAAGGAAAAATAAACCGATGAAGTGAAAAATACAAACAACGGGATATTAGTTGAGCTGTTTAATTTTGGTCCAGAATCAAGACGTGCCAAATATTTAATTACACATAGCCTAGAGGTAAACCTATGAATAGTTTTGTTAAAAATAAAAGGTAAATACATTTTATAAGTTAGTAATATCAAACAGATTTGTTTTGTATATCTACAGACAGTCACTTAAACATAGATATGCATTACAACTTCCATCTATTAGAAGTACATTGCGTGGTTATCAACACAAGAAAGGGGGGTTTTCCAACACCCATCCGGCCAGAAGAGACTCGACACATTTACACACCTCATTCTCTGGACTGATTATTATCATTTGGTACAGTAAAAGTAGAAAGGTGTCATTTCTGGTACCATGAATAAAATTCTATTTCAACGAAGTTATCACAAAACAATTGATTTTATTTTCTGTTTTGCCTCCTAATGCTTTCAATAACTTATGTAAATAATTTTAAAATGAGTTATTGGCTGTCTAACATAACTTAAATGTCAATAATCTGACCATACAGTAAAATATCCAAACCTAATATAATATCTGGGGCGCAATACTGTCAATGATGAAATAATATCAAATTCAATCCTTCTACGAATTAGTTGTAACTGTAAAGGGGGACAATATTTTGTTGGAATCAATGTAGAATCACTGAAATGGCAGTGTATTAGGGTATTGCATCAAAACATACAGACAACGTAGTTACCCTAAAATATCTATTGACTAATAATAATATTATTATTGTTACTGGTAACACTTCAACAACATGATCAAAGGAATAATATCGTCTTAATAGACCACCATATTATCAATGTTAAAATAAAAACAAATGAAGAAAGTTTCTGGTGTAAATAATACCTTTTTTAAATTAATCTCATTCTAATTGCCAATAATTGTTTCAAAGTAAATATGTATAAAAAAAATCTTTATTAAAAACCAAGAGTCATTGTAATAAAATCACAATATTAATTTCACTTCAATCACTTTGAAATGGAAATAAGGTTATTTGTATTATAACTTTTGTCAATATTACAATATATATGTGGAGTAAAAACCCCTGTTCATGTAACATTAAAATGTACATTAAAATGTTCAAATAGAAACCACTTTTCCACGAACAAGGAATTTCTCCATCCACTAAAGTATTTTATAAAATATACATTTTACAAAAAATACAATAAATGTGGAAGTTTACATTAAATGGTTTGTTATAAATGTTTTTTCAACAGTAGAAGAAAAACCATTTGAGGAAGTAATTTGTTTGTATAAATATATTTTTATATTCAACTAAAACGATCTTAAAAATAATTATCATTTATTATCGTAAGACAGAAATGATGGTAGTAATTTAAGAGTATTGCTGTTTTGTTTGAAATTTAGTTAAAATGCGGAATTGAGTGAAAATGAACACAAGTATTTTAAGTTATTACTGTATACTATTTCCGAAGATGGCAATAGTAGTTGGGTAATGGGCAATGGGCAGCCTTCTTGTAAAAATATTCTTGTGTTGTAAAGTTTGGAAGATGCAAGCCATGGTGTATACACAAAGCAAGTTTATTAAAATCCTTAGGTCTACTGATATAACAATGTATCCGCTAGAAAATGTCATCTAATCTATTATGTTTTATAATTATATTCCTCTCATTCAAATTCTCTCGCGCTCTCGGAAAGGGACAGTTATTCTCAAACTAACAACTGAGCATATTGTTTCTCAATGGTTGGAAGGAGATAGTTTCAAATAAACAGTCTGCTATGAACAGTCCATCCACACAAGAAAGACATTTCCAAAGTAAAATACAAGGTCATTTAAAAAAGGATGAAGTCACATTGCGAAACAAGTTATTATTGATAAAATAGATAAATGGCACAATTATCTTACATCATCCGTATATTCGCATCATTGGACACGATCATCTAACCTCGCATATGCTCTCTTAATCACTACATACTCACTGGAGTCACGTATTTTAATATGGGAACTTAGAGATAGATTAGTTTATCATATCCGCACTCCACTTGAATGTGTTTGTCACAAGATTGTTTCACAGATTTAAGCAATAGTTTGGTTCACTGGCGACACAGTGTCTGGAGCGGAGGGACGCCTGCCCTTTACTTAACCTATCGCACGCACCGCCGCACCACTTTCTCTCCCGAGACACGAGCCGTGAGTCCGCACGTGACACGACTCCTACACGAGCCCCGATGCTGCAACAGCCAGAGGAAACCACCAAGTCTGTCTGGCTAATGGTTCTCTCTGGCTAATGGAGTCGGTTGCACCAATTTTGGATAATGTTTGTGTGAAACATAAAAGAGGGGATCTTGAAAGAAAGGATGTGATGGATATTTAAATGAAATGAATGTCTGAAAAGGTAACAAATAGTAACATGATGTTTCGATTGATCAACTAAATTTCTATAAAATGGAAAAAGATAATATTATTCAATTAAAACAATTTAAAAAACCAAGTGCACAAAAGTTGACACAAATAAATTAGACGAACAGAGATCGAAAATAAACTATTGTTTTGCGTAATATTATTATTCCAATCCGGCAAACTAAAATGGTTGAGCACTCAAATTGTGCATATTTCATAATTTATAATGTCTCTCTCAGTCAAAAGTACAAATACTTAGTTAAATAGGGGTTTTTGTAATAATTTTTTCTAACAGCAAGTACACCAAATACACATTTAGCTACAGTGAGTATATAAACATGGCAGACTTGATTCAATCTCATCGCTTGTAAGTCACCTAACCTTCATCTCATTTAAATTAAACATATTCGTGTGTTAAACCAAAGGAAGTGTTAAATCCACCAAGCAAACTGAACATTGTCACTTCAATTATCATTTAACTTGTTATAAATATTGCTATTTAAAATGCCAATGTTCACTTTATACGGCGTCACAAACAATATCAAACCAATTGAAACAATGCTTAAATCATGACAAACTGCTTTGGCAGCTTAGCGAGTGCTTATAATGAAGAAAAAAATAAATGACGAAAACAATAAAATGTCACTAATATTAAAAAATTGTTAAAAAATAAACTAACATAAATACATACACTTATAATATGGAAACTGCTTTGGATTAGCTTAAAACACTTTTACCTATCTTTGTAAAAAGTTATAAGTATTTACAAAAGAAATATTAAACGTAATTAAGATTGATATAAATGACATTAATTTGACTTTGCGCACAAGGCAAAACAAAGCATCAAACCAGTTATTATTTTGTAAATGATTTTCTTTAGTTCAGTGATGTCATACTGAACACAATTCTACCATCTTAAAAATATAATTTTTTTTTTAATAAAACATAGCTGCCAAATAAATAAAATAAAATAAATGAAGGCTGTTAATTACTAAGATATGTTAGAATGCTTAACAAAACAAAATTATTATACATTTAGGAAATTATTACATTTACTGCCGAGTGCCCTGTGTCACATGGGCAAACAATTGAATTGTTCGCCCATGAACGAGCATTGAATACATGGAAATGAATTTTGAAGCAGCTCATGTACGCATGGCCTAAATTCCGTGGAATATAGTTTCTAGAATGCTTCCATCGGCAGCAAATTGATTTTCCATCCTTAAATATAAGAAAAATGTTAAATCATAAAAAGTTAAGGCAAGTAAGAACTTCTTCAATTTGTTTACTCAATAAGTTTTTTGCAAAACCTGTTGCTTACCGCAGAACATGTTTTAGTACACATTTGGAAAGTGTTGAGTTGTCAAAAGTGCCCAAAAGGATGGCTAAATGTTGGTATCGTCATTGACAGTGTTTGGCAGTAAAGGCTAAAATGCTAAATTACAACTCTACAGTTACCGTCTGTCTTATCAGATTCTTAAGCGCCAGTTTAGTGTTGGTTTAGAAACACGCTAACCATACCTACACCATGGTTATAAGTGAAATTTTTCACTATTCTGACCTTTTGCGCTGGATAATATTTACACAATGTCTAAGTAATATGGTGAAAGTCCTGTCAAACTTTTTAAAATCTTTGCGCGTTGTACTGTGAGTTAATTTTTTATAATAAACTGATTTTATGAAAATAGCATATTCACCTTTCCACAAAACACTGACAGCTTGCAAAATAGGCTATGAACCATCCAATAGGTGTAGAAAACCATCAAAAACATGCAGACAAATGCCAAAAATGCAGTCACAATGTTGAAAATGTGAAGTTGAGTGTAAGAAGTAATTACACTTTGTACTGGTATGTTGTGCGGTATCAGTAGTATCAGTAAATTGAAGAAGTCCTAGACGGGATAAGGGGGTGAAGCTTGAGACAAGAAATGATGAGGTGAATGGTGAGGGAATGGGGGATGTGGGGGGGGTGTGAGGGAGAGAGTGGAGCGGAGGGACGCGGCGGTGTCCTAGCGCGGGGGCTCTAGGGCACCAGGTCGGGCAGGCGGCGTCGCCCCTAGGGGCCGCCCCCCGGGGGCTCTCGCTCCACCTTGCGCTCCTTGTAGTAGATCTCCTCGCTCTCCTTGTCGCACAGGAGCAGGATCACCGCGCCAAACAGGAAGATGGCCGCGCCCCAGCCCACACCGTACGCCCACCCAAACTCCCACACCGTGCGGTTGCCTGAAACATTCAATACCCAAGTCAGAATAACACAAGTGCATGAATGTTAATGAAGCAAGGAGTATGCTGAGACAGAGTTATGTGGCGACCCCTCTCTGCCAACCCCCACGGAGAAATGGCACGATGGTTAGTAAATTTTTGCAGTTGCATTTATTTGACCGTACTTGACACTCACTTACATATGAGCGTGTGGAAAGGTACTGCAAATAATCTATTTAAATTATTTTCTACAATACGATAGCAATATTTTTACGCTGGTATCCCCAGCCCACTAGTGCCACCACTGAGCAGGCAGATGTCGGAGCGGAACTCATTATTCTATTCTGGGTTCTTGTCTCGAGCGGCCACAGTCATTTAACTGTGATATCTTTTCTAAAACTTCCCGTGTAACTTCTAACACTATTTGTTGTGGATTACAACTTGAAATAAAATAATCAATCTTTAAACGTGAGTGTTATCATCAAGGTACTTTTCGCGCAGCTCTGCAAATTCTCAGCTGACAGTCGGGGAGAATTTGTCGAGGGATTTTGAGAATTTTCTGCTCCGACATTCAAGAGGTTAAACAGGATATTTTTAAAGGTGACATCACAAAAAAATCCCCTTTTTATATAATTTTTAATTATCATTATTTCTTTGATTTCACAAAAATAGGTTCACAAAGAAAAGTTTTATAACCGTTTTAAATGTATATGCTATTTATTAATTAAAAAGACCTTTTTTCACAAATATCTATTAAAAAGTGCAATCGTTAAAGGGATTAAAGTTACAAACACAGGTAGAAGATTAGGAAATTATCACAAAATGAGTTTGCAGAACAACCATTTAAAACATCAAAAGTTATAGGTACATAGTTACTTTTCATGTCAGGTCAGAAAATTTCTGGGAATTCATAAAATTGTAACACAGTAATTGTACATATGCTGTAAAATTTTTGAATGCATTAAGTTGAAAGTAGCACAGAGTAATTTCAGTTGGTTTCATTCACAAATAGTTTAACCAACTTTAGGTGCCAGAAATGAAAGCATGTGAGATTAAAAATGCAACTATAATAATTTGTACTTTACCGTACCCGTGTTTAAAGGAAATAAGATGCAAGTTTTTGAAAATATCTTTTTTTTCAACATAATCTCCTTTTGGTCAATTCACTTTTCTCTCTTCACTTCTCTCTACAACCCCTCTAAAATTACGATTTGTCAAACTCTTCAAAATGCACTTCTGTTTCGGTGATGACTTCCTCCTTGGAACTGAATTTTTTTCCCCCGAGCCAGGGCTGGCACAATTCGTAACGCAATTTATGCAATTTGGCCATGATAATTCCGAATGAATGTGCCAGTGCGTTATCCGCTTATTGTCCACCGTGAACAATAGCGGCACCCATTGGGCTAACACATTTCTCACACTTAACTTATCAGATAAAGTATTGATCATTGTTCAGTACGTCCCGCGTACTTCGCGCACTTTATTAACCATTTCCTCGGCAACGGCTTGTGTCAGGCGTCCTGGCCGCTCCTCATCAAAAACACATGTATGACCACATTTAAATTCATTGAACCAATATTTCACGGTAACAAATGGTCCCCAGAGACAGCATCCAACTATGCTTTTATTTCTTCGCATGATTTTTCATAAAAAAAAAACGCAAATTATGGATCGATGTTGCTCTTTTTCCATTTTATCGAGAAACACATGTGATACAACTGACTGCCAAATAAAAACTAACCTATGAATCAGTCTGAAATTTAGTATGGTATCGTTTGACAGATGACAGTACACGACGATAATGACAACTTCCCTCAGCAATGCCACACCTGCCTTCAAACGCGGGTACTCATATGTATTAAATAATTACATACACCAAAATAATAAATTTTATAATAAGATCTAGCAATGTTTTTTTAGTCAATAAAAATATTGCTAATAAAATATTTTCATAAATTATATACAGGGTGTCCGGGGGTAAAGTGCATTAACTTCGGGAGGTGATTCTACATGATAGTACGAGTAAAAAAGATAAATAACTTTTTTCGAAATTCCAACGTTTGGGGGTAGTTTTGAGGTAAAAAGATAAAATTAGTCCGGCGTGTGCGGCCAGATTTATTATTTTCCGTCGTTACGATACGGGCAAATCACAATCGAGTCGGGCGTCCGGCAGGCTCTCAGCAATTAAGATCGTACCTCACACTAAGGATTTCTAGTAGGTACGTCTTTTTGTATGGGAAAAAAAATGTCGGAATTTCGAAAAAAGTTATTAATCTTTTTTACTCCTACCATCATGTAGAATCACCTCCCGAAGTTAATGCACTTTACCCCCGGACACCCTGTATAGGTTCTAAAAATGTGTCAATTCATTGTTCAAGAATATTATTGTTAATGATAAATAAATGAAGAATTTTTCTGAATAAGGGTTAAATTTATGACAGATATTAATCGGAAGGGTTAACCGGTGACGTGCCAGGAACTCGAAAACACGGGCCTCATTTGCGCATGCGCGAGAAAATAATTCAAATATTTGAAATAAATTGTCTCTGAAAAACTTTTGGTCTGCGATTTTGACCCTCATATGTACGAATTTGTATGAAAAACAGTGTCTAAATCGCTTGCGCCATCATTATTCTTGGTAGTCTTAAAGATTTCAGTCGAATTGCCACACTGGATTATTTTTAAGACGATTTCTTCTATGATGATGCGCTGTCAGATTTTGGCGCGGAATTAACGGTCGCAATTACTGTGTGTATCGCGAATAAAACGTTGTAAAACCTATTAATTTACGTAATAAATGCAAGTAATGTGGTTTTAGTGGATAGTTTATTGTGTTGTGAACGTGTTGCAGTCAATAAAATATACCATAGCTTAAAATTTATCAACAAAACATTCAATTCAAAATTCAAAGTGGTGCTTTGTTAGGGCAAGGGGAAGGAAGGATGCCTCTTCACCCCCGGCTCGTCACAGGTTAATACATAAAGCGGTTGTACACGAGGCAGTTTTGGGTCATGATGGATTAATTATGCAAATCAGTAAAAAAGGTTTACTTATAAATTAATCAGAGACGGCTTAGATGCCATAAACAAATTAATGTTGAAGAAGAATAGACAAGGAGATCACAGTTCAAATTTAATTCAAATTAATAACAACTTATAGTAAAGTTAAAATAAAAATTTAACAATGTGTTTTAGAAATGACAAAACCAACATTCAATGAAATTTTACTTTTTCACTCTCATTGTTTGGTGGAAATTCGGCATTCTTTAATTCAATCCCAAGGCAACGGCAACAAACATGGTCAATTGTAAAAAAAATAGTATGTCCATAAAAAGTCGTTATAATGTAGCTTACCATAATTATATCTAGCTAAAGAATAAGTTGAATTTTAGTTTTATGTTGGAGGGTGAAAATAAAACATGTGTTGTTTTCTTACCAAGGTTGAGTTCAGCAGCAAAGCACACCGGGTAGATCACCAGCGCAATTAGGATGGAGATCACTGGAATTATAAAATATATTATTTCAATTCTTCTGTTTATCGTTGTTAAAATCCAACAAGAAAGAAACAGATAATATTATTAAAAATGTCAATCGGTCACCTTCTTGATTGAGATTTTTAAAATAAAAATTTTGTTACACGTCATGACGTTGTGTTGTTATCTTGCTAAATAGAAAATTAATATTAACGGCCCTCTGGTTTTGTTATTTATTCTAAAATAAGAACCAAAGAATAAATAAGAAGGAATTAAAGTCCCTAATGAAGTCAAACAGTGTTACACAGTTTGATTTCTTTTGAAATCTGAAAGCAAACACTTAAAAATGCATTTTAAAGTTATCTCCATATCGAAAGATTGCAAACAGAACAGAAACACAACACCTGCAGGGGTACAGTCAGAATAGTGAATAGTCAGCTGAGGACGTGGAACTATGCAGGATCACCATATTTATGTGGACCAGAGGAGCGATTCCGGTTCTGCTTACCGATAAGGAATTATCCTTAAGCAAAAAATTATCTACATTTTGCTTTAAATTTCGAGTTTTTCGTTAATGAAAAAGTCATTAATTGTAAAGTTAAGGATAATAACTCCGCTGTCATCTGAAAGAACTGGAATTACAGTTAACGAAAAAGACATTAATTAAAAGGTTAAGGACAATAATTCTACTTTCATCTGAAAGGACTGGAATCACAGTTACGATACGATACGATTGTACCACCCCAGCCAGGAGAACTCCTGTCCCGGTGAGACCGGTACACCAGGGGGCACTGATTTGTTAGGACTTGGAACACGTGCTCTGAGAATAGGTAGGAGGTTGGAGTTTAATCGACCGGTATACATGGCAACCTAATAAGCCAATATTGGAATTTAGGATGGGCAGGAATAAAGGAATGGATTCAGCGTTATATTTTTATTTTTATTATATCTTCCTTCTTCTTGCCTCTTCTTGGATCTTCTTGTCTGTTTTTGGCTGCTTTACCTCTTCCTGGATCTTATCTCTTATCCCTTCTTGGATCTTCAAGTCTCTTCTTGTATCTTATTGAGTCTTCTCAACTCTTCTTGGCTCTGCTTGGCTCTTCTTGTCTCTTCTTTTTTTTCTTGTTTTTTCTCGTCTCTTTTGGAATCTGATCGTCACTTCTCGGCTCTCCTTGTCTCTAATTGTCTGCTTCCTGTCTCTTCTTGTATCTTCTTGGGTCTTCTCGATTCTTCTTGGCTGCTCTGCTTGACTCTTCTTGCTTTTTCATGTTTCTTCTTGTCTCTTTTGGAATCTACTCGTCTCTTCTCGGCTCTCCTTACCTCTTATTGTCTTCTTCTTGTCTCTTCTTGTCTCTTTTTGCCTCTTCTTGTCTCTCCTCGTCTCTTCTTGTCTCTTCTGGCCTCTGCTTGTTTTATACAGTTTTGTTCGAATCAGATAATCCAAAAGAGACACTCCCCCGAAGTGTAATAAATGACTGAATTAATTAATGATAAAGGTGTGCTTGAAAAGAACTTCTTTCAGATTTTTGACTAAAACCAAAAACCTGTGAAAACCTAAAACCATAAACCTAAAAACCAAAAAACCTAAAACCAAAAAAATGTTGAAAAAGAAGAAAAAAATTGGTTTTCGTGTGCACATCCCAGCATCGCGCATCGCCCCGGTGCATTGCCCAAATCGTTGACCGAAGTGGCCCCATCCGCATTCGGCGAACAGATCCGAGCCAGAAATACGAAATAATATTGAAAGAATTCAAAAGAAATGAACTTGTAACTGTCTACTTTGTGAATAAGCAACATCCAATAAATCTGAAAGCAATAAATTTGTTTGACAAAAAATGGGGTTATGGAAAAATAAATATATCTTATCTTGAGCTTCAAGTGGTGTCCCGGTTTACATTGCTCCAATTTTGAATAGTCTGTCACAAATTACTTAACACTATAATTGTCGTTGTCCCTCAGTTCATTTTCTAAATACACTAACGCTTTAGGCACAGACCATTTTTGAATAATTCATTCGAAGGGATCGGATAGTTTTTAAAACACAAACTTTCAATCGAACGTAACTTCTTTTAAAAGATAGATAAATTTATTTCGCGAAATGTGACGAATTATGTAGATTGTTATGCGTATGTATGACAAAACTCAGATTTGTAACTTGAACAGAACAGAAGTTATTTGAAAAAGGAGTCAGGAGCAAACCAGACGCGTCCTCTTCCAACCACGCACCACTTCGACTCTCATCTGAAAGGACTGGAATCACAGTTAATGAAAAAGTCATTAATTGTAAGGTTAAGGATAATATTAAGGATAATAATTCTGCTGTCATCAGAGAGAACTGGAATCGTCCCTAGTTAATGAAAAAGTCATCAATAATTTTAAGGTTAAGGATAATTCCTCATCCTTAAGTAGAACCGGAATCGTATCTCAGAATCCTAATTATTTTTCTAGCACATTATTCATTTTATCACTGCAGCGACTTTATCCATTTCAAAGTAATCCCACCATGCGGCACATTTTGACACAATGTATGTGTTTAAGTTAAAACTTCATAGATCACATCATATATGCAACATCTGTGTACGGAATAGCTGCCAATGGATCACATAAGCAATAGCCGCACAGATCAAGTTAAGAGACAGCCTTGAGACTTCTTGTTTACTCCAAAATTGACTGTTAAACGATGGTGAATGAATTGGTCTGAATTGGCAGTTGGCTAGACAGTAGAATAAAGAGTTGTACTCACGAGCCAGAGCCATGGCGAGCACGGCCAGTCGGTAATACTTGTATTTGGTGCGGTGTTCAGTGGCGTGCAGGCCGAGCGCCGTGAGAATGGAGCCAATCACGTCAGCAATCAGCGTCACGATGCACAGGGCTGCCGCCGCACGGATGTACGCTGGAATTAAAAGAAAAAACAAGCATTTGAAATATTTGTTAAACGAAAGAAAAGAAAAGTTTTTGAAGTTTGTTCAAAGGACAAAGGTAGAAAGGCTTAAGAAAGCCTGCTGTCATGGTGAGGATTTGAAATAAAGCTTGTTAGAAAAGTAAAGTTCGCTATGGTTTGCGGCGCAGCCATTGTGGGTTTTTTCTGCGCAGGGTCTTCGGTTTATATGTCGATCCTAAATCTTTTCCTTACCCTTACCAAACCAATAGGACGATGGATTAATCCTTGCAGTAAGTACAGAGGAAAAGTTGGTTGCCTAAAAAATGTGCAAAAAAGGGGAGACATAAGCGAAAGGAAGGCTGCAGCACGGGTGGAAATAAGTACAAGTCGGATACTGTACTTCTGTAGAAATTCAATGAGTGGTGGCAACCTCTGGGGGCTCGACGTAAAAGTATTGTCATCAAATATAACCACTTGACATTCAATTTCAAATAGAATCAATGTTTTTAAATTATCCCAAAACGAAATACTTTTTTTCGAAAGCAGATGAAAGACCCCAGATTTCTAACAATTAATTTATAAGCAATCATAAATATTAAAATTTTGAATGCAAACATAGATAATGTTTTTAAAGTTGCTTAATTACCGCTTTACACAAAACTAAAAAACACACAAATTTAATTAGATAAAGGTATTATAAAAGTTACAGTCTGTGCCAGACAGGAAGAGGCACACAAGAACTGTAAAAGGCCGGAGATCCCAATCCACGGAGGCGCCAAGATGTCGGGAGGAAGTCATCTTGGTTGCTCACTTGAGCTGTTCTGAGCAGATCCAGTGGCTCCTTCCTTATGACATAGACGGATCTGCTCCAGAGAGAGTAGGGTATTCCTTGGTCCAAGATGAAGCGATGGTCAAAAGAAAACAAGGCAAATGGATGAAGGTCAGAGCAAGGTGAGGCAGGCAAGCAGAATAGAGTTGTTGTTGAGATGGGTAGTACTGGAGAATTGACTTATTTGGGTTTTTTCGCCCAATTTATACGCTGTGTCACAATGGCAACGTCTACATCTACCATTGCCACCGGGCAGGATTCCTAGAATCGAGTGAAAGTGCCTCTGCTATGCACTCTCTGCCTACTCGCTTACCCCCACTCCGACGATTTATTTATTTGAACATACAATTTGGGAGGCGGGTATGGGTACCGCCGTCCCGGGAACCATTTATTGCACACTCCTGCCACAGGTCACCCCAAGTGGTTCGCTACGTTTGGTGACTTAACAGGGGTGCCCGGGTTCATGGGGTGAGGTTTGTCTAGGTCTTGGTGGCGGATACGTTTGCCCAACCACTGCGGGCTGGATCGGAGGAGACTGATTGAGGGAGGCCTTTTGATCTCTCCAGCCGGATTCTCCCGACCCTTCGCCTTGCCCCGCGGTGTGAGGAATAGATTCATACGTCCGTCACTCCTGGCCACACTGACCCCCAGGTTCCTACCCACCCCTCATACCTTTTTCCTTCCCATATCTTCTTCTCCTTCCTTTCCCTTAAAAAACCCTCCACACAGCATCTTCAAAGATGACACAGGCCCCTAGGGAAATTGTTTTCCTCGGTGCCTCTTGTGTGGAGCTAATATAAAAAAAAACATTACAAGCATTTTACATATATTTTTGGAAGACCCATGGTTACTTTCAGCGCCCTGCCTTGGGCTCACATCTTTTTCCTGTGACCATGTCACAAATGCTTCAACTCGTCCGATACACAGTTACTTTGCTTTTTTTTAAATTTTATTCAATAAATAAAAAATTTGCAAACCTTCACAAAATTTTTTTTAGTGCTAAATGTTGTTCTCTTCGTAATACAAAATGAGACATGACTTTTATGAGTCCGTGTCAGGTTGTGATGGAGCTGCTTAGGTCCACAACACCAGCAACATTGACAACAGTAAGAAGGTTTATAAAGTACTGACCGACATCCCTGGAGGCGTAGCAGCCGGGCAGCTCGACGAGGTTGAAGGGCAGCGGCGTGGGCGCTCCCTCCTCCACGCAGTGCGAGAACAGGCCCTGACGCCAGCCCGCCGCCATCAGCCAGTCGGCGCTGCCCAGGCCCAACGCCATCAGCACCACCACCAGCACACCGCATATCAGCGCAATCACCTGGAATACACAACACACACTGGTCAGATAACTCCACATATTTAGAGCCAGGTCAGAAACAACTTGAAATATGATGCAGGTCAGCAACAGAACTCGACATATTTAATGCAGTTGAGAAACTCAAGACATAATGGTTATAAACTGAATTGTAAAAATTCCAAATGCTGGTCTGTGACAGAAGTTGACATTTTAATTTTAATGCTGGTTATAAACACATATTTAATGTGGATTAGAAACAGAACTGAACATATTTACTGCTGACCAGAAACAGAACTGGACATATTTAATCTGGTTAACCCCTTAAGTTCAGTTTTTCGGAACAACTTAAATAGGTATCACAGAAATCGTTTACGAAACCTTCATGAAACCAAAGTTTCAGATCCACAGATTTTTTTTACATGGAATGACAAAAAGTGAGGTGATAATAACGTTTATAATACATTTGTATAATAAAATATGTATGTGTTTTTTTTTTTCGTTATCAGTAACGACGGCCGGCATAGTCCAGCGGTAAGGCTCTTGACTAGCACTCCGAAGGTCGCGGTATCGAATCCCGGCGTGGCAAATAAATTTTATTTGATTAATTTGTGTTATTTCACAATTTATTCATTTAAAATAATATTTAGTATATTTGCGGCACATTCCAGAGTGGAAGATACTCTCAGTATCGCCCTGGTGTAAGACCACCATTCAGAATTGAAACGTTGCTTGAAATGGCTTTAGCCGTGTTTGGTGACCAGATCTGAATAGCCAGGTACTTCCCCACCTTCCTCTTCCCTATCTCCTTCTCCTCCCCACTACCTTCAGCCTCACAACATACCCCAATTGGGGATGCCATAGTCCCACTGGCTCCAAACGGGTAAAGTGCGGTATTCATGTAAAAAAAAAAAGTAATTTTAGTTAATATGATGTGAGGCATTTTTAAAACTTTTTTTACGTACGCAAACAAAATTTTTATACTTGAAAAAAATTACATATTTATTTTGATTTATAAAATTTGAAAAGTATTTTTATTACCACATTTCAAAAGCAGTTTTTAGTTTTCGGATATGTCCGAAATATTCCATTTATTTGGATTTTATTGCAAATCCAAAATATTTTGACCCTCTGACAAAAGATATGGGCGAGGCCTGACTACTTGATGCTGCGTATACATGCACGAACACGAACGCGAGCTGAGCCACGAATTATGAGAAAGGAACGAAGCAAAAAAAGGCGCGAAACGCCGCGTGCGGTTGCTTCATTCCTTTCACGTAATTCATGGTTCGGTTCGCGGAAATACGTACATGTTTATACGTAGGGTTGCCATCTCTAAAATTTGGCAACCAGGACAAGACGCTTGAAAACCCCGGATTTTAGAGCCCAGAACCCGGACATGTCAACAGGTTTCTTTTTAAACATAGTCAGTGTAATAAAAACAGTTGAAAATGTCATAAATCACCTTTTTATTTATTTTCAGACCTTAAAATTAAATTTACTCATCTTTTATCATCATTTTAAATGTACCTAACAAAACAGAATCTTATTACAGTTTGTTACAAATTGTTTTGATAATCAATTAGATTTTTTTTTTATTCTTAAAATAAAACCCAAATTTTTAAAATGCTCTGTTATGAAAACAAAACCTTATTTAAATATTAAACCTAACAAAATTCAATTATTTTTTTATACAAAAATCTTGAAAGTACTGAGACCATTTTAGTATTCCATCTTACAATTTTGGAGGTATGAATTAAATTCAGTCTTCTTAAATCTTAAGCAACAAAACTGAACCTTTTTAAAGTTTAGACATGCTGTAATGTAAGTTACATTCTTAATTTTTTAAACATAAAATAACGAAAAACTATACTCATTTATATCTATTAGTTTTAATCAACAGCAACATTGTAAATTTATTTTACGTAATAAAAACAATCATAACTTTAAAAAAATGAAAAGAAAAACTAACTACAAAAATGAAAAGAAATTATTGCACTCATAGGTACGTTATTTGTTTATCTAGCTATTAAAGCTTTTTCCACAGCCTCTTGCCTTTTTTACTTTTCAGTTTTTTTTGTATTTATCACTCTTTCCGATAGGTTTTAGAATATCTTCCCTTTTCAAAAGGAATTTGTAAAAATCAACGCAGCTGTATTCTTGGAAATTGTATTTAATTTTAATTAATGACAAGATTGTTTCTACGCTTAGTAAATTTCTTTATTTTGTCCATTGTTGTGTAATTAATGAGAATATTCACTCCACGTTGGCATTATGAGCCGGAATGCAAAAAAAGTACTGTGCAGTTTTCATCAATTCCGAATATAAATTCGCATTTGTTGTTTTAAAACATTTTACCCAAAGTTGATTTGGATTTAAAAGCTTATCTTGTTCAGGTAGGTTTTGGCTAAAAGCATTTAAATTCATCCACTCGTCAATTAATTTTGCGTCGTCAATATCTATGTTCTTGTCTTTTAAATAAAGCACAGTGTCTTCAATAAGAGCCCATTCGGTGTTGTTATTAATTTTCGGCAAAAACATTCAATCAAATTTCTCAAATTGTTTTAACGGTTTCATCCATTCTTCAATGTACGTTTGGATTTCCTTGTAGAAATCATGTGTGCAATTTTTAAACTCTTGTTTTGTGTTTTTTTTGGCCCAGGACTTTAAATTTTTAAACCCGGACTACAAGTGAAACCCCGCCCGGACGCTCCCCGGACGCCCTCTAAACTAGGACAAATCCGGGTAAACCCGGACGGATGGCAACCCTATTTATACGCAGCAACATAAGAAACAAGTTGTGATCAAATCAGACAATAAAACAACACAGTTTTCTCCTCAACAAAACAATTAAAATATTCATAGATAAGAGGAAATCGGGTGGCGTTTTGTACACACAAACGAATTCCCCAATTTGACACTAGTGCATATATTTTTAAATATAATACAGATATCGACCACTGTCGGTACCAGTGGCGGTCGGCGAGTTTTCAGTGAGCTAGAGTGCTAAGATTGAAAAATACGACGTTATTGTAGCTAAAAACGATTTTTTTTTTCAAAACTTTTTGTATAAAGACATATTGAAAATCTTCATACAAAATGTTGAAATTTTGAAAATAAAATAATATTCATTTTCAGTAATATCCATTATCAGTAAAATCATTTGCAGTAATATTCATTTTCAGTAATATCATAATATTCATTTTCAGTAATATCATAATATTCAGTAATATTTCAATAATATCCCTCCCCTCCCCCCGGTGACTAAAAACCTAAGCCCCTCGCTGCTCATTTGTACCAAGCATGGTATTTTGAAGACCCCCGAACAGGTCACATAGTATAGGTACGTTCCCTAAGTTACTTCTTATAGGAGTTAGACGTTCAATATACAAACGAGACAATGTATTTAAAAAAAAGCAAAATATACAGACAAAGATGTTTTTTTTTTATAATACAGAAAGTAAAAAAATCTTAAAATCGGTCCAGTTTTGGAAGAGAAAAATGGGGAATACAAAACCCCGATTTTATTTAGGTATTATCAATCTGAGGAGCAGTTGTCTCTTTCGCTCAGTATGCGGGTAGTAAGAGTAAGAGCAACAATGACAGCAACAGTTTGGCAAAATACCTATTGTCCAAATTTCTCGGCGACCGGGTTTCTTCTTTAAAAAATTTTCACAAAAAGAGCCATGCGATATATCAAACACAATGTCATTGAAGGTAAAGGTTAATGAATAACTAACTAATTAACACGACGAATGATGATTTCTAGATATATAATAAAAACATTACCCAAGATAACAATCAACCTTGCTTTTGATACCAATCAACCTGCTTAAACTTAAAAAGGAAAACAATCCAGCAGTATTAGTCAAGCCACATTAGTACATTACACAGTGATTAATGTGGATCTAATCATAAAGAAGTTTAAGGAGTAGAAGTCAGGCGATGGTCTCAATAGTAAGCAAAGGAATACGATCAGATATGGTTTAAGGTGCCGTGAAAATGACCGCTAAAAAGTTAACAAAACAATCATCATTTTGAAGAATAAAAACGCAAAGGTCGGAAGCCTCGGGTGCGGAGAAAGAAACACAAGTATCAAAGTTTTTCGATTTGGCTTCGTCCTTGAGTTTTAAAGCTTTCCCGTATCAACTGGATAAAGGGAAAGAGCAAAACAGCATCAAGTTGATCGGAATAAATCGACTTGGAAAGTGTTGAAAGTGTTTGGCCAAATAACATTAATGTTTTTGTTCCACCATCAATCATAAGCAAACAAATAATAATTCTACTACGATTTCGCGGCAATTCAGAGTCGTTTTCGAGATTCGATTTATTTATGTACTTACTTATTTCATAAACATTGTGGTGGGTCGCCAGTCTACGCCATGCTTTTTTATATGAATGCCTCACATTTTTTATTATTATTATAAAGATAAAAGAAATATAATAATTCACTTTCTTAACAAGGGCCCGCAACCCGGATTTGTACCGATTTATTACATATTTCCCTTAAACACGAAGTTTTAAAGCTCTTAAAAATATATATGTTATTCTTGAAGATAATATCTAGACTTTGCTCGCGCCGAAACGCAAATTATATAAAATTCCCTCGATAGAAAAAAATCGCAAAGTATGATCCAAAAATTATTATTAACACGTTTGTTTCAGTTATTTTACAAGTTATATGTATGAAAAAATTCACAGTGTCTCTTTAAATGCTGTTTAAGATAATGCCCGCAAGATTTTTGCTCTATTTTAAACGAGTCGTGTTTTATTAAACATTTTCGCAATTTTCGCATCGATTTTGTCGCTGTAAATGTTAGCGCTCTCCTCTAACATTCGTAATTTCGTATCTCTCCATCTTCTTCTTTTCGGGCCCGGTTGCAGAGCCTTAAGTACAGAGTATAGAAGTATATGTATTTATGTATAAAGTAGTGTATAGTATAGTAAGTAGTAATATTTATAATTTTGTTGTTACAATTTAAGTTTAAATAGTTTTTTTAAAGGTATCTGAGAGGTATTATAGTATCAAAAAGGTTATCTGGGAGGAGATTATATTTATATGTGTACGCACTCGTGGCCAATGCGTCTCTTAGCACTTTCAGTCTTGAGTCCTGACAGTATTTGTGTAACAATTATTATAAGCAATAATTATCAGCCTGAAACACTCATCCACATTGAAAAATCTTCCGAGAAAAGATACATGACGCCAACGGGACTTAAACCCGTGTCCTCTCGATTGCCGGTCGATTGCTCTGACCACTGAGCTATGGCGGCTTATCTCGAACCCGCCAAATGATTCAATATATGCTAGTGTTTCATTCAACAATTACTGCTTATTATATTTTTTTTTTCCACCTGAAAACAACCAACTTTATTTTTGCGAGAGAAACATTGTAAGTGTTAAATCCCTCGATAGGTGTCCGCTAAATCCGCCATAGCTCAGTGGTCAGAGCAATCGACCGGCAATCGAGAGGACACGGGTTCAAGTCCCGTTGGCGTCATGTATCTTTTCTCGGAAGATTTTTCAATGTGGATGAGTGTTTCAGGCTGATAATTATTGCTTATAATAATTGTTACCCTTTGTGCTATGCATAAAAAAAATCTTGTCTTAAAAACGTTAGTTTTACAATTAAAAATAATAATTAGTATTTGTGTACAATTTATTATGTTGTCTAGTATAATGTTCGTGTACTTGTGACGTTTTTATAAATGTTGTGTTTGTGTGTATAAGTCAATTTTGTAGATTAAAAGGCATATGTTATATTCGTACAATGTTCTTATTTTCAGAAGGTTCACTTCCTGGTACCTATAGTTTTTTTTGGGAGTGTCTGGGTTATAATCGGAGAGTTTTTTTAATAACTTTGTTCTGTATTATTTGTAAGTCCTTTAAGTACGTAATACATGTGTTACCCCATATTTCTATTAAATAATTTAGGTGGGACTGGATTAAGCAAAAGTATAAACCCCTCTTTAACTCTGTTGGTAGATTATATAGTGTTAATTTCAAGCGACCTCCCAGGTAAGTATGGTCCTGTTTTCATTAAATTTTAGGCAGCATCGCGTTCATTGGTACATATACATGTACATATATTTTCGTATCGGTGATCAATGAACCGGTGTATGCAATTTTTAGCCATAAGTTGTTTATAATTATTTGCCTAGCTTGTAGTTTTTTAGATTTTAGAAATGTATTATAAGTTTGTACAGCGCCCTTGAGGTGATTTTTCACAAAAACGGCGCTATATAAATCATCCAAATATTATTATTATTATACATTAGTCCCAACTGCTCCAGTCTGGAGCCAGTGAGACTATGACATTCCAAATTAGGGTATGTTGTAAGTGTCGAAGGTAAGGGGAAGGAGGACGGTGGCTTTGTACCTGGCCATTCAGATTTAGTCACCAAACACGATTAAAGCCATTTCAAGCAACATTTCAAACTCTGAAATGTGCCGCAAATATACCTTATATTATTTTAAATTATTAAATTGTGGAAACACAAGTCAATCAAATAAAATTTATCTGCGCACGCTGCGATTTGAACCCGCGAATTGTATCGCTAGAGCTTTGCCCCTCGACCACGTCGACCGTCATACTTTTGGCCGGAGCGTGCAATTTCTTTAAAATGAAAACTCTTTCTTAAAAGTGTAAGTAATTTCCCGGAATGCGTTTTCCATTAAAATGCGAGAATTTGTAAAAAATAGTGGGGGTAAACTTCTAAGTGCTTTTCATGTATCTAAATTATTCCCAAGCTCTCCCTATATGTATATCTCAACAATATTTTAGAGCTTTTTTCATCTTTACAGCCTTTTTACAACTCAAAAATAAAAATAGTAAAAGAGAAGACCTTCCACAACAACTGAATGATTTAAACATATGTAGGTATGTGGATTCATAAATTTGCACAGCACGACTAGTAGTTCAGTGAACAGGTAGATCTCATGTCCAAAAAAGTATGTTTCTAATTTTCTCTTAAGAGGGCATTACCAGAGAAAGCCGGAAATACGTCATTTTCAAAAAAGTTTTTAGACGTATTGACTCTTTTCCACAAAAAATTATAAATGGATTTCGAAAGATTGTTCTTTTATCTAGTGAAGTTATGTAATAATTTTTTAGAATTTTTTTAAATTTTTAGTATAATAAGGTTATTCCATAGGTCGTTGGCAGATTTGTTAAATTTTCAAAAAAGTTTTTGTATTATACCACACCCATTTCAAATAATGTAATCATGCAGTAAAATAAATCAATACATTATCTAGCAGAGTTATGTATTAGAATTTTAATTTTAGTTTCAATAAAATCATTAAAAAATATGTACGTACATGTGTTTCTTGACGAAAATTGGTCCATTTGTGTATTTATTTGCGCACTTACAAACTAATATATTTCAGATTTTTTTTACATTCTTATTAAATTTAGACATTATTGAAAAATGATAAATACTTATAATCAAAAAATAACTACAAAAAATACACTATTTTAATAGTTTTATCATCACGCCTTTCAGCATTTTTGGATGAAGGTATAAATTAAAGCTAATTGGGATTGAAATAAATTCGATATTGAGTTATAATCTTAAAAAGATGGTACGGAGAATAATTAATCTTTCTCATTGTAACCGCCCTGCACGATCGGAAGAACAACTTTCGACGAAATGTGGATTTTCGTCCGCTGGCTGGTTAAACGCTCTTAATACATCACAATCAAAATTTCCTCAGAAGTCATAAGATTTGTAGGTAAGTACTGAAATAACTTCTTACATAAAACATTTTTCTAAATTCTAAATAAGGAATTACACAATTTGTCCAAAGAAACGTCACTAACTCAGACAATTCTTTTTTCAAACGTTTTTTCTTCAGGTAGGTGTAGATAGGTATACAAAGGTACTATAATATTTACAAAAAAATGCGTATAAGAAAATCCAAATAAACACGATGATTTCACAATGAAAAAGCATCTTTACTGAGAGTCAAAGTAAAGCTTGCTTGAAAAATAAAATCGATGCAGCAGATTTTCGAAAACGGAAACAGAACACACAACGAAACAATTATAGGCAGATGAAATGCCAAATAGTCGAATTAAATCAGTCCATTTAGCCTTATCAGGTAGGGATATCTAATTTCAATGAAACTCATTAGTAGTCATGAGGCATTGCCCCATTTATCAGTTCAGTTTAAAATAAATCTGTTTGTTTACATCGGAAAATGTGTTATTACACGTAAGCTATAGGTATTACCTTCGCAATCACCCCCCGATAATTAATACTGAACCTCAGGTTAGGTTAGAAAAAGGTTAAGAAACAAGATAATATAACATGAATCAAAGCGAAGCCAAAACATCCAACAAAGTAACTGGTAGAAATATGATATCGATCATTATAAATTTCCTTTGGTAAACACGTTCCGCGAAATAATGGTCGCCCGAAAACACCAATATGTTCTGCTTTTCAAGTATAATAAATAAAAATCAATGCCATTCAAATTTGTCGTTTGCTATTTTCGTACATTTATTTGCAAACATCGCCATCTGTTTGAATTTCAGATACGCGCAGTGGGAAAGGAATACAAGCTGCGTTATATTCGAGTGCAGAGAAAGAAAAATCTACGCCTCAGGCTAATTTATACGGTTTTTGGAACAACTCATATAGGTCTCGTAGAAATCGTTATGCCTCCCTTAAATTACGTCACACGAATTTTAGGATTTTTTACCCCTCCCCCCCGTAACACATCGTCACATTTGTGAGACCCCTCCCCCCCAGCGTGACGTCACATATTTTGCAATTTTACATATAAAAATAATAGTTTTTAATATTTGAAAGGTTTTTCGACAACATTTAATATTGTCATGGTTACACTTGCCACAACGGAGGGGGCGTAACGGGAAACCATGACGGAGGGGGCGTAATGGGATACAACGACGGAGAGGGCGTAATGGGATACCACGACGGAGGGGTGTAATGGGATACCAGAACGGAAGGGAAGTCGCATGTATCGCAGTCGTTTTGTGCATATGACGTCACAAAGCTCATGACCTCCCCATACCCCATGTCACACTTCTCTACCCCCCCCCCCTTTAAGGTGTGACGAAATTTATGGATGGTCCCTTACTATCATGGTTAGAAACAAGATGATGTTAGAACGAAAAAACGCCACGCTTTATATTCAAATCTAAAAGTAAACAGCAAAATAATTAAAATGTATACCTTGATGACTCCAAAGTTTCCGACCGGAATATAATATCTATGTAACTTTGGATTTTTTAAATTAATTATTTTGACATGAAACGACAAAAAGTGAGTTAACGATAACATTTATAACACATTTGCCTAATAAAATATGTGTTTTTATTTTTTTTCGTTATCAGTAATTTTAGTTAGAAAAAACGTAAGTTGAGCCATTTATAACTTTTTTGTTCGCATTCAAAAATTTTATATTTAAAAAATTATGTGTTTATTTAGAATTTTTAAATTTGAAAGCATATTTTACTATCTTTCAAAAATAGTTTTTAGTTTTCGGATGCGTTCAGAAATATTCCAGCGATTTGGATGTTATTGCAAGGCGGAAATATTTTGACCTTCCGGCAAAATACCCTTGAGGTCCGAGGGGTTAAAAAAATGATTTAAAATCGTAAAACTGAAGACTTTTTTCCAAAAAGGTGTTAATTTTTTGACGTCTCCTATTCCTTCCTGTACTCGTAGGTGGTTATTTTTATATCGAATTTAATTACCTAAAAATACCTAACTAGGTTTAGTTATTTTATCAAAAATAATATTATATATCTATAAGCAAACCTTGATCTTTTTAGCTTCGTCCAAACATTTTTAATGGTTTCGAATGGAATGGTCCCAAATTTTAAGTGACAGGCGGGTTTAAAATGTAAGGTTTTTGCTAAAAATGGATATGGCCAATCCGGGCTTAAGCTAATCTAGTGATGAAACACAACTGAGCCTTAGCCATTCTACATAGATTGACGGGGCTTTGTGAATTAGGCAAAAATTGGTATTTACATAAAGGGTGTTACAGGCGTACTTGACTAACTTTAACCAGTGATTCCTGACATTATTTGGAGTAAAAATGTGAATTAAACCATTAAAAAAATATTAGGTATTGGATAGTTAAGAGTCGGGTGAGGTGTTGGGCGGTTACTTGACTGAATGTGGATGAAAGTTTTTATTGTTTGACTTTGAAGAAAAAAAGTTTAAAAACAAAAACATCAAAAGTGTCACCGGAGATCAATATTTAACTTATATTATTTACTCCAAATAATACCAGAAATCACTAGTTAAATTAAGCCGTCGCTACCCGAATTTCCACCGATTTCTTATATATCTCCCTTAAACATTTGAAGTTTTTAAGCTCTTAAACATATATGTTATTTTTTAACTATTATTTTATTTATACATTATGTTATATAGATGTTGCCCGCGCCCCACGCCGAAACGCAAATTATATGAAATTCCCTCAATAGAAAAAAATTGCAAAGCATGCTTCGAAAATTATTATAAACGCGTTTGTTTCAGTTATTTTACAAGTTATAGTTGTGAAAAATTTCAAAACGTTTCTTTAAATGATACTTAAGAAGCCTTCCACGAGATTTTTGCTCTATTTTAAACGAGTTGTGTTTTATTAAACATTTTCACAATTTTCGCAATGATTTTATCGCTTTAAATATTAGCGCGCTCAACATTCGTAATTATATATCTCTCCATCTTCTTCTTTTTGTGCGCGGATGCGGCGCCTTAAATAACTAACTAACGGCAAAAAATTCACAGCCGAGCTGTTGAACTCGAGAACGAAACCCGTTGTCATATGACAAATCTCAACCGTGTACATATGTTGGGCGCGCGTTTTGCGTGTTTCCCGTCTATGCACCGGTGCCGAAGGGATCAATGACGCTAGTTCCTCGGAGCACCTTCCATTTTAATACCGGTAGAACAAGGACAGCATACCTACCTGACGACTGTGCTCTTAAGATAGGGGAATCTATCAAACGGACCGCCCGTTTCTGTACAGTCAACGTTTTTTTTTTTTCCTTCAAATATTTTGGAGCTCCAGACCAGAGGTGGCTGCCAAATTCAACAGTGAGGCGCAATTGCGATTTGTACAGGGCCAGCAGTTGTGTACGATTAAAGCAAACTGACTATTAATTAACAAATTATGTCAAATACGTCCTGTAACACCCTGTATACAAATTTCGGGCTGTGAGGTTAAAGACTTATGGGATAAACTGTCAAAACGGAAACATTTAAATGACACCGAAGATTCATATTATTATTTGTACAACTTTGCAAAAACGGTAAAAGTTCTTTGTTCACCCGTGGCAAGCAATATAATGACGTGTGGTGTAAAAATCGTGTCGTAAAATCTATTCCATAAAGCTAAAATAAACATGAAGTAGTAAGAAATAACTCACTCCAAGTGTGTCAATGTTTAATACCTAAATAAATAATTCAACACCTAGTTTTACGGTGAATTTACATAAAAATATATACGAGTATGATTCAATTTGGAAGGTGATTTCAATTCATTTATTCAATATAACCATTTACTGAATAATCAACGCCTTTGCCACAGGTCACCCCAAGTGGTTCGCTACGTTTGGTGGCTTAGCAGGGGTTCCCGGGTTCATGGTGTGAGGTTTGTCCGGGTCTTAGCGGCGGATGCATCTGCACGCCATCAGGCAGGCCGGATCGGGAGAGACTGGTTGAGGGAGATCTTTTGATCTCTCCAGCAAGACTCTCTCGGAACATCGCCTTGCACCGCAGTGGGAGAGTTGGATTCATACGTCCGTTACTTCTGGACACACTGACTCCTAGATCCCTGCCCACCCCTTATAACCTTTTCCTTTCAAAATTCCCAAAATTTCTTCTCCATCCTTTTCTAAAAAGCATCCACACACAGCATCCCCAAAGATGACATGAGTGAAGCTAATGTAAAAAAATGTGGATATCCAGGGTGTAACAGCACGAACCCAAAGGACTAAGCAGCGACTTCTGAGTATATTTGAAATTTTAAAAAATGTAGATGTCATTTTGCTATCCGATGAAATTTTTTTTCAATATAAAACAATAAATATATTTTTACATCACACGTCTCAACAGAGTAGTCGGGTATAACTTAGTGGCGGATTACGTGATAAGCACTCCGTCTCACCCCAGCAGCAAGGTAACACACGAAACAGCGCGCATATCACGTGATCCCGTCGCGACGTGTACGAGTGGGATCAGCGGCGACGTGTGATTAAAAAATATATTTTTATTTTTAATAGAAGAAAGAAAACATCGGATAGCAAAACGACATGTATTTTTTGTACTCTAAATATGGTCAGGAATCGCTGGTTAAAATCCTTCTGGTACGTGCTGTTACACCCTGCATGTATAAAAAGGCAATAAAAGAAACAGAACGAGGTTATTCCGCAGAAATAACCTACTTGTTTAAAATGACACACTTAGATATTCTACTAGTGTGATTTATTAATGCAAACTTATCAGTAAGTAACTAACTAACCATTACGCCTTTTCCCCGCAGGGGTAGGCAGAGAGGATGAACCGCCAAACAACTCGGACTTAGCACGCAGCCTTTGCCTCACTCACATTCATACATCGTCTCATACATACTCTTCTATTATTCTGACTTTTAACATGGCCCGACTCAAGTATCTGATTCACTTGAGCGTGTTGTCATGTTTTCCTCGGGCGTCCCCGACTTCTTCTTCCATTCACATTTGCGCCATATATTCTTCTCACACTGTTCACTTCTTCACTCGCTCTACATGCCCAAACCATCTGAGGGTCCCTTTCTTAATCTTACTCACTATGCTTATATCAGCCTTAAATTCTTTGCGGATATCCACATTCTCACACATTCGCTCAGGGATCTCATTTCAACAGCATTCAGTTTACTTTCATCCTTCCTCTGCCAGTTCCATACCTCCTGCCATACATCAGGGTAGGTACCAGGACTCCATTGTGGACTGCTGGTTAATCGTAAAAGTTTCAAAGTATTCAATGACGTAGTATTATTGTACCTAAATTTATATTGTCGGTGTTTTGTGTGTTTATAAAGCTGTTATACAGAACTTATACATTGACTAAAAAGTAAGTAGGTACCTAAGGAACAAAAATATGGAATTATCTTGTCTCATTTTTTTATATTTCAAAACTTCATAATTGTTAAGTCTCTTCTTCCTAAGCTTCCTCGGTATAGTATAGGAATGTATAAATAGTAACGGCGTGATGCGATATTTTAATTCAATCATTTAATTTTCTTCAGAAAGAAAACAGTCTTCTTTGTTCCTACAAAATATTATTGTATTGATTTTCTGAAGCTGACAAAAGAAATCGACAGCAACTTGATGTAAAGGTGTCATCAGAAACCGGAACACAAATCATACGCGAAATCAAAGAGGCGATAGTTAATGTCTCGAACACATGAAAATGAACCCAATGAGTGAGATCTGATGATAATTAAGTCTTGAATGAAAGTTAATCATAATGGCTCCGAACAATTATGATTCTGGTACTCTCAATCATGTGTTTTCACTGCACAGAAATCCGATTTATGTTGTGGCGAAAGTGGTTTTTGGTTCATAAATATTTATAAATTCTGCTGAAAATGGTGAAATCACTAGAAAGCAATATTCAAAAGAAATTAATTGAACCGATAATCAACCTGCCAAAAATTATACAAATAATATTACAAGAATAGCTCAATAGAGTTTGGAGAAAAACTTTTGTTTAGTTGGACCTGCATAAGAGTGTGTATAGAAATGATAATATCTACGAATGTAAACTGCTGAATAGATCCGTTGTAACCTCTACCTATTTTTCATAAACGACACGCATAAAACATAGGTGTATATAATATATGTGATATTTATTTACACTCTTTCGAGTGAATAACACTAAACAACGCAATAAAACATAGGTGTAATTATTATAATACGATAATAATTATACCTATGTTTAAGTAATTTATAAATAATTTATAATTTATACAGTAATTTTTGAAACTACTATAAATAGCTTGAGCCCAAATACGAATATGCTGGTTGAAATCCTTTGTTAACAATTTACTTATCGAATACTCATACCTACTTGTGTTGTGCCTACTTATGTCTTTAATACACTGCTTATTATTTTATGTACTATAAACTTGTTATGATGCTACATACTTGTTATAATGCTTCTGTACAATTTACCATATATGTAAAAGCCATCAAGGCGTAAACAAATAAATAAATAATATTTACAACCTTTTCGAGTGCTATAACACTATTCAGAATCAAAACGTTTCTCGAAATAGCTTTAGATATTTTACGATACGACTTAGGAATTAATACACCTATCTTGGTAACTTTCTTCCTAGCTTTAGATATGTTTAGTGACCAGATCTGCGAAGCCAACACTCCCCAACTTTCCTCTTTCATCGCTCTTCACAAATAAGAATGATATAGTTTAAAAAAAATAAGAAATGGATACCTTAAGGATGCATCCTTTTACCAGTGTTATTTAAATATATGGTAAATAAATTATGCGTAAGGTTCTTGACGGTTGGAAAGGTGGAATAAACATTGATGGCCAAAAATCTGACATCTCAAATCTCTGAAATACAAATGATACTACCCTCGTCGCCTCTTCTAAAGAAGAAATGAATCACCTCCTTGACGAAAAGTTGACGAAAGTCGTACTCTAGGTATACTGACCGAGAAAGTCAATACAAAACTAATGGTGATCGACAGGGTAAACACCTTTGTAAAAGAGCAAATGCTCTCACAGGTTAACGACTGCATATACCGTCTCGTCTATAAGTAATGAAGGAGGCTGTGAAAGCGAAGTAAAAAGAAGTATTTGCATGACAAAAGACACCATGGGCAAAATCCAAGAAAATATAGAGTGACGGAGGCATAACGAAGACCACCAAGATGAGAACCGTCCAGGAGTCGATTTTCCTCATATCTCTATCAGTGTGAACAAGCCACTTAGAGCCAGCGAAATGAGGTGCTGGAGGAAACTGCTCAGGATTGCATGGACAGTCAGGCGCACTAATACACCCTTTCGGGAAGAGCTAGGCATCCACAATAGGCTCAACTGTCTGTCTACAACATATTTCAAGATAGGTCACATTACTCGCCAAACTGAGGACTGAAACCCGGAGAAACTCACGGTCACTGGCAAAATGGAAGGCAAGAGAAGCAGAGGAAGGTTACCAGTGAGCTGGAGTGACAAAGTTTCCCTGGCGTCTGGTATGTCGGTATCAATGGCTCTCAAAGGAAACCTTGAACACCGCATGGAAATTGGAGTGGGCTCACAATCCCCAGCAATGAGGAACCGACTCAAGAAGAATTTCCAACGGCTTCGGGCAGTTTGGATTCTTGTACGGTAATCACTTTTTTTTAAACTTTTCCCAACCTTCCTCTTTTTTCCTTCAGCCTCACAAAATTATGCTTCCACTGGCTTAGGAAGACTATTATGCGGTACCACATAAAAATATGGTTAAAACTAAAACTAATAATATATTTCTTAAATTACTGCCCAAATCTTGTGGGACAGATGTCGAATCCGAATACCAAGCAAAAGCAAGGTCATTAATATTGTCAGTGTCTATTTCCGAACACAATTTCGCGTCAAGCTCTGACGTAGAATGCAGAACGGAGGAGGCTGGGCGAAAGCGGAGATGAGAAATCCCCCCCCCCCCCTCCCCCCCCATGCATTCTTGTAGAAAAAACTTGAGGAAATGTACACGCGACAATGGAGACTAAATCTAGGGGGAAAACGGGTTCATTGAAATTCTCAGTTCATGACAGCATCCAGCGACGGGACTGAATACGAAACACACAAATCTAAATGCACGAAACTGAATAGCGAAACATCTAAAAAGATGCTTATTATAAAAGAGATATCCAATTAAAAAATAAGAATGGACAGACAAAATAAATTACATTGAGATGTCCCAGCTAAATTAATATATTTTATTAATGGTTACATAATTTGAGGATTTTTCGACAACCATGCCAGGCACCTGCCCGTGTTATGGTGGTACTAGAATAAAAACACATAATTTTTTTACAGACCACTTTTATTTTATTCACACTCTACCGGTTTCGAAAGAAAGCCTCCTTCGCCAGACAGACATATACACAATTTTTAGGTGTTTGAGTGGGAGGGGAGCAAAGGGGAAGGGGTAATTGCGGGATATCCGGGAAAAACATAGCGGTTTTTTTATATGAATACCGCACAAGAGTCCCAACTGCTCCCGTCTGAAGCCAGTGAGACTATGGCATCCCCAACTGGGGTATGTTGTGAGGCTGAAGGTAGTGGGGAGGGGAAGGAGATAGGGAAAAGGAAGGTGGGGAAGTACCTGGCTATTCATATCTGGTCACCAAACACGGCAGAAGCCATTTTAAGCTACGTTTCAATTTTTTGAAATGGTGGTCTTACACCAGGGCGATACTGAGAGTGTCTTCCACTTTGGAACGTGCCGCAAATATACTATATATTATTTTAAATTAATAAATTGTGAAATAACACAAATTAATCAAATAAAATTTATTTGCCACGCCGGAATTCGATCCCGCGACCTTCGGGTGTGCGAGTCAAGAGCCTTACCGCCGGACTACGCCGGCCGTCTACGTATTGGAAATATGTTTAGAACATGACTAAAAGATAAATTAATTTGGTTATTCAAAAATCCCTAAATAATAATTCTAATACTCCGAAACCGGTAGTGTGAGTAAAATAAAAGTGGTCTGTTACAAATTTATGTGTTTTTATTTTAAATAATAGCGAGCCACAAAGTTCATGCTTTTACAAATAAAAATAATAATACTTTAAGGTACCCCAACTTGAAAAGAGAAAAAGATTCAAGAAAATTTTTGGAAAAGATACCTATTTTGAAAGAGATATAAATTTCAAAATAAGAACGGACAAACAAATTTAATAACGAAGATGTTAAAGAGATGTCCCGTTGAAAATAATATTCGGTACCTGCTCGTTTAAAGATAAAAGGTTTCAAAGAAAATGTGCTCGAGGATTATAAAAATTGAAAAATAAGAAAAAATGTCTGGTGTGTTGTACATTGAAACAAGTTTTCCCTTACAAAGCGTTTGGTTATCAATTATTATTAATAATACGACCCGAAGGGACCACAGTTCTTATATTTGGCATTCTTCATCACGCCCCATGTAAACTTTGAGAACGTTCTCCCTTGAGGTGATTTTCTCACGAAAACGGGGCTATAGAAGTTATCCAATTATTATTATTATTATTAATATACGACTAATTTATTATACTGAAAACATTATCAAAAATATAATTAAAAATAACACGTGAAACCAGGTTATAACAAGTATGTTATAACGGGATCACGACTGTAACGAAAAAAACCCATATTAGAATTGAATTGCCTTACTTTATTTGTTATTACATTTATACCATATACATCAGTTAGTGCATTGCCGCTTGACCAAGTGTAGGCTGTAGCATTTCAGGTAATGATTATCATAACTTCTTCTTCTTCTTGTGCCTTGTCCGTTCAACGGACGTTGGCTATCATGTTGGCTATGCGGACTTTGTTTACTGCGGCCCGGAACAGCTCCACGGTAGACTGGCCAAACCACTGTCTCAGGTTTTTCAGCCATGAGGTTCTCCTTCTTCCAGGGCCCCGTCTTCCGGCAATCTTTCCCTGCATTATGAGATGCAGGATCTCATACTTCTCTGGATGTCTCATCACGTGTCCAAGATATTGAAGTTTTCGGATTTTTATGGTTTTAATTACTTCCTTTTCTTTATTCATCCGAACCATAACATCTTCATTTGTGACCCTGTCCATCCAGCTTATTTTAAGTATTGTTCTGTAGATCCACATCTCGAATGCCAAAGTCGCCTAATTAATTCTTCAGTAAGCGTCCATGCTTCCATTCCATAAAATAATATTGAAAATACGTAGCATCTGACCATTCGCATTCGTAATCCAAGGTTGAGATCATGACTGCAGAACATTTTTTTCATGCGGATAAAGGTTGCACGAGCTTGCTCAATGCGGCATTTGATTTCAACTGAAGGATCCCATCTATCATTTACATTGCAGCCCAAGTATACAATACTTTGTACCTTTTCCAGTTTTGTTCCAGCAATATAAAGATGTTCATCCAATGCGTTATTTTTGCTTATGAGCATGTATTTTGTTTTATTTATATTCAGTTCTAGCCCAGATCATAACTAATCACACCATAATGTACGAGTTGTAATGCATAAGGCGCCCAAGGCAAATCTTATAATATACTAGCTGAACCGGCCACGCGTTGCTGTGACTAATAAAACACAACGTCATCTACTGGATGGTTATCCAACCTTTATAACCACAGCAGTCTTTTATTTTATCGCGAATAGACAGACAGATGCCGCGGAGGACTTTATTTTATAATACGTAGAGATGGTGTGAAAGATTATAATAATGTGCATGAAATGCTTGGGGTAACTAACGTATTTAAGTTAATAAGGATTAATACTGTATCCGTCTAAATAACTTTTCAATTACCGCAATGAACGTGACCATTTTTTAGAAGATAGAATGGGTATAGTAAGCTATCCGTAAAAGATAGATATATGCCTTCGCGGACTTTTTGTAGATCTATAAAAGAGAAATATCCCACCATGCATTGTTTTGTTATATCCCAAAAGGATTAGGCAGCGTTTTCGATGAAAGCCACCAGGCGGCTTGACTTTTTCCGACACTTCTAATAATTATCGTTATGTTTCAACCAATTTACACAAATCCTTGACAAATTACCTACCTAAACCTTCCTCACGAAACACACTATCTATTGGTGAAAACCGCATGAAATTCGACTTTATCGCGAACAGACAGACAGACGACGCGGGGACTTTAATTTATAATATGAAGAGATGTAGAGATAAAACAAAGTCGGGTTAGTTACACCATTTATAACTCAAGAACGGCTGGACAAATTTTTATGATCGTTGATTTGTTGGATTTGTCTCCGCCCAGAGTAGCAGAATAGCTATTAAAACATCGGAAAAATTCACGAAAAAAAATATTGCGAAGAAAATTCTTTTCCTTTTTGTATGGAACGAATTATCCATCTTTAAAATTATTGTACGGCCACCAGGCGGAGTTATCGGCGAAGTAAGAGCTCCTTTATGCAAAAATCTGGACACGTTAAACCGGAGCTATCGGCGGCTGAACCACGTAGGAGAAAGACATCTACTGAACGCGGAAAACAAACAAACAAAAAAACCTCTTTCTCTGTGACTTCTGTTCTTCAAAAATATTATTTGTCTAAGCACCCTTTGCGGACATGAAATGTCTAATATCCGCAGTACGGCTGCAGGGCGGTCAGGCGGAACGACCGAAAGAAAGGACATCTACTGAATACATAGAACAAAAAAACCTTTCTCGACTTCTGTCCTGTGTTGTAAAAATATTATTTTTGTAAGCACCCCTTGTGGACATGAGACGTCTAGTATCCGGTATCCGCTGTACGGGTGTACGGTTGCAGGGCGGCCAGACGGAATGCCATCAACGCACAAAACGCTATTCATCGGGTAGAGTCGAGGACCTCTTCAGACAATAAAGGGAATTGCCAACGCGGGTAGACACCGCGCACAGCAAGCATATAATATAATATATAGCCGGCGTTACCTTCGTACATCCTACGTCTACATAAGGCAGCCAAGGGATTACAAGGGACCACTAGATCGACTAGATCAGAGGTGCCCAAACCAAATCATTAGAAGGGCCAAAAAATATATTACTAAGCTTAGGTGGGCCAGTCGGAAGGTGGGGGTAATTTGCTGTCCAAAAGTGTATTTATTATGAAACCGCGACCTACAACGCTAGAAGACATAAACTGACTATATGTATATGCGCCTATGTGTGCCCTTTGCACTCACCCACCACTTATTAAAATCAGGTCAGTTGCATTATTCCGCCTTCCGAGAAACATGCGGAAAAAAATATACTGGTTAGAATTGATTGCGAAAAAAATAAATTCCTAGTAAAGCCACGCGCCTGGCACTTTTTAACCAATAAATCAAAACCCCTATCGAGAGCCAGGGGTCTAGTAACAAGAAAATTTTGTAAAAAAATGTGCCAAAATATAATATAAATGTGACAAATTTACGAAAACAATATTTTCTCTTTTTTGTATGAATATTAAAATCCAAAAAATAGTGAGGTGAAATCTTCAATTGGGCCGCAAGTTGGGAATGTCTGGACTAGATACTAAAGCCCGTATAAATGTATGCTCTTGGAAAATGTAAAATTAGCTAAGAACGCAGATTCATAAAAAATGTGTTTTTATTCTTTTCCGTTGTCAGTAAGTAATTATAGTTAGAAAAAACGTAAGGTGATCCATTTTAAAAACTTTTTATGTTTGCATAAAAAAAAATTATATTTTATCACCTTCCAAAAACAGTTTTTATTTTTCGGATGCGTTCAAAAATATTTCATTTATTTGAATTTTATTGCCAAGCGGAAATATTTTGATTTTCCGACAAAATAGGCCTGAGGACTGGGGGAGGAAGAAATTTGCTTCATAGTATAGTCATAGCTTCAACACAGAGTAAGGTATTCATATTTCAATGGCACCCTTTGTCTTCTTCAGTCTAATTTTCTTTGTGTTATTTCTTATAATTTATAACTACACCAGGCAACACATTAATCATATCAAATATTAAGGCCGTTCCTACTTGAATTTAAAATTATTTCATAATAATGAATTTATTATAAACTAATGTATATACCTATATAAATCGTTTTAATATTATTAGATAAATATTCAGCGATTACGCCTAATCAAGCAATGCCGAAACTAAACACGATTGTTCGCGCAAATGTAGTCATTACTATTGGTTTAGAATTACAAAGAGTAATAAATTCAAAACAATACGTTATCACTTATCACTGTGGAATGTTCCCAAGCTTCTGTGTCAGATAAAGCGATACCTACACGCTGCACGCATTGTTATTGTTTTATACTTTTACTCTTTACGTTCAAGTCTCGTTCTGAAAACGTATGTGGGACGATGTGACACTTCTTATAAACATGAGAAAAAATGCGCGAGCCGAAGCACGAATCATAGGAAAGGCTCGCGCATTTTTTCTTCTACTTATACGCAGCCTTAAAAACTTCACATTCAGTATTGAATGCCTAGAAAAAGTCAAAGGTGAAAGACACTTATGCTATCATAACAGAATACACCACCTTTGAACATAAAATCCTTAGAAGGGTGATCTACATAGGCCACTTGCATGGATTTCATAACGACTTTGAAAAAATCGTGTGGATAGATCTTTTTACTAAGATTACGAAAATGTTAGAATTTTTGTTTTAGAAATGTTCATTTTTTTTTATTTTCAAATAAATAAATCCATTATTTGGGCTCGTGACGTCACTACATGAAAATGTCCCGTCTCCGAAAATGTTCCTATTAATTTTGTAAAATTCCACAGTGATTTTTTTTTATGGCATCACTTTGATTTCAGGCGAATTTTTAAATTTGACATTTATTTATTAGATTTATTGTTTGCTCTCTGCGAACTTATCATTTGGTTTAACTTTTTGGCAGAGGTTATGAAGAGAACCCCGCACATTTTAGATGTCGGTACGTGTTTTAGAGGTATAATGGTTATGGTGCTGATTTTAACAAAGACAATTTTTATAATATTCTTACTATTATTATAATTAACAAGTACAAGTATATTACATTGGATTTAGTAATTATAGACGTTGTACATTATAATGATTTATGATCAATAAGATGGATCAAGGAAAAAAATATTTATGAGATGTAATATTTTTGGTATGCCTCGTTATTCTCCTGTGCCATTCGTGTGGAAAACGTTCTTTTTTTTTTAAATGATACATCGTTTTTTCGCACCTATAAAATGATGTCCCGTCTTTCCGGTTTATGAAAAATTGTCTGATTTTTCGGATTGAAATTTTCAAAAAATCCCCAGGGTCTCAAAAATACGATTAAAAAAAAAATACAGATTTTTTTTTTAAATGTGATGCAAGTGGCCTATTATATGTATATATGCCGATTTGAAAACCTCTCGACACCTTGGCTCCAGATAGGCCAATTAATTCTGTGTATTTGGTTAAGAAAAAATGCCAATTTTAATGAAAGTATCGAAAATTTCAGTAAAGTTTTTCTAACTAATAGTTTAAAACTTAATTTTAACGCAGACTGTAAACCCACTTCTATGTCATGTCATTTCATAAGAATTATGATTAACTTGGGAATTATCAGGAAGGTTGGGACATATTCAAAAGTATACCCACACCTCAAGATTCGTAGAAAATGCGTTTAACAAAGTTAGCTAATCGAGGGAGTAGAACGGCGATTGGCTAAAAATTCGTGACGTAGTTTGAAGTCCATGTTACACTAGGAGATTTGAATTAACTGCAATACAAGTGGAAGTATTTTACTTCAAGCTACGTTACGCGTTCGAAATTTCGAAAGCGGCCCGTCGAGTTTATTTTCGAAAAAGGCCCGTATGAGCTAACCTTATTAAACGCATTTTCTATAAACCTTGCCCACACATTATTTCAATATACTTCTCCGGTTATAATTTATTTATTTATTTATTTATTACACGCCCTGGTGGGCTTTTACATTATAATTTATAAATTGAGTAACAAGCAATGAATACAATGAGAAAAGAAAATACACAAAACAGTGTAACAACAAAACAAATAATAGAATAAAAATACATATTATGTAAAAATGATAAGAAGTCTCATATTCAATATAAACAAAAATTGAAGAAATTATGTAAATCTATTTGTGCCTAGAAGAATAAAAGTGATAGAATATACAACGTTTAAACTGATTAGTTTTAAGATGAAATATATCACCTAGATTAGAATATTTATTTCCGAGACTGTGAAGTCTCGGAAACGGAGAATTTTGATAAGCTAGTGTCCTGGTGTTATTGAAGTAGAAGGGTAATAAATGTCGACACGATTTTTGGGGAACATGGATATTGATAAATTGAAGTAATTCAGAACAGTCAATTTTGTAATGCAGTATTTTATGTAATAATATTAAATCTGTGCTTATTCTTCTTTCTGAAAGTTTCAATAGAGACGTTTTATCCAGGAGATAATTGTAATCAATGTTTAGTATAGGAATATGCAATTTATAGTTTATAAACCTTAGAAACTTCCGTTGAATCTTTTCAATGTTGTCTGAATGAATGTTGTAAAAGGGAGACCATAACGTAGAGTTATATTCAAGTTGGCATCTGACAAGGGTTTTATATAACATAATGAATGTGTCTAAATCATTGAAATCTTTTGCAGCTCTCAAAACAAAACCAAGAGTCTTTAGGGCTTTGTTGATAATATTATTAATATGACATACAAAGGTGAGTTTACTGTCGAACATAATGCCTAGATCCATAATTTCACTAACACAATTTAAATTTTCACCATTTAAAGAATACTGAAAAATAATAGGATTATTTATTTTGGAAAAATGAATGAACTGACATTTATTTATATTTAATGCTAGTTTGTTGATAGAGCACCATTCAAAAAGATATATCAAGTTAGTTTGAAGTATAATACAATCATTAATGTGGTTAATCTCTTTATACAGTTTCATGTCATCGGCAAACAGTAGCACATTTATTTAATAATACAGAAGGAAGAATTTTGATAACTTCATCAGGACTTTAACATTTATATATTTTTTATTTTTTTTTACATTAACTCCACACAGGAAGCCCTGAGGAAAATAATTTCCCTCAGGGCCTATGTCATCTGGGATGCTGTGTGGAGGGTCTTTTTGAGGAGAGGAAGGAATGAACATTGGTCTTGAAGAGACCCATGTTGTAGGAAGGAGGAAACACAGAGGCCGGCAAATCATTCCACAGCCGAGCTGTTGAACACAAGAACGAGTCGAAGAAACGACCCGTTCTCATGTGACAAATGTCAACTGTGGACAAATGTTGGGCACGCGTTTGGCGTGTTTCCCGACTATGCACCGGTGCCGAAGGGATCAATGATGCTAGTTCCTCGGAGCATCTTCCATTGTAATACCGGTAGAACAAGGATAGCATTCCCACCCGACGCCTGTGCTCTAAAGATTGCAATCCGTCTGTTAAGATGGGAGAATCTATCAAATGGACCGCCCGTTTCTGCACAGAGTCGAGGGTATTTTTCAGGTATTTTGGAGCTCCAGACCAGAGGTGGCTGCCAAATTCAACCGTGGGGCGCACTTGCGATTTGTACAGGGTTAGCAGTTGTGTACTATTAAAGTATCTGCGGGCCCTGTACAGTACGCCCAGTTTTTGGGAGGCTAACTTTACTCTGGCTTCGATGGAGCCCCCATACCTGAGCTGGTCACTTAGGGTTACACCGAGCATATCAATGGAGGGCCTGTTCGGAAGATTGCTTCCGTTGAAAGAGACTAGATTTTCATTTCGATCCCTTTTAGACGTAATCAGACAAGATTAGGTCTTTGAAACATTAAATTCAACAAAATATTGTTTTATAGTTAAAAAAAATCGACAAAATATTTGTGTACGTTGTGAGCGAGGTTAATATGAACCGTCCTATATGCCAGGATCTTGGCGTAAAGCTTGAAGGTGCACATTTTAAGGTAATTATTTAATAATCATATCAGATCAAAATAGAGGGTGCCAAAAAATTTACATAATGGCTGTTGGCTCGTGTAGGTGAAAATGAATACTCAATTTTATCTTGTTTGCTACGAACAGTATAAAAATGTGTACGACTTCGCTGTGGTATCCAAAGATTGTATTTACAGTAAAGAAAAACCACAAAATATCTCGTGAAATTCACCCGGCGGAAACGGGAGATGGCCTCCCAGAGAGCCCTCCGCAATAAACGCTTTCTGGGCCAACAAATAAAAGCACTTATAACTTTTTAACAAGCTGACGAACTAAATTGGCGTTAAATCTGTACTCTACGCTTCACGAGAGAGAAAAGCGCCCCCGCACCCTGGTACAACTTGTCCTTGGCCTATATATAGGTACAAGCCATCTTCCCCTCGGTGTTATTCGTCCCTGGTCCATTTTAGCCATTCTTCCCGCACCTCGTTCATGGTGCCCCTGGTTCATATTACCCATATTGGCCGCACGCTGTCCATATTGCCACTGCCGGCTGGTGGACCACATTCCCCGATCAGTGATTTATAAAAGCTCCGCGCCGGATAAAGGAGGGTGCTCGCATCGTGAACACTCAAGTGTCCAGCAAAAGGGGTGAATTATCTTGTCGGACGCAAAGGAATCTCAACAATCTTCTCTCAAAGGTCGCAAAACTGTGCAAACACCCCTCAAAGCACCGATTCAGAGTCGAAAGATATTAAAAAAGCTTGATTTATGGGGTGATTTTGGACTGAGTGAATTTTTACAGCTTACTCAAGACCTTTCGTAGAGAAGGTGCTGTCATTCTCGGTTCGGAAACTACGAATACATACAATGAGTGAACGTGAATGAGTAGATACATACAAGAATGTTGCAAGAAGACTTTACACATTTTTGATAGTGCCCGTGACATAAAATTCTATCACGCTTTAATGTTCGTAAAATGAGAGGGATCTAAAAGGAAAATCTGTTCATATTTTCATTTTATAGCGAGAGTAGCACCAAAACTTTATTACTTTTTCGGCTACCAAACTTTTGATGTTCTGTAGGTGCAAATTTAAGATATTGTCGTGCTCTTTTAGCGTCAAATTGTCTCAATTTCAACATGAAATTTTTAAAAAACCTATAAAAACTTGCCATCGACTCGTTTTTTTATTGTACGCACTTTTGAGAGCGGTCGTTTTAACTTTCGGCCCTAAAAGACTTTTGTAAGTTCGGTCAAATAATAATTGGGGTCCTTTCGATGAATTTAAAACTTTTTAGCTGAAAAACTAAAAGACACCCGGTTGCCAAAACTTGAAGAAAAGAGGTGTAAAAAAAATCGTGAATTCATTCCTGAGCCTTAAGTTTATCTGTTCAATTTAGAAGTCGTAGGGAAAACTATAAAAATATACGCGTGTCTCGGAAGCATGTGTCGACGGAATTGAATTCAAGCTAAAATAAATTTAAATGTGTCCTTTTCCACACGATGGCTCAATTTTACACGTGACTCGAAAGCGGGCGTTTATTCCCGAGCAGGAATAAAGGGATGAAAGTGTCTGGCGGGGAGGGAGGTTGCGAAAATCAATAGCACCCCCATCGCCCACCACCCCCTCCCAGCGGGTCCTCTCACGTGCCCGTTGCTAAGAGAAATAAGATACTGCTCGCTTTTCTCTCAGTGCCGCGACCTGTCACTTTGGTTCTTGTATTTTACTTCATAAATCCCAATTATTTTACTGAAAATGTTATTTTATACCTACACAAATGATTTAATAAAAGTGCAGAAAATTATAAATTCGAAGCTAGTGTCTGGCTGTCGTGCTGCAAAATCCCACGAAAAACATTATTGCAGTGTGCAGACCGTCATATTACGAAATAAATAATAGCTTTCTCGCAAGAGCAAGAGAAAAAAACCACTACATTTTTATTATCATTTTATACACTACGTTTTAACAATATACATTATAATGTATAATTATTATGAAAGGACTTAGTGCACACCACTTCATTATATAAAAAAAAACAAGTCAAACGGTTTCGGCACGGCTATATCATCATCAGGGCAGATTTGGATTTGGACCATTTAAAAAGATACCAATATCAAAAATAATCCAAAAGATGGTAAGTACATAAGTACCTAAAAGAGATCGTAAAAGCCCTCGTATCTTCAGATCTTAAATGAAAGTAACTAAAGACAAGATAATAGCAAATAACTAAAGTATGTAGTGTATATATAATTATAAATCTCTGTTGTTAAAGTACCTACTGGATATATGTATTTTGTTTTCTGTTATTAACTTTTGTACTCATCCAACTTTTAAACTGTACTTTTACTGTACTTATGATGTACTTTTTGTTTTTGTAATTATAAATCTTAATTTTTTGTTCAATAAAGATATATTATTATTATTATTATTATGTATTGATTATATCCATGTAGTTTCAGCTTTTTTCAATAAATGTCGACAAGTTAGTTAATAAGAAGTTCTGCTATATCCCAACAGATGGCAGCTGAGTTAGTTATCCGAAGAGTACCGTCTATCGCCGTTCGTGACTTAGGTACGAACGGTATGATGGCCGAAGGCTCCAGTGAGATTAGGCGGGCTTCCTCAGTCAGCTCGCCGGAGCAACAGAACTACTTACAGTCTAGCCTAGTAAGGACGTCTGTCCAGTTTAATATCTTTACTACGTATGAAATGAAGTCGCTCACGCTGTATGTGCGCTTAGATCTTTTAAGCTACGCAACGGATTTTCACGCGGTTTTCACCAATAGATAGAGTGATTAATGAGGAAGATTTTTAGGTATACATATAATTTGTCAAGGTTTTGTGTAAATTGGTTGAAATACATAATATATCTGGCCAAGCGGCAGCGAGCAGCGGGGTGTAGATTTAATTTAACAAATGGCGTTGGTTATAAAGGTTTCGTTAGCCACAGCAACGTATGTCCGGGTCTGCTAGTTGTAAATATTCTCTTGTCCGCTGAACGTTTCGAATCTGAACGAACAAATCAACAACGAACTTAATAAGCAATACATTTTTTCCGCGTACAACTATAACGACATAAAAACTAAATCTGTAATGTTTTTAAAAAAATGTACAAATTGAAACAAATAAATAAATAGGTAAATTTCTTCGGAAATGATCCTGATGCAAATATATATTTTTACATAATATATGATAAAAACCAATATATGATTTTTCACGGGTCTGCACGGATCTGCTGGTAGTGATAGTATGTGGTATCGACTGAGCTTAGTGTAACAAGAAATCACGCGAACTCACCAAGGGTACCTGGTTGTGTTGTACACATCGCACAATAAGTGTACCGCAGTAAGCTTTGCATATAAAGGTTTTAAGGCCGCATAAACAAAGCAAGGCTTTGTGATGTTTATCAATAGAAGCGAGAAGCTTATAATACCGGTGGATTTAATAAATTGTGCGCCGTATTCCAATATATATGCGTCCCAAACTCATCATTTTATGAGTTCAAAGGTAAATTAGGTATTGAAATGCTCGTACCACCGTAGACATTATAGACACTTTATAGAAGAATGGTATAAAACGTATTATGCTAAGGTTATATAATATTGTTGACAGAATTTCTTAAGAGCGTTTAACCAGCCAGCGGCCGAAAATCCACATTTCGTCGAAAGTTGTTCTTATGATCGTGCAGGGCGGTTACAATGAGAAAGATTAATTATTCTCCGTACCACCTTTTTATAATTATAACTCTATATCGATTTTATTTCATTCCAAATTTGCTTTAATTTATATCTACATCCAAAAATGCTGAAAGGCTTGATAAAGCTATTAAAATAATGTACTTTTTGTAATTATTTTATGATCATAAGTATTTATCATTTTTCAATAACGTCTAAGTTAAATAAGAATGTTAAAAATATCTGAAATATATTAGTTTGTAAGTGCGCAAATAAATACCCAAAAGGACCATTTCGTCGAGAAACACATGTATTTATATATTTTTTAATGATTTTATTTAAACTAAAATTAAAATTCTAAAACATGCGATACCTAGATAATGCATTGATTTATTTTATTGCATGATTATATGATTTGAAATGGGTGTGGTATAATACAAAATCTTTTTTGAAAATTTAACAAATCTGCCAAGGACCTATGGTATAACTTTATTATACTAAAAATAAACATTTTTTCTCAAAATTTAAAAAAACATGCGAATGCTAGATAAAAGAACAATCTTTCGAAATACATTTATAATTTTTTGTGGAAAATAGTCAATACTTCTAAAATCTGATTTAAAAATGACATATTTCTGGTTTTCTCTGGTAATACCCTCTTAATGGCTAAGTGCAAAATTCATCGCTAAAAATTATAAGAATCAAGCAACACCCAAATCTCTTCTATTCCTTTGATAATTTCCTTGCCTCTTGAGCTCCTTAATATACCCCCACACTGCTGAATGCAATAGGCGGGCGGCAAGGGCGGATGGTCGCACGGTGTTTTGGTAAATTATACCTAAAGCTTAAAATTACTCTATAGTATCTTAGTGAAGACTATAAAATCTATAAAACTCATTAAAAATACAGCTTACCAAGTATATATTAATCATATCAATGCCATTTGAATATTATCAGAGGGAGCGTTTTCTCAACAACGTAGTGCAGACCAAAGCAAGCGGATTAAATTATGTTTTTTAAAGTATTTATATGTTTTTTTAAAGTTTATGTTCTCAAAAATTGAAAACGCGTTGAGCCGGCCATATGAATGAAATATTAGCCTATTCCCGTGTGTCTAACGGATTCGACATTATCCGATTACTACATTCCTACTGAAGCATCATGCAATACAAATTCGTAGTGTCCGACCGAAACAGAACTTTCTACCGAAACCCAATCTTCGTTATCTGTCTCAGTTTCGGCCGAAACCGAAACTTTTTTATACATGCTAAAAATCTGTTGTTTATTATAATTCAGCTTCTTTTTTAGACTTATACAGACAGTTAACACTTGTTAAATGAAATAAAAACCAATAATAGAAGTATGTGAAAAAATTATAATATTTCTTTTTATATTACTGCTATAAAATAAACAAAAATTATAAAGACTAACAAAACATGTTAACTACTTCTTGGAACAAAAAAAATGTCAATAAATCAACACTTAGATACATTGTAAAGCAAGGACCTCATTAATTGAGAATTTTAATTGCATATACAATCACAATATTCTTAAGACTAAATTTAACATTCATTGAGATCGTAATTAAAAAGTCTAATATTATAACTCGGCTGATGACGGTGGGAGACACACTAGCTACGAACTTACCCGGAGTAAGCCGAACGACATGCGCGATAATTCACGAACGCAGAGTTTCGGTGCGGCCGAAGGTACGGCAGATTTTCTGCCGAAACTGATGCCGAAACTAGTTTTTTTTCACGGAAACTTGCCGAAACCGAACCTTCGGTCGGGCACTACAAATTTGATAAAATGATTGTATGTAGATATTTTTTGAAACGGAAACGCGTCACCAAAATTTATTATATGACGGGTACTCGGTTCTAATATAATGCGGTAAATTCACAACTCCGCACGAGCGTCCGGTGGCGCAGCGGCATATAGATCCAGCGAACTGGGGTTCGAATCCCATGAAATCCAAAAAAAAAACATTTTTATTTTTGTAAATCGATATCCAATCTTCAAACCACTTTAAAATAAACAGGCAAAAGAAAAGAATGCGACATCTAGCGTTCTTTCTAGTTCACTTCTTCTGCGTGTGAATTACACACTCTGATTTTTTTTAAATCTTTCGTTCTTTTTTGATGATTTGAGTCTTAAGATATAAGATATTATTTATGTTTTTGTTGTAAAAAGGTTTTACCTACCCATAAACATTATGTTTACATAGTAGGCGTATATAATACTACTACACTTACGTATTCTACTATACTTATACTGAAAGCTTTCCCTCGTTTATAGAAGAGGGCTGAACTTAGCTACAGTAAATAATACGTACCTACAATAGAAAAAAGCTTTTTAGTAAAAAACTATATTTTATGGAGAATAAATTTCACATGTATTCATTTTAACTTATGAAAAATACAAAAAAAATAATATTGCAGGTGAAGAAAAGAGAACAAAAAAATAAGTAGAATAAGTACCTACCTACTAATTAGTGAGTGGGTTATCATACAATCAAACGGTTTACACATATTTATTACTTGTTTTGATTTTCTGTATATGCAAACGTGGACCAAAAGATATTTAACTTAAGGCGATCAACTAGTTCATTACTGTGCCGTGGACAGTAGTCCTTCGGTGGACGCCATAGGGGTCACTTTGAATAACCGAATTCGTCGACTAGCGGCCGTATTGTAAAATATCAACGCGAAAATGCATATTTTATTTTATTTTGGGAAGATTGGGTGTAAATATCAATTTTTTTTGCGATTATTATAAAATAAACTGAATTTGCCACATTACACGATAAAACCATATCCGAAAAGGGGTTTAAAAATAGGAGAGTTTGGACTTGAAACAGTGTTTTTTAGACCTTATAGTTTATTTTTTTATAGGCTTATTAAAAAACTTATAAAAAAATGACCGATATTTTTAAGGGCCAAGGTATGTTCTACACGCAGTATTTAATTGAAGCATCTACAATACTTCTAAGCGATCAAATTTTCAAAACAAAAACATATGATTTTGCATTATTTACTATGACTTCATCTTAAATATTGTATTATTAGGTAATGAACAATTTTTTCTTTTACACTTGTCATTTTTAATATTTTCTTCACGCAATAACAAATCATAAATATATTATGGCTATGTTAGTAAAAATGAATAATCTTGTCATTGTAATAAATTAAAAAAAAGACTTATATATCTTTTTGTGCTTTTCATTTCCGGCATCGCTATAAAGCGTTTTCGCTGAATTTGCATAGAAAAAAATGTGACGAAGATGTATTGTGTAGGATGGCGTTTTTCCCTTTATTTCCAGTGACGCCGGGCGATGGTATATTTTATCATACACATTGAGAGCGAATTTTCAGGGAAATGGCGTCGAAGGTTATTTTAACCCAAAGCACGTGGGGATTTTATATACATTTTTAAATATCCACAAAAAATCATATATATATTAATAATTATCGACCGATTAACAGCTGGGTGGACAATTACGACTGGTTCCCAGTTCCCTTATTTCACCTGCTAGCTAAATCCTCCATTATTGCACAAGCATCATCTTCTGCTTATAATGATGGTAGTAGGTAAGGAGTGTTTAAAATATTGCACGTTATTACACTTTTTTGTAAATCTTTAATATAGTTACTACAGTAATATTACTTCATCAACAATTTGGAAGTAAATAATTCAAAGCTCCATAGCTCAAGATAGGAATGACTTTGCGATATGTATATTACATACGCATTAATGAGCATCATTGACATAAACATTCTCTGATAATATATGTAGTAGTAATGGTCGTATTTTATAATAGTTTTTATAAGAAAAAAAAACATTTCGTTCTAGTAAACCTAATAATTATTAAATGTAATTATAGAGGCTAATTAAAAGACATCCTTGTATAAAATAAATATTTAAAAATATATATAAATCTATATAAATATAAAATGAATCGCCGAAATGTATGTATGCGCATAACTTCCGAACGACTGCACCAAATTGGATAATTCTTTTTTTTGTGTGTTCGTTATTGTCAGGACAAGGTTTGTGTAAAACTTCTGGTGAGCTCTGGCATTATGAAGTTTGCAATAGGTTGCACGCGAGCTGTTTTAAAACTGAATGTACTGGGAGTGAATGTACGGAATGCGGGAGGGGGGAGTGAACTCGGGTAAGGGGTTCGGAGGACCAGGGAGGGGAACGTGGAGGTGGGAGGGAAACTCGGGAGGGGGGTTTGCGGAGTGGGGAGAAGGAAGGTGGAGGAGGTGGAGTGGAAACGCGAGAGGGGAAGGGGATGCGGGAGAATGGGAAAGGACACGCAGGAAGAAACAATTTATTTATTAAATGGCATAGCAACGCATGCCGGGTACCACACCAGCTAGTCATAAATATAACTTGTAAAATAACTGAAGCAAACGTGTTAATAATAATTTTTGGAGCATACTTTGCGATTTTTTTCTATCGAGGGAATTTTATATAATTTGCGTTTCGGCGCGAGCAAAGTCTAGATATTATCTTCAAGAATAACATATATATTTTTAAGGGCTTTAAAACTTACCGTGTTTAAGGGAAATATGTAATAAATCGGTACAGAATTATTAACTAGTAAAACTCTGTGAACAGTAACTAGACCTTGAATCCAAAAAAGTATGTATCTAATTTTCGCTTTTAATAAATCAAAACCAACAGATCTGTAAGTAGGTACTCGTACTTAAATAAATACCTACTTAAGGGCCCGCAACTCGGATTTGTACCGATTTATTACATATTTCCCTTAAACACGGTAAGTTTCAAAGCCCTTAAAAAATATATGTTATTCTTGAAGATAATATCTAGACTTTGCCCGCGCCGAAACGCAAATTATATAAAATTCCCTCGATAGAAAAAAAATCGCAAAGTATGCTCCAAAAATTATTATTAACACGTTTGTTTCAGTTATTTTACAAGTTATATTTATGACTAGCTGGTGGTACCCGGCATGCGTTGCTATGCCATTTAATAAAGAAATTGTTTTTTCCTGCGTGTCCTTTCCCATTCTCCCGCATCCCCTTCCCCTCTCGCGTTCCCACTCCACCTCCTCCACCTTCCTTCTCCCCACTCCACTCCCGCAAACCCCCCTCCCGAGTTTCCCTCCCACCTCCAGGTTCCCCTCCCTGGTCCTCCGAACCCCTTACCCGAGTTCACTCCCCCCTCCCGCATTCCGTACATTCACTCCCGGTACATTCAGTTTTAAAACAGCTCGCGTGCAACCTATTGCAAACTTCATAATGCCAGAGCTCACCAGAAGTTTTACACAAACCTTGTCCTGACAATAACGAACACGATACGATACGATATGATTGTACCACCCCAGCCAGGAGTACTCCTGTCCCGGTGAGACCGGTACACCAGGGGGCACTGATTTGTTAGGACTAGGAACACGTGCTCTGAGGATGGGAAGGAGGTTGGAGTTCAATCGACCGGTATACATGGCAACCTAATAAGCCAATATTGGAATTTAGGCTGGGCAGGAATAAAGGAATGGATTGAGCATTACGATATTTTTTTAAAATCCTTTCTTTATGGGTTCTTTCTTCTTGCCTATTCACGGCTCTTCTTGGATCTTCTTGTCTATTTCTCGCTTATCTTGAATCTTCTCGTTTCTTCTTGACTCTTCTTGTCTCTTATTGATCGCAATTATTGTCCCTTCTTGTCTCTTCTTGGATCTTCTTGTGTCTTCCGGCTCTTCTTGGCTCTCCTTGCCCCCTCGTGGCTTTTCTTGTCTCTGCTCTTTGCTTCTTCTTGTCCCTTCTGTGATTTTTCTGTCTCTCCTTGGCCCTTTCTACTTCTTCTAGTCTCTTCTTGCCTCTTCTTGATTCTTCTTATCTCTTCTTTGCCCTCCTTGGATCTTCTTTCTATTTCTCGTCTCTTAATGTCTCTTCTTGGCTCTTCATGTTTCTTCAGATCTTCTCGTCTCTTCTCTGCTTTTCTCATCTCTTCTTGCCCCTTCTTGGATCTTCTTATCTCTTCACGGCTATTCTTGTCTCTTCATAGCGTTTCTTGTCTCTTCTTTTCTTTTCTTGGATCCTCGTGCCTCTTCTTGCATCTTCTTACATCTTCTTGCCTTTTCTTGCATCTTTTAACTTCTCGCCCCTCCTTGGCTCGTTTTGTCTCTTCTTGAGTCTTCCAACTGCTTACTAACCCTCCTTGTTTATTCTTGTTTTATCGTCTCTTCTTGACTCTTACTTCTTCTTGGATCTTCACGTCCCTTCTTGGCTGGGCTTCTATCTTCTTGCCTCTTCGTGAATCTTCTCGTCTCTTCTTGAATCTTTTTGTCTCTTCTCAACTTTTCTTGGCTCTTCTTGCTTCTTCTCGTTTCTTATTGACTCTTCTTGGCTCTTCTTGTCTCTTCTTGGATCTTCTGGGACCTTATCGTATCTTCCTTCTGGGATCTCGTAGTCTCTGCTTTCATCTTCTTGCTTTTTTATTTTTATTATTATTTTTTTTTTATTATTTTTCTGGCTTTATCTTGCATCCTCATTTTCTTTCTTGCTTCTCTTGATTTTCTTGGCTCTCCTAGTCTCTGCTGACATTTCCTTGCTTCATCTCGACTTTTTTTCTTATCGTGGCCTTTCTCGCTTCTTCTTGCATCTTACAGATTTTTCTTAGTTCTTCATACTTTCCCTTGCCTATTCGTGGCTCGTTCGCCTCTTCTTGGTTTTTCCTGTCTCTACTTATTTCTTCTAGCCTCTTCTTTCTTTCTTGGATATTCGAATCAGATCCTCAAATAGGTTTTGAAAAGACAGAATTGCTTGAATTGACAAGCTCTCGGGTTGCACTTAATGCTGTAAGTCGGGATCTATTTCAGTGCAAGAACAATATCTAAATAAAATAAAATAAAAACCTAAGAATGAAAATAAAAAAATAAATAACTTGTCTGTTAATTCCGTGTACAATACAAGTGACACCCTCCGAAATGTGATGACAAAAGACCCACTTGAAATTATCAAAATAATCTCTGCAGGAATAAGAGACCTCACACGGGGACGAAACGCGTCAACAAGTTTTTGATGAACATAAACAATTTAAATAAATATTTTAAAATCAGGCTGACTGGAAAAAAACAACAATTAAGAAAAAAAATTCAAGAACGACTCTCTAAGTGGTTTGTTTATGTTGGTATCCGAGTTCAATACTCTGAAATATTATGTTATATAAACAATCTACGCCATCAACTAATATTTATAAACAAAAGTAAGGTGGATCTTATCTTTCAGTATTGATGTCAGGCCTTTGTGTCAAATCCTTTGTGTTCACTTGAATTCACTTGCAAACTTTGTCATTTTTACCACTGTTGCAACTATGCAAAACCAAATTTCGTAATCAAATTATGAAGCTATAACTAAACCACGTATTTTGACACATTTTCAAAGAGATTGCACCGAAGGGTTCCGTGATATAAAAATAATACACAAAAAAAAGAATTATCCAATTTCGTGCAGTCGTTCGGAAGTTATGCGCATACATACATTTCGGCGATTCATTTTTATTTATATAGATAGATAGATAGAAAACAGATAGATAGATAGATTCACAGTGTTTCTTTAAATGCTGGTTAAGATAATGCCCACGAGATTTTTGCTTTATTTTAAACGAGTCGTGTTTTATTCAACATTTTTGCAATTTTCGCATCGATTTTGTCGCTGTAAATGTTAGCGCTCTCCTCTAACATTCGTAATTTCGTATCTCTCCATCTTCTTCTTTTCGGACCCGGTTGCAGAGCTTTAATTATAAATGACAAATATTTTACATAACATTTTTTTTACATAACTTTTATCCAAAGAAATAATGTCACCATCTCTACGACAATTCTATTTCAAACTTTTTTCAGGCCGGTAGGGACCATAATATTGATTATTCCGATTTGACAGCTTGATAACGATTACGCGAACTCCGGCTGGATAAAAAGGTAGTATCCAACAAGGCCACCATCTTGAACCGGAACCGGAACGCGAAAAAACAAATTTACAGGCAGATAAAATATCAAATGTCGAATTAAAACAGGACTTCGATACGCTCAGTCAGTAGTAGTTAATAACCAATTTAGTCCAAGGTAAGCCCTTTATTCTTAAATAAAATACAATTTATCGTAAGTAGTCTAAAAGAGGTACAAAGAAAATAATATAATAATGGTCCCATTGGCTGAGTATATTATCAGTAACATTTTTATATCATTGTATGTGTTTTGTCAAGCGTTTCACAGTAAAAGGCTCAAAATATAAGGGATCAATCCATACTAGCGTTTCCCAGCAGGGGAACTAGAAATCCGCAGGTACCCTATCTGAGAAGGATGCAGCTTGACGATGAGAGAATTTAGGGACCAAATCAAGTGCTAATGCCAATGCTCTAATATTAATGTTAGGCAAAATAACAGAAATTTCCAAATATCTATTCCATTCTAAGGCTTTTCAAGTTTATATGGTTAGGCAATACGCAACGCAGTGTACGATCTCACTCCTTCATTCAGGCCTTATTTTTATGCAGATGAAACGGAAATGACGATTAGTGCACCTGCGATGCGTCAACTGCGCTCATCGGCCGCTGTGGTAATGATGTCACTTTTAAAGGCTCCTATTGGTTGGGATATGAAACGGAAATTACGCGAGGTCTGCGCTCATTGGTCGTTTTCATTACGACCTCACTTTTCAAGTATTTGTTGAGATTGTTTTGGTAAAGTTTCGCTTCTACCGCATGTAAACTGCACTCGATTTTTTTTAATTTAATTTAAAAGGCATCTATGTATTTGCATTCGGGGTAGAAAACAAAATTTGAATAAGTTTTTTCCATCGCCCCCAATGCAAAAAGTTGTCTTTTACAGTATTAAGGAGAATTTAAAGGTATTTCGAAAGTTTACCTTTATTATTGTGACAGCAGTTTCACACTGTGGTTAAACCACTTTGAGACCACTTATTTATGTGATTCTATTTACTCCCGCTCAAATTTAAGCAACTTTCAAAAATGCCTAAAATTATTTATTACCTTTTCGTTATCTGTTTTTGGGGTGTTATGTCGGATGTCCTGATGATGGACACTGCAACGCTGTCCAAAACGTTGGCTAAAGAAGGAGGTAGTGCAACACGGCATAACACCTCAAAAACCAATAAAGAAATACTTTTGGCCGTGAAAATCTAAAAACGTATCTAATTTATTACCAATTTACTGAGCAAAAAAATTGCGACAATAGATTCTGTGTTTTGTGGAATACTTTGAAATCTGTTTTCTCCACATTAAATGTTAATGTTTTCTTAATTGCTTATTAATGACGTGACTGCTATTGACTTCTTAGTATCATTTTTACCTACAAGCTATAGCTATAGGTAAAAATGATAGCCAACTTTATATATTGAACAATTTTCACTGAGCTTTACTAAACCTGGACAAATGATATAAAGTATTAAAAAAAATAACAAAACGTAAAAAAATGATAAACTTCTTCTTCTTCATCTTTGTGATATATAATTTTACGCGCGTATAACACATCTTCGGTAGTTTTCTATCGTGTTCATACCTTGTCCAAATGGGGCAGAAATTCCCATTTCCACATTGCATGCGTGATTCCAAAGTACCTGAGAATACAATTTCCTTTCGGAATCGATAGGGGATAAAAGGAATTGCCATTTTAATGCGGGAGAAAAACTTTTGAACAAAATTCCAACAGACTTCACGTGGGTAGAAACCATTATCAGCGCATAACCAGAAATAATATAACCACCGATTTAGAAAAATACAAGATGGAACTAAAAACAACATGTATCTGGGACGAAGGGTAAACATCCTCTTTCATATACAGGAATACAGGATACAATATCCAAAATTCATAGTCAATTCACAGATCTCCGACTCTTCAAAAGATCAATAACAGCCGTTGTTCCCAACTTTTCGATCGACCAATCTGAGTCTGCAATCAGCTAAGCGATTTGTAAAATATTTTAAAAATAACGCTTGATTCGCGTTCTCCTCAAATATTTTATCGTTGATTATCTTAATTGACCCCGCCCACTTTCATAGACAATAAAATGGCATCAAAGTAAAAACTTTCGATGTTAAATTAATATTAAAGAGTTAATTATTCGTTTTTTATTAACACACATAATTTCTTTTAAATACTGTTATCCATAAACAGGCATTTAATATATTTTAAACAAACGTATAAAATATATTAAAAATAAAATGTCGGCTTAATCTTTGTCGGCGTCGCGTTGGTAACTCGTGGCGTTGGCGCCACTCTGTTGACGCTTTTTGCTTTGCTTCGAGCTTAATCCACTAGTCCGATTTCCATAGATTGAGCGATGCTTGTGAGTTGGAAATAGCATAGTTGTGCATTTGAGCAGTGTAGAAGAGCCTTAGTTTCGGGTTAGCAGTTGATTAGTAGGATTGGAAACAACGGCCGTAAGTCTTTAAACATTAGTAGATGAACTTAAGTGTGAAAAATGATTTATCGTTATATTTTATATCGGTCGTCCAGTTGATTAGTCAGACATAAATACTAAGTTTGAGATAATGAGGAAACCAATATTCGAATGTTCACCATCAACCAAATATTACTTACATGTGTCAGTGTTTTACATATTAAATATGCTGTAAAATAACACCAGGAGACATAACGGTCCGGTACATTAGTATGACAATTTAAAATATCAGAAAACTTGTTGTTTCATTCACTACAAGTTTTTCTGCATTATAATTGATTTGATGGTATGTATGAGTAATCTGAGTATTGTAGCGGAGAGAGGGTACATTTTTACATACAACTCACCTCAAATTTTGATTTTTCGGAGATGTCTGAATAATCAACTGGATGATCGATAAGTGTGTCCACTGCAACTGTTTAAATTATAGAATGCTTAAAATAATCCGTATTCAATGACATAATATGAACTAACGGTCGTTGTTCCCAACTTTTCGATCGATCAATCTGAGTCTACGATCAGCCAAGTGATTTGTTTAGTAACGCTCGATTCGAATGTTGGTCAGAGAGTTTCGTTGGGAAGAGCGTATTCGTGCATTTGAGAAGAGTTGAGCCAAAATTTCGGCTTAAAAGTTAATCAGTAGGACTTGGAACAACGGTCGTAACTCAATTTTTTTTTTACATATCGCGGCCACAATTCGGTATTATCTTGGTAATGTATTATAGGGACGACGAACTCAATTATGGTAGCTTTCAACGTAAAGGAACATCCAGCAAATTCTGTATCAACACACATATCTTAGACATAAACTGTACTCTGAAGCTGCATTCTGACCAAAAAGTTTTTTTTTTCATATTTCATTTCAAAATTATTTGATACTTACTCACTTTAAGATTGTTTTTTAACATGTAATAATAGTTTATAAATCTTTGTTCTTTCATTATGTTATTTTATTTATTAATATTTTTATAAACCATAGGATATATGAGTATATTTTTTAATTTTTAATTTTCTCTATTGTATTGAAAATGGTTGTTAAGTCATATATTATTTTTTCTACAAATTTCCTCCTTTTTTCAATGTCATTTTTAAATTTTTTGTATTTTTTTAAATATTTTTAAAATTTCATTATTTGGTTTGTACTTAACGGTTTGGTAATGACCGATTTTTATGTGTGTTACTTTTAATAAATTGTGAAATTATTAACCCCGATACAGGCGAACCCTAGTGGGGTTAATAATTATTACATGCTAAAAATGTATTTAAACAGTGAAGAAGCAATAAACAAATAAATAAACCTTAGAACGTTCACGATATTATGAACGTGCATGTTCAGGTTATTATTACTTAGGTTTCGTGGTAAATTGCGTACCGAAACTATATAGGTCGCGTGGAAAATATGTGTTTGATTTATATTTCTCGTATTTTTGTAAAAATAATAAAACAAAGACAACCCAGAATTTATTGCTCACTGTCACTTTATTGAATATTTTATCGAGGCCAACTAGACATACTTGTCAAGCACTTTTCAAATTAAGAGACAAAAAGTGCCACAAGGAATTCGCCAATTATTCGCCGAATTATCAATTTTCGAGAAAACACTTTTGATATCGATCGTCCAGTTGATTAGTCAGACATCTCAGAAAAATCGAAATTAGAGTTAAGTATTGCAGTTGTACGTAAAAGTGCATCCTCTATCTGGTACTTGGGTCAAAATATCAACGTGTTTTGAAACCAATGGTTTCTTCATATAACATATTATATTAATTTTATCCTGACTTAGAGGGAATAACCAGACAAAACCGGAAATATGTCATTTTTAAATCAAATTTTAGACGTGTATTGACTCTTTTCCACAACAAAATTATAAATTGATTTCGAAAGACTGTTATTTTATCTAGTAAAGCGATGTTTTAAATTTTAAGAAAATATGTTTATTTTTAGTACAATAAGGTTTTACCGTAGGTCGTTGGCAGATTTGTTACATTTTCAAACAAAATTTTGTATTATACAACACACATTTCAAATCATATAATCATGCAGTTAAATCTTTACATGGTATAAAATGAAGAAGCTCCCGTTGTCTGTGCGCTTATATCTTTTAAACTACGCAACGGATTTTCATACAGTTTTCACCAATAGATAGAGTGATTCATGAGGAAGGTTTTTGTGTATACAATTTGACAAGGTTTTGTGTAAATTGGTTGAAATATATAAATAAAGGGAGCGGGCTGGCAAGTGGGCAGCGGGCTGGTATGCGGGCGGTGATTTAACAGATGGCGTTGGCTATAAAGGTTGAGTAATGGTCTGGCGTTGTGTTTCGTTATCCACAGCAACGTGTTGCCGGGTCTGATAGTAAAACAATAAATTATCTAGGAAAGCTACGTACATATGTTTCAGAATTTTATTTTTAATCTAAATAAAATCATTAAAAAAAGATCAGCAAACGTGTTTTGCGGCGAAAATACTTCAGTTTGTCTATTTATTTACGGTCTTATAAACTAATATATGTAAAAAAAATTTACACTCTTATTTTGCTTAGACATTATTGAAAAATTATAAATACTTATGATCAAAAAATAATTACAAAAAGTACATAATTTTAATAGTTTTATCATCACGCCTTTCAGCATTTTTGAATGTAGGTATAAATTAAAGCAAATTTAGTTATTATTTAAAAAAGTTGGTACGGAGAATAATTAATCTTTCTCATTGGAACAGCTCTGTACGATAAAGAAAAACATCTTTCGACGAAATAGGAATTCTGGTGACCGGCCAAATCAGAACAAAACCAACTGAGAATCACCTCAGAAAGGTCATTAAGAGTGATGATAAAAAAATTAGTTAAATAGGTTAAGTTAGGTTAGGGTTACCGGCTATTTTTAAATTATTTTTTCATGGCTTTTAATAACCTTTCTGAGGTGGTTCTGAGTTGGCATGAAACCATGAATTCTTGGCCGCTGGCCGGTTAATGGCCCAAATAAAATACAGTTAATGGCCCAAATAAAAATATCCTGACGAATTAATCATTGGTTTCGAAATATTTTGATAATTTTGCTTGGATAGCAATAAAGTGTACCTATGCAAAGTGATTTGTCTTTAATTAATTAAAAGTGAATATGCAATTATTGAAGAAATAATTTTATAGTTCAACACATCATGCGTATTGAAAGGCTCGAAAGCGAGCAACCGCCGTATTGGGGTTAATAATAAATAGGTTTGAGGTTAATTCTGTACGGGTTGATACCATTTATACGAAACCGTTTAAATAGAATAATAATATCGAATAAACGGAGGGTAACGCGGTGTGACTAAAACCGACGAGTCAATTTCGTTTCACAGGTATCGGTTGGTAAATAAATTATTTAATTAATTCGATGTAATTGAATAACGAAAGTAACAATCAATTGAAAATATCGTGCAGCTAGTTCGCTAGTTGAGCTCGTATTCGTCTCCCGGTAACTTCAATAGGCCACTTGATTTCATAATGACTTGAAAAAAATCGTGTGGATAAATTTTTTTACTAAGATTACGAAAATGTTACAATTTTTTTTTTAGAAAATTACGTTTTTTTTTTAATTAATCCGTTATTTGGGCTCGTGACGATACTACATGAAAATGTTCCGTCTCCGATATTATTCAATTAATTTTGTAAAATTCCACACTGATTTTTTTTATATGGCAACACTTTGATTTCCGGCAAATTTTTGAATTTGACATTTAACATTCACTAGATTTATTGTATGTTCTCTGCGAACTTTTCGTTTGGTTTGACGTTTTGACAGATGTTACGAAATGAACCCCGTACATTTAATGCCTTCTGTACCTGTTTTAGAAGCGTAATAGTAATGGTGCTGATTTTAAGAAAATCAAATTTAAAAGTACAAAATAATTTAAAAGTAATTAATTTAATTTTTTTATAATTAATTAATTAATTTTATAAAAGTAATTAATTAATTTAATTTTTAATTTAATTTACAAAATAATTTAAAAGTACAAGTTGGATTTAGTCATATAAAGACGTTGAACATTATAATGATTAATGATCAATAAGATGGATCAAGGAAAAAAATATTTATGAGATGTCATGTTTTTGGTATGCCTCGTTATTGTCCTTTTCAATTCGTGTGGAATACGTCGTTTTTTTAATGATTTTCGGTTATGTACCTCATTATCGTTTGGTCCCGTCTTTCCGGTTTATAAAAATTGGTCTGATTTTTCGGATTGAAATTTAAAAAAAATCGCCAGGGTTTCAATTATACGATTAAAAAAAAATAACCAAATGTGTTAGAATATTTGCCTAAATCGGAAAAAAATTAAAATGAGATGCAAGTGGCCTATTAGCTCTTTGTTTTGTGAGTTTCTCTGCGTTATAACATGTGCTTCGGACTTAGTGGACGTGAATCGATGTACAAAATTATTGTAATAATAATAGGAAAAATTATAATAGATACTTTGAGACAACGACGACAACTTACGAAATCCAATTTTTTTTTTTTGTAAAATCAATATCCAATCCTCAAACCATTCCAAAATGAACAGGCAAAGAAAACTCAAAAGAAAGCGACATCGAAGAAAAAACAAATAATAATAAAAGATGACCAAATATAAAACAAAAGGTGCACTGGAATTCGACGACGAAAATATGGAAAAAAATCCTTCACATTGATAAAAGAAGTGCTTCGTAGTCTCCCCACTCTTGTCTACTTCAGTTTTCTGAAGGTTTCACTTCTACAGCTGTGTATTTCACACTCTGATTTTTTATCATGACGTATAGAGTACACAAGTATAAAATGTATTTAATGTTTTTGTGTTGTGAGTGAAATCATAAAATATTTAAATTAAATTTGTTTCCCTCTTGAAGTCATCAATTTTTCATTAAAAAAATTCAATATAACCAGACGGAGGCGTCTACTAATATCTACAGGAATTCCAAAAACTGAAAAAATCGAACTAATTATCTATGAGAATCAAAGTGTTGACGAATATCTACAGCTCAAATTGTTGATTAATATCTATGAGAACCAAAGTGTTGACGAATATCTACAGCACTGGCAGAGGTTGGATTTGTAATTGTGTATAGCATATTGGAATAACGTAATATTGCGTATGCAGTTTAAAAAAAACTTAATTTATGTAAGTATGTATGTAAAAATCCCTAATATCGGACTATTGGTCCAACCTATGCTCTGTAGATATTAGTTCAACCTAAGCTCTGTAGATATTAATCAACACTCTGAAGTTCGTAGATATTAGTTCAACATATGAGCTGTAGATATTCGTCAGACATACAGGCTGTAGATATTCGTCAGACATACAGGCTGTAGATATTAGTATCTGGAGTCTAACCAGACCAATGCTTCACAAAAGGATATATTTCAATGGCAAAGGGTTACTCTCACGGACTTTCTTTGTTTCACAATCTTTTCTGCGTCATTGTATTTTATAACAATGTAATATGATACATCGAATAATACTTTCAGCACAGTCTCCGAGGCTAAGGGGACACATTTGGTAAACCATTTACAAGTCATCACGTAAAGCAGCTCATCGCTACTGTTCCCGCCTTTCGGAATTTAATATTATCTTTCATCAGTTTTTCTCTGACCATATTGTATAAAGGCTTCCCCCAACCGTGCTCCAACGATTAGTACATAACACGCCACACTTCCCAAGCTTAGCGTGTGACTATTTGCATAACAACATAATAACACATTACCAGCACATACGAAAATAACACACAAGTTGAGGTAAATGCAAGCAGTACCTACTAAAATAGCACACCCGATGACGTAACCACATTTAAACTAGCTGCAAGCCCACCCACATTTAAATGCAACTACCGACAAGTTCCCACAATAGCATGACCACAGCGTGGTCGTTGCGAATGCATAATAATATTATGGTAAGCTGCAGTAGTACGGAGTACGCCTAGGATTCTGGCTACAACAGGTACCGCTGCGACGAAGCTCTAAGCAGCGGAGAATGCTAAGTCCCTGGAAGCGGGGAGATTTACTACGTGACATCGAACCTTAGCGTAACATCAGCCTCTCAGAGAGCCGCGCTTTCCCGACGCGCTACGAGACGTAATCGTAGAATCTATGAGTCTACGATTTTGATTATATAGATCATTTCAAATAAAGCCATTACCAAAATTTCTGGTTACTTTTATGCTAGATTGTTTACCGGAAAGCTTACTGCACCGCATTCTTTCCCAACATGGTTCAAGAGGCATAAAAGATCGGTTGAACCTGCATTTTTTTAATTAGTTTCTATTTAAGCTAAGTTTGTACATGTTTGATTGTGACTGTAATTACAGTAATATATATACTTTGAGTGGTAATTACAGTAAGATATTGTATAAAACATTTGTATGTCACTGTTTTCACAATCCTCCCCACCAGGGCTTCCTTCCGGGGCGTTTCCTTCTTACTTTCTGAGGCGGCCTGTAGTATTTTTTATATTGGTTTGCGTATTGATCATCTGGTTATATTTACATTGCATTCATATTGTTTTTAAGTTGATAAACACTCAGTTCTCTTAGCCATGTTTTGACTTCAAAATATATTAGTTTCTGATATTTTTGTTTGATTTGGTATATATAGTTATGCACTATGAAATTTAATATTTGTCTGTCCAATAGATGTATTGAAATTGGGATCCATATTTGGATTATATTAGTTCCACAAAGATTTTCTTCTTGTGAAGAATCTATATCTGGAATCATACTGTCTTTTTTACTTAATCTATAATGGTTTTTTTCTATAATTTTAAAAACGACAATTATTGACATTTTTTGAACGTCAGGTTCATGTTTCGTATAAATATGATAGATACATGCCCACGATGAAGGGAATTAATACATAATAATATGATGTAAGGATTTGAAAAGAACAAAGAATTACCAAATAGCTTTGATGTAGGAATTCAGAGTGAAGAAAAGATAATTAAAATTGTCCGAACAAAACAGTTAACACCGGTTACTATGATGACTCTGTGGCAGCGAGCGACGCAGCTATTTTCAATCGCGGAATCATTCCTATTGATTAATATACATATTTTCACCTAGTCACCGACAGCCGGTACGAAATAAGAAAAATCATTCTGATCCGAATTGCCGACGACGTAACAGCTCGTAAATCGCTACGTGTTCACTCCCACTGTTCCAATACGAATATTTTGTAAATATAAATTACTAGCTGACCCCACAAACGTTGTTCTGCCATATAAATTATTTCTAGTAAATATTTTGGTTGTTAAATAAAAAAAATAACGAATGTACTGTAAGTGTGTGGGATGGGATCTATGACAGAAAGAGAAATGGAGCGCTGTAGACCATGACCGCCGATAAAAGCAAAAAAAATACCAACTAAAGTAGGAAAATGAAATAAAGAAAATCAATATGAATTTCGAAGAGCAATTGAGTGTACGATATTTTTTGTCAGTCCGTCTTTAGCCAACACAAATAAGCTCGATGGTTTGCCCACGTGAGAACATGATGCCGAATGAAATATCAAAATGACGCGTCGCTTCTCGTGAAAGTCTTGCGCTTGTGTAGATAAAAGTTCGATGAGGCGGACGTAGCGCCATCTGACATTCAACAACATAAATAATTTCGTTCTGTTTGAAATAAGAAAAACGGTTAAATTTGTTCATACAAAAATACTAAAATCGCGATGAAAAAATGGCAGGGTGGGGTAGGTGGATAAAAATTGAGGTTATAGGTATTTTTTGATGCCAAATAAAAAATAAATACAAAAAAAAATTTGTCAGAAAAAAAAAAATTCTGGTTATGGAGCGACACCCTAATCACCTAGCGGTATGAACTGTACTTTAAAACCTATTCTCATACCTACCAAATGTACATAAAAAAAAATCATAAAAATCGGTCAAGCCGTTTCGGAGGACTGCGACCACAAACACCGCGACACGAGATTTTTATATATAAGATGGTACGAATGTAATTGTTATAATAAACTTGTAAGTAGAGTGTTAATGCTTATTTCTTATTTGATTTATGCGACATCATACATCTTATCATCCTATAATAACTCCATAAATATTATTGTATGTACATTTTCCTCGCTATCCATCGACTCCTTCGAAAGATATGCTCCACCAAGCAAATTGTCAGAAAGGCAACGTAAAAGCGATATATCACATATTATTACATTTTTCCTTCGCGTTTCAATGAAATCAGTATTAAAAATGCAGCGATTTGTCTGTAAGTGCGCCATAGACAAAGGCCCAAAAGGCATTAAGGGCGGGAATAGTCTTTCCGATCGCCGAAATGTATATTTATGCCTTTAAAACGTAGCATTCGGAAATGGTTCAGCGGGTTTGTATGGAGGGAGGAAATTTATATCGCTCGGTGTGCACCACGGGCCACGGGGCATCGTGAAAGAACTATTGTGAAATGTTACGTTGGTCACTGGGGAAGTTTATATTAACGGATGACTTGAGATCATTGTTGGAGAAGAAATGTGGGGTGCAGCTGTATTAGCGAGGACTTTCCACGTATTACAATGAAAAGTGCATTGTAAGAAAGTGATTTATGCTCTCAGCGTTGGTATATATATATCTGGAAGGCGCGAAATAAGTTTCCAGATTGCCAAAACAAAATGATTGCCAACATTAAACTGACAATTTTTTTTTACATTAGCTCCACACAATCCTGAGGAAAATAATTTCCTTAAGGCTCTGCAACTGGGCCCGAAAAGAAAAAGTGGAGAGAAACGAAATTACGAATGTTAGAGGAGAGCGCTAACATTTACAGCGACAAAATCGATGCGAAAATGTTTAATAAAACACGACTCGTTTAAAATAGAGCAAAAATCTCGCGGGCATTATCTTAAACAGCATTTAAAGAAACACTGTGAATTTTGTCATACATATAACTATACATAAAATAACTGAAACAAACGTGTTAATAATCATTTTTGGAGCATATTTGCGATTTTTTTCTATCGAGGGAATTTTATATAATTTGCGTTTCGGCGCGGGCAAAGTCTAGATATTATCTTCAAGAATAACATATATTTATTTAAGAGCTTTAAAACTTACCGTGTTTAAGGGAAATATGTAATAAATCGGTACAAATCCGGGTTGCGGCCTATGTCATCTTTGAGGACGCTGTGTGGAGGGTCTTTTTACGAAAGGAAGGAGAGTAAATTCTGGGAAGGAAAATGGTATTAGGGATGGGTAGGAATCTGGGAATAGTGTGTTCAAGAGTGACGGACATATGAATCCATTCCTCCCTCTGCAGTGCAAGGCGATGTTCCAAAAATTACGGCTGCAGAAGTCAGAGATTCCCTAAACCATTCTCTTCCGATCCGGCCTGCCATGTAGCTGGTGGATAGACGCATCCGCCGCCAAGACCCGGACAAACCTCACCCCCATGAACCCGGGCACCCCTGCTGAGTCACCAAAAGTAGCGAAACACTTGGGGTGACCTATGGCAGAGGTGTTGGTTATCAAATAAATGGTTCCCGGGGCGGCGGTACCCATAACCGCCTCCAAATTGAATAATACACAAGATTATTAATACCGAACAAAAATCCCATCTGTACGGAGCTAGTGTGAATATGACACCTCCAATTGCGTTGAAAAACTTGAGTTTAATTCATTTATAACAATTTAATTTTATTGGCTTGGACGTTTAACCCACTTCAAAGTTTCGATTAGATTTTTTTTTAAACTGGCACTTAACTGGATAAGAAAGAAAAAAAATCCAATCAATTTTATTGAACTATATGTATTAAGGTTTGATCAATTGGGGATGCCATAGTCCCACTGGCTTCGATAGTGGGGAGCTGTTGGAATAATTCATTTAAAAATTGTGCGGTATTCACATAAAATAATACACAAAATGAAACAAGTTTAAAACCACTTTATTTGAATTTATATTCGTCTACCGGTTTCGGCTGTACTGAACCTTCTTCAGATTCCTAATTTCTGCACATATTCCTAATTTATCAAACGGATTGAAATCTTTAGAGCACAGGCGTCAGATGGGAATAATGTCGTTGTTCTACCGGTATTTTAATGCAAGATGTTCCGACGAACTAGCTTCACTGTTTCCTTTAGCACCGGTGCACAATCGGCAAACACGCAAATGCGCGCCCAACATTTGTACACAGTTGACATTTATCACATGAGAACTGTCGTTTCTACGACCTTGGCTTTGGAACGATTTGCCGGCCTCTGTGTTTCCTCTTTCCTACAACTTGGATCTCTTCAAGGCCCAGGTTTACTCTTTCCTTTCCATCAAAAGATCCTTCACAAAGCAGCCCCAAAGATGACATAGGCCCTGAGGGAAATAATTTGCTTAAGGGTCTCCTGGGGAAAGTAAAAATGGTATTTTTAATTTTTCAAAATATTCCATTTAACTAATTTCCTCTTTTTTACAGTTATATGATCCAAGAGCTCTGGCCGACGAAGCCGATAGCAAAACAGACGCGTGAATACCGACAGAATATCCGATGGAACTTTTGCACAGGAATCTGTCCGGGAAATATATAGGACATTAATACGAAAGTTATTTCCCGAGTTCCCCCCCCCCCCCCTACACACAGCGCTGCCGGCCCGTTCTAGCGAGAATTTCAGTTTCTAGAATTTTCCCAAAAAACATCCAATAAATATATTATCAGGCCCGGTCAAAGATCAGCGGTGCAATGAATTATTCGAAGCTTTATTAAAAACGAAAATAATAATAACATCTAGTTTTGATGCTCGGTATTTGTCTATGGTTTTATAGAGAAATACTTTTACCATTTATTTGTTTCTCTCAGAAGATTTCATACAAGAATACTTTTTTTCTTATTAGACAAAAATAAGGAACATTGTGACTTCTTGTCAAATTTTATGAAATCTAAAGGAATATTTAAAAGCATTTTTTACATTAGCTCCACACAGTAGACCCCGAGGAAAAAATCCCTCAAGGTCTTTGTCATCTGCTATGTGGAGGGTATTTTTAGGAAAGGAAGAGAGGAAGATTTGGAAGGAAAAAGGTATGAAGGGGTGGGTAAGAATTTGGGGGTCCATGTGTCCAGGAGTGACGGACGTATAAATCCATCTCTCCCACTGCAGTGCAAGATGGGTTAAGAGAGTACGGCTGGAGAAGTAAAAAGGTCTCTCTCAAACAGTCTCTCAAGGCTAGATAATCCTTATCCGATGAATTTATAAACGAACTACGCTTCTGACATAATAAAATTATATAATATAATTAAATAGTTAAATTGGAATTATAATAAGTTGAATACTCGAGGGTCGAGAGAAACTGCTCACATACCTCGAGAAGAACAAAATTATTAACGACCGTCAATACGGATTCCGGCGGAACCGCTCGTGCGGTGATCTTCTCGCGTATGTGACGCATGTTTGGGGGCGGTGCCTGGAACGTTTTGGTGAGACCCAAACGGTTGCACTGGATATTTTCAAGGCCTTTGACCGGGTTTGGCACCGTGGGCTTGTCAACAAACTGCTTTCTTACGGACTTCCCGCATCCTTGTGTAAGTGGATTGCCGACTTTTTGAGGGAGAGGTCGATTCAGGTGGTTGCTGACGGTTTCACCTCTTCTTCGCATTCGATAAATGCTGGCGTCCCACAGGGATCGGTTCTGTCACCGACTTTGTTTCTGTTGCACATCAATGACCTCTTGTCATGTGCACCGATTCATTGTTACGCGGATGACAGTACAGTCCATGATAGCTTTTTGTTTGACAAGCCCCCAAAGGGCACACAAACTCCAATAGCTCGGAGGGCTTTGAAGCATAGAATGGACGGTTACCTCGAGAGTATTTTCTCTTGGGGTAAGAATAACCTCGTCGAATTTAATGTTTCAAAGACCCAATCATGTTTGATAACGTCTAAAAGGGATCGAAATGAAAATCTAGTCTCCTTCAACGGAAGCAACCTTCCGAACAGGACCTCCATTGATATGCTTGGTGTAACTCTAAGTGACCAGCTTAGGTACGGGGGCTCCATCGAAACCAGAGTTAAGTTAGCCTCTCAGAAACTGGGCGTACTGTACAGGGCCCGCAGATACTTTAATAGTACCCAACTGCTAACCCTGTACAAATCGCAAGTGCGCCCCACAGTTGAATTTGGCAGCCACCTCTGGTCTGGAGCTCCAAAATACCTAAAAAAAACCCTTGACTCTGTGCAGAAACGGGCGGTCCGTTTGATAGATTCTCCCATCTTAACAAACGGACTGCAATCTTTAGAGCATAGGCGTCAGGTGGGAATGCTGTCCTTGTTCTACCGGTATTACAATGGAAGATGCTCCGAGGAACTAGCATCATTGATCCCCTCGGCACCGGTGCATAGTCGGGAAACACGCCAAACACGCGCCCAACATTTGTACACGGTTGACATTACTCACATGAGAACGGGTCGTTTCTATGACTCGTTTTTGAGTTCAACGGCTCGGCTGTGGAACGATTTGCCGGCCTCTGTGTTTCCTCCCTCCTACAACATGGGTCTCTTCAAGACCCATGTTCACTCCTTCCTTTCCTCAAAAAGACCCACCACACAGCATCTACAAAGATGACATAGGCCCTGAGGGAAATTATTTTCCTCAGGGCCTCCTGTGTGGTGTTAATGTAAAAAAAAAAAAAAAAAAATTCAAAATGTCTCTCTCAAGCAGTCTATCCCGATTTGGCACGCCATGCAGTATGTGGGCAAACGCATCCGCAAACTTCACCCCACGATCTCGGGCATCCCTGCTAAGTCACCAAAACGTAGCGAACCACTTGCGGTAATCTTGGCAGGGGAGCAATAAATGGTTTCTGGGGCGACGGTAACCATACCCGCCTTTCAAAATTAGTTGCGATGACTTAGAAATTGCAGAAAGAAGAAGTTGTGAAATTTCATGACGCCAGAGCTCACCGTTCGAGAGTTGGTAGTGGGACTCGCAACAGATTGTTTGACCCATTGACAAACAAATTTCAATGTCTATGGTCTGGATTTAACATGAAAATAAATATTTGCAATAAAATTCAAATTTTTATTAAAAAAATGGAAAGCGTTGAATATTAAAAAGAGGGTAAATTTAAAATTAAATAATGCATCGTATCGTTTGTATCTGACCTACAGACATTACAGATTACAAGCTTTAAAACTGTTTATGAAACAAAAAGCTATGAAAAACTTTTAAGTATCTTTGAAAAGTTTTCGTTTAAAACCCCACGTACTAAATGTAAGTTTTAATTAAATACAACAACAAATACTAATTTGCTTCTTTCGTATTATCCGAAAAATAGTTAAATAGAGAACTCCAATCCAATTTTTTAGTTTATTTTAATGAATAATGACCGTCTAACTTAAATAACTGCATTTTTATTTGAGTTTAATAGTTAAAATAATGGTCAAGTTTTAATTTTTCAAGACCCCCGAAAACCACCGTATGTATGGTGAATCGTGTGACGTCATCACTCCTGAAAAATAACTTTAGGATCGGGCAATCAGCTGATCAACTGCCGCCATTTTGAATTCCGTTGTTCAAAGTATTCTCCCTAGAAGAAGCATTACTAATTTTTTGTGCAGTAGTTTTTGAATATTTTCAATAATAGATATAAACTAGATACCAGTGGCGGCTCGTGACTTTTGGGTGTGCTAGGGTGCTAATATTAAAAAAATGGCATCATGGATGTTGTCGTATGCGAAAAATATTTTTTTTTTTTTCAAAAATCGGTGTTTTGTATGAAGATTTTTCAGGAAATCGGTGCGGCACACCGCCAAACCGAAACTTTCTGAAATTTTTCATACAAAAAACTGATTTTCAAAAAAAAAATTTTTTTTTCGGCTACAACAACATCAATAATGCCATTTTTTTTTAATATCAGCACTCTAGCACACCCAAGTCACGAGCCGCCACTGCTAGATACCTTTATTTTTTAAACATTATTTAGGCCTAAATAATGTTTCAATAAACACAACAACTAAATCTCTATAAACAGTATGTAAATAAACGAATAAATTAATATGATGGCTTGTGTCATATCATACATTCCCATACAATGACTTTACGGTGACGTCACGACACGTCGAACAGTGACGTCACCACAAAAATTTCAATAATGCCAACTTGACGGCGTGTTTTCACGACCCGATTAAAAATGGACTTTTTAATAATTTTTTAAAAACTCTGCGTTTAATATTATTAAATTAAACTTTGCTAGCATTGGCGCTACTTGCGGCCAACGCTAAACCCAAAACCTGGAAAGGACATGCAATAAACAAGCCGGCGGCTAGCTCTGCACAGCCGGCGCGAGCAAGGTCCCTCTTAAACCCAGGGCGAGTGTCTGTGGTTCGCTTGTTAATTCCTACTCCCCTTCCTTTCCTCAAAATCTCCAGGTCTCCTTCCTCAATCAGAACACAGTTGTTATGCACGAAAAAGGGTTTTATTCAATTAAAGGTGAACAGGGTTCTACAAAAGGCCAGCATCGGCACTACACACATGAGTATTTGGCTATCTCTAATTAATTCTATCATAACGGGGGAAGCTTCTCTCAACTCTTTCTACACGTGTTTAGTGAATTTAAATGTCAGTTCTTAGCACACAGAGGGGTAGCAAGGTTCATTGGTACTCACAAGCAGGAGATAGGCGGTCGGCAGACAGGATTCTGGGTAGGCGTAAACCTCTTTAAGCACAATACACAATTAAAGTAAAACATCGTGAGCGTTTACGGAGAGCGCCTAGCGCGAATCACGGGGAACACAGTTATTCTGCCGAAGGCCGGCGAAGTAGAAGTGTGTCGTTCCGGCCGGAACGAATCCAAAGATTCCGAGTCCGAATGCGTTTGATTCGTTCCGAGTCCGCAAAATGTTATGAATCAGTTCCGGAGTCGCTCGCACTCGGGCGAGGTTGACGCGGAAGGAGGTGTGCGACGCGGGCCGGGCGGCAGGAATCATTTACGGGAGGAGGTGCGCGGCGCAGGCCGGGCGGGGATTTGTCACTCTATCACTCGGGAACGAGTGACAGAGTGAGAATACAGGACTTATTCACGGGATGAGGTGTGTGGCGCAAGCGGGGCGGCGTTGTATTGCTCTAGCGGGGCGCGATGACAGCGTGAAAACATTTTTCGAAAAGAAATAGCATTATATCTTAGGTCAAAAGATAGCAAGGAGCACTGCTTTTTACCTTTTGTCGGTCATCACGGAGCAAATTTGCCTTCCCGCAAGTTCGCGCCGGTGATACTCTGGTGAATTACTAGTTTTATGAAGAACGTAAAATATCTAACTAACCATCACGCCGTTTCTCCGCAGGGGTTTTTCTCATTCCTGAGAGGAATGACCGCCAAACAACTCGATCTTGGCACACACTCCTTGCCTCACTCACATTCATACATCGTCTCAAACATACTCTTCTTTTATTCTGACTTTTGACATGGCCCGACTCAAGTATCTGATTCACTTGATCTTGCCATGTCTTCCCCGGGCGTCCCCAACATCTTCCACCATTCACATTTTGGCATATATTCTTCTTACACTACTTTCTTCGTTCATTCGCTCTACTTGCCCAAACCATCTGAGGGTCCCCTTCTTAATCTTGCTCATTATGCTTACATCAGCCTTACATTATTTGCGGATCTCCACATTTCTCTCACGATCATACATAGTTTCACCACATATACGCCTCAGGGATCTCATTTCAACAGCATTCAGTTTACTTTCATCCTTCCTCTGCCGGTTCCATGGCTCACTGCTATACAAGGACTCCACTGTTCGTAAGTTTCAAATTTATCGTAAATATCTTACACGGTTCTCATAAAGCCGACAAAGATATCACTCATGTCAAATACATTATTATTAGCTATATAAAGATAAGACTTCTCGCTCGCAATAAACAATAGCATGTTAATGTACACACGCCCGGCTACTTAAACACATGATTCCTTAACTCCGTAACGTTCCACGATTCCACCGAGTACGGCGAGTTCAGCTGAATCAACTCTCGGCATTGAATCAGCAGGAGTCAAATTGAGTTTGGTTCCGGCCGATTCCACGACTCCGGCGGAGCGCCACAATGAGTTTGGTTCGGCGAGTCCGGCGGAATCAACTCTGGCATTGAATCAGCAAGAGCCAAACTGAGTTTGATTCCGGCCGATTCAACGACTCCGGCGGAACGCCACAATGAGTTTGATTCGGTGAGTCCGGTGGAATCGCCGGAATCAAAGGAGCGAGTCCAGTGAATCGATTCCACTCAGTCGAATATAGGTCCGGAATTGATTCCGTAAAATGAGTGAATCAACCCACTTCTACGGCGAAGGAATGGCCGCTGGGAGCCGCTCGGCGCTTGGCTACGGACCTCCGCGTGCGGAGAGGGGGGGAGCGGGGGCGGTACGGCGAGCTGTGCCCTGGAGGCCAATTCATTAGCTTTCCGCACGGAACCCAATTCCGTAACGTAACAACTTATATATTCAGAACCAGCGTTTATTGGTCTATATGAACATATTTAAGCCATAATATTTTTCACGGGAGTTCCTTATTAAAAGTATCGATAAAACATTTCGTGAAAAATCATAAATCATCTAAACAATCAACGTTTTACCAGGCCGATTAATAATAATTAACGATGTATGAATAATATATTGATATATCATCTAAATGTTTCCAGGCAAATAAGTACTGTGAAAATAAAATACAACTTGACATGATTGATTACTGAAAGTGTAAACAGCGTAAACTTAAAACTTTTTTAAAAGTCTAAGGTCTAAGCAATGTCACCAGGGCTTCAAAACCGGATAACCGGTAATTTTTTTCGAGTAATACGATAAAAACAACTTTTCATTAGTTTTTTTATGAATGAGTTTGTTTACTTAGAAGTAGGAAGGTTTGGGAGGGTATGGGTACCGCCGCCCCGGGAACCTTTATTGGATAAACAACACCTCTGCCATAGGTCACCCCAAGTGATTTGCTACGTTTGGTGATTTAGCAGAGGTGCCCGGGTACATGGGATGAGGTTTGTCTAGGTCTTGGAGATGGATGACCAGGACACACTGAACCCCAGATTCCTAACCACCCCTTAAACCCTTTTCGTTCTCAGAGCTCTCCTCTCCTTCCTTTCCCAAAAAAAAACCCTCCACACAGCATCCACAAAGATGACATAGGCCCTCAGGGAAATTATTTTCCTCAGGGCCTCCTGTGTGAAGCTCATGTAAAAAAAAGGCTCCCAAGAAATGGAAAGACAAAATATAGAGGGAGGTTAACTACCAATACCTCTACCATAGATCACTCCAAGGGGTTCGCTACGTTTGGTGACTTTATAGGAGTGCCCGGGTTTTTAGAGTGAGGTTTATCCGGATCTTGGAGGCCGGATCGGGAGACACTGGTTGAGGGAGATCTTGCGACCTCTCCAGCAGGACTCTCTCGGGACATTGTCGTGCACCGCAGTGGGAGGGATAGATTCATACGTCCGTCATTCCCACCCTCATACCTTTTTCCTTCCCAGAACTTCCCTCCCTTCCTTTCCCTAAAAAGACCCTCCACACAGCATCCCCAAAGATGGCACAGGCCCTTAGAGGATTTTTTTTCCTCAGAGCCTCCTGTGTGGAGCTAATGTAAAAAATGATATAGAGCGGATGGACAGAGAAAACATGGCACGATCAAATTAATGAATATCCCGAGTTGTTTTATGTCAAGCCTCGGTATAACAGAACCGCTTATTTGAGAAGATGTGGGTGAAGCAAAGGATTACTTCAGGTCGCGTGTTCAAATCCAAAGTTTTCCTATTGTCATAACAGAATGATAAGAATAAATTAAAAAGATAAATGGTAAGACATGTACATACATAATTTAAGACCGTTAGCGTTTTTCTTCGGTTGTGAAAAAAGTTGTGAAATTGTATAAACGGTTTATTTGAAATAAAAAATAACCGGTAAATCTAATTATGCTAAGTGGACGCCCCAATTATAACCCGTTGGAATATTAAGCATGTTTATAAATTCAACGCAAAATAAAAACATTATCTCAATCGGCTGTCCACGAAGTAGGTAATCAACTCGAATAATAATAATTTCTCACGTGTTTGTGTGGATTTTTTTTAAAATTTTCAGCAGCTGATATTCGGTATTGATTACACAAGCGGAAAAGCAGAACGAAACAGTGTAAAAATAAACCCAGCCATTCGATAATAACTGTGTTTGTCGATGGTCGGCACCGGATTTCTAAAATAGAAGCCTACTTCAGCCCTTTCAGGAAACATAAGGCTATATTAGAGGGCTTTTGAGTATCGGTAAAAAATCATTGAACATTGAGTTGAAGTCTGACATCAAAGCAAGGCGCGAATTACTTTAAACATACTCGTAAATGTATGTACATATTGCTTTTATGTTTTTTGTAGAACTCCACTATTATTAGACATTCGTGTAGGTCTCATAAAAATCGTTGTGTCTCTATTACTTTTAGAACTTCAATATTATTAGACTAATTTGTTCCCTTTTCGGAACAATTCGTATACGTCTCATAGAAATCGTTGTGTGTCCGTTACTATCATAGTGAGAAATATGATCTAAAGCGTCGATGACACTGAGCGAGTTTACAAGCTACTATCTGTTAGTAAACTCGCTCAGTGTCATCGTGTTACTTGCTAACTAGTAGATTGTTGACAATCTACGAAAAAAGTTGATAGGTCGTCAACTTTACTTGCCACTCCCTTACTCGTGATTGGTTTATTTATGTTTTTCAAGATGGCTGCCAATAAACAGCTGATTTCGACCGTCAAACATCACAGAATTAGTTCACGCAGGCGTCGTTATTCTTGTTAGGGGTCGTCCATTAATCACGTGATGTTTTTAGCAACTTTTTAACCCCATCCCCCCCTGGTGATATGTGGTGAGGTTTTCGACTAACCCCCCCCCCCCCCTCCTTGTGATATTTCGTAATTTTTTCCGACCCCCCCCCCCCCCCCCTTTCGAGCCTCACGTGATTAATGGACGACCCCTTACTGGCGCTAGCAGCGACCTCAGTTTCCTACGCTGCTGAGCGAGTGGACAGTTTTGTGTGTCATCATGACAATCTCACTCGCCGATTTACCCGCATTTACTAAACTTACTTATAAACTCGCTTAGTGTCATCGAGCCTTAAACTAGTGTTTCTTAACAGTATTGAAAGAAATCACCCCTTTTATCATAGTAAAATCATCCAGCGCACTAAAATAACTACCTACGTCACGGAAGAGCTGCGACGGAATTCGATGGGGAGTTGTATTATGAAATTATTCACGTGGTGTTACTTTTGGATTGAAATTTGTATGGGAGTGCTAATCTATAGTTATCACATCGATGCATTTAGTACGTATTGTATCAACCTACAAAATAAATATTATCAACAACATAATTAAAAAAAAAAAAAAAAAAAACAACAAATCTTTATAAAGGCGATTTATCTTTGAAAATATCCCGCACATTATCAGATCATATTTATCCAGCTTTCTACACTAATTCTAAAATAAATAAATAAAATGATTGACAAGGATGTTTCTAATAAATTTGAAAAAAAAAGGGATATACACTTTAGAATGTAACGATTGTGACGCACAGTGTGTAGGTATTGCTACTAGAAATTTTAAAACCAGAATCAGGGAGCATGAACTTTGTTCACAAAATGATAACTACTCCGAGTTTGCTAACCATTTAATAGAGACAGGCCATAGCTTCAAAAAAGAACAAAACTAAGTTTAAACATTGCAATGTAAATTCATCTTTGAATTTGTGAAACTTTAGAAATAAACATAAAAAAATTAAATCGAAAATTAATATAGTTAATAAAATAATAGCACCATGTAAATCACCTTTACTTACGATGTTTCCATGTGATGTTGACTCCTCCCACCGTTCTCCCCCTCCTCCAAAATCACCACTAAATGCCCACTACCCCCACCTAATTAATTTTTGTACTCGTATAGAATTTTTAAGTTTGCTCGTGAATGACACGGATGTGTCGAAACCGGTCGCAATTTTTTTTTTTTAATTAAAGAAACAAATGTACATGGACATTTAAAACTCTTGATAAAATGTCTAGAAATTGTTACATAGTTAATGCTCAAGAAATACAAAAAAAAACAAATCCACTTCAAGAGAATATTCAAAGAGTCAATTAAATTAACAACTGAGGTACTTGGCTGGACCAGGCTAAGGAGAATCAACACACGTAATGTTATTTCAGCAGACGGACTGACTGGATATCACAGGAGATGGAAATCATCAGGCCCCGAGTTAATTCGGAGAATCTGCAAGGGGTGAACGGTGAACTAATTGAATATCGCCGCTGTGAAATCACAGGCCTGCGCCTGATGCTAAATACCCAGTGCCAGTTGGATTAGAGATGTAATTTAATTTTATGCGCTCCTGGTATCTGCGAAATCAAAATGAATTAATTTTCTTTTTTTATAGCCAATCTTTTTTCACATTTCCTTTTGAAATTATGGTATACTCTAAATTAGGGGTGCCATGGTTCGCATAGTACCATAATTCGCACTGCAATTGAGACTTTTGTGAGATATCCCCCCGTTTAATCACAGGAGACCGAATTTGTCCCAGCTTATATAGGTCTCATATAAATCGCTGTAACTCACTTACTATCATAGTGAGAAATATGTTCTAAACTGTGTTAGAAAAGCAAAACACCACGCTTTACATTCAAATAAAAAAATAACCACCAAAAAAGTAAAATGTAGGTACACATCGCAAATTAAAAAAAAAAATTAAAAACTTTGGGAATTTTTCATTAATTATATTCACATGGAACGACAAAAAGTGAGGAGGCAATAATGTTTTTAATACACATGTGTCTAATAAAATATGTATGTGGTTTCGTTATTTGTTTTTGGGGTGTTATGCCGTGTTGCGCTACCTCCTTCTTTAGCCAACGTTTCGGGTATCGTTGCAGTGTCCATCATCAGGGCAGATCCGGCAGATCCAGTAGATCACATCACATCCACCGGATCTGCCGGTAGGCAGCACGGCATAACACCCCAAAAACAAATAACTAAAATGCTTTTGGCCGTAAAAAACTTAAAACGTATATGTATGTGTTTTGTTTTTTTTAATTGTCAGTAATTTTAGTTAGAAAATACGTAAGGTGAGCCATTTAAAACTTTATGTTTGCAAGCAAAAATTTTGTATTTCAAAAATTATATGTTTTTTTCGACTTATAAAATGTGAAAGCGTATTTCATCGCCTTTCAAAAACAGTTTTTAGTTTTCGGATACGTTCAGAAATACTCCATTTAATGGGTCTAGTTTTTGCACTGATAATTCGTGGTGGAATTCCATTGTATTAGAATTTGAAATTAAAACACTTTTGTACTTTCTTCCACTAATTTATATTTTACCAGGACTGGTTTCATCCTATTACGGACATTCAGACCAGTCTGAAAATGTCCGTAATATGATGAAACCGGTCCTGGTAAAATATAAATTAGTGGAAGAAAGTACAAAAGTGCTTTAATATCAAATTCTAATACCCCATTTATTTGATTTTTATTGAAAAGCGGAAATATTTTGAACGCCAAATTTCTGAAGGGTTGAAATATATCGCCGCTGGTAAGGGTAAATGTCTAAAGCGCCGTGCAGCTAAGGAAGAGTGACTGAAGGTGCTTGAGCCATTTATCCTTTTCATCGTTGATATTATTAAGAGGGCGCTAATCAGATCCATATCTTGTCTAGACAAAAACTGTCAAATTTGTAAAGCGCCCTTGAATTTGATATTTCCCACAGAAGCGGCACAATATAAATTTATCAACGATGCTGGGGGCGCTGCTGCTGCGGCCTACCCCAGGCCCTATTCCTGTAAAACACACACAAATAACAGCCGTCGGTTAGCTCAAACCGGCTCGAACATGATTCCTCCTAAAAAACAGGGCGAGTGCCAGTGGTTCGCTTGGTCAATTCTTCCTTCCCCTCCTCTCCTCAAAATCCCCGGGACTCCCTCTTCAATCAGTACACAGTATTTGCATTTAAAGGGTTTATTCAATAAACAGAACAGGGTGATACACATACGGCCAGTGTCGGCACAAAACACAAGTTAAACTACCCTACTGACCTAACGAGGATTTCTCCCTCTCTCTATGCGTTTAAATGAAGTTACAAACGGTTCAAAGCACACGGTGGGGGGGAGGAAGCGAGTTGGTACTCACATAGCTAGATGCGTGGTCTGCCATCTTTTCTGGATTCCGTTCACAACACAATTGCAAACAATACATCGCGGAGTTAATATCGTGGAGCACAAACAGCGCAAATCGCGCGTAGCCAGTTGCTTGGCCGAGAGCTAGCGAAGGAATGGCGGCCGGCGGGCCGCCCGGCGCTTCGCGCCTGACGCGGGGTGGTCGCGCGGTGCGGGGAGAGGAAACGGTAGGCACGTGTAGTGGGGACGATTCACTTAACCTTCCGCTCGGGAGCCGATTCTGTTACGTAACACTTCCCCCCTCGCCGCAAAAAAGGCGACGTGGTAATGGAGCAGTAGGGCTAAGAAATCCTCTTACCCTTCTAGCACTTGTGCCAAAACAAAACAAAAAAAAAATTTAAGAGAAAAAAGGAGAGAGAGAGAAAAAAAGGTTGCTAGCTACAAAATAGTAGAAACAAAAACAAAAGAGAAAAAAGCATGGTGAACAAGGAATTATACATGAATGAACAAGAAAGAGCAGTGACATACATAAATATAAACAAGGACCTGTTGGAGAAAGGTACAAGGGTTATGCAGTGATAGAAAAAAAATGACTCTAATTGTATCATTGGTCTGTGAGCTATGTTTGCGTAGCGTGGTTTGCGTAGGATGTTTGGGGTGTTGGGACGTTGCACTGAAGTTACACGGTTACTTTGTCACAGTAACCTGGCCCGTTTGAGATTACACTCAAGGAACACTAGGGCCTTAAAGAAAACACGAAGAAGAGAACGCAGGATGAGGCTTCTTGGTGGTGGAGAGGGTTCTACCTGTCACAGAGGTCAAAAAGGTAGCTGCTTCCGGATCCTGTGGGTGGGCCAGTATGACATCATTGAGGTACTGGAGAGTGGAATTGTAATTGGTGGTTGGTCCTTTATAGAGGAGGTGGTTTGTGTGCATGACAGCCGTTGTTGTGATGGTGGTTGGTACACTGGTTTGTATACAGTGGGATTGTTGTGTGAACAATCGTTGGTATTGTTATTTGCGCAAAGGCACAGGAGCATTGGCATGGTGGCAACAGAGCAATTTGCAAGGTGCAGCTGGAACATTTGCAAGATGCAGCAGGAACATTTGTACAATGGCAACAGGAACATTTGCGAGATGCCGCAGGAACATTTGTACAATGGCAACAGGAACATTTGCAAGGTGCCGCAGGAACATTTGTACAATGGCAACAGGAACATTTGCGAGATGCCGCAGGAACATTTGTACAATGGCAACAGGAACATTTGCAAGGTGCCGCAGGAACATTTGTACAATGGCAACAGGAACATGAACCAACTTAGAGCTGACGTGCTCGGGTTTGTTTGAGTGATGGTTTTGTGATGATACAATTCGCAACTACACGCACGACTCACACTAGGTTATGTTAGGTGTGGTCGGGTGCTTTTGGTACGTAGGGTTTGAAGGCATGGGACCTCCGTGACGGTAGTGAAGGCAGCATGAAGAGAGGCGCAGGTGTAGATAGGGTGAAGAGCTGCTGGTCTTCTTATTAATCCGGGAAAAAATTATTATTAGAACAAAATTCTTGAAGTTTACCTGCCTGGTAGACCAATGATGAAAAGGTTTGGAGAGAAACAAGGTGTGCATATTGAGAAAGATTGGATTAGTTTGACGTGTAGAGAGAGAGAGAGACGGAGAGAGAGTTAACTAAGTGTAACTACAGACTTATACATATTACAAAGGTACGTATTCAAGGAAGGTTCTGTTTAACCCATTTAGTTTTTTTTTTAAACTAAATACATTTCCAAGAACACGTAGGTAAGGGTTTGTACGTATGACAAAATGCCCCTTTTCGAAAGAAGTTGGTCTTCCATGACCTATGCTCACGTCTATACGGTAGCATTTTTTCTACTTTCGAAGAACAAAACATTGAGTACAAATAAGTTATGAAAAGTGGGAAAGGAGTAGGAAGTTGAAAAGATCCGTGAATGAAGGTTGTCCCATTTGACAAACGAAACGCCAAGTGCGTAACGCATATATCCCCATTCACGGATAATTTCGAGGAAAGGAAAGAGTGACAATTGGGAACATTTGAACGAAGAAAACTGCTGAGGACTCGGCTATTTCCGAAATTCGACCTCTGAGTGAAAGGTGAAACAAGGTCTACAGCAACTTTCCTGGCACATTACAATACAATTTGGTAGAGTGGGACAAAAGGGATACACTGACAAAAAGAGTCTAATCCACTACGTGTATTGGGCAGAAGATTAGAAGGTCGTTTTATTCTCCTACTTGTTTGCGAGAAATGACAGACCCTTGCTCAAATCTCACAAACCTGGGGGTTTTCTTGTTCGTCCCCCAGACAACGAGTTAGGTGTTTTTGTGTCCATCAACTTAACTCCTACGACACGATGCCCCATAATCATGAGTGAAGCGTATGATTAGTCCTTTTGAGATAGTGGATAGTTCCTGGGTTCTTGTGACAGGAAGTCCACGGGCATGTTAATGAGTACTCTGCTGCAAAAGCAATAATTTTCTGATAACAGAAAATAAAAGGCGTGTGATCTACGCTTGGTAGGTCACACAAACATGGGGTAGATATTATTTCGTTCGCACGATTCATGGTGAGTATTGTAACGTCTTCACGTCTCATGTACAGGAATGAACGATTTACAACAAATTTTGCCCAGTATTGAAAGACAGTAGCCCAATTACGTTCGAAAATGTGGGTCCCCATTCAATACAGACGGCGGGTTAAGCGGTTCTCATGCCAAAGGACACACGACCAACTTAGTAACATTTAGTTATGAGTATAAAGTAATTATAACGAACTTCTCGTATCATGGCGGATGTTTTGAGGATCTCTCCTATGATGGTAGATATTGTCACGTTTTCACGTCTCACGTGACAGGAATGAACGATTTACAACAAATTTGCCCAGTATTGAAAGACAGTAGCCCAATTACGTTCGAAAATGTGGGTCCCCATTCAATACAGACGGCGGTTTTTTGCAATGATGTAATTAATACGGCACTGCTGTAGCTTAATAATTTCATATTAGCATACTTTACAAGACTTGCCAAAAGGCGATAAACACAAATTTTATTGAAGATCTGGCCAAGATTTTAAACTTCAAACTAGAATAATGGTACAATAAAGGACAAAAGAAACTGATGTCATGATAAAATATGTACCTCATAATGAAGTTGTATATGTACAAGGAACAAAGTTAATGAAGGGACAAAACATATTGTCACTTTTATAACAACAAAAAAAAATTTTCCGAATCCGACAAAATATGATTCTAGAAAAATAAGAGCAATTGGGTTGAGCGCCATTCTAATTTTTTGGAAAAAGAAGAAAAAACCACAAATAGCAACAAGGTTGCTCTTGAATTGTCTCGAATCCAGCGAATGTGACCTGATAGGTGAGTACATTGGGTGTATTCGAAACGATTCCCAATATACAACATTACTATGAATGTGTAGGATGGGGTGAAGAGGGAAAAGAAAGAAAGAAAAAACGGGAGGATTTCCTATTATAACAGAAATCGTCGCGACATTCTTACAATATGGTGCTGTGACCATAGTAGCGAGCCCGCGGCAAAGGTCTGAAACCAATGGTTATTATACAGACTTGTGCTTATGATTTTATATTTACAACATTAGGGTAGGGACGTACTGGTACGACAAAACCCGACACAAAACAAAAAATTAAAAAAAGGGGTGATATGACAAGATGAGGCGATGAGGTGAGAAAAAAAACGCGCGGATGCTGCAAGAATTGTGAAAGGAAAACGACGTCTCGGAGCAAGAGTTTTCTGGAACCGTTGATGGTAGGAGGAAAAAGGAGTCCCTTTCCCGAAGTGATCAATTTCAGGAAGAGGATGCATACAAGCATGAAAACAGTGCCCCAAGAGGTGCTCTTGTGGTACAGCAGGCAAGGCGCGCAGGATGTAAAAGAACATATAAAATTATGCACAAAAAAAAAATGTACAGGAGTTAGGCTACCGTTGACATTAATGTGCCTTCGGGTGTAAGGATTTCCTTACGAATGCCCATGTGGGTGATTATTTACATTTAATAATTACACATGACTCACGTCGTTTATGACGAGAATTATAAGACTTCTAAAGAGACCGCATCGCACTGATTGATGACTGGCCAAGAGAGGTCAGGGACGTAATAATGATCAGGGTTAACAAGATGCATGTTTTGCCGATTTGGTAACGCCTGAGTACTTGATGTGATGGAATTTACTGATTCCATATTCCCAATTTTGACAATGTCTTTCACATGGTAATTTCCGATGTGTTTACCAGAGATGTCAGACAATCGATAAACGAGGTCTGAGATCTTTGTTAGAACTTTCGTTTTTACAAAGCGGGGTGCCAATTTGGCAGAGAAGTATAGCGCACCTTGCGACAAGGTGTTGTTCCTTCTCCAAACGATGTCTCCTTCTTTGAACGTGACGTGCTTTCTGCGAAGGTTATACCTGTCGGCACTCTTTTGGTGGGCCAATAGTAGAGCGTCTGTTACTTCGCTATAGATAGCGGAGAGTTCCTCCAAGCGGTGAGCGTAATTTGCTGCGGGATCTGCTGTGGCGGAAGGGGTGGGTGGAAGGCAAATGTCAGGGTGTAATGAACCGTGAACTACTTGCTCCATGCCGTGTTTGAGAAAAAATGGTGTATAGCCTGTAGCGAGGTTCACCGTGTTGTTCATGGCTGCTTGTATTTTGTCTAATTTTTTGCACCATGTACGTTGGTCCTTGCCGACCAGAATTGCCAGAGCCGTATTAATGGTCTGGTTGTATCGTTCGACGGTGTTGTTCTGTGGGGTGTAAAGGGTATTGTAGAATATATCCTTTATACCATATTTAGACAAAAACTCTTTAAATTCTAGAGCTATAAATTGTTTGCCATTGTCGCATATTATAGTACGAGGAATACCGTAGGGTATGAAAATATGCTTTTCTAACAGATTGGTTATTGCTGCTGCGGTCGCCCTTTTCAGAGGAAACAACCAGCAGTATTTGGAAAAAACGTCCACCACACTGAGTATATGCATGTAACCTGCGTAGCTTCTAGGGAAAGGTCCGATGAGGTCCATTGAGAAGGATTGAAGTGGTCTATCGGCACGCTTGGGGTTGCCCATTAGGCCAGACGGTGGTGCCGTGCTGTGTTTGTAAGCCTTACAGATGTCACATTTGGAGATGAATAGACGTACTTGTTTGAATAAACCAGGCCAATAATATCTCAGAGAAATTTTTTTATATGTTTTAAAGGTTCCAGGGTGTATGGAATCTACGGCACTGTGGTTATTGATAATAACCTGTTCTCTATTTTCGAGAGGGACTACCATTTTCCAGGCATAATCCTCTAATATTGACAGTGGTGGCTTGCAGTTGCGGTATAATTGTCCGTTTTTAATTGTAAAATTCGGAAACTTTTGTGGGTTGTTACTGCATCCTTGGAAGATTTTTTGATACCATAAATCTTTTGTGGGGAGACTAGAATTGGATGATACCGTGTTTAGTATCGCAATCTCGATTCTAGAAAGGGCATCCGGGACGATATTATCCGCGCCTTTACGGTGGATGACATCGAATGTGTATTGAGATAGGCGGGACGACCAGCGAGCCAATCTTCCAGAGGGATTGTCTAGCGAGATCAGCCACTTTAGGCTGCTATGGTCCGTAACCACGGTAAACTTACTGCCCTCAATGTATCCGCGGAAATGTTGAATGGATTCCATGACTGCTAATAATTCTCTCTCAGTGATTCCGTAATTTTTTTCGTGCTTGTTTAGGGTTCGAGAGAAATATGCCACGGGGTGTTCGCCGTCCGTAAAATTCTGAGTGAGGACTCCTCCGATTCCGACGTTTGATGCGTCTGAATGGATCGTAAAGGGGAGGCTGAAGTCAGGACAATTCAGTACCGGGGCTGACTGAAGGGCTTCCTTCAAGGAGTTGAATGCTGACTCGGTCTCTACGGACCAGGCAAAGTTACTGGTACCTTTGCGGACGCCCGTGATTTTGTTGAGCGGCGCCGCGAGTGTTGAGAAGTTTTTTATGAATCTTCTGTAATAACCGGTGAGGCCGAGGAAAGCTTTTACCTCTTTTGCATTCGTGGGCCGGGGGAAGTTTGTCATAGCTGCAACTTTTGCGGGGTCGGTTCTTAGGCCTTCTTCATCTACTATGAAGCCCAAGTATCGTAGGCGATGTTTGCAGAATTCCGATTTTTTAAGGTTTATAGTCAAACCGGCTTGTTTGAGTTGTTGAAAAACCTTTTCTAGAATGAGTATGTGTTTTTCAAAAGTATCGCTGATGATGATCAAGTCATCCAGGTAGCAAAATAAGTTGTTGTCGAACTCTGGGCCAAACAATTTATCCATGAGCCTTTGTAGCTCCGCTGGGCTGTTTTTTAAACCGAAGGGTAGCCTTTTAAAGTGAAACATGCCCCTGCCAGGCACTACGAAGGCAGTTTTTTCGCAGGAGCTGGGATCCAAAGGTATTTGCCAGAAAGCTTTGCTCAAATCTATAGATGAGATGTATTTAGCGTTTCGAAGTCTGTCGAGGATGGAGTTAACCAAAGGGAGGGGGTAGGCGTCTGACACTGTACATGCGTTGAGGCGTCTGCTATCGAGGCAGAAACGTGCCGAGCCGTCTTTCTTTGAAACTATTAAGGTGGGGTTGGTCCAAGCACTGCGGCTGGGTACCACCACTCCCATTCTTAACATATCGTCCAATTCCTTTTCTAATATTTTTAATTTTTGAGGAGCGAGGTTATAATACCTTTGTTTGATTGGGGGGCCTGTTGTTTTTATATGGTGTTCTACTAAGTTGGTTAAGCCTAAACCACACTTTTCGAATGAGATTGATTCAAACTTGTTTATCATTTGATCCAACTGATCTGTTTGCAGGGGGTTCAAATTTTCGTACGGTATTACTGTACGGATTTCGTTCACTTGGGGGGGAACGGAGGGGTTGTTAAACAACTGTGGAGCAATTTTGAAAGCCATCCAAAAATCCACTCCCAGGATAAATTTTTGCGAGATTGTAGGTACAACCAGAAATTTGATCCGAACTGTTTTTGTGTCGCAATTGATCGGCAGGGTAAGAGAACCAATGACACGTTGTGAAGTGTTGTCTGCTGTGGTGACATGTGAAGAATGTTCTTCCATTTTAAAACCACAGTTTGTGAATAAGGTGTGAGCGTTGTCGCCCAGACAGCTGACAGACGCGCCGCTGTCGAGGAGACCAGAAAAAACCACATTGTTTATAGAAAAATGCGCGAAGGGTCTACCGTCTATTGCCTGTTTGCAGCAAACTGTAGAGAGGGGTAAGGCCTTTTTGAAGAATTTGACGTGTTCCAACCACTCCGACCATTCCTTCGGCCTATGGGGAGGATGGCCCGGGAGGTTGGGTTCTAGTTTTTTGGCCTCTTGACTGTCCAATTGGGAGGGGGCCTTGAGAAATCTGTAGGGGGTTTGATGAATCTGAGGTCCGGGATGGGTGTCTCAGTATTGTCTTGGCGTGGTCTTTTGCCAAACTTCCTCCCTTCATCTCTTCTTGGAGAACGATCGACAGATCGCCTTTTGTTAGATTGGGGGTCTCTTGAAGATAAAAGTTTAGCTTGTTTGAAACAAGAGGCTTGGGAGTGACCAACCTTGTGGCAAAAAGAGCAGGATTTCTTTTCGTTGTGCTCTGGTTTTATGCCGGACGAAGTGCTGGGGCGAAAGTTTTCCTTGGGGAACCTTTCGTCTCTCTTCCGATCCTGGTATGCCTCCAGTAGCTGACAGACGTCCTTAAGTTGCTCCAGCGTGGAAATTTTCTGGGAAGTTATGATGTTCTCATATCTGGGCAGGAGACCGTCGATCAAAACTGGGAGGAGTTCCACTTCAGGAACGGGTTGGGCGAGCTTAATATTGATGGCCTCTGCCCTCTGCGTGAATCTAGCGACAGGCTCTCCGGGGTGTTGCTTGATAGCGAGTAAGGATAACCTGATTCTGTGTTGGGCCTTTTTTTCTCCGAAACTCGTTAAAAGTGCCGCCCTGAGTTCCTTCCATGAGTTTGTTTTTCTCTTATGTATCCTGTGCCAGGTAAGCATTTCAGGAGCGATGAGGTCTATGAAATTTCTGTGTAGGATGTTCTCGGGAATTCCTCTGACTTGAGCTGTTTCCTCTATTCTGTTGATGAAATCCTCTACATCCGTGAGTCCGTTGTATTTTGTTTTCCAGGATGTCAGATCGTATATTTTTGTTGGTTCTTGGGCTTGCACTACCACGGGTTTTGCTTCGGAGACTGTGAGGGGGGTAGTGATGATTTCCGAGGTGACTTCCGGTTGAAATTGCAACCTCCTGATATATTTTTTGTTGTAGAAAGAAGCATATAGAGTGAGGCATTTTTTGGATTTATTCCTAGGAGAAATCTTTCTATTTCTCAGGGCCTGTAGTAGTTCTTTCTTTTTTGAAGTAAAAATGTGTGGGATTATACCCAGCGTGACTTGAGGAACTTCCATGGTGTATAAGATCGTGTTAGAGTGACCTTATGTTGGAAAAAGTGAGAACTTAGACTCGCAATTGGAAAGAAATTGGGCAGAGATTGACCACTGGGGACGTATTTTTTACAAAAAGTTTTTTTTGAGAAAAAAAAAACAAAAAAAAACGTTTTTTTTTTTTTTTATAAGTGTTTGGTTTATTTGAAAATTTGGGCAGGGGTTTGCCTCAAAAACGTGATTTTGTGAAAAAATCCAGATGTTTTGAAAATTTGTTGAAAATTTTTCAAAGTCCAAAAACGAGAAAAATTTGCGCAGAGGTTCCCCTCAAAAAACGTGATTTTGAGAAAAAATCCAGATGTTTTGAAAATTTGTTGAAAATTTTTCAAAGTCCATAGACGAGAAAAATTTGCGCAGAGGTTCCCCTCAAAAAACGCGATTTTGAGAAAAAATCCAGATGTTTTGAAAATTTGTTGAAAATTTTTCAAAGTCCATAGACGAGAAAAAAAAATTGGGCAGCGGTTTCCCTTGAAAAACGTGATTTTGAGAAAAAATCCAGATGTTTTGAAAATTTGTTGAAAATTTTCAAAGTCCATAGACGAGAAAAAAATTGGGCAGCGGTTTCCCTCAAAAAACGTGATTTTGAGAAAAAATCCAGATGTTTTGAAAATTTGTTGAAAATTTTCTAAGTCCGGAACGAGAGAAAATTGGGCAGCGGTTTCCCTCAAAAAACGTAATTTTGAGAAAAAATCCAGATGTTTTGAAAATTTGTTGAAAATTTTCTAAGTCCGGAATGAGAGAAAATTTGAGCAGCGGTTTCCCTCAAAAAACGTAATTTTGAGAAAAAATCCCGATGTTTTTGAAAAAGGTTTGCAAATAAGCAAAAGTCCGGAAAAGAAAAAATAAAAAAACGGAAACGAGGTTCGCCTTAAATGAACATGTTTTTTGGAATATTTCGATTAGCCTTCCAAAGGGGGGGGTTCTTTAGAAAGGAAAGGAAATATTTTTTCTTTTATACAAGTTTTCGTGGAAGTATGTTTGAAAATTCAACAATGTCTTGGGGAATTGTTCTTTATTTAACGTGGCTATACTGCAGCCTGATTTGAGCATACACCATTACTGGTATTTATCCGCCGACTTCCTCTTGTCATAACAAGTTATATGCAGATGTGCATACGTAATGTAATGCCTGACTCGAGGAAACGACGTCAACGCGAACCGAACGTCTTTCAAATTATGTCGTCTGTTTCTTACGAAAGAAAAAAAAGCTAAATGATGAAACAGGCGGCAAAATTAGAAAAATGCTCAATTGTCAAAAGGTAGAAAGAATTTAATCCACTTGTTTCCCTTAAGCTGCAAAATATGCCGTTATATATACAGGCCAGTATTTTGCGAAATAGACCCCTATTCGCAGTATATGTCGATATCAAATACAGACCAGCACACTGCGGAATAAGTTTATTAATGAAAACTGGTTAATTAACTTTCGGGAAACGAAGCGGGTAATTGGTTTATCATATACAGGATTTTAATTGTTGAATAACTTTGTTTTAAATATTTGTGTACATTTCCACTATTAATCTTGTATTTGAAACTAGCAAATTTAGTCGGTCGACACTTGTAAACACTATATTATTCACGACGGCAACTTTCTTGGTTGAGCACTTTACGTAGGAATACCGGTGATAATGTTTTGTCGAGTGACGACTCGAAAATGAAGGAATGTGCCCGCGATAGTTTAAATTTGCAATTCGAAGTTACACTCGCGTCGATGTTCTTTGATGGTAATGCTAGACAAATTGGGAAAAAAACAAGACAAAACATTATAGATTATACAGTTTAAACAATGGCTGATTGAAGAACGAGGCGAGCGACTGTGAAGAGGGAGGAAAAAAAATTGCCCCTAAGTTGGGAACGCCAGTGCTGGGGGCGCTGCTGCTGCGGCCTACCCCAGGCCCTATTCCTGTAAAACACACACAAATAACAGCCGTCGGTTAGCTCAAACCGGCTCGAACATGATTCCTCCTAAAAAACAGGGCGAGTGCCAGTGGTTCGCTTGGTCAATTCTTCCTTCCCCTCCTCTCCTCAAAATCCCCGGGACTCCCTCTTCAATCAGTACACAGTATTTGCATTTAAAGGGTTTATTCAATAAACAGAACAGGGTGATACACATACGGCCAGTGTCGGCACAAAACACAAGTTAAACTACCCTACTGACCTAACGAGGATTTCTCCCTCTCTCTATGCGTTTAAATGAAGTTACAAACGGTTCAAAGCACACGGTGGGGGGGAGGAAGCGAGTTGGTACTCACATAGCTAGATGCGTGGTCTGCCATCTTTTCTGGATTCCGTTCACAACACAATTGCAAACAATACATCGCGGAGTTAATATCGTGGAGCACAAACAGCGCAAATCGCGCGTAGCCAGTTGCTTGGCCGAGAGCTAGCGAAGGAATGGCGGCCGGCGGGCCGCCCGGCGCTTCGCGCCTGACGCGGGGTGGTCGCGCGGTGCGGGGAGAGGAAACGGTAGGCACGTGTAGTGGGGACGATTCACTTAACCTTCCGCTCGGGAGCCGATTCTGTTACGTAACAACGAAAACAATGGAAATAACCAATATGATTCTTAAGTTCTGTCACTATTGAAAGTCTTTCCTACAAATATGAACCGAATATTGATCGTCCAGTTAATTAGTCAGACATCTTCAAAAAATCGAAATTTGAGTTGAACAGTAAACAGTTATATGTAAAAGTGTGCCCTCTATCTGGTACAATTCTCGGATTACTCATATACACCACCAAATCAATTATAATGCAGAAAAGCTTGTAGTGAATTAAACAAAATTTTGATGTTTTCTGGGTCACTAGTAGGATATTTCAAAATTTCACACTAATGTGTCGGACCCTTATGCCTCCCGGTGTTATTTTATAGCATATTTAATATGTATGGCACAGACCCGTGTAAATAATATTTGATTTATGTGAGCATTCTAATATTGCTTTCCTCGTTATCTCACTACTTATAATTTTGAGATGACTGACTAATCAACTGGATGATCGACGTAGTCAAAATAATCCGTAAAAATAGTTTTGTAATAAAAGTTTTGGTTAGTTTACTTTGTAAGAAATAATAGTAATAGTTTGTAATCTATTTGAAAAAAAAACAGCTAGAATGTAATAAATCAAGGTTTTTAATTTTTTTCAACTTTAGGTTAATTATATTATACGACGGCTAAAAAGGAACTTTTTATAAGATAAACATAACACAAAATGAAAAATCTTATTGGAATAAAATCGGGCCCGCAACCAGGATTTGTACCGATTTATTACATATTTCCCTTAAACACGGTCAATTTTAAAGCTCTTAAAAAAATATATGTTATTTTTTAAGATAATATCTAGACTTTGCACGCGCCGAAACGCAAATTATATAAAATTTCGTCGATAGAAAAAAATCGCAAAGTATGCTCCAAAAATTATTATTAACACGTTTGTTTCAGTTATATGTGTATGAAAAAAATCAGTGTTTCTTTAAATGCTGTTTAAGATAATGCCCGCGAGATTTTTGCTCTATTTTAAACGAGTCGTGTTTTATTAAACATTTTCATAATTTTCGCATCGATTTTGTCGCTGTAAATGTTAGCGCTCTCCTCTAACATTCGTAATTTCGTATCTCTCCATCTTCTTCTTTTCGGGCCCGGTTGCAGAGCCTTAATCGTTGAAAAGAAAGTTAATATTAAAAAATCTAAGCGAAAAATGGAACAGAACAAGACACAGGAAAATATAGCTGGGGATCGAACCCAGGATCTCTGTCTGACAAGGCTTTTAACCACTAAGATATTGAGAACTGAGAAATGATTTTTGTTAATCTCATTTCAATTTAAAAAATACCAATGATATTCCCATATTTTTTCAGCTCCTATGTTTTTAACAGCTATCTTTGTATAATTACAAAATACCCGAAGACTTTTGTAACCCAGATATTGTGTTGAATTTCAATGTAATATTTAGGAAATCATTGAAGAAAACCCATTTGCGACGTCACATTTTTATTTTCTGTGTTTTATGCTGTTTTATTAGATTCACTTAGATTTATTATTTTATTAATATTACCTTATTCTTCAAAGATAAAGTATTATTATTAAAAATTTAATTTACATTGTTAATCAAGACTTTTATAACTTTTAATTCTGGGTCGCAAGTAAGCAGTTAGCACTTAATCTAATTTCAACTGTAACTGTTTATAAATGTTTTACTGTTCTTGTGTTAATCACTTCCATCTAACATACTTATTTCTGAAATTCTAAGAAAAACATCAAACAAGTTTTATGAAGGAATTGTACTTGAAAGATATGGTTGTAATGGTCAAACGCAGTATTTCTTCCAATGCATTGGACCGATAACATTAAATCCACGCTTGAATTTATTGCACACTAAACACATATTTAAGTGCAGTCAATTTCAAATATAGAGTGATTAATAAGACGTTACGAGATTTATTTATTGACAACATTTATGGGTAATGTAATGAATAATTAAACGCTCTACGTGATTTTAATGGTCAGTTTTTTGACATGAAAAAACTGATATGCATTGAAGGTTGTGAAACAAAAAACATAATTTTGAAAGATACTTATTTAATCTATTAATCTATATTCTATATAAATAAAAATGAATCGCCGAAATGTATGTACGCGCATAACTTCCGAACGACTGCACCAAATTGGATAATTTTTTTAATTGTGTGTTCGTTATTGTCAGGACAAGGTTTGTATAAATCTACTGGTAAGCTCTGGCATTATGAAATTTGTATAAAAAAATTGCAATAGGTTTCACGCGAACTGTTTGAAAACTGAATGTACCGGGACTGAATGTATGGAATGCGGGAGTTAGGAGGGGGGAGGAGGGTTCGCGGGAGGGGGGAGAGTGGAGTGGGGAGAGGAAAGGTGGAGGAGACGGAGTGTGAACGCAAAAGGGGAAGAGGACGCGGGAGACGAAGGGGTGGAGGAAGGGAAACGGGAACAGGACGAATGGGAAAGGACACGCAGGGAGAAACAATTTCTTTATTAAATGGCATAGCAACGCATGCCGGGAACCAGCTAGTTAAAATAATAAATTCGTGTTTGAGCCAGGAAAAGTAACGTTATTGGAAAAAAAAGTGATACCATTTAATTAAGTCGTGTAAAATATCACGGTCAAATTGTCGATCCGATTAAATTACACATATATAGTCTGTTTTATGTAATTTCAATTGTTATTGTTATGGATTTTATTATTGAGGAAGAATATAATACTAATAAATTTAAACGAAACATGAAACAGACCAAGATTTTTCTGTGACTTGTTCTGTTTCATATTTCGTTTAGATTTATTAGTATTGTCTTTTTCAATTTTATATTATATTTATTTTTTTTATTCAGAAAAAGATACACAAATTACAATAAATTTTATACAATAATTAATTACATAGTATACGTATTTGATTTACCCCCATAAATAAGCTGGGCTTGTGTGTATGGGTTTAATTTTTGTATATTGGTTTAATTTATATTTTTTTTATTCAGTTCAAATTTTCGGAATAATTTTTAAGCAGAGTTTTAAATGATCGGAATAACCTTCAAAGTTTGTTAAAAAGTTATTACACATTTTTAACAAACTTATTACCTACTATTATTAGTTGGACAGAGGTATAAGTTGAATACTAGGACATTATTTTTGTCGTAAATTTAGTACGATACGTATTTTTTTCTATTCTATTAAAAGCACTTTTATAAAGTCAGCATCCAATTTGGGAGGCGGTAATGGGTACCGCCGCTCCGGAAACCATTTATTGGACAACCAATATCCCTGCCATAGGTTACCCCAAGAGGTTCGTTACGTTTGGTGACTTAGTAGGGGTGCCCGGGTTCATGGGGTGAGGTTTTTTGGTCTTGGTGACACTAGCCTATCTACTGCGTGGCGGGTCAGATGGGGAGACTGGTTGATGGAGACATTTTACCTCTCCAGCCGGACTCTCCAGACTTATCGTCTTACACATACAACAATGGGAAGGATGGATTCATACGTCCTTCACTCCTGGAATAATTGACTTCCAGATTCCTTTCCGACCCTCATACCATTTTCCTACCCAGAACTTCATCTCCTTCCTTTCCCTAAAAATACTCTCCATCCAGCATCCCCATCGCGAGGAAAATTGTTTTCCTCAGGTTTCCTCCTGCGTGCAGTTAACGTAAAAAAAACATCTAATCAATAGAAACATAAAAGACATTGAAGATGTTCAAAGGCAGTCAAGAATGAAAACAATCGACAGGTGTGACATAAAACGCTAGAAAGATAATCTACGCCTGAGAGACGTAAGCGATACACAAGAATTGCTGTATTTTTTTTTTTATTTCGCAACGTAGCGCGCTGTCTATTTCAGTTAGCTCAGTTGCCGAGCAGAGCTTGCGCGGGGTGGCTCTGTTACCACGGTAAGTACAATAATTACGGAGAAATACATACACCATACGTCCGAAAGTCGTATGATTTACCTTTTGTGTAACTTGCAGACTTGTTCGTATAAATGTGATTTAGCGAAATAATATCTAATAAAAAAAAATAAAAAATTATGTATAATGACTGATTAGCATTTAAACTTAACATAAAATGAAACATTATTTTTCATTTAAAAAAGACTTAATATTTTATAGTTGATTGGTAAGAGGTTTTATAGATTTTTTAAAAAAATTTTAATTACAATATATTTTTATAATTATTTTGGTTTTATTTAAAATACAAAACCCTAAACTAAGTATTTAACCACATTTAAACTGTGTAAGTATGAAAATATGTCAAATATTCCACCCTTTATCATTAAGGTATTTTTGTTATTCGTTTTTGGGGTGTTATGCCGTGTTGTGCTACCTCCTCCTTTAGCCAACGTTGCGGACAGCGTTACAGTGTCCATCATCAGGGCAGATGTGTGATGATGGACACTGTAACACTGGCCGAAACGTTGGCTAAAGAAGGAGGTAGCGCAACACGGCAAAACACCCTAAACACAAATAACAAAAATTTTTTGGCCGTGAAAATCTAAAATCATATCTGATCTTTAAGGTATGTAAAAATAAGATTATCTTTCAAGGGTTAAGCAGAGTTAAAAAAATCTTTTTGTAAAAATAGTCGGAAAAGTGGTCACTTAACCTTTTTATATGAATTCATGCGAGTGGTGCGGCGTTTCTTTCATCGCATCACTCGAAGAGGTCAAATGGCAATGGCAAATGACCTGTGGTCTGTGGGAGGAAACGTTCCACCTAACTGAATCCGATCAATCTCCTCGTCACTTATCTTGGAGGTGGACAATTATGAAGAGAGCCAGAGGTTAATTGGATCATGTGCGGAATGAGAGGGGCAATTCCACGACTCTGTGTTATATTGAAGAGATTTTTAGAAGCTAAAGGCGATGTTTTTGTTACGATTTTAGTGATAGTGGTTGGTAAGTTATATTATATTCAATCTTAAGGGGAAAAAATGCGCAATTTAATTAACCCCCTCAGACTAATTTGTTCGTTCTTCAGAACAACTCACATAGGTCTCAAAGAAATCGTTGTCTCCCGTACTATCATAGTGAGAAATGATATAAACGGTGTTAGAAAGAGAAAACACTACGCTTTATATTCATATCTAAAAATTAAACACAAAATAATTTAAATGTACACTTTTATGAAACCAAAGTTTAGAATCGCATTTGAAGAAGAATTTGAAAAAAAATGATACTTTGGGAATTTTTTAATAAATTAATTTTACATGCAAAGACAAAAAGTGGGGTGACAATGCATTTGTCCAATAAAATATGTACATGTTTTAATACTTTTTTTGTTATCTGTAATTTTAGTTACTTGGATAAAACGAAAGTGACCATATTTAAAACTTTTTTTAAGTTTGCTTGCAAATTTTTTTTACAAAAAAAATTGTATCTTTATTTCGAGTTATAGATATTTTATCGCCTTCCAAAAACAGTGTAGTTTAATTTTTAACCGTTCATTTTCAGATAGGTATATTCAGATATATTCCATTTATTTGGATTTTATTGCACAACGGAAATATTTTGACTCTCTGACAAAATATGGTCGAGGTTTGAGAGGTTAAAATATTTGTCATTTTCCAGTGACGCTTGTACCGGAGCTTTGTCAGGACAGTATTATATCAACGATTTCAGGTTTACATTGGTCAGCCGCTGATGTGTATATTAGCCCCTTTTATAAAATAACCAATTCACTAAGGGGGCATACATTAAAATACGTGAATTCAAAAGGGGAGGGGGGGGGGCAGCAAAATCTCACGTCTGCTAGAAAAAATATACGAAGTGGTCCAAATTTATCTCACCGAGGGGGGAGGTCTGGATTGGAAGAAAAACTGCTCAAGTAATTAATGTATGCCTCCTATTGAGAAGATAGCGAGAAAATTAAAATATAATTATTACGAGAACAGATTCAAAATCTTAAAATAATCACAAGTTAAAAACTGTTAATGTCCGAATTGCGATGATGAGATCCGTAAAGAATCCAATGCTATCTAAATAAAGGAAAGCGTAATGAATAATGAACAAGGTTAAGAAAGGATCGCTTTTAAGTTTTAGTCACGTAGAGTGAATGAATGGAGAAGAGTTTGGGGAGAAAAGCAATATGTAACGCGCAAAAGGATGGAAAAAATAGTAGGGGATGTTCCAGGACCTAATAACAGCTGAGATTTATATACCTAAGCATAAGAACCTACATATGTATATGATACAGAATGAAATCAAGTCAGAACCTCCTTTGAAAAGTTATTAAAAGTGATGAAAAAAATTATAAAAATTGGTTAGGTAGGTTACGTTAAGTTAGGGTTAAGGGCATTTTAAAATCATTTTTTCAGAGCTTTTAATGACTTTTCAAAGAAGTGTTGAGTTGATTTGTTTCTGAGTTGGTATGGAACCGAATATTATGTATTCACTGCCATCTGTTGTCGAGTAGAGTAGAGTTATTTTTTTATAAATTTCTGTATCGACTGCCATCTATTGATTAGTAGTTAAATATGTTTTAATATGCCAATAGTGTTTATTATCACAACTATTTGACTTTATAAATTAGTTTTTCATAATATAATAGCACACTCACATGCACATAATTGCCCTTTAAAACTACATAAAAACTATAATATTATTTCTGTTAACCTAAAATAGCTATAGCATTGTTCATTGTTCAAAAACTGATAATTAAACAATCGCTAAATCGATTGAATTAATACAGGAATGATAAAAGGAAACACGATCGCCGAGAAGTTTGAACAATAGGTATTTTATCAAACTGTTGCTGTCATTATCGCTCTCACTTCCCCGAATACTGAGCGGAAAGGACAACTGCAACTCAGGCTGATAATACATAAATAAAATAATCCAAATCGAGATTTTATATTTCCCTTTTTTTTTCTTCCAAAACTGGACCGATAGTGTCAAAAATCAAGAGAGAAAATTGGGTAATACGTTTGTATGGACAAAACGCCGCTCGGTTTCACCTCAATGAGAAGATGAATTTAAATATAAATCGAGGAGTGTTCTGGGACAGAACTGTATGGGTTTCAAATAGTGACCGACCGAATGTGAAGGTTCGGTTTCGGTTTCGGCAAAAAAATCTAGTTTCGGCATCTGCCGAAAACGAAACTGAAACTTTTGTTTGACGTGTTAAAAATCGATTGTTTACTGTTATATGGCTTAATTTTTACACTTATTCAGACAGTTAACACGTGTTAAATAAAAAAAAAAAAAAAAAAACAAACAATAATTGAATCATGTGAAAAAAGAAATATTTTTTATATTACTTCTATGAAACAAACATAATTTATAAAAAATAACAAAACATGGTAACTACTTCTTGGAACTTCTCGTTCGGCTGACTTCGGGTGAGTTCGTGGCTCGTATTACCCTGGTCACTATTATCAGCAAAATACTCAATTAATGACGCCCTTCCATTAAGTGTTGATTATTGACAAACGTTTGTTCCAAGAAGCATTAACATGTTTTTTTTTAAATTTTGGATTGTTTTATAGCAGTAATATTAAAAAAAAATTATTTAACACGTATAAAAAGAATTTTGTGATTGTAAACGCAATAAAAATTAAAATACTCAATTAATGAGGTCCTTCCTTTACAACGTAAGTGTTGATTAATGACAAATTTTTGTTCCAAGAAGTTGTTAACAAGTTTTGTTATTTTTTATAAATTTTGTTTGTTTTATTGAAATAACATTAAAAAAATGTTATTTGTTCACATACTTCAATTATTGTTTTTAATTTATTTAATTTAACACGTGTTAAATGTCTGAATAAGTGTAGAAAGTAAGCCAAATAACAGTAAACAATCGGTTTTTAACATGTCTAAAAAAGTTTCGGTTTCGGTGGAAAGTCCTGTTTCGGTCGGACACTAGTTTCCACTCTCTTTTCTAAACCTAGAGTAAAATGATGTTTGTCTGATAAATTATTTTAATTTTAAGTTTGGAGTTGGAAATATTTCAGCGTAATCCTGAAAAATGTCACAAGATTACACCGAGGACATGCCTAATTGTCCCACGCCAAATTCAGCCCAAATTAGTCACATTACATTAATTTGAAGGGCGGTGATTAAGGTGATAGTATCTCGTGAAGTTGGCACCTTTTCTCACAAAGAATATTATTTTTCTTGCTGCTGTGGTGACTAACAAATAATGCGACATCAACCTAAAGATGTGTTTCCTTAGGATAAGTGAGAACCTCGGAGGAAGTTACTTCAAGATAACAACTTAATATGCAGTGCAATGGAGGTGCTATACAAATTATTCAATTATTGTTTATTTTAGACGATGCAGGGGAGTACGAAATAAAAAAAAATAGCACACAAAGAAATAGTAATAAAGAAAATAATAAAAAGTAAGCAGTAGATGTTTTCAATTTGGGAGGCGGGAATGGGTACCGCCGCCCTGGGAACCTTTATTGGATAACCAACACCTCTGCCGTAGGCAGGGCTGGGCAAAGTACATGCTTTGCTGTAATTGAAATACAAATTACAAAATACTTTTTCGCATGTATTTAAAATACGAAATACAAAATACTTTCAAGTCGTGTATTTAAAATACAAAATACAAAATACAGTATTTTAACTTTTTTTTTCTTTCAAATACAAAATACAAATTACAAAATACAAAATACATTTGGTTTTGGTAGAACCTTTGGTTGCAATAAATTGTCGTAAATGCCCTCATCTAAGGGTGCGTTTACATAGAAGCAATTTTGAGCAGAGTGAAACAGAGACGTGCAAAAATTGACCAATCATATTGCTCAAAAGACACATCTCATCTCCGCTTCACTTGTAAAATTTGTGGTAAAGGACTCAGGTGTTAGGTAATATAATAATATATTATTATTATTATAACACGACATTTGTATAGCGCTATTTTGTTTTATTTCTAGTGACCGACCGAAGGTTCGGTTTCGGTTTCGTCAAGGTTCGGTAAAATAATCTAGTTTCGGCATCAGTTTCGGTTTCGACAGAAAATCTGCCGAATTTGTGAATTATCGCGTGCTGTTTGACTGACTTCGGGTGAGTTCGTGGCTCGTGTGTCATCCACCATCATCAACTGAGTTCGTTGGCCGGTCCGGCGTGCTTGTATTGTGAGTTTATGTGATCACAAACTTCAATTATTTTTATTTATTTCATTCTAATTTTAATTTTATTTAACAAGTGTAAATAAAAATTAAAATCTAGTCTCCTTCAACGGAAGCGATCTTCCGAACAGTCCCTCCTTTGATGTGCTTGGTGTAAGGCCCTCCATTCATGGAGATACTTATAATCTACGTAATTGTGACGAAACCACAAGTACCCTGTTGATATACATACTACTTTTTAATGGTAGTCTCCGTACACGGCGCTATCCGAAATATACTATATAGTCACATGAGAACGGGTCGTTTCTATGACTCATTCTTGAGTTCAACAGCTCGGCTGTGGAACCCGGCCTCTATGTTTCCTCCCTCCTTCCTCTCCCCAAAAAGACCCTCCATACAGCATCTTCAAAGATGACATACGCCCTGAGGGAAATTATTTTCCTCGGGGTCTCTCATGTGGAGTTAATGTAAAAAAAATGTTGTGATTGTAAATGCAATTAAAATTATAATACTCAATTTATGAAGTCCTTACTTTATAGTGAATATACATAAGTGTAAAAAATAAGCCGAATTTCAGTACCTAAACAATAGATTTTTAACATGTCTAAAAAAGTTTCCTTTTCGGTTTCGGCCGAAACTGAGACAGATATCGAATATTCGGTTTCGTTTTCGGTAGAAAATCCTGTTTCGGTCTGACACTAGTTATTTCACTTCAAGTGCGCTCTACTGTAATTAACTTAAAAATAGTTTAGTATTCAGTCAAATTATTCCTACAGTGCTTGATCTAATACTATGACACAAAAAAGTACAATACAAAGCAATGACAAGCATTACATAATATAATACAAATATGATAGAAAATGTACAATAACAGTGCTATTATAGCACAGGACGTGTTGCCAACTCTAAATATTAACACACATAACATATAGCTTTGGATTGTAGCGTTTTTAGTCTACGTATTATCTATGTCAGTTTATTTTTCATTATCATTATTAAGATCGCTAAATATATTTGAAAATGTATTTTGAAGCCATAAGTATTTGAAATACAAATTACAAAATACCTCAGCCCCAGGTAATTGAAATACCAATTACAAAATACATTTTTAGGAAGTAATTGAAATACAAATACAAAATACGTATTTGTATTTCAAATACGTATTTCAATTACAAGTATTTCAAATACTGCCCAGCCCTGGCCATAGGTCACCCCAAGTGGTTCGCTACGTTTGGTGATTTAGCAAAGGTGCCCGGGTTCAGGGAGAGAGGTTTGTTTAGGTCTTGGAGGCGGATGACCAGGACACACTGAACCCCAGATTCCTACCCGCCCATTAAACCTTTTCCTTCTCAGAACTCTCCACTCCTTCCTTTCCTGAAAAAAGCACACAGCATCCTCAAAGATGACATAGGCCCTGAGGGAAATTATTTTCCTCAGGGCCTCCTATGTGGAGCTCATGTAAAAAAAAAGTGTTATCCGTTCTCATCGTGTCCTTTTAAAGGGTGTTAAGGGACGTACTTGACTTACTTTAACCAGTGATTCCTGACATTATTTGGAGTAAAAAGTGTAAATCAAATTTTGGTCTCCGGTGGCATTTTCGACGGCTTTTTTTTTCTTTAAAATCTAACAAAAAAAAAATCTTTGGCACGTAAATAAAAAAAAATAATATAAACATATTAAGAACTACTGCTATACGATATTATATTTGGCCAATGAAGGAAATTTGAATAAGCTAGAAGTTATACAGAACAGAGCTGTGAGATGTATACTGGGGAAAGGCAAATACGCAAGGATTAATCAAATAAGAGAGGAGCTAAATTGGATTCCAATCAAAAAGACACTGCTATTTAATGTGTTAATTTTTGTGCATACAGTTAATTATGAAAAACCAAATGCCATAAGGGTGAAATTATTTTTAATAAAGATGAACACAATTACGAAACAAGAAATATAAACAGAATTAGATTGCCACATACGAAAAAATCAAAATCAGAGAACTGCCTAAGGGGTCGTCCATTAATCACGTGAGGGGGGGGGGGGGGGTAAAATGAGAAATCACGTGTATTTATTTTAGTGACAATATTCTCAAAATTTCAAAATACTTTGCACTAAAAAAATACACGTGATTTCGGGAGGGGGGGTTAGTCTAAAACCTCACCACATATCACCAGGGGGGGGGTTAAAAAGTTGCTAAAAAAACATCACATGATTAATGGACGACCCCTAATATAAAGAGGATTAAAGATGTATGATGAAATGTCTGAAAGTATGAAGAAATAATGAATGTATTTAAAAAGAAATGTTATGCTTACTTGAAAAATATTTAAATTTATCAAATGAAATGTTACGTCGTGCTTATTAGTTTATATTCATATAGTATAAACTAAGTCAATAAATAATAATAATGTTGTCACTGGTCACACCGCCGAGTAATCTTACCACGCCCTTAACTGTCCGACAACTAACATTTGTTTAATATTTTTGTAGAAAAATAAAAAAGATAAAAGTCACTGGAGACAAAAATTTTATTAACATTTTTTACTACAAATAACGTCAGGAATCGCTGGCTAAAGGAAGTCAAATACGTCCCTTAGCACCCTGTATATAAAATATTTCGCTTGAGAAGGTCTTCCTCTCAACACAAGAATTCAGTTCACGATAAATTTCAATTAAAACGTGCAACAGGTAGAGAGACAAAACAAGAAAAAGTCACGTTAGATTAAAAATAGCTACGTGCGGCAAGTTTGGCAGCTTAGGGGCAGAATGAACCGACGGGGTTTAGTGCATGTCGGGGTAACAACATAACCCCGGATGAAGGGCGTAGTACTCGCAGTAATAATAGCAGTTCCGCATTACACCGCGTATCCTTAAAGACAGGGGGCAGGGGGGTAGCCAGACTTGATTAAGAAAGTTAGTTAAGACGTCAAATCCCCACGGAGCGTGAAATGATTATTAATATAATATTGTTAGAGGGGCAGAAAAGCTAGTGGGGTATTATTACCACTTCCTACTTCCTTCATTCGGGGAAGGGGGGATGTTTTGAAAGCTAATAGTTTGTACTGCCCGTTGCATAATTTCGCTGTTAAACTTCCCTTCGCTGTTGTGTTTTTATCATAAACATAGCGGAAACCCCACTCGCAGCTGATTTTGGCAGCATGAGAACCGAGTCGTTTCTCAAGCACGTTATTATTAAAACGTCGAGCTTCTTTCATTGATCATTCAACTGGTTCACTGCTAGCCGTGGACAGTGAAGTCTTGAAAAACTTAAGATGTTTTTTTAATTATCATTTTGGCTCTATGTTTTAATTTTAAAATAAGTCCAAAGTATTATTTAATTTTACTTTGAATGTAGTATAAGCACAAGGCCAAAATAATAAACGACACGTTGCGAAAGTTGCCGGATGAACACCGAACGTTATATTGATGCGAAACGCCAATTGGCGGTTGCGAATCTCCGCCAAATGGCGGAGTTGGCAGTGAACATCCGTGAAACTATTTAAGTCTCTCAATCAAAAAATTCCTTCCTACATACCCTTCATTAACCTGCTTCCAAAAATTGGCAAACAACTGTCTCAATTACTTTTTGCTGAAAAATTAGAAAAAGCTGCGTGTAGTTCAAAATCTAAAGACGCTATTATAAAGTAGTGCTTGTGTCAAGAAAATACAAAGAAAAAACTTCGATAAACTAATAGGAAAAGGCGTTCATTGTTCAAAACATACATTTTCATGTATTTATGGGAGACTGTTTTTCTTTGTAATTAGAAGAATAATTAAAAGAAATCTCAGACGGCTAGGGTTACCAGATGAAAAAATCAAAAGTCCGGAGAAAAGGCCTGATTTCCATGGAGAAGTCCTGAGATTTCATGCAATTTGAGAATTTTCTCTCAAACGTTTTATTATCGTTTTAAGTTATTTTATCTTTAAGTTTTCAAGCGAGACCTTAAAAATATGTATAAGACTTGCATAGAATATCTGATCAAGTGGATGACACCTTTAGATGATTTCAACGTCTTTAATTGTTTGATGCTGAAAAGGGCGAAATGATCGACTTTGATCAGATTGCTTTATCAATTCATTATCTGAATGGAAAAGGAGTACACATCGATGATATGAAATTATTCCATGAAATTGCATCTCTGAATAGTTTTTTTAACAAAACAGGAAGAAGCATTTTTTGACGTAATGCTTCATGCGTTGTGGGCAAACATTTTCAAGACAATAGGTATTTCACGATTACCAGAGATACTGCGTATTTGTCAATATATATTTGCAATTACAGCCCAGAATGCAAACGTAGAAAGAGTTTTTTTTTCTATCATGGGGGCTGAGGGCTCAATGGTCGAAAGAAAGAAACCGACTAAAGGTGTCTTCAGTTCGAGCTATACTTTTAGTTCAATATAATTTGAAGAGTTTAACATGTGAGGCATTTTATAAATCAATAATTAAAGAAAAAACCTTACTTAGAAAGGTATCTTCACTTATTAAGTACGATAAAACTGTTTAAGTACCTACTTGGATTATTACCAAAGGAAGATTATTTTTAGTTCGTTTAAATTTTAATTAAAGCGATCTTTAAAATGTAAGCTGTGTTTTATTGAAAATCTTGAGATATCATGAGATTTGCAAAATCCGGCGGCAATCCTGAGAAAAGTCGAAAAATCCTGAAATCTGAGGACAAATCCTGAGATATGGTAACCCTACAGACGGCTGACAGATTAGGTAGGTACTAAAATGCAACGAATCCGAAAAATAAAACATCAAACATATTGGGCTACTAAATTCAATGTTCAGTTTTGACCTGCGCGATCTGAGTGTCCTGCATCTCGGGCGGGGAGCGGTCTCTTGCGGGCGGCGCGTTAGGGCGGGCCACCGGCTGGAAGTGGTGCGGCTGGGCGGGCTGGATCAGGTGCTGCTGGGCCAACAGCTGCTGCAGGTGGTGCTGGTGCTGGAGCTGGGGCGGGGGCGGCTGCAGGGGCGGCGGGGCGAACTGCGGGGGCGGCGGCAGCAGCGCGGGCGCGTTGGGGCGCCGCGCGCCGCCGTTCATCTGGCACGGCCCGCGAGCGCGACCGCCGCCACGTGCATCCGAACCGCGACCGGAGACCGCTAATACGGCAGATTCCAAGCAGGAAACTCGCTACCTGCTTTTCCTCGACTCACAGGCAGATTCCTGCAGAGACTTCAACCTCTACACTTGTGAAGTTTGACACTTGTTTTATCTCTTCACAAATTGCTGGGCAATCTCGCCACTGACTCTAACCGATCATGTTAACCCCGCGTGTCACTGTTGACACGAAAAAACTTAGAAATCACTTCATCAGATAAAAATCTGATGACTTTTTGTTTGGAAAACGGAAACGCGGGTATCGCTGATGAAAGGGAAATCACTGGGGTGAATCTACATACAATATCAGTTACCAACGTGTACTTTAACTACAACTTGAAACAAACAAAAAAATTTGTGTCCTGAAGCAGCAAAAAAGCTCGAACAATGAGCAATGCTATGGCATTATTAAATTTCCAGCTCAACGCAACTATAATCAACTCGAAACGTCATTTCCATTTGAAGAAATGAAGCACTGAATAAGTAAAATTTTCAAAATGTTAAGCAACCCCCGACACAAAAAAGAGCTAGTGACCTTGAAACGCCTGAACAAATTTTCACGAATTGTAGCTAAGAACCATCTCGATCACGTCAGCATTCAAACAAAAAAAAACACATCATAATTGGTGCATTCGTTTAGGAGCTACGATGCCACAGACAGACACAAAGAAAGTCAAATTTATCGCTTTTTGCGTCGGGGGTTAAAAATAAAACATGTCGCCATATTGTCGGTTACATTTTCAGTAAAAAAAAATAGCGTTCTACGGCGAAACCGAGTAGTAAACTGAGTTACTTGTAACATCGTCAAACTATCATGAACGCAGCCGTGTCCCAGATCGTAGACCTTTATTCGGTTGCTTATACAATCAAAATTAAGCCGATGAGAAAGGCAACGTGCCCATAACAATGAATAGAAGATTCGGCCACTTTTTATAAGAGAAGACGCGACATATACATCAGAATGGCATGTAATATACGGCCAGTTAGTCACTAAATCAGTACAGCCGCGATACAGTTTGGGTATTCTATTCGCTTCGCCTACAACGTAGCAGAGTTGGCCTTGTGCGAGTGAATTAGCCCATATATCATACGATTGCCTTCCACCTCGATAATCACATTCATAGACTCGGCCAGTGTGGTAATATAATCTTCAAGGGGCACTGGAATACATTAAAATTCCATTAGGACTGAGATAATGTCAAGAAATGCATTCAAAACACAAACCGAAAAGCGATGAATCAAGAATATCGACTAAAAATACAGTTAAAATTAAACGAATCCTTTGTTTTGACCACATTTATAATGAAATCTGTGTATTTAGCTTAACTTTTGACCCGATAAAGAAATGATTTTTCATTTTTTTGGTTCAATTTTCGTCTTGACGAAGCTGCGAAGGAATAATAGATTCTATGAGCCTTACTAATATTGAAACTGTAAAAAAAAACAGTTCATGGAAAGATACGTACATTGCTTATCCAGCCAAAGAGGGTTGTTTATCTGTTGTATATGTTACTGTCTGCTGCCCACGGTTAACGGTAAATCTTAAGATTTTTCCAGTAAATTCTAAGATTTACCAACTGGTGTTACTATTAGAACTTAGGATTTACTAGTAAAACCTAAGATTACCAATTTACGTGCTTTTACAGTAACATATACACTGTTATAATTAAGTAAGTAATTTCCATGTTATTTTTTATGTTCAATACATATTCCATTTTGAAGATGTCGGTTTTAGAAACTAGATAAGATGATAGATAGATGCAATATTTTAATTTCCAACACAAAAATTTAAAAAAAAAGGCTTGACACAAATATTTTTAATTAAAACGTCGAAAAATTTCAGAAAAAAATTTTTTTTTTTTTAAAGTCATTTTATTTAGGGAATTTACAACAAAACTGTCACATCACTTTTTACCTCGTCCGTTAAATTAAAAATTATAATAACAATTCTCCGAGAACAACCAATAAAATCTGATATTTGGGATTCATTGTTACGAAATACAAACACCGATTTCTTGAATTTTTATTTATTTCCGAATTATTATTATTATCGAATCCCGGCGTGGCAAATAAATTTAATTTGATTAATTTGTGTTATTTCACAATTTATTCATTTAAAATAATACATAGTATATTTGCGGCACGTTCCAGAGTGGAAGATACTCTCAGTATCGCCCTGGTGTAAGACCACCATTCAGAATTGAAACTTTGCTTGAAATGGCTTTAGTCGTGTCTGGTGACCAGATCTGAATAACCAGGTACTTCCCCACCTTCCTCTTCCCTATCTCCTTCCCCTCCTCACTACCTTCAGCCTCACAACATACACGAATTGGAGATGCCATAGTCCCACTGGCTCCAGACGGAACAGTTGGGACTCTTGTGCGGTATTCTTGTAAACAAACAAAAAAGTTACCCGCCTCACTAGACGATGTCTGTTCTGAGACGGGAGAACTAACATTACGTCTCAAAGGTTTAATTTTAGTCAATATTATAATAAAAATAAAGAATTATATCAGAAATGCGTTTTTATATTTTAAATTTGAAATCATTCAAAAGGTCGTACGTAATGAACTGTCAGGCCAATTGTTCCCTACCTCTGTCTTGGAACATATTTCAAATTGCTACAAGAGGTACGTATGACGTATGTATGAACTAATCTAATTTCCACCAGAAATCGAATTGGGAGATTAATTTGAGATAAAGCAGACGGCATCCGCGACTCGCAACTTGGCGCTCGCCATCAGCCAGCTGATCATCAAACATCTGCTGGATTTCCGGACAGAGATAACATCTCTCAGTCTAAAACTTGCTCTAATGTTCCAGAACTGCCAGGAGGTTGTATCAATGCGGGATTGCTCGATCAATAGTCACATTATGTCAAGTCTCAAAAAATAATTCCTCGTTAGAGCGGTAGATAGTTATCGTAATTGCGCCATTTCATTCTTTAGCCACATCTCCATAAAGATCTCAGATATCCATAGACATCCAAATTTAATAGACGAGAAGATACAGATGAGGGGTAAAACCAAATTATGGGGGGACGAAGAGGGGAAAGATGACTGTGATTCGTTAAAAAACCAATCTGACAGTATATAGACATCTCGCATTATAATATCACCATTTAGTTCTTAAAAGCAAAATTTGCTTTTGAATGAATAGACCTTTTTACATGGGAGCGCGAATTGCTCGCCACGTTATTAACATATTTGCGAAGTCCAAATACAGCAAAGTAAAGTTCGCCACTTTTCACAGACGAATATTTTGTTGCCGTATTTAGTTAAGATACTTTTACAAATGCTTCATCATTTACTTACCCCTGTAACCAGCGACGAGCACACTGGAGAACCGCCCACATTCGTTATGATCGACATATTTTAGGGTATAATGTATAGCACAAGCTAACATTTTTGCCGTGATATTTCGTAAAATATACGATCAGAGCGCGACGCTAGTCCGGACAAGAATGATGACGTCACATTTTTTAAATTCAAGCGAGGCTCTCGTAAGCCCAGCCGGTTCCATGGAACCGGTGTGGGGAGGGGCAAATAATACGCTTTTATCACTTAGGGCAGGTCTATATATATTCATATGTCTATGCAGATATCAAAAGATGGATTAAAGAACAAAAAATTATAACGTAAAAGAATAAAATCAACATACGTAATATACAATACCATTACAATACATAGGTACTTTTGAATTCTTGCTTTTTTATAATTTTTGTACTTTTTTCATAACCGTATTGTATTTTATTTCAATGCGTTATTTCATTTTATCTACTGAATGAATTTTATTAAATTGTAAAATGGGGGCCTCAGCACAGGTAAAGTGAGGCCTACATTATCAAATCTTACTAATATTATAAACGCGAAAGTTTGTATGGATGTATGTGTGTTTGTTAGGAGAAGGGAGAATTCAGGGAGAAACAATGTACTTCTTTATACGGCATTGCAACGCATGCCGGGAACCAGCTAGTAATGTTATAAATATGTAAATTTATCAAATAAAAAAAACGTTCTTGAACTGTGCAAACTCGGCCATCCTGACAAATCGAAGAACCAAAATGCATCGAGCACGCCTAATTACGAAGGCAATTGCTATCCAGAAAACGACATTAATATTAAGATAAACGAAGGGGTTAAGCTTAAATAGTTCTTGGTATCCGGTATATGATGGCCACACCAAAACTAAACGCCGAAACCCGTATTAAATTATACTGAAATACTAGTCCCAAGAGATTCGAGCGCGCTATGTTGTGCACTACATACACAAGCACACACTTCAACACAATCTTTAACAATTAGCCTGATGATGGACTCTAACGTTAACGTTGCCAGAAATGTTGGCTAAAGAAGGAGGTAGCGCAACACTTCACAAAATAAATCACAATAATACTTTTGCCTGTGAAATCTCAAATGATACCAGTAATAGCTGCGTTTAGTGACAAATTCTGACAAAGTCTAGTAGGTACTTCCCAACACTCCTCGTCCCCATACAATATTGTTATTTTAGTCGGCGTGAACTGTTGCTTCGTTGGCAATCTGCAGACATGCTCGGGAACTATGACAAATCAAACCTATATCGATGAGCTTATGCTAGGGGACCACGAGATATTAATTCTGCCGTGTAGAAGTAGAGAATATTTATGCAGCTAAGGTTAGTCATAGTCGTAATTAATATCCCGTAGATGGCATCTGCTACAGAGAAAGGCTTCGTACTAATAAGGCATCTAATTCTATTGCATTTACCTACAAGGAGTGTCATGTGCAAACAATGAACACCTCATATGATAATATATAATTTATATAATAACGTATCATGTATCGCACGTGAAGTTAATCTTAGATTATAATGTTTTTTGATTATTTTCTAGACATTTTGTTTTGAAGAGTTTTATATCACATGTATATTTGCTACTTAAAATAAGTTAGGTACGCCTCATATGCCATACATATGTCTGGTAATGTTATATTATCGTGAAAACAAGCTTATGGGTCCGAGTGGTTAATTTTTATTTATATCCTACCGGTCTCGACACATTCGTGTCATTCACTAGCAATCTTGGCAGGTCTAAAACCGGTAGCAGATAGATAAAAATTAAGTAACTAACGTACATGTAAAATAAAAACTCTTCAAAACAAAATGTTTAAATTTGTAATTTAATGTTGCATCAGTGAGTATTGATTATTTTCTTTATGAGTACGTACGAACGGGCTTATAAGATTTTTTTTAAATATATCAGAAGATATATTTAAAAAAAAACTTATATCCTATATAATATGATAATATAAATTAAGAAGAATCTTCATAATTAAAAAAGAATCCCGACAAATGATTAAGTACCTACCTATAATATATTTTTGCCGACAATAAATTATTTTTATTCTATATTAGTTGGTGTACCCGGCATGCGTTGCAATACCATTCAAAGAAATAAATTGATTCTCCGTGTAAATCCCCGAGTCCCCTTCCACCTTCCCCGCTTTCGTCCTCCCTCGTCGCCCTTCCCGCGAACCCCACCTCTCCCGATCCCCTCGCCCTCCTGCCTTTCCACCCTGCCGCAAAAATATATGAAATACACACATTTTGATTTTTACAAATTTCATAACGCCAGGGCTTATAAATAGCCTATAACCTTCGCGGGCGTGCGCACAACAAATCACCAAAGTTTCATCGCATTCGGATGAACGGTATGGCAGCTCAAAAAATACGAACAAACAAACAAACCAATATTGATTTTTATGTATAAGATTCGAAACATTCGTGAATTATTCATGGCTTACCTTGGTGAATCATGATTAAAAGTGTAAATACTTGTGTGAAGAATAATTTAGACAAGCGATAAAGTAGGTAGGATAATATTTGAAGAAAAATAAATTTTCTGTGATCATATCCCGCGATTCTTCACGGACCCGCATCAGTATTATATATTTGATTGAAACACGTGTACAACAAACACGGTTAGTTTAATAAATAGGTGTGGTTTTGTCACTTATATAATATTAAACCATTTGAAGAAATTTAAACATTACTTATCAATCAGTTTTATAATTATCAGTTAACGATTACAAATTTGAAGTATCCTGCTTCTATATCTACAGGGGATAATCAACGATAATTTTTATCATACAAGATAAGACGCGAAACATACTTACATTGAAAAATTATTGTAAAAGTTGTAGGTACACCAACGAAAACGAACCACAACGTCATATCTTCCTGAGTCGTCCCCGACCTCTTCTTTAATCCGCTTCCGCATACATTTTTTAAATAATTAATGCATAGTTCACACGAGGGCAGGATAATATTGCATTGTCCTAGCACCGGATCTATTGTCCTAGTGTGGGTCAATGAACCAAGATATGAGAACGTTAATGGAAATGATTTTAGTCTTGTTTAGTGACCAGATCTGAATAGCCAGATACTTACCTGCCCTCCTCTTCCACTTTCCACTACCTTCAGCCACACAACATACCCCAATTGGTGATGCCATAGTCTCGACGGCTCCATTCAGCTAGGAGCAGGTTACTCCTGCGAGGTACTCGCAGAAAAAAAGCGTTTCTTTGATAAATATTAGAAAAAGAATCCTTTTCTGCTGATCACAATTAGTTCAAAAGCTGAAATACTTAGGAGGGGTTGTTAAATTTTTGAACAATCCTTTAAATATTTTATGTTAATTTCACGTTCTGTGATTATTTCATTTTTATAAAGCAACAGGCCTATAGCGATACAATAAGAACTTGAATAGAACTTACGCAGAATGAAAAAAAAACTTCAAATATTGGATGAATTATTAAAAATTTTTGACCGCCCTTTTTTTCCTTCGTGGTTTCTCACCAAAAAGGAGTGTTCTAGCCAGTGTCAAGTTAGAATCGACATTTAACGGGAACCTTTAAACTGTCAAAAAAACAAAATGGCGCTGAATGACCATTTGATTACAATGTTACATTTAATTTTTTCCGAAACATCTGGACTTTAGTTAACTTATGTTGCATAGGGTATAAAAGAATGGCGTAATATTAAAAATATTAATATTAAAAGTTCGTACAACGATTTAAAATTTTAAAATACACTCTATCCAGAGTGTCGAAGTAATGATGTAGCGATTATATTCATGCAGCCGAGAGTGCATTCTAAAATTTAAACTGCGAAGAGTCTTGCCAAATTATATTAGTGAAAGTAAAATACTGTATTTCTGTTGCTCGAGTCTTCTCTCGGCCCCGAGATCGCCTTTCTAGTCCGTTTTACATAAAACTACCAAAATTCAATACGTTCATAATTCACTCTTTCTCTCACGGCAGAGAGAGTGGATTACAACTCATTGTGGCCAGGCTCTTAGCATGGTTCCAATCATGGATACTGGATTTCCACGAACTAGAGATACCTACCGTTAAAAATACATGGTAGATTTAAAATCGATTCATCGAATTCTGATCATCGTTCTAAAAATTTGAAATTTTAATATTTTCAATCATATATTGACTGCCCGGAGTTGCTAAATAAAATAAATTTCCACGCGCCGACTCGATATAGCAGACAAAATACCCTTTTCTGCATTGATAGATGCAACACCAATTCCAACCAAAATGAATTTATGCAAAGGACATGTAACTACTATAACATTAAATTTGCACGTATAGAAACACTTGCTGACATATTCACTGCTAGTTACTTTTGCTACAGAATTTCATTGTATCGCATTCTAGGTGCGAATAACACGTCATATTCATGATTAATACATTAATTGTACCTAATATTTTTAAATTACCTGCGTGGCAACTTTCACTTATCCCTGTCCTCCCCTTACCCGTCCCAATCCAAATACCTATTTCGCAGCCTACATATTTGAGTATAGTTGTAATTGAATTTATTTTATTGTTGAGTTTTTATATTTAGGTTTATCACTTGTTGAATCTACACCTGTATTATAATTTTTTTTTTTAATGCTGCTTTGACCTGTTTTTTTTTAAACTTTTCTTAAATATTCTAGTTTACATTCAGTTACTTTTATGTTTCTAAATACCTATCTGTGAACATTAATAATTGGTCTGTTTTTATCATCCTCTTGTGTATATTATGTTACTAAGACTGTTTATGTTCCTTAAATAAATAAATAATTATTGATTTTAAAAACTATCTAAATCCGCACATTCCTAAACGGTTCAAACTGGCTACAACGCCATTATGACGTAAAAAAGCTATTGGCTGCTAAGACGCTGTCACCTACGTTGACCAGCGTGACGTCAATATTGCCGTATTCACGACCAAAAACGTCGTTTGGCGGCAAATCAAGAATGGCACATTTAAATCGTTGTAGAATTATAGCTATCTAAAACGAAAGGATTAGAATTTTTGGAATATAGACATTGGTTGGAAATAATGTGTTTGTTCTGCTGGCATTTCAATGGATTGTCCTCCGAAGAACTACCGCCATTGATACCTTCTACACTGGTGACCAGTCGGGGGACTAAACCTCGATTTTTTCGCTTTAGAGTGGGTTTCTCTTTTTTCTTGTTCTTGCTCTGTTCAGAATTCCTTCCTCTGATAACTAGTCTTCGAGACTCGGGATCACTCCTTTATTTCCTTAAAATACCCTTCATACGGCATCCTAAAAGATGACAAGTGGTTTCCCTGAGAGTCTCTTTTTTGCTTTTACTCCACACAGGGCGCTGAGGAAAGAAAATTCCTCAGGGTCCATGTCATCTTTGGAGGGTTTTTTAGGGAAAGAAGGGACAGGAAGTTCTGGAAAATAAAAATATATGAGGGGGGATGAGTAGAAATCTGGGGATCAATGTGTCCAGGAGTGACGGACGTACGGATCCATCCCTCCCACTGCGGTGCAAGGCAGAGAGTTGAGAGAGTCTGGCTGGAGTGTTCAAAAGGTCTCCAGTCTTTCCTGATCCGGCTCGCCACGCAGTAGGTGGGCAAACGCATCCGCCACCGAAACCTAGACAAAACCTCCCCCAATGAACCCTGAGACCCCTGTTAAATCTACAAACGTAGCGAACCCCTTCGGGTGATCTATAGCAGGGGTGTTGGTGAACTAATAAATAGTTACCGGGGCGGCGGTACCCGTACGCCTCCCAAATTGAGTTGACAAAAAAATTAAAACTAAGGCACAAACAGACGTTCAGTGTTGAATCTGAGATAATTCTGAACAAAAATCATTATTAATTTACACGTATTATTATATTACATGCATACTCACTTTCATACATCGGAATTAATTACCTTTATTCGCGTAATAATACAAAATGTGTTGCTGTTATAAATCGGCATTTTCAACAATGGTTATAATTAATAACTTATTATTAACAGAATTCACCGCAAACAAAGAAATGATTAATTAATAATTGCATTAATTAAAAACAACGATAGCACAAATATTTTCCGATGGCGACACAAATGTTATTTTGCAGTAAAATATGATCAACCTAGATACTTAAATTCAGCCGCATGGAATGTTTTTATTGTCCTCGGAAAGTGTAATTAAACAAATAATTATGCTTTGAATATGAGTTTAATAACAACTAGTATAATTACTAATTAGTGACTGAAAAGAGTAATGATTGGTCAATAGCTCCGTCCTGATACTGCGAAGTGTTAGACGAGCAACCACACAAAGGCCCGAAATATGATTACTGATTACTGAGTGATTACTAACTAACCATTACAGGAGTAGGCTTGAGAGTGGGTCGGTGGTTTGGAGCCCACACCAAGTGAAGTATTCCCTCATGTTGGAGAGGGTTCAGAAGAAATTTCTGAGATTTCTTTACCTGAGGAAGTATGGCTACTATCCGTGGCTCTACCCTACCCACTTTCTCTTGGGCATGCTTGGTATGAACCTTCTACGGGTCAGAAGGGATGTGCTCATTGTAACACATTTCTTCAAACTGATTCGTGGAAGGTTCGAAAACTCGGCTATCATGGAGAGCATTAGTTTCTATGTTCCCGATGGGTTATCTCCGTCATCGACAGCATATACTGTTTTATCTCCCGGCTTGCAGAACTAACTTGCCAATGGTTATGCCAGTCGGGAGAGCTGTCTTGTTGTTAAATAGAATCACTTCCGATATCGATATGTTTAATATCAATGAAGCCAGACAAAAAGCTTTGTTGTTGTTAGTGTGATTGTGCTTCATTGAAATATAAATTACTTAAACCTGTTTAAATTTTAAATTAATACTCTTTTAAAACGCATTGAAATTTTATTTTGTAATGTTTTAAAATTAATAAAGAATTGAATTGAATTACGCCGTTCACCTGCAGGGTTATACAGAGAAGACGGACCGCGGTGCAAGGCGAAGGGTTGGAAGAGTGTGGCTGGAGAGGTCAAAAGGTCTCCCTTAATCAATCTCTCCCGATCCGGTCCGCCACGTAGCAGGTGGACAAACGCAAACGCTGCCAGGACCTAGATAACATCAGGTATGAGGAGTGGGTTCGAATCTGGGAGTCAGTGTGTCCAGGAGTGACGGACGTATGAATCCATTTTTTTTTACATGAGCTCCACACAGGATGCCCTGAGGAACATAATTTCCCTCAGGGCCTATGTCATCTTTGGGGATGCTGTGTAGAGGTTTTTTTTAAGGAAAGGAAGGAGAGGAGAGTTCTGGAAAGGAAAAGGGTTTGGGATGGGTAGGAATCTGGGGTTCAGTATGTCCTGGACATTCGCCTCCAAGACCTAGACAAACCTCACCCCATGAACCCGGGCACCCCTGCTAAATCACCAAACGTAGCGAACCACTTGGGATGACCTATGGCAGAGGTGTTGGTTATCCAATAAAGGTTCCCGGGGCGGCGGTACCCATTCCCGCCTCCCATCTCTTCAACTGCAATGCAGGTAGGTAGGTAGGTCGAGAGATTCCGGCTGGAGAGGTCAAAAGGTCTCCCTCAACTAGTCTGACCTGATCCGGTCCGCCACACAGTAGGTGGGCAAACGCATCCGCCTCTAAGACCTAGACAAACCTCACCCCGTAAACCCGGGTACCCTCCTAAGTCACCAAACGTAGCTAGACAAACATCACCCCGTAAACCCGGGTACCCCTCCTAAGTCACCAAACGTAGTGAACCGTTGGGGTGACCTATGGCAGGGGTGTTGGATACCCATACCTGCCTCCCAAATTAAGAGCCGTTTCATCAATGTTCAACTATTCCTTGATACTTTTTGTCCAACACATCTATCGCAAGCTTGTTGGAGTCAAGCCGATTCTAATAACACAAGCGGTATTTCGGCGCAGACACCATTAATATAATGTAATATTCTTGTGTATCATAATTATCTTTACCGCAAGTATTGAGATCATAGAGTGATGACAGCTTACCGCTTCAAATTAGATTGTAATCGGAACAATTTACATAGAGCTATCATGAAATTATACGTAAATACTTAAAAATTCATTGAAGAAGATAATAATAATAGTAATCTAAACGAAAATATGAAAGAGAACAAGACACAGAAAAACAGAATGATCGCAACTGGGACTCGAACCCAGAACCTCTCGTCTATGCGGGACGTGCGTTTACCAATTCTGCCATTGCGCCCTACTGTCAAAACGTCATAATAGCCAATCTCATATTTCAAATTTTAGAATTAACAATATTATCTTCAACTAATTTGTTTTCCATATCATAGGCAACTACCCTTTTATTGGAAACAATCATTCTAAGAATTGGTTTATAACCTGGATAGCGTCACGGATAAATATATCCGATTTTATTTATATGGAACTATTGACTTTTTATAAAAGTCTAAATGAATATTCAATTTATTATATAAGGAAAACTTTATTTTATAACTTTCGAAGGTTATTCCCATCAATGCAATATATCATTGAAGAAGAAGATAACAATTATAATCTAAACGAAAATATGAAAGAGAACATGACACAGAAAAACATAAAAAAAGATAATGGTCGCAACTGGGACTCGAACCCTGAATGCGAGAAGAAGCTAGAACATTTAAGGCTCTGCAACCGGGCCCGAAAAAAAGAAGATGGAGAGATATGAAATTAGGAATGTTGGAGGAGAGCGCTCACATTTACAGCGACAAAATCGATGCGAAAATGTTTAATAAAACACGACTCGTTTAAAATAGAGCAAAAATCTCGCGGGCATTATCTTACAGCATTTAAAGAAACACTGTGATTTTTTTCATACATATAACTTGTAAAATAACTGAAACAAACGTGTTAATAATAATTTTTGGAGCATACTTTGCGATTTTTTTCTATCAAGGGAATTTTATATAATTTGCGCTTCGGCGCGGGCAAAGTTATCTACATTATCTTCAAGAATAACATATATATATTTTATAAGAGCTTTAAAACTTACCGTGTTTAAGGGAAATATGTAATAAATCTTATTAAGATAAAAAAAAAAATTAAAAACGCCACGGAATGCAACGTCAAAAACTAAACTGGTAAATAACTTTCGATGAAAGCAAACAGAAATGTTTTGAAACGTCCAATTCTTCAGATCTTCAGGAGATAAACTGGTACACACGGCAGACGTAGACTAATAATTGACAATTGGTATGGGAGCATCGCAGTATGCAGATTGAGATGTGCCGAGCGTCGTAATCGCGGGTCAGAGTTCAATTCAATTTGCTTCCAATTGCATTGGCGAGCGGAGAAATACGCGCCGGAGGGTCGTGTATATTAATTTAACCTAACCCCTCAGGGTAATATGTTCGCTTTTGGTAACAAATTATATGAGTCTCATAGAAATCGTTGTATCTCCCTTACTATCACGGTGAAAAATATGATCTAAAAGGTGTCAGAAAGAGAAAACATCACGCTTTACATTCAAATCTAAAAATTAACATAAAAGAAGTATAATGAACACCTTCATGATACCAAAGTTTGGTATCGGAAGTTAAAAATGAATTAACTTTGGGAATTTGCGGGAAGGTCAAAATATTTCGTTTTGCAATAAAACCCAAATAATTGGAATATTTTTTAACGCATCCGAAAACTAAAAACCATTAATGAAATATGCTTTAAAATTTTACAATTTGAAATACACGTTTTGATTGCAAACATAATTTTTTTTTAAATGGCTCACCGTACGTTTTTTCTAACGAAAATTACTGATAACGAAAAAAAAATACAAATATTTTATTAGATTAATGTACATATTAAAAACCTTATCGTCCCCTGACTTTTTTGTCGTTTCATGTAAAAATAATTAATAACACATACCCAAAGTTAATTTTTTTTTCAAATTGCGGTCGGAAGCCTTGGTTTTATAAAGGTGTAAATTTTAATTATTTTGTGGTTATCTTTTAGATTTGAGTATAAAGCGTGGTATGTTCTCTTTCTAATCATGAGAGTAAGGGAGACACAACGATTTCTATGAGACCCATATGAGTAATTTCGAAAAACGAACAAATTATTTATTAGCCTTAGAGGTTAAATAAAAAAGCTTTCCACCAACAAAAAACGTAGGTTAGTATAAAGTTACTGAAGTAGGTTCTTCCAATATTTGTTAGATGGTGTCGCATGTTCAGTAAGACATAATTCAAACAACACTCGTAAATTTACTTACAAGGTAATTTTCAGCTTACGAAACTGAGCAGATGATTTCAAGAAATATAAATGCCTATTAGCGAAAACTTTCAAGGCTTATTTCATAATGTGCATGCGGAATTTAAACATACGGTTTACACAAAACTTTTACTAAAGGCACGATTTTCTATCTTAATACTGTTCCATGCCAACTCGGAATCAAGTCAACTCAACACCTCTCTGAAAAGTTATTAAAAGCCGGGAATTTTTTTTTTAATAAACTGCCCATAACACTAACCCAACCAAACCTATTTAACCATTTTTTTAAGGTGATCCAATAGTTCAGCAAAATATCGAAATCGGAATCCACGCCTCTTTTCGGGAGGGGTTCAAAAATATTTGAGAATTGTTTTTTACAGGTTGATTTCGTAAAGGCCTGTAAAAAAACATTAACTCCTTTTTACGCATTGTTTATTGAAATAAGGAAATTTAAAATTGATTTCACGGAACCAAGCGACGTGGAGTCTAGGGACATCTATTCTTCATCGCAGACGGAGCCGAACTGATACGAAATGGGTGTGCGAAGTGCATGGTCCTTATGCCAATGGCATAAGGGTCATTTTAAAAATTCAAATTCGTCGAGTGCTGGCCGTATTGATTGATGTCAAAAATAACAAAGAGAAAATGCATATTTTATTTTATTTTGTTAAGTTTGGGCGTAAATATAATTTTTTTGCGATTATTATAAAAGAAACTGAATATGCCACATTAAACAATAAAATCATATCCGAAAAGGGGTTTATAAGTGGGAGAGTTTGCACTTGAAAGAGTTTTTTGTAGACCTAATACTTTATTTTTTTTCTAGGCTTATTAAAAGACTTATAAAAAATGACCAGTTTTTTAAAGGCCAAGATATGTTTTATACGCAGTATTTAATTGAAGCATCTATAATATTTCTAAGCGATCAAATTTTCAAAACCAAAATACAGTCGACTCTCGTTAATTCAAACCTGCGATAATTCGAACCTCTCTATAATTCAAAGTTATCACGAGTTCCCTACGAAATCTCTTTATATTTCGAACTAAATCCATACATTTTTGTACACTTGGTAATTCAAACGAAAAAATCATTGCTATATAACAAAACGACGCGTTAATTCGAACTCATCGGCGTTCAACATTCGACAATTCAAAGTAGCAGAGAGAAAGAGGCGGAAAGATTGTTACACACACGTTAGTACAAATACAATTTTGCGACAAGTTCAAACGTGTATTGTTTTTGTTATGATTAGTTTGTGACACACACTCTAACGAACTGCTTCAAAAAATCTGGTTTCTTAAAAGAATATCAGGAAAATCTTCCAATACTTATGGATGATGAAGAACCAGCAATAGAACCATTAATTGACACTTTTTCTCTTAAAAAAATTATTGAGAAGTCTGAGCAGCAGCAATGTGCTTTGAAGCAAACCAGTATAACAGAGTTCTTTCTTTCGAAAGATTAATTAATTCATATTATGATTACATGTATGTACACGAATGTACCTATAAACTTTTGTCATTGTCATAGAATAGGAGTTAATAAATACTAATTGATCAACACTTAAGTTTTATTTATTTACTCTCACAAATTTCGAACCATTTGATATTTCAAACACTCGATAATTCGTAATATTTTAAGAGTCCCTCGAGTTTCGAATTATCGAGAGTCGACTGTATATGATTTTGCATTATTTCGCATGGCTTCATCTTGATCACTTTTAATGACCTTTCAAAGGAGGTTCTGGGTTGATTTCATTCTGAGTTGTGTTGTCACTATATGACAACACAATTATACATAATTATGATACACATTTATACATAATTATGATATGGCTGCGCCATGTGGCTGTTTTGCAACACATCCGGTTAAGCGTGTTTAGATCCTGAGAGATACGAGAGGACCTCAAACTTTGTAATATCGCGACACGATTTTTAGAGCAAACTATGGCGACCAACAAGTTTTTTAAAGACGATATAAACAGGCGTCTTCACTGATCGTAATATATTGTATTGAAAACTGAATATATCGGCAACCCATTGTGATTCTGATTACTATACTCGGTCCGTCCAACTTTGTCTTTTGTAAATACCGAGTAAGAGTCACCTCACTTTTTTGTCGTTCCATGTAAAAATAATGAATAAAAAAATTATTATTATAAGCAATAATTATCAGCCTGAAACACTCATCTAGTAGCACACAAGCTGCTAAACGGGCACATTTGTAATCCTGATGTCCTGGAAAGGATTTCACTTTATGTCCCCGATAACTTCACCAGAGCAAGGCAACACAGACTTTTTACTTTTCCTAGAGGCAGGACCAACCTACCAATGGTTATGCCTCTGGGGAGAATGACCTCACTATTACACCTTTCTTCTGAAATTGACATTTTTCAATCGAACTACAATCATTTCAAGAGCGAAATAAAGGTATTCTTTAGTACCTGTCATTATTAATGTACCTATATAATTAATGTATTACACTATTAAAATTGTGAAATGTAATTGGGTATATATGTTAACTGTTTTTCACAATAAATAAATAAATCTACATCGAAAAAATCTTCCGAGAAAAGATACTTGCCGCCAACGGAACTTGAACCCGTGTCCTTTTGATTGCCGGTCAGGTGCTCTCACCACTGAGCTATGCCGGCTTATCAAATACTTGCCAAATAATTCAATATATACTAGTGTTTCATTCAACAATTACTGTTTATTACATTTTTCCACCTGAAAACAACCAACTTTATTTTTTGTGAGAGAGGCATTGTTAGTGCTAAATCTTGTCTTAAACCAAGGGTGGGGAACCTGCGGCCCGCGGGCCGCATGCGGCCCGCGAGGCCTTTTGGTGCGGCCCGCGGGCACTTTTGGTGCGGCTTGCTGAAAGAACCACAAAAAATTACACAGAACGGGATGGTTTTTTCATGCAGGTTTCAGATGCATTTTTAAGACGTTATTACAAAATCGTTACTAGCAAGCGGTTCAGATACAAATACAAACGTGATAAAACCTCCCATTTTACTTTTATTTTAATTTGTTATAGTGAAACAATAGTGAAATTAGTACGGGACAGTCCCGATATTTCAGGATGATGGTAACTCTTCGGAGAAATTATTCAATTACAAAGCGAAAATGAACTAAAAGTTAGATATAACAATCTCTCCAAATAAAGTCAGGAATCACTGGTTATATTAAGTCAAGCACGTCCCTTAACATTTTAATAAAAACATTAATGCCATAATAACTGCCACACTTCTGGCATAAAAAATTATTACATGTAATTTATTGTAATTATTTATATAAATATAAAATTATATTGCGGACAATAAATATGCTGCAAAATGTAGAAAAACCATTCACGTAATCAGAGTACAATTTAATTTAAGTTGGTTGATTAGTGAACTCGTATACAGATTCACTCTAAAGGTAAAACCAATATTGTGTTCACAATGCAAATTCCTGTTGCGGATTCATCTACTAACCCTAACGCATTTCGAAGGTAAAACCATTTTGGTGTTTTAAGTGTAGTATTAATTAAAGCTGGGAACTCACAAAAACCAGTTTTGTGTTCAAAGTGCAATGAAAAAATTCCATGTGTGGTTTCTTCTGCTTACGCTTTCGTATAAATCCGTTCTCGTTAGAGAAAAGCCATTTTCATGTACTCAGTAGAATGGCTACACTCGGTATTTTTAAGTCTCCGCGTACAGATTCACCCTATAACTGAAACCAGTTCTGTGTTTAGAATGCAACGAAAAAAATCCAGGTGGGGTTTCATTATTTGACTCATTCCTCGTGTTAGAAGTCCATTTATAAAATTCAAGTTGCGTACTTTGTGCTGCCAGAATTGTAAGAAAGCCATTTTCATGCTATGAGTGGAGTTTTAATTCCCCGCATGCAAACTCACTTTAAAATTAAAACCAGTTCTGTGTTTAGAATGCAACTAAAAAATTCCAGGTGGGGTTTTATCTCGCTAACGAGTTTCGTAAGAAACCATTCTCGTGTGTGAAGTGTAGTTATAAATTTGTAGTTGCGTATGTGCTGCCAGTATTAGGGGAATGAAATTTCATGTTCTGAGTACAGTTTTAATTCCTCGCGTACAGATTCAACCTGTAAAAAACCAGTTCTGTGTTAAGAATGCAACGAAAATGCATCAGGTGTGATATCATTTGCTGACGCATTTCTTATGTTGGAAGTGAGTGCGTTTATAAAATTCTAGTTTCTTAATTAGAGGAAAGCCATTTTCATGTTCTGAATGTAGTTTTAATTCCCCGCAAGAAAATTTAATCTAAAGTGAAACTAGAACCGTGTTCAGAATGCAACGAAAAATTTCAATTGTGGATTCACCTGCTGATGCATTTTGACGGAAACCATTCTCGTGTTCAAAGTGCAATTAGTAGTAGTTTAGTTTTAGTAAAACCAGTTCTTTGATTGATTCGAATGTGGCTCCACCCCCCCCCCCCCCCCCTCTCCCCCCCCGAGACGGAAATCGGAGTGCGGCCCGCGGGTTAAAGTATGAACATCCAAATGGCCCGCGATGCTGAAAAGGTTCCCCACCCCTGTCTTAAACGTTAGTTTATCAATTAAAAAATAATTAAAAAAAAAATTTATTGCCATCCTAAACAATGGTTTCAAAAAGGTATACATTTTACGTATTTTGTGGTTTATTTATAGATTTGAATTTAAAGCGATGTGTTTTCTCTTTCTAACGCCTTTAGATCATATTTCGTATTAAGGGAGACAACGATTTTTATGAGACCGAAATGAGTTCAACAAATTATCCTGACTGGTTAACACGAATAAAAAAAATCCTGTTTAATCTCGCTTAGATTGTCATAAGTCATAAGATTGTCATAAGTCATAAGATTTATATGGAGGAATAATAAATGTATATATTCTCACATACGAGCAATGTATTGTATGTGTGTGTGTACGCCAGATGTGTTGCGAATTCGTTAGAGTTAATTAGAAAATAATTCGCTTATAATACGCGCTGCGAAAAGTTTAATCCGGGTAAAGATTTTTTAATCACGCTTTATGGCGGTCCGATATCACAAACGGTTGAAACGGTTGGCGGCACCATTAAAATACTCGTAATTAATATTAAAAAATAAATTATTGTACAAAATACAGCCGCATTTTAATTCTGGGACAAGGGGTATTAAGGGCTAGCGTGGATTTGGAAAGGGCTTTGAATTATTTTGAATGTTGAGTTTTAAATTTAGGTACTACGACAATTTATCAAAGCATACCTATTTAGAAATGTTTGGTTGATGCTTTATTTTTTATATAAACAAAAAAAAACCTGGGACTACCCAACAGAACGCCTGTTTGAAGAATTTCAAGTACCAACATTTAAAGATTTATATATTAAAAATTCATTAATTCAAATTATAAAAGAAAAAGATAAATATCCATTTTTAAATGAAAACAGAACTCGACTTAAACATGTTTTTCTATGCCCAAAACTAAATACGTCTTTTGCACAGCATCATTATACTTACCAGGGAAGAACTTTTTTCAATCGTCTACCAGAAGAAATCAGAAGCATTAATGATATAACCCGAATTCTGCTATCTGTCAAGAGACATTTTAAAAATATTCTTAAGAAAAAAACTACTGTCAATTAATCTTACAAATATCCTATGTTTTTCATAACATTCTTTCTTTTTTTTAAATACACACCATTATCAAAATAAATACTGCAGCTCACATATATTTATGTACAATTAATTATTTAAGTACTAACTTATGTATAACTAATAGCATTTATGTACACTCCCCTTCCATACACAAGCAAGTGCTTTTAATCGATGGGTAGTAAAAAAAAAACCTGAGATGTAAAATTATCATGTAAATACCATGTAAACCTTATTATTAAAAATAAATAAAATATATATATATAAAAAAAAATATATATCATTATATTATTCTGAAAAACTATATAATTACTAGCTGATCCGGCGAACTTCGTACCGCCTCAGAATCAAAAACTGTTGTCAACTTATTAGCTGAATTGATCTAAATTGTTTCTCCCTGCGTATCCTTTCCCCTCTCGCGTTCCCTCTCCCTCTCCCCACTCCACTTCTCCCCTTCCCCCGTCCCGCTAACCCCCCTTCCTGAGTTCCTTTCCCTCCTCCCCCCTCCCCCGGTTCACAGTTCAATTTTATACCCCTTACAATATTGCTGCAGTTCTTTCAAAATAGGAGAATTCGTTCCATACAAAATGTATGGGGAAAATAATTTTCTTCGGAGTGGAACACCCTTTACTTTTAGGGGTATGAAAAATAGATGTTGGTCGATTCTCAGACCTACCAGATAAGCACACAAAATTTCATCAAAATTTGTCCAGCCGTTTCGGAGGAGTGTGGTAACAAACACCGTGACACGAGAATTTTATATATTAGATTATGGTATATGTAAGTAACGCAAGATAATACCGACAATTCCCAATAAAACTTTGAAACAGAGACACAAAATAAAAAGACATAGGTCCCTAGACTAGTGCTTTCATTTTCTGTCTCTGTTTCATATTTTCATTGGAATTGTTGATATATCTGAGGAAATAATTAAATATTTCAATGAGGTTCATTAAGGCAAAATAAAGGCAAGATAGAGGGTCGCCGGGGGCCTGGTAGGAGACAAATGTCTTGGCTGCGTAACATACGAGAGTGGACCGGCATTAGAAGTGTGGAGGAGCTATTCCGGGCAGCGCAATACAGAGAGACATTTTCAATAGTGATCGCCAACGTCGGGGGGACCTGATACGGCACATAGAGAAGAGAAGAATGAGGTTCATAAGCTTCAATAAATTATTCCAAATAAAATTGAATATTATATTAGGCTTGAATCTAAATGTTGTGGCAGTTTTTAGATTCCATACTTTATTTTAAAAAATCAGTTTGGTTGGGTATTTTGGCCTCAAAACCAAATTTAAGTTTTGTATCAAAAGGGCCGCGCTACTGTTCCTCTTAAAACCCCGCATTCCGAATTTCACCGATTTATAACATTTTCTCTTGAAAACGTTTTTAAGTTCCTTAAAAAATCTATGTTATTTCTAAAGATAATACACCTATAAATGTATAGAGCCGAAATGGTAATTATATGAAATTCCCTCGATTAAAAATTACTAAAACACGTTTTGTTCCATTATTTAGTTATAGGCATGAAAATAATCACGGTGTATCTTTATATGCAACTTGGGGAACGTACCCATACTACGTGACACGTTTAGGGGGGGGGGTCTTCAAAATACCACGCTTGGTACAAATGAGTGGCGGGGGGCTTAGGTTTTTAGTCACCAGGGGGGGGGGGGGTTAAAAATTGCAAAAAAGTTGGTCACGTAGTATGGGTACGTTCCCTTAGGTATTTGTCGGGAAAGATTTTTGCTTTATTTTAAACGAGTAGCCTTTTATTAAATATTTTCACAATTTTAGCTAAATTATTATCACTTTTTTATAATAGCGCGCTCTCTCTAACATTCGCATTTACATATCTCCCTTTCAAACCATTTTCTCCTTCTTTTGGAAAGCTATGTGTGGAGCCTTAAGAAATACTGTTGTTTGGAGGTGAAGAAGTCGTGTAAAGCGGAAGAGTAGCGTAGTTAGGAAAGGGGATTCCTTAGATAATTGTTAGAAAGGAAGCGGAAAAGATGAAAATCTGTTATGAATAGCCGCTTTTGTTATAGCATTCCGAGATATTCACCGCACAATGAACCTTAAACTTCCTAAACTCATCGGCTATTCTCAAATAAAACAAAAATATTTCGGAAATGTTTGTTTTTGTAGGTGGTACGTAACACTCCGTTTTTTTAACCTACAATAAATAAAAGTTTTTAAAAGTGAAAAATCATACACTTTAATGAAATTTAATACTACGTTTAAATAAATCGTTAAAATGGTACAAACTTACCTATAAAGGTCAAATTAATAACAAAAATAAGTCAAAATAATGTTAAAGTTTTCACAATTCCACTCGAAAGAAAAGCGTAAGGACATCAGAATTTCTTTTAGATGAATTAGAGCCTTGCAAATTACACTGTGGCTACCTTCGTGATGTCAGGTCCTCAGTCCTAAAAACCTTTTTCATAGATTAGTACAATAAAAAGATAATGGGTTCTTGTCGTCGCAATACTGTAAAAGTCGGAAAATAATGGGTTCTTGTTGTCGCAATACTGTAAAACTCAAAAAAATTATGAGTTGTAGTCGTCACAACACTGTAAAAATCAGAAAAATAAAGGGTTCTTGTCATCGCATTACGAAAAAAAGGGTTCTATTCGTCGCAATACTGTAAAAAACAGAAAAATAATGGGTTCTTGTTGTCACATAAAAAAAAAGTAATCTAAACGCAATTAAAATTATAACTACTTGGAAACATTCACAATGTTATGTACCTACTACACCATTACAAATAAAAAAGACACAATTTGTTGTGTATAAGTATATAACTAAGTTAACTGTTTATCTATTTGGAAAATATAAAGTTTTCTCAACTCACCGCTCGCATTACTTGAATATGCAAATGGGTTTTCTTTCCATGGAAATCACAGATTATGGAAAACACGAATTCGCCGAAAGCAAAGTAATTTAAAATAAATTAATAATAAATTTACCATCACGGCTTGAACAAATATTATTACATTTTTGCGTTTCATAATTTACAGTGCAAGGATTTTAATAAATTCGGTACATTGCAGTACATTGATATACGTAGCAATTAAAAATATTGATATACGAATATTATACTGTCTTAAAGTAAATTGAAAGTAATTTTGGTAATAATCCTTCGAAGCCTTCGGTATTAAAGAGGAGTTTTTAGAATCCTAAAGCCCCATTCTCAGAAGGAGTCTTTTAAATCTGCATTCATCTTCATTTATGTAAACATCTCACATTAACCTTCTGTATTTCGGCGTTATTAATACGTAAACCGGTTTCGACGCGTCCGTGTAACAAATGTACATTGAAAATTAAAACTCTTCGAAACAAAAATGTCTAGAAATTGTTACATAGTCAATGCCCGAGAAATGCAAAAAATACATAAACCTTCTGTATATCGGCCCAATTCACAATACGAACGGAATAATGTTGTTTTTAAAAATGCAATGTAATTTCGTGTAGACTGAGATGAAATCTAACTGTAGTAATAATTTGTAATAAACATTCCAAAATCAAAAGTAATTTACGGAATCCTGGATAAAGCCCCATTCACAAAAGGAGTATTTTAACGCGGCTCACTCTAATATTGAATCTGAGCGAAGTGGGCTCACGGGAGTTGTGTATACAGACCAATAAATTTCCCAAGCGGTTTTTGCTTAGGTGTGAAATACATTAAAAGCTCTAGAGTACGCAACCAACTGCAGCTATAACGACAATATTTTTTTTAAACGAAAATATAAAAAAAATTAGGAACTTGAACATTTTGGCTTTTCAACTCCTGTAGCCAATGAAAAATATAAAAGTGCAAGCTTCGCGTACGTACGCCCAAATTGAAAATGTCAATCTGACACGTGACGGCTCTGCAGTAGAAAAAAAACGCCTGCGGCTCAGTGTGGATGGCCGAAGGCAATTTCCCACACCAAAAAGTCTCGGCGTCGACCGCCTCACTCTCGTGTGAATGCGGCTTATGAGATTCACTTGGATTTCTTGTGTTACAATGTGAGGTTTCAACTTCATATAACTGACTGAAAATGTATGAAAACGTGACTCCCATTAAATAATTTCTTCTGCCACCACACAATACTGAGAAAATTCTCGTCATGCAACTAGCAGAGAATTGAAACGGCGAAGGTTAGGTTAAAAATGGGAAATGGGAACCCGGTGATTCGAACCACTCGATTGACTCCGTCAGTACAAAAATAAATCAAAACCATTTTTTTTAACTCCCTTGAAGCATTTTATTTTATATGCTTGGCAGTGAGGCATGGGAAATGGCGAAAAACGAAAGTAGGTTAAGGCGCCGCAACCGGGCTCAATAAGAAGAAGATGGAGAGATATGAAATTACGAATGAATGAGGAGCGCGCTAGTATTTAAAGCAACAAAATCGATGCGAAAATTGTGAAAATGTTTAATAAAACACGACTCGTTTAAAATAGAGCAAATATCTGGCGGGGGTTGTATTAAACAGCATTTAAAGAAACACTGCGAATTTTTTCATACATATTATAACTTGTAAAATAACTGAAACAAACGTATTTATAATAATTTTTGAAGCATACTTAGCGACTTTTTTCTATTGAGGAAATTTTATATAATTTGCGTTTCGGCGTGGGGAATGTCTAGATATTATCTTCAAGAATAACATATATATTTTTAAGAGCTTTAAAACTTGATAAGTTTAAGGGAGATATGTAAGAAATAGGTAGAAATTCGGGTAGCGGCGGCATATAGCCGAAATGGGACCCCCTCAGGCATACGTGTGGAAAAAAATCACATACGACCGTATTACGAATGAATGTATATAGCAGTGACGTGCATTTTTCTACGACCATTTAATTATTAGCATCGAAACAACATCTGGACAACTGAATAAATAAGCTAAAGTCTAGTTCTTAACAATTTGTTATCATCGATTGCCGTGGACAAATGATGTTCTTTGGAATTTGTTTATTTTTTTATTATCATTTAATCTGTATGAATCGCTGTTTTTATTAGGGTATGCACTGCTTTTAAGCCTTTATGAACTGCACGCCCCTCCAACTATAACTCCCTTTGGGTAAATAACCCAACCACGACCAAGGTTCCACGTGAAAACGAAAAAAATTGACACCCATTAGCCACAACGAGTCTCATTAGCAAAGTTCCACGTGTATCTTATATTTGTCGATGCTTTCAATGGTTTAGATGTCGTATGTATTGAATAAAAAAATTGTTTAGCACTACTAATCGTGAACTTTTAAGACGATAATTCTTAAAAATATTGAAATGCATCTGTTAAATCACCCCTCGGCGCTTTTAGACCTTATCCACGCTCATACCGCGATACTTTGGGGGGGGGGGGGTGTGATTATTGTTGAAAAACTTTTTTCATTAGTGTCCAAATAAAAAAAGTTAATATTTTTGTGCGGTTTACTAAGCGTTCGTATAAACATACCTTTATAATAATTATTTGTTCACACTCGGTCAGAAATTCCTTTAAAGATTTGAAATGTGAGGGTGGTCAATTTGTTATCCCAACACGTGCATTAAGTGCAGTAAATCTACGTTTACATTGTCCAAATGTTTTGTTTAGGTATTTAGAATTGTTTAACCCGTACAATAACAGGTCAACAAATTTGTCCCAGCTCACGTAGGTCTCATATAAATCGTTGTATCTCCCTTACTGCCACGGTGAGAGATATGATCTAAACGGTAACAGAAAGAGAAAACTCCACGCTTTATACTCAAATCTAGAATTTAACCACAAAAAAAATGAAATGTGCACCTCTATGAAACCAAAGTTTCCGATAGCAATTTGAGAAAAATGAAAAAAAAATTGCGAAGTTTTTATTCATAATTTTTTTACGAGACGACAAAAAGTAAGGTGATGATGAAGTTTGCAATATATTTATCTAATAAAATATGCATTTTTTTTCGTTATCAGTAAATTTAGTTAAAAATAAAATTTTAAAGCGTATATTTAAAACACAGTTTTCAGTTTTCGGATAGGTTCAGAAATATTCCATTTAAGTTTTTGGATATTATTGTAAAGCGGAAATATTTCGACCCTCTGACAAAATAAAGTCGAAGAATGAGGGGTTAAAAAACTTTGTTAAGACTTTTTCTTAGATTATCATGAATCCGCCCCAAAGATATTCAAATACAGAAGGAGATATGCTATGGTGTCCGCGCAACTGTCGCCGGACTACGCGCTAATTAGCGTAGTTTTCATACAAAAAGAATTTGTTCATTTCGTTGATTTTTTGAAAATGTGCATTAATATTGGTTAACAATATATTTTGAATAAGGAAAGAATTCGTTCCTTTATTTTAACGTTCGTTTGGTTTATTCGTTAATTATTTGTTCTTTTAGTTTATTTGTTAATTGGTAAACAATATCGGCGACACCCGAAAGCGCAGACCCACATAGTAAAAACAGCAGATAGCACATCTATTTATATTTCAATATCTTTGATCCGCCCCATATTTTTTGCGCAATGAGTGTGAAACGCAGTGTAATGAATATAATCACGCTGACTCCTCTCTAGATTTACAATATAAAAGAGGTGGGGTGGTGGGGTGCTGGTGTCGGGGTGGGGCGCTTCTTGTGATATTACGTCTGAAGGTAATCAATCAGTGTCATGTCTACACTTTCCGCTCACTGTTTAGATCGCGAGGGGAAATACTTGAGCGCCCGAACAGAGATTGAACATTATTAGGGGTGAGATTGTATTTGGATTGCGGGAGGCGTCGGTTAACGAGTTCAGCGGTTTATAGAGTCAGCCGCTTAATATACTCATTATTTGCGGTAAGTAATGAAAGGGAAAACTCGTTGGTATTTCCCTGCATTTGTGAATCAGGGCTGATTATTACGTTATTATTTAAAATATCTATAAACATGCTTAGTTTTTATTTCACAAAAAAGGAAAGACCCGTATTTAAAAATTATTAGTATGTGAAATCATAATATTTTAACAATTTTATTTAAATTATAAAAAAATCTATTTATCGTGTGACGATTTAACATGTAAAGCATATTCTTTCAGTGCCATATCATGATGCTACAATAAACTCATGTTATCGTGAGCCCAAAGTAAAAAAAAAGTAATTTAATTTTTTTATATTATACATACCTTTCAAATCAGTTATCACGAAAGTAAGTAGCTTCTCTACACACACAAACATTGCTTAACCCTTTGATCCTTGAACATAGATTGAGAAGATTTTCATATATTTCTTTGTGAATTATTTTTTGTTTGTAGCAGTGGCGGTCCGCGAGTTTCCAGTGAGCTAGAGCGAGCTAGAGAAGATCTTCGTACAAAAAGTAAATTTTGGAAAAAAAATTTAAAATCATTTTCAGCTGCAACAACCGCCACTGATATGTAGCTAACTCCTTATAGGGAAACTATCTCCGGAGGTGATTTTTCACAAAAACGGCGCTATATAAATCATCCCAGTATTATTTATTATTATTACATTTTTGTACCGTCAGTGAATAAGTAACAATTTATCTTACAATTTAATTGTTTTAATTTTGTTTAAATTATAATTTAATATGGTTAATTGTTTACACCTAAATACCTAACATTTTTTTATAGATAGGACATTATTGATTTGGCATATGAAAAAATGTTTTTCTCATTGTAACTTCTTGATTAACGTGACGACACAGCGTAAAATAATTTCTCCTGGTGTCGGTTTTTGTAACTAAGCTTTAAAAAATTGCCGACTTATAAAATAATGTGCAATAATAAACTGACAGGAATAATATGAATTCAATTTGGAAGGCAGGAATGGGGACCGCCGCCCGGAAACCTTTATTGGATAACCAACACCTCTGCTATTGGTCACCCCAAGTGGTTCGCTACGTTTGGTGATTTAGCAGGGGTGCCCGGGTTCATGGGGCGAGGTTTGTCTAGGTCTTGGAGGTGGATGACCAGGACACACTGAACCCCAGATTCCTTCCCACCCCTTAAACCCTTTTCCTTCCCAGGACTTTCCTCTCCTTCCTTTCCTTAAAACCCTCCACACAGCATCCCCAAAGATGACATAGGCCCTGAGGGAAATTTTTTCCTCAGGGCCTCCTGTGTGGAGCTCATGTAAAAAAAAAATTGTATAGAGGAGTTTTATAGACGAGTACAAATTTGTCCCGAAAGGGAGCAAATAGTTAAAAGATTTATTTACAATATCATTGATTGGTATTGTAATTGAATTTTGTACGTAATCAATTTCAATCGTAAGTAAATAAAACAATCATCATTTTTCATAGATAAAGTCAGAAAAATAACAAAAAATAAAAATTAAGTACAAAAACTTGCTTTGCGATTTGTCCCATAACCACAAAATTTATCCAAACTATCGACCGGTTTCAGAAGAACCCCCAATCTTCGTCAGGACGAAAGCAAAAAAAAAACTGTTTTAATAAATTTAAAAAAAAAAGTTATTTTTTTATTTTAGAAATTCAGGCACGCCCCTGGCAAGCTCAGACACGTGGATCAACGTGTCCTCAGCCCGAGATTCGGGGCTTTCTTTCCACTTTTCCCACCCCCTACAGAAGTATCGAGATAGTAATGTAGTAAGCCATAATCCCAATGAAATATTCCGATATTTTCGTTGGCGCTGATCGGCCGCATAAAAAATAAGCCAGTAAATTCTAATAATAATATCTTGTGGTTAGCTTTTAGTGCCGAACGTGCGCCCGTTAAAATATCTGCTAGAACTAAAATAAGTCGGGTTCTTTGTTATAATACCGCGACTTAAGGTTGGCGTTGTGAATTTTAATTTTAAGCTTGCTCCCTTTTACTGCTTACTACTGGATTGTGAAAATACATAGTGGAAAACACTAACGTTCCAGTGGCGGTCCGTGAGTTTTCAGTGAACTAGAGTGCTAAGATTGAAAAATATGACGTTATTGAGGTTGTTGTAGCTGAAAATGAAGTTTTTTTTTTTTCAAAATTTCAACTTTTAGTATGAAAATCTTCAGGATTCTTTCAGTCAAGGGATGCGCCGCATCCACATACTGAAAGACCTTCATACAAAAAGTTGAATTAATTAATAAAATTCATTTTCAGCTATAACAACATCATTGATATCGTATTTTTCAATCTTAGCACTTTAGGTCACTGAAAATTCACGGACCGCCACTGTAATTTTGGTTATTTGTTCTTGGGGTGTTATGCCGTGTTGCGCTACCTCCTTCTTTAGCCAACGTTTCGGACAGCGTTACAGTGCCCATCATCAGGGCAGATGTTGGCTAAAGAAGGAGGTAGCGCAACACCCCAAAAACAAATAACGAAAATACTTTTGAGCGTGAAAATCTAAAAACGTATCCGCCACTGTAATTCATGTTTTTATTATAATACAAAATACATATCCAACAAAGGGAAATAAATGAGTCTGACGGTCTCCGTGGTCGAGGGTTATGAATCCGGAGGCCACGGGTTAAACTGTAAAATTTTGGACAAGACGAAGACACTACAGAAATGCATGAGAGCGTTTTCGAACGCAGCGCGTAGTACGCGTCCTAAGTGAGGTGCTAGCGCGGTGACGTCAGCGGGCGCGAAATATCAAACATGTGAAATCGCTGTTTGCGTCCACAGTGTTGCGTACACTGTGGACGCAAACAGCGATTTCACATGTCTGATATTTCGCGCCCGCTGATGTCACCGCGCTAGTACCTCAATTAGCTAGTGGCGTGCGCGAGAAGCGTTGACTCCAGGTGAGATTACGCGCGTCATTTTCAAACGTTTCCATCCACTCGTTGCGGCCACACTTACAGGCCTAGCTAGCGTACGATACGAGCGGGGAACCAAACCAGTTTGGTAGTTTGGTCTTGTCGCTCGGCGTTTGCGCTATACGAACTCGCCACAAGCTACAAACTCTCTCTATTGCGGCAGTATAGCCTCGATTACATTGAGCGAGTTTACAAGCTACTAGCCGGCAAGTATTAAAGCGGGCGAATCGGCGAGTGCGATTGTGATGATGACACACAAACCTTTCCACTCGCTCAGTAGCGAACTAGCTAGCGGATTGAAACCACGTGTTGTTGTGACTAATTCTGTCGACATTTTGTAGATAACTGAGATACTCGTAGTTAGCTCTCCAACAACTATGATGACACAAGGTTAGTTTACTAGCTAACAAGCCTACACGCTAACGAGTAGCGAGCAAAGTAGCCCCCCTTCAAACCTTGTTCGTAGATAGTTCACAATCTGCTAGTTAACTAGTAAATATGATTACACTGAGCGAGTTTACTAGCAGATAGTGAATTCACCGGCTAGTAGCTTATACATTCGCTCAATGTAATCAAGGCTTAACGCGAAGCCACTGACGCGCGGTGGTGGCTTCAGAGACGCGTTTACGCATCATACGATTGAATTTTTATTTTTAACTACTTTTTTTAAATCGAGAGTTTTGAGGTTTTTACCGCGGAAGTTTATGAGTTCCTTATACTTTGGTGTCACAGGTGCAAAATAATACCTTTTTTTTAAAGAATTTGGAGTGAAATTGCAAATTATTCAAAGGAGATTGATTAAAAATAATATATTATTTTAACTAGACAAAATTTATTAGACAAGGGTTATTCAAAGGAGATTGATTAAAAATAATATATTATTTCAACTAAATAAAATTTATTAAGACAAGGGTAAGACAAGGCAAGTAGGTCGGCGATAGTGTCGCGGCCCTCGGAAGTGACAAGCGCTTCAGTGACACAGCGACACTGACGCTACTGTCGCTGTGAACTACGACCCTGCGCTACTGTCGGAATTCTACTTTTATGCAAAATACCTACATACTACAGTTGTGGCCTAATTATTTCATGTTTGAAGCAATATTGGTTTTAAACTCCGACCCCAGCCGAACAGTTAACTTGAGGCTAAAAGGGCATACACATTAAAATGTAGGCGGAAACGGTTTAATAGCCAACAAAACATGCAAGCCATGGAATAACAAATATTAGTAGATAATTACAGGAAATTTACATTGCAGTTTTTTGTTGTTTACGACAGAAGCCAATAAAGTTAGGAGATGGAATCAAAATTAAATAATATTTTTCAAGAAATCGTGTGCTTCGGTGATTTCCAGCTCTCACGGTAATAATGATGACTTCAAGGATTATAATAATTATTATTATAGTAATTATAATTAGAAACACGCGTCCCGCACACGCACCTCCATAAAAACATGTACAGACAGGATGCTCGCACGCGCCCTCCTCCTCCCTTCATACAACATTCGGCAGAGATATTAGTATTAGGAGAACAGAAACATAAAGGAGGAGGAACCAGTCTACAGTAATACAGTCTTCAAGGCTTGCCACTTAGACAAGACACCGGGGAAACAACATGAGCCTGAGTTAAAAGGCTCAACACGAACCAATGTGCGGAGCGCGCAATGTCGGCACATTTTTACTTGGTAACATTAAATTAGTTTTAACCATAATGAAAATGTGTGCTCAGTGTAGACAAGTGCCTAGGCTTTTCCGAGCTTCCCGCTTCACTCGGAAAAGAAGGGGGGAGGAGAAAGAGGGAAAAAGAAAAGCGGAGAAGATGGGTGCGAGGGAGGGAGAGGGAAGCCCGCGCAGTGTATGGGAGACATCATCGATCGCCCCCACCCCGAACAGCCGGCTGCATTTTCCCTCCTCACAGCCGTTCCCGATTTCCCCCAAAGTCCGGTCCGGACAGAACTAGCCAGATCATTAAAACCCCGGGCACGTAGCAACGGGGACCTGGACATCCTCAGCTGACCCGCCGACTGCACTCGAACACATGCAACCTTTTACGACAGGTCGAACCGAAACGTCTGGACAACCGACCCGCGATAAGCTCGGGGTTAAGCAAAAAGCGACACCCAGTCAAAAGGCTCGAATGTTCAAAGCCCGTAACACCTGTGCAGTCGCGAAAAACCCCGCTCCAATTCCGCGCAATTATACTGGCGTAGACGAGCTTCAACCACTCAAATCAAAAAATATAACGAGTAAAATATTTATCTGTATTTTGAAAGAAACGACACAAAATAATGAAAATGAATTATTCTACAGATTATATGTTTTAAGCTCAAACTATTCAAAATACAGACTGTTTATTTACCATTATAATCTGCCGTGCACATTTATCTTTCCAGCGCAATAATCAAAAAGACTTCATTTGACTTCGTAGAGAGCTCCTTCTTTGTGAACGACATTACTAAATAAAATAAATAACATATCACTTCCAAGTTTTAATGTCCGGCTATCAACAGATAGAACTGAGATTAGTTAGAAGATTATTGCTGGCTATGATAAAAATTTAAAATGTGTACCACCTTTGTCAAAAATATAAAATAAACTATTTTAAGATTAAACCGCCTTGGACAAGAAGAAAATCTTGAGTTATGTTTACAGCTTGACAGGGAGATAAATGTTAAGCAATATTAGTAGTGGGTTGTAGAAGAGAAACATTTTATAAAAAACAGAATCGACACTTTCAGTTTGTACCACGGGCAAGGCAATACGTAATAGGGTTTATAATTTAAATTAATCACATAATGAAGTGGATAGATGGTGAAAGGCCGTCATAATAAACATGTGCTTTGTTTAACGACGATAGGTCTACAAAGATCGCGACCATTTTAGCAGTCTGGGGACGATCTCGCTGGAAACTGGACACGACTCAACCGAAGTAGACAATTCATTCAGAATCGAAAGAACAACTGTTATTTACAAATATATATAAACGGTAAACAAAGTTATGAATTTAATTAACGAATTTGGTAATGGCGACTGTGATCAAAACGAAATGGACACGACCACGTTGCATACATTAGAATTTGACAACAAACACTGGGAAGAAACAGACTGAAAATCCTCAAGCGAAAGCAAAAGTTTGAGGTTCTGGACAAGTTAGGAAGAATCTCCTGTATTTCGGATGTATTTCTCGAATGGTACCGTTTTCACTGATATTGTGTTAGGGGTATTGTTGTTGTGAGGGCGGACTCCGGGAATCCGTGCGCGCGACGCGGGGGACCGTCGCCAACTGCCGCCCTACGGTTCCCCGCCGCCGCCCTTGCCTTATTCCGCCCAGAGCGGGAAAAATACACCGCCCAAGGACTTAGAGCCAGAGAAATCCCCACTTTCCTTTGTACGCGCTTACTCCCACCGATACAGCGAGGGAGGAAGTAAAAGGAACCGATCCTAAAGTAAAAAAGGAACCGCTCAGAAAACAAGACAGTAATCCGACTACTATGAGCCGTACTTACAAGGAAAACATTACAAAATACGATTCTAAACTAACTACGAGGGGTGATGATACTTCGATACAAAATGACAAGGCAAAGGGAATGATTTTGATAATGGATAGATTATTATTATAGTTTTTATTATTAAGTGATTGAACAATTCGCGTCACGGAAAAAACAAAGAAAATTCATGCGTAACAAATGGAAAAACCGTGAAATTGTATCCCAGTTGACATTCATGTTAGATCCACGTGCCCTTTGGAATCTGAAAGAACAATCAAAATATTCAAATGTCACAATCTCTTTTACAGCACAACTTTGGTAATTTGAAACGTGCCAAAAATAAATATGGACACACAAGCAGCTTCGGCAAGAAAGATTAGGTAAATTTAGAAAATCCACACCAGCTGCACGCAGACATGTATATTTTAAATACAAAATATTGTTGATCCTATCTTCATAAATATTTAAACTGTTGGCAATATTATTTCACGGTCCAATTATTTGCTTAGAACCAAACAGAATTCTGACAATTTGAGTACCTTCCCACTTGAAACTGTTTTTCCTTTGCGCTTTCTATAATCGAAGCGGAAAACTCAAGGACCGACTTTTGCATTATTAATGCCCTGAAACTCCGTCAATTGAAAACATGTTCACAAATAAATGTTTGAAATAAACTCGGCGTGTGATTGATATTAGTCTGAGTGAAAAGTCGAATAAAGAATTGAGAGCATTCAGGTGATTGTAATATATATTTTACAAATATATTGGAGTAAAATGTTTTCACCAATTACCTGCTAATTATATTGGAAAAAATTACATTAAATTAAAAAATACAATAAAAAAATATTTCAATAATATCTATATATTTCAATTATTAAACTTCGTAAAATAATATAATTTTTCGGAGAGGTCTTCACTTTTCATTAAAAAAAAATATATATTTCTGAAAAAGAATATTAGATATCCTTCCCGTTCTCTTCTATTTTCTGCCCTATTTCATTTTTTTTTCTTTTACACTTTCTGAAAATTTAATATTAAAATGCTAATTATGTATCTACGTTTCTCCATCCTTATTACACGAGCGATGCTCTAAAAGAAGTTAAATATTTAAAAAAAAACTACATAATTTGTACTATTAAGATAAATAAAGAAATAAACTAAATATTACATTAAAATAAGTTACATTAACATTATATATTATATAATAAATAAAGTATCTTATCTAATAACATAGTACATTAAAATGACCATGAGGAAAATAATTTCAAGAGAATGTCACAAGAGACCATGAGGAAAATAATTTCCCTAGGGGCCTGTCATCTTTGGGGATCCTGTGTGGATGGTTTTTTTAGGGAAATGAAGAAGAGGAAGATCTTGGAGGGAAAATGTAGGTATGAGGGGTGGGTAGGATTCTGGGGGTCAATGTGTCCAGGAGTGACAGACGTTTAAATTCATCCCTCTGGATATAAAAAGGTCTCCCTCCACCAGTCTCTCCAAATCCGACCCGCCACACAGTTGGCAGGAAAACGCATCCGCCTTCAAAACCTAGATAATCCTTTTATATCAATTTATTCCCGATCAATTTATAAACAAACTTCGCTTCCGCAGTAATAAAATTATATAATTTTGTTAAATTAAAATTATAATAACTTTAATACTCACTACCTGAGACAATTTTTTAAAAATTCTAACAACATTCTTCTACGAATTTTTCCTTTGTAATTTTTTTTATTTTTTCCTTTGCGGGGTCATTCTCACGCATGCCAGTTAATTAACCCCAAGGTGACAAATATTGGAATAAAAAGTCAAAGACCAAAAAAGCAAGCGTATAAAAATAACACCTGTCATAATTTTTTCTATCTTTACCAGCACGCAACTTTGTTTACCAGAAATAGCCTTTTATTATACTGTCTAATAGTGTGAGATAACACAAAACTAAACAAACGCCTGTAATTTTAGCATTAAATCAAAGATAAGTTTAATACATATTTCTTTGTAGAGTTACGGCATTTTTTTAATAACTGAAAGCTTTTTTCTAACAGCGTTATAAAGATAATAATATAAAGATCCATCAAAGCCAATCAAATATTATGAGCTTCCAACTAGCCTAGCCTATTATGACCGATGACCACAGAAGCACGCAGTGAACCGTGATACCGTATGCGACAGGTGTTTTCCGATTACAGGAATGCCACAGAGATGACTCACGCTATTGAATCAATTCACCTCCACAACAATGCGCAAACGGTAGGCCACATTTAATTAGGCATCAGCTTTCCGCTAATACCACAGACGACATTGTAATGCTGCTTACTACCCAACACTGCCAAAGAGTACACTAGTAACAAATTAAGAATGACTGACCTCAACGATCGGTGCCGGTTCACCTGGTTGAGGATAACTTGTACGAGATGAACACTTTGGAAGTCGACACTTCTTGCAGTCGAACCAGGATTTAAATCCAGAGTGTCTCTTGCGTGTCTGAGTCACCTCTTCACCGTGTCGCCATTGCCAGCCTGAAGTGCTGCCCAGTTTTCTTCTTCTTTGATCTGGTAGCCTGGAATGTTTGGGTTCTACGGCTGGTTCTGGAAGCTCGATATCGTTGACTCTGACTCTGGAGCAAGAAACCCTGACGCGCTTCGTAAATTCGTCCAACCAAATGGGAAGACGACGAGGAGCCACTTCAGGATCCAGGGAAATAACAGGTGGATTCGACTGCCTACTGAACACGTGTCTATCGTCAAAATCCTTCACTACTACGTCGTTCTCTTGGTGATCATTGCTCCAGCCTAAGAATTTCTTCAAACGATAACGTTTACTTAGAGCTGCTTCGTCCACAGATTCTTTGCGTATAAAGTCGTGAGCTGGAACACCGTCCGTTTGGGAACTTGCATCGCTTCTAAAAAGAGTTTTGAAACGCCCTAAACCGTGGCTTGATTTTGATGTTGTGTTCTGAGATTCTATTTGAAATACATGTTTGGGAGCTCGGTTTCCAAACAACGTTTTCATTCGAATGATTCTATCATTTGGATCAATTTCTGCGGTGGAAGTAACTTCTACATCGACCTTTCTTTTAGACCTCTTTGCCTTGATAAAGGTTTTCACTTTGTCAAATTTATCTGAGAAAATGTTGATAGTGCTCGTATCACCTTCTATATTAGAAGAATTGTTGTCTTTAGCAGCGGATCCTTTCATTCCGAACAAGGTTTTCATCCTCACAGCTCCACTATCGTCAGATGTGATGATACTGGTAGCTCCATAATCTGTACTGTCTCCAATGACTTCTACTCTCTGCGTGCTTCCGTCTATGCCTAAAAATGTCTTGAAGCGAACTAGAATATTTCCGGGACTTTGGAATCTTGTGGTTATTGTTTCCACATGGCTATCGTTCGCAGTAGGATATCTTTCAGATACGATATTTATATTGCGAGGAGTAGAATAGATTTCATCACAAGCAAGAGTTTTGGGCGGTCTATACCAATCAGCGTCCTGGTGGATGAAAAGGTTGGAGTCGCTAACGCAGTGACGTGAACCAGGCATATTTAGTGCATGATGACTCCTATATGTGCTCTCTAAGGTGCATATCTTCATATCTGTAACTTGAGGGCTGTAGTGGTAATGGGCTTCTGTAATTTCTTTAACAGCCACGCTTCCACCAGAGCCTCCACACTGTTGGAACATGTTCGAAGTTCGTTCTTTCATTTGATCAATTCTTTCGTTTCTAAACATTTTCGTAAACTTCAATATACTGTTTTTTTAATGAAATACTATCAACCGTCTGCAAGTAACAATAATTAGTCTTGCATCACTCGCGAAAGCCATCATATAGATCACAATTCAATTGAACAGGACACTATGGAATGTTTGTCAAAAAATGTTATTTATTCGGTGGTTGGTCCGATGTTTTCGCTAAGCACCAGAGGCACGTCTGGAATTTGAATGCCCTCCCTTCGGGAAATATTTGCGAGTATGACAGGCTGACAAACGAGTGAGCTGAAGCAATACACTGTAAACTGATTACAAGTGCCCCAGGAGGGCTGGCGAACTGCCGACTGCCGACTGGCGCGAGTTCGCAACAAGTCTGAATATAATGGTATTGATTTTGGTTTAGTGCTTGATCTTCGGTGCTTATACTTCAAGGGCTTCGTAATGGCTTTAGCAGACAAGAGCCCTCAACTTGCATCGAATATACACATTTATAAATTGAATCAAAAATAACTTTAAAAATTTGCAAATACCATTAGCAATTATTTTTAGGTCAAAGATCATTGCGGTTTATATACGACTACTTCTTATTTCTTCTGGTGTCCACCCATATCGAAGGTTGGCTACCATCAGGGCAATGTTCACCCTGCAATTCGGGTACACTTACTCGTGTGTGACTCGCTCGAAAGCCAAAACTGAGGAAAATAAAAAGAGGAGGTCGATGGGTAAGACTTTCGACTAGTCATCCGGAGGTCGCGGGTTCATATCCCCAGTAAATTTAATTTAATTAATTTGTGATGTTCCACAACTAATTCATTAAAAATAAAATATGGTATATTCACGGTACCTTCCAGAGATGAAGATCCTCTCAATTTCACCCCGGTGAAAGGCCATCATTTAGAACTGAAACGTTGCTTGAAATGGCTTTAGCTGTGTTTGGTGACCAAATCTGAATTTGCCAGGTACGTACTTCCCCACCTTCCTTTATCCCATCTCCTTCCCCTCTACCTTCACGGGGATGCCATAGTCACTCTAGCTCCAGATGTTTGGAAGCAGTTGGGACTCTTGTGCGGTATTCACATAAAATATAATAAAAATAGGTGATTTCCTACACCAGCTCTAGAATTATAAACTAATCCGTTTAAGCGGTCAAAAGGTGATCACAATATGTACAGTAGCGACGCCCCGCCACATACATAAGTCAATAAATCTGTAACAGCACCTACACTGAAACATTGTACAGTTTGACACGGTTAACAAAACAGCCGGTATTTTAATTGGTGATACATAAAATATCTATGGATTTTAAAAATACCAGTTCTCATAGTTCATTTATTTTGAACTGTGACGTCATCAAGGCAGTGCCATCGAGCAACGACAGTTTACATTTGCAGCGATTTGTGCGTTTTACCGCAAGCATAGTAAATAAACCGAGTTATTACACTGTTCAAAAGAGTTAAGTTTACTTAGCGACAGCACTGACTTCGTAATTTGTCGGTCGCACACCAAGGACTGTGCTCTAGTCGGATTTCTGTAAGTTTGATGTGACGGGGTTTCGTTTTCATCTGTTACATATTTTATGTAAACGAAGTCAGAATTGAAAAAAATAATTATTCCAAGGCATGAAGCTTAGTGAAAATATAATATTTTTTCAGGCAAGCAACTTTGACAAACAGTCCAAGGGAACTTGAATGAGATTATTGTAAGCCGTCACGGAAAAAGCAAGGCTCAAGGGAAATTTATTACTAGCGTAAACAGTGAATACACGATAATACTTACGAAACACAAACGGGAGACATTTTGAAAAATGAGATTTTTTTTTTCTGCGGCTTGGCAATTAGGAAATTTATTGTTAAAGCTTGTAGATACTAACTTAACCTGGTTCCCAATTATAAAGTTTGTTGAACAAACAACTTTACAACTTTTCGAGCTTTTTACTGGCTTGGAATTGAATCGTTCGCTTGAAAAACACCTCTTGTTCATCTAAAAAGAAACTTAAAATATAATCAACAAAAACTGCGTTGAATAACTAAAATTTTAATTCCTTCACTGTTGAATTCCGCGATTTTAATGCAGTTTTTCACTTTAAGAGGGAATAACACGTATTAATTAGGGAATACACAAATTTTAGACGTATTGACTCTTTTCCACAAAAAATTATAAATTGATTTCGAAAGGCTGTTCTTTTATCTAGTTAAGCTATTTTTGTTATTTGTTTTTGGGGTGTTATGCCGTGTTGCGCTACCTCCTCCTTTAGCCAACGTTTTGGACAGAGTTACAGTGTCCATCTTCAGGGCAGATGTGGAAACTGTAACCTGATGATGGACACTGTAACGCTGTCCGAAACGTTGGCTAAGGGAGGAGGTAGCGCAACACGGCATAACACCCCAAAAACAAATAACAAAAATACTTTTGGCCGTGAAAATCTAAAATCATATCTAGTTAAGCTATGTTTTAATATGTTTATTTTAGTACAATAAGGTTTTACCGTAGATCGTTGGCAGATTTGTTAAATTTTCAAAAAAATTGTATTACACAACACACATTTTAAACAATGTAATCATACAGTAAAATAAATCAATAAATTATTTGAGAAAGCCATGTTTTAGAATTTTAATTTTAGTTTAAATAAAATCATTAAAAAAAAGATCTGCAGACGTGTTTTGTGACAACAATACTTCAGTTTGTCTATTTATTTAGACTCCAGATACTAATATCTACAGCCTGTATGTCGGACGAATATCTACAGCTCATATGTTGAACTAATATCTACGAACTTCAGAGTGTTGACTTATATCTACAGAGCGTAGGTTGAACTAATATCTACAGAGCGTAGGTTGAACTAATATCTACAGAGCGTAGGTTGAACTAATATCTACAGAGCGTAGGTTGGACTAATCAGCTAAATGTGTCCAATAGTCCGATATTAGGGATTTTTACATACATACTTACATAAATTAAGTTTTTTAAACTGCATACGCAATATTACGTTATTCCAATATGCTATACATAATTGCAAATCCAACCTCTGCCAGTGCTGTAGATATTCGTCAACACTTTGGTTCTCATAGATATTAGTCAGCAGTTTGAGCTGTAGATATTCGTCAACACTTTGGTTCTCATATATATTACTCAACAGTTTGAGCTGTAGATATTCGTCAACACTTTGGTTATCATAGATATTAGTTCGATTTTTTCAGTTTTTGGAATTCCTGTAGATATTAGTAGACGCTGGTTTTATCGTCACATTTTTCAGCATTTTTGAATGTAGGTATAAATTAAAGCAAATTTTGAATGAAATAAAATCGGTATTGAGTTATCATTTAAAAAGCTTGCACAGAGAATAATTAATGTTTCTCATTGGAACCGCCCCGTACGATCATAAGAACATCTTCCGACGAAATATGAATTCTCGGCCGCTGGCTGATTAATCGCCATGATATTGTCAACAAGGTTAAATTATTTTCCCCTTATAAAAGTTATGCTCACTTATTACAATGGCGTTTGTAAGGTTAAAACTTTACTTTACTATATCATATAACGTAGAACCAACGCATAAGAATCTAATTAGTAAGATAGTTTATTTCCAATTTCCTCAGAATGGAAAACAATATGGTGGCCATCTTGAGTTCATTAAATATTAAGATATAGTTAAAATATATCGTTTTTTAGGTAAAACAGTAAAACTAAGGGCCAGTTATTTCACAGAATTTGAACAATTCATCACATTTTAATGTTAATTTTCAAGTTCTGTGAATGTCCTAATAAAGTTCTGTTATCATTTCAGAGTTATTCAAAACAACTGGCTAATAATGATAAAATAACATAACTTGAAAATTAACTTTTAAATTTGTTGAATTGGTCAAATTCTGTGAAACAACCCATCATAAATGTTTTTAGGTTGTAAGAACAGTATTGAACAAAATTAAAAGCGGTGTTTGTGGGCTAAATCTATCGTACGTCTATCTATTTTCCATAAAGAAAAATGTGGAATACATAAGGGAACGTACCCAAACTACGTGACGCTTTCAGGGGGGGGGGTCTTCAAAATACCACGCTTGGTACAAAAGAGCGGCGGGGGCCTTAGGTTTTTGGTCACCGGGGAGGTGGGGGGTTAAAAATTGCAAAAAGTTGGTCACGTAGTATGGGTACGTTCTCTAACTCGATTCGCTTAATAAATGGACAGGATTTGTTTTTACAATAAGTGATTCAATTAGTAAGGGTGTAAAGGGGATTTATTCGTGGTTCTAAGGGCAGTGTTTTTTTAAGAAAACATTACAAGGCCTCATTTGTCTCAGAAAAAAATGTCTTGTAGACAGGAAAAGTAGCTCTTTTTGGTGATGATCAATTTTATTCGCATCGGTAATTCTGTAAACTTTGGCTATAAAGTTTTAACCCGGTGCTACCTCGTTTACTTTGAATTCTACTTTGAATGCTGAACCCATCAACTAACTTGCGAGATCAGTTGGCAATTTTGTTAGCCAATAGAGAGAAATCATTACCTGATCAGACAAGTCCACATTAATTTAAGGTTAGGAGTGTCTATTCATCGGTGCCCACCGATATATTAACGATATATTATCAACATTGCGAAATAAATTGTGAAATACTAATTTTTTATTTTTATTTATTTATTTATTTTAGCATATAAAATATAATATACATTTAGATAATGTAGTAATTTGCGTACATGTTCATTTTAAAATACGTTAATACCACTCTTCCATGGAAGCATTAGCTTGTGTCTGGAAGAGTAGTGTACATTTTTAATGCTATATTTAAGTTCTTAAATTACAATGTGAATGTAAAAAACAATAAGTTGTAAGTTTTGTGATATGTAATTAGTTGCTAAAAACAATACAAAATTTAACTTATTTGAAGAACAGAGTATCACTTGGAAACTGAGTTATAAGTAGTTGTTCTTGAGATTAGATTAGTCGGAAACTTTTTTTTTTTTATATTATCTTTAAAATATTTTTTAACAGTGTTTATATATTATTCTTTTATTAACCCCTCACGCTAACGGAACAACACATAGAAATCTTTGTGTCTCCCTTACTAACGTGTTGAAAAATATGATCTAAACGGTGTTAGAAAGAGAAAACATTACAAATGTAAAAGTTAACGACAACATAATTTAAATGTACCTACACCTTTAAGAAACCAAAGTTTCGGATCGCAATTTCAAAAAAAATATGAAACGACAAAAAAGTGAGATGGCGATAATGTTTATAATTTGCCTAATAAATTATGTGTGTTTTTATTTATTTTTCATTAGCAGTAATTTTAATTAAAAACCAGTGTAAGGTGAGTCAATTTTAAAACTTTTTTTTTTGCATTAAAAAATTTATACCTTTATATCGAATTTGAAAATTTTAAATCCTATTTTATCACCAGCCACCCTAAAGACCTTCAATGGACTAAGACAAGGAGATGCACTTGCCTGCATTTTATTCAATTTAGCGCTGGAAAAGGCCATCCGAAATGCAGGTATACAAACCACAGGCCATATTTTTAACAAGTCTGTTCAGCTCCTTGCTTATGCTGACGATATAGATATCATCGCACGCTCAGAATATGAACTAAAATCGGCGTTTAAAAGCTTAGCTACGTCGGCAAGGAACATGGGATTGGTCATCAACGAGGGGAAGACAAAATATATGCCCGTACATGGACGCCAGAAACCACCAAGTATACAGATAGATAATTATACATTTGAAACTGTCAACGAGTTTGCATATCTCGGTACTATGGTGACAAATGACAACAATGTATCCAGCGAAATCAAAAGAAGAATAGTAGCTGCAAATCGATACTACTTTGGGCTACAGAAGCATATGAAATCTCGCCACCTTACCAGAAGAACTAAAGTCCTGCTTCACAAGACCCTTATACGACCTGTTCTTATGTATGGTTCGGAATGCTGGACAATCAGTAAGGATGATGAAGGAGCCCTAGAAAGTTTTGAAAGGAAGGTGCTGCGAAGGATTTACGGCCCAGTCTGTGATAATGGAGAATGGCGTATCAGATACAACCAGGAGCTATACGATCTTTACGAGGACCCTAATATCTCCAAGGAAATCAAAACTGGAAGACTCAGGTGGGCTGGACATATCCAGAGAATGAGCGAAGGAGATATTCCAAAGCGAATTATGGATGGTGCACCTGGGGGTCGGAGAAGAGTTGGAAGACCAAAGCTTCGATGGCTGGATGGAGTGGTGAAGGATGCAAGCACCATCGGCATCCGAAACTGGCGCAACGCAGCACAACACCGACAGTCATGGAGGCAGGCTCTGCTGGAGGCCAAGACCCGACCTGGGTTGTAGAGCCACAGATGATGATGATGATGATTTTATCACCTTTCCAAAACAGTTTTTAGTTTTCGGATACGTTCAGAAATATTCTTGTATTTGAATTTTAGTCCATAGCGGAAATATTATCGTCCGAATATGTATGCCCGAGGCCTGAGGGGTTTTATTATGCTTGTATTTAACCGATCACCAAATAAATACTGATTTGATAATCAAATATTGTGTTTGCTGCTAATGAGGGCGATTTGCAGGGTGCTATTATTTTATTTACTAAAATAATTTTTGGTTTAATTTTTTTGTTTTTTTCCAAAGTTTCTAAAGCCCACAAATAAAAATATTTGTTCATATTGGAATGTTTAAACTTGTTTTTTTCTTTGATGAGCTATGGCCTGAATCTGTTAAATGGTTAGCAAACTCGGAATAGTTATTATTTCGTAAACAAAGTTTATTTTCCCTAATTCAAGTTTTTAAATTTCTAGTACTACTGTGCATATACTGTGCGTCATAATCATTACAATCGTCACAATCATTAGGGTATTATCTTATTAACAATGTTTCCATGTAATGTCGGCTCCTCCCACCTTTCTCCCCCCCCCCTAAAAATCACCCCTTCCACTACCCCCACCTATTTAAATCTAATTATTTTTGTACTTGCATAGAATTTTTAAGTTACTTTTTAGTTTGCTAGTAAATGACACGGATCTGTCGAAACCGGTAGCGAAAAAAAATTAAGTAACAAATGTAGGTACATAGAAAATAAAAATTTTCAAAACAAATTTCAGTAGGTACTCATTTATTATCATTTTTAGTAGCCAACTAAATTCAATATTAAATTATTATTATCTAAAGCAATTTGAGGAATGAATATACGTTGGTGCCCATTCGAATAGATTCCCAATGACATAATGATGTCTTATTATCTTCATCAATTGGAAGGGGAGGGGGGGGGGGTGGAAGGGATCAAGCGGATCAGAATAAGCGGAAAAATAGATGATAATTGAGTTAATTAAATATAATATTATATTCGTCGTGTTTCCGTATACCCCCGCCCTTCCAGTAGTAGAAGGAAGGTAGTTTGTTATGCAAGCCCCGCACGCGTAACGTACAAGCGTCCCCGGAGAGCAGAATAAATTAGGTTAAACGCTCCGAAACGGCGCAACGGGGGAAAAAACTTTCCTCGTAAACTTGACGGACGAAAAAGCCTTAAAAATACGGCGTTCGCCGTTAAGCAAATAAAGAGGATTAGGGCTAGATTAAAGAAATGGAGAGCACTTGTCAAATTAACGCCTCGGTCGAGTATGCGACAGATCGAGGTACGAGTTCCGCACGGGGATTTGGAAATCTAAGTGACTCCGTACATGACGCTATTTACAAGCTACTCGATCCTCGTGAGCGTATCATACGCGCCGATCGTAAGTACCCCCCGTACGATTTTGCTGGTGCCCGTACACGGCGCTACGCGACGTCTGTCGGTTTCAAATCAGTTTCACGCAACCGGAGGTGCTGATCGCACGCGACTCGTTGCATCATTTGTGTCTGATACTTTTCGATTGACGTTTGACAGAAATGGCGTCGGAACATGAAAGTAATGTTAGATTTAGTCTGGAAGTGGAAAAAATGCACGTTTACATAACTATACTTTACCAGAATACATAAGAAAGGGTATAATACTTGGTCAAAGGTAAGAAAGGATTTAGTGGAGAAGGCATGGATTGATGTTAGAAAATTACATCGCTTGACAGCGTGCTAACTCCACGGCTATGTACATGTGAAAAATGATCAAGTTCAGTATATTTCGGGTAGCGCCGTGTACGGAAACCAGCATTAAAGAGTGGTGTATCTGAGGGTACTTGTGGTTTCGTCACAATCATATAGTTTGTAAGTATCTCCATGAACGGTAAATTGTCTCTATGCATTGATCCAAATCATTTAACCGACCTTAACTCAACCATATTTAGTCAAAGGGTCATAACTCATAACATATCCGATTTGTAGTAAAAATCAAATAAATGGAACATGTCTGAACGCATACACAATTTTGTAATTTCGAAATCAATATACAATTTTGAAATACATTTTTTTTTTAAATGGCTCATTTCACGTTTTTTCTAACTAAAGTTAACGAAAAAAAATAAAACACGTACATATTTTATTAGGTAATGTATTAGTTATCAGTTGTCAGCTCACTTTTTTATCGCTTAATGTAAAAATAATCCGTAGAAAATTTCATATTTTTTTTATCAAATTGCGTTAGGAAACTTTGATTTCATAAAAGTGTACATTTTAATTATTTTGTGGTTAACTTTTATATTTGAATATGAAGTTTGGTGTTTTTTTTTTATTTCTTATACCGTTTAGATCATATTTCTACCCATGTTAGTAAGGCAGGCACAACGATTTCTATGAGACCTATATGATTTGTTCCGAAAAACGAACAAATTAATCTGAGGGGTTAAATCATCGGTCAGCACGTTTTATCAATAGATAACGACATATGTAAGTGGCTGAGACCAACAATACTGATGCCGTAAGACTACCTAATATTAATTAATTGTTCCCTTTACTACCAATTATTGTCACATGTCCTCTAATTCTTTCGTCTTATTTCAGGATTAAGATAAGGCGATTCTATCGATGTTATTTGACATCATTAAAACTGGCTGGGTCGGCTGAGCCAAGCATGCTGTGTTGGGTTCACATTTGTGTTATAATAAACTCGATCAGCGAATTTTTCCTGCGTCTTAATTATCGGGGAATTAATTCCGCGTTGTAATCACTGACGAATTTTCGCAATCATTATAAAAATTCGCAGATTTTTCAATTCACGAGTCGCTGAAGATCAATATTATTTTAGAAGCAATTAATACAAATAATTGTTAAAGGAGAAAACCACCACCTTTTGGCTTGATATTAAGTATAATTAAATGAAAATTTATTTTGTTTTTAACCACCTTACTAATGTTTAAATTAAGTGAACAATTAACAAAATAACTTTTCTTTTAATTAAAAATAATTATGATTCCCGACCAAGAACAGTATTTGACATCGGAGTAGAACTGTAGACAGAAGTCATATTATGGTCTAACGATTTGGTAAGCGGTTATTACCCAGAAAAAATGTCAAATTGGCACTTTAAACATTTCATCTACTCCATATATATAAGACTGCGTTATAAGTTATAAACATTTCGTTTGCTCAATATATAAGGCTGCGAATAAACATTTCGCCTGCTCCATATACCTACGTATAAGGCGGCGTATAAAAATTTCGGCTGCTCCATATATGAATAAGGCTGCGTTTAAACATTTCATCTGATCCATGTGTAAGGCAGTGTATACATGCATGCAACGTGACGAATACGAAAACGAATTAGGAAAATGTATTATAAACGTTATCGTCAACTTACTTTTTTGTCGTTTCATGTAAAAGTAATTAATAAAAAAATCCCAAGGATTAATAATTTTTTTCCCGTCGGAAGGAAACTTTGGATTCATAAAAGAGTACATTGTAATTACTTTGCGGCTAATTTTTATATTTGAATATAACATGTGGTGTTTTTTTTTCTTTCTAACACCATTTAGATCATATTTCCAACGATGATAGTAAGGGAACGTACCCATACTACGTACCCATACTACAGGGTTTCCCAAACTTTTTATGCAATGGAACACTTTGCAAACCTATACATGTTAACGGAACCCCTGGCTCATTTCTTCGATTGGTTAATTCCTAATAATATATATTTTGAAAGTTATAACGCAATGTTTATTAAGTATATTTACGTCAGCGAACACCTCTCCCCCGCTAATAAAGTCCTGCACGCAGCTACAAGGATAAAAGCCAAGGATACTAATCATAAATACGTATGGATACGTAATGGTCGCATCCTAGTACGTAAAGATGACAACTCTGCGCGCGTGGTGTGGATCCGTGATCATAACTCCCTGGTTTCTCTCACCTGATTTTCTTCCACAAGTTAGTTGATTTTCTAGAACTCACTTCTCTGCTTTGTTTTTTACCCTTATATAATGTTTAATATTTATTATCAAAATGTAACCGGACTGCGTTCCAAAACCAATATATTCTACTTAAATATGACTAATAATGATTATGATATCATTATGATAACTGAATCATGGCTCGTGGAAAGCATTGCCGCTGAGGAATTATTTGATAATCGTTATGTAGTATTTAGAAGAGATCGTATTGATAATAAAAGAGGAGGGGGTGTGATTATTGCGTTTAAGAAACACCTGACAGTTGTAGAGCGGAAAGATTGGCAATCGACAGCTGAGGACCTGTGGGTGACTCTTATAACTAAAAATTCTAAAAGGATCAATTTGTGTTGTGTTTATATTCCACCTGGAGTCAATCACACACGTAACGTTTATGAATTTATGGACACACTTTGTGATCTTCGGGCTCTTCATCACGATGATCATTTTCTTATAGCGGGAGATTTTAATCTACCTCAAATAGACTGGTCTATTAGTAACGAAAATAGTATGAAAATAATAAATAGTCACCACTCAGAAATAATTTCCAAAATCTCTGACACTCTGTGTTTTACTGATCTTTCACAATATTGTACTTTTCCGAACAACAGGCACAAATTTTTAGATCTTGTTTTTAGTTCTTTTCCTGTTATCGTAGCACACACCTCTCAACATCTAATACCTGAATGTAAACATCACAATTCAATCACTATTAATATGAATATAGAGTTAGACATACCCATGGTAAATAACACTAGAACCATTAATCTCTTTAAAAAAGCTAATTACGAAATCATAAACAATATCCTCAGCAATGTCGATTGGGATGTAGAATTTTTAAACTTATCTACCAATAAAGCTATTAACCGTTTTTATGATATTTTACATGAAATTATTCAAATTTACGTTCCATCTAAAAAAGTTCAGGTCAATAACTCATATCCTTACTGGTATAGCCCGGCTTTAATAAAATTAACTAAGGAAAAATACAAGGTATTTAAAAAGTGGAAAAAATGGTCTAATGCTTTGGATTATCAAGAATTCTGTGTTCTGCGAACGAGACAAAAAAAAATGTCTAATGAATGTCATAGACAATTTATAACAAATGCTGAACTCAAAATATCTCATGACCCAAAGAATTTCTGGTCTTATGTTAAAAGTAAAAGAAATAGTTCAGGGTTACCCAATACTATGAAACTAGAGAATACAACTGCTAACAATCCTTTAGATATATGTAACATGTTTTCGAAACACTTCGCCTCTACTTATAATTATAATGTAACTCCCAAAACATCAACTAATATTCCCCAAGCAAACAATGGTATAAACATTTGTTCTATTTCAGTTTCCAAGGAAAAAATAGAAAAAATAATTAATAACATCTCTTGGTCATTGGGCGAAGGTTTTGATAAAATACCATCTCATTTTATAAAAATGTGCGTCAAAGAAATATCGATGCCTCTAGTACTGCTTTTTCAATTATCTTTGAAAGAAGGCGTCTTTCCAGACCAATGGAAATGTGCGCTCATTACGCCAGTATTCAAATCTGGGTCTAAAAACGACGCTAAGAACTATCGCCCAATTTCAAAATTACCTATTTTTAGTAAGATCCTTGAAAAAATTGTTCATGAGCAACTTTATGACTGTGTTCAATCTGTAATAACTGAGAATCAACATGGCTTTATGAAAAAAAGATCAACTGTATCCAATCTTGCTGTATTTACTGAATTTATTTCTAAATCAATGGATAAACGAATCCAAGTTGACGCAGTGTATACAGATTTCTCCAAGGCATTTGACAGAATCGACCATAGTCTACTCTTGTCAAAACTATTAGCTTTAGGAATACATGGTGATTTGTACCGATGGCTAGTCTCCTATCTTGACAAACGTTCCCAGATAATAGCAGTGAATGGTTTTAATTCTGAAATTATCAATGTACCTTCAGGTGTCCCACAAGGGTCTCATCTGGGACCATTGCTTTTCACTATATTTATCAATGACATTGTAAAATGCTTTAAGCACTCTAAAGTTTTGCTCTTTGCTGATAACATGAAAATATTTATTTCTATCAACTCTATTTTTGACTGCTATAAACTTCAAGAAGATCTTAATAGACTTAATATTTATTGCACTGCCAACTATCTCCACTTGAATAGCGACAAATGTTACGTTATTACCTTTACAAAAAAACAAAAAACAATCGAACATGATTATCTTATTACAAACAGTCAAGCACTTAAAAAAATCAATCAAATTCGAGACCTCGGTGTTCTTATTGACAATAAACTTTCTTTTAAGGCACATGTGGATACTATTGTTAAGAAATCCATGAGCATGTTAGGATTTTTATTCCGTATTGGAAAAGAGTTCACCAATATCCATACCCTCAAAATATTATATTACTCCTACGTTCGTAGTCATCTTGAATATGCTTCTCCTGTATGGAATCCGCTGTATAATGTACACACAAAGCGCATAGAAGCTGTACAAAGAAAATTTGTACATCACTTGAACTTTAAGAGACATGTGCGTCATTATGACATAGACAGCTCTATAAAACACTATGGACTTAAAACTCTAAGAAGTAGGAGAGACATCGCGGATATGACTTACTTATACAAAGTCTTGAGTGGTCATATTGACTGTCCAGCTCTTTTGTCATCAATTAATATTAGAATCCCGAGTAAGAAAACTAGAGACAAGTCATTGTTTCATATCGAAAGTGCTTCAACCAGTCTCAGGCAAAATTCTTTCCTATTAAGAACATGCAATCTTTATAACAAAAAATGTATCGATACCGATATTTTTTCTTGCACTTTAAGCACTTTTAGACAAATACTTAATGGAGCCTTATAATTACCCATCAATTAACAAATAACTTAATTCATTGTAACGAAATTGATACCGTAATTTCTTATGTATTCTTTGTATTGAATTTTTTTTTAATGTATTTTTATACTGAAAGTTTAAAAGAATGTATATATGTGTATGTATGTGTACATTTATATATTACTTTTCCATCTTACACTTTTAAACACGTCCGGTGTTTTTCAGTTTTTTTTTAAATTTATTTTGTAATTATCTTATTTAAAAATACTTATTCAATCTAACATTAAACTGGAACACTTTATTTTAATATTTTACTTTCATTTCCCTTTTATTTTTCTTTTCCTTATATTTTTATATATATATTTACATATAACGCTTTCGACATTACGTCTGGTGTTTTTCAATTTTCATTATTATTATAATATATGTTTATACATTTAGTTATTTTTCTACTCTGTTTTTTATCTTATCTTATCTTGTCTGTATCTTTATCTTTATATACTAGACAGTATAGCTAGGTTATCCCTAGACATATCTAGTTCCTAACTATATATTATTAAGCTAAACAAAAAAAAAACTTTATAATTATAGACTTTTTAATTATTATTGGTGCATGATGTGAACATTCGTTATTGGGTTTATAACCTAATTATTGTAATTTGTGATTTTTTAATGCATGTAAAGTTATAAACCTGTAAATGTTCCTAATAAAGAAAATAAAATAAAATAAAATAAATATCAACAATATACGTATAAAAAAATGGAAAATAAACAAAAAAATGGAATATAAACAACAAGAAAAAATCACGGACGTAGGAATATATGGACCTGCCCTAAGTAATAAAAGCGTATTATTTCCCCCTCCCATAACGGTTCCATGGAACCGCCTGGGCTTACGAGAGCCGCCTCCCTTGAATCTAAAAACGTGACGTCATCATTCTTGTTCTGACCAGCGCCGAAGTCACATAGTACATTTTACGAAATAACAAGGCAAAAATGGTAGCTTGTGCTATGAAAACGTGTAAAAATAGAAGTGAAAAGGAGAATAAACCAAATTGTCGTATTACATTCCATAGGGAAGCATTATTTTACTTTATTTTAAGCTTATTCGAATTATATTATTATATTATCAGTTTTGTAACATATACTATCATGAACGTGTTTAAACACAGCCGTAATATGCGTGGGATGGCGTATTTCAGCATATCGCTCGCCATATATTCCGATTGGGAATGTACAGCGAGCGATATGCCGAAATACGCCATCCCACGCATATTACAGTTGTGTGTGTGAACACGTGTTAACGCTCAGAGGGCGTGTTCACACACAGCTGCGACGTAAAACACACAGCCATTTGCAAAAGAATCAGGGGTGTGCCTTCGCGTTTTGCGCTCTGCTAAAATATCTAATCGTATCATTTGGAACGTCTATCTTTTCATGTGTTATTTCTTGCTGGAAATCCGTGGTATTAATAAAGGATAATAAACCAATAATTTTTAAATTTATCACACTTTAAGGGCCTTATTACTAAACGAGTTTTGAATTTTACGCAACTCATAAACGTGGAATAAAGTATGGTTTTTTTTATTAGGCGTTATTGTATATTTTGCTTTCTTAATTATGTACTCCTTCGTGGTATGTTTAGAAGTAAAATGTAGATACAGTGAGCATGTTTGGAATGAAAAATGTATGTGACATTTTGCTGTCCGATGATATTTTTTATCAATCAAAATTTAAAATAAAATATTTTTCTAACGCACGTCGCCACCGATTATATTATCTTTGGATCACACTGTCACGTCTCAGCGGACCACGTGTTAGGTAAGCGCGTTGTTTCGTATTTACGGTATTGCTGAGTGCTGGAACGAGAATGAGTGCTCACGGCCGTCATCACAGTCAACAGATTAATACCTTCTTACTATGTTGGCTCATCTTTTTAATATATTCAGCTGTTATTATTGTACTGTTTTTAGCATCGATAATATAACTCCTGTACATGTTATGTTGTTTTCTCTTAAGCTGTGCTGTTATTTTTGTACGTTATTTAAACCTCTGTAAGTTGTTTATTGAATGCTGTTCTCACAAATATAATGTTATCCTTAACCCTTTTTGTCTTTTTCTTTTCACTTCTTCCATTGTCCATAGACAATGTAAGAAATAATTTAATGGAAGTTATATATATTATATAAATATTATTTCTTTAAACAATATTATGCATAGTCTAAGAATACTGTTACTGTGTCGGTGTAGGTATATAATACTGTTTTACTAAGTTTCTGCTGATATATGCTTAAATGTAGCTAAACAAAAAATATTATACCCAAAAAATAAATAAAAAGCACCTTCGTCGTCAAAATATTCCAATTAATACCCCACTCCTGGCTACGCACGATCCGATTTGCAGAACCCAGATAAGTCGGGAGGTTTAGGGGGGAGGGGGGAAGTTGTTGCCTATACACAATGCGTCGATGTGGTGGTGAGAAGAACCTATCTATGTAAATCTGGTCACTAAACACGCCTAAAGCCATTTCAAGCAGTTGGGGCGATACTAAGAGTATCTACAAAAAGGAGCAAATAATAATGTAACTGCTACGTGCTACGTATTATTGTAATTAAATAACGTGTGAAATAATTTAGGTAAAATAATTTTAATTAAAAGAGATAATTACATTATTTTTATTAACTAGCAGACCCGGCCACACGTTGCTGTGGCTAACGAAACACAACGCCATTACCCAACCTTTATAAAATCCTCACCACCCGCTTGCCTGCTGCCCGCTGCCTGAATTGAATATTTGAATTTCTCGGCTTTTCTCTACTATAATAAGCATGTAATATACACATAAACCTTTCTCTTGAATCACTCTATCTATTGGTGAAAACCGCATGAAAATCCGTTGCGTATTTTAAAAGATCAATGCGCACATACATTTTGAGTGACTTCATTTTATACTATGTAATTATATAGCAACAGAGCGGTTGTGATAACCCTAAAATCTGTCGATCATCACGAATGTGGGCGGTTCTCGATTGTGCTCGTAGCTGGTTACAGGGGTAAGTAAATTATGGAACATTTGTAAAAGTGTCTTAACTAAATACGGCAACCAAATAGTTGTCTGTGAAAAGATGCGAACTTTACTTTGCTTATTCAGACATCGCAAATATGTTAATAACGTAGCGAGCAATTCGCGCTCCCACATAAAAAGGTCTATTCATTAAAAAGCAGATGTTATTTTTAAGAACTAAATGGCGATATTATAATGCGAGATGCCTATATACTGTCAGATTAATTTTTAAACCAATCAGAGTCATCTTCCCCCTCTTCGTACCGCCATAGTTGATTTTTCCCCTTACCTGTAAGTTCTCGTCTATTGAATTTGGATGTCTATGGAAAAAATGGAAAATAAACAACAAAAAATGGAATATAAACAATAAAAAAATGGAAAATAAACAACAAAAAATGGAATATAAAAAACAAAAAATGGAATATAAACAACAAAAAATGGAATATAAACAATAAAAAAATGAAAAATAAACAACAAAAAAATGGATTTAAATTTTTTTTAATATAAACAACAGCAAAAAATGGAATAAATAAAACAATTAACGACATTGATGATTTTGAGTCCTTGAATTGCATATCTTCTTATATATATATATATATTGGTAAGTTGAATTCTAATATCTGGTATGGCGTCGAGCCTGTTCCTGTGCTGTAGCACAGTAATAAATTTCGGAGATTTTGATTAGTAGGTATGTAAAATGAAGGATTACTGCGATTAAACCATAAGCACCTTTTTCCACTAACGTAAAGCTTAGTCTCTCTATCTGGAACGGTCTAGTACCTACCTACTTAAGAACTATTGTGAAATATTTATACAAATAATGGGAATAATGTCACTAGTGTTGAAATATGAATATGTGTATGTTTTATTAAATTAAATTCTTCCGACAAATTGTCGCGGAACCCCTGTACAGGTTCGGCGGAACCCTAGGGTTCCGCGGAACACAGTTTGGGAAACCCTGCCATACTACATACTACGTACCCATACTTCGGGGGGGGGGTCTTCAAAATGTCACGCTTGGTACAAATGAGCGGAAGTTTGCTAAGGATTTTGGTCACCGGGGGGGGGGGGCTTAAAAATTGCAAAAAAATTGGTCACGTAGTATGGGTGCGTTCCCTAAGGGAGACAACGATTTTTTTGAGACCTAAATAAGTTGTTCCAAAAAGCGAACAAATGAGAGGCTAGATCTATCAAATAACAATTATTTTTTTTTATTTTTTATTTATTTATCTATAATAAAATATATTTACAATGGTTTTATTTGTATGCCTGTCTCACTAGGGTATACCTGTGTCGAGACAGGCGTACAGGTATATAAATGAATATAGTAGTTACAAGGATATTTCAGGTAAAATACATATTATGAATAGAATTAAAACAGAAGGGTGATTGGAAGGGTGGTAAATCTTTTAAAGAGAGTTATTTTATAAATGTTGGAGATGGAGTAATGAAATAAATTCTGCCTAATCTATTTATAGGTTAAATTTGACAGGGTTCCATTATTTTCATTTATTTTATATGGGTTAGGTTGTATGTGAATAGTTATTTCTGTCTATGTGTGATTTATTTTACAGATATTTGTGATAGTGTGGCGTCCAATACTTATAATCCATTTTTTAATATCTTGTTTGAATTTTGTAAAGGATTCACTTTGTCTGATCGTAGTTGGTAGTGTATTGTATAGTTTGCAAGCTTCTGTTCCGTATAACATACGTGGAATCGCAATATTTCGGAAAATACACAACAAACTGATAAAATAAACATAATAACTTTTGCTCATTAAAATCAAAGTAGGTAAATCGTCATTCTTGCTTAATACAATTCATTTTGCTCAATTAAGCATAGAAATTTGTTGACCTACTTTCGTTCTAATAACCTCGCCAGACCAATAATAATTAACTACTTTATCTGATATTATTTATTAAGTGCAATAGGCACTTACGGAAGTCATTTTCATTCGTGTTTTAGTTCACACAAAAATGGAGAATACGAGCGATGATTCATAATATAAAACAATATAATTATTCTTTTCAGCTAAAAATAATGATGACGGTAACTGTATGATTGGCTAATGCACTCCGTGACCTATGCAGCATTATCAACTTTAATTATTTATTAAAATGGGACGTGTGATTGACTAATGAACTGACTATACGAGAAAATAATAATTATTACAATAATGCATACCATAATTGTATTGTGATATTTTTATTGTGTTTATGATTATTTTAAAAAAATACATTCGTGGGAAATCATTTAATATTAGGTCCTTATACATATATGAAATTGGCGTTTTGTATGGGAGGAACATAAAGTCGATTTTTTTAATATAATAATATTTATTTAATCAAAGTATATACCATTGCTATCTATGCACTTTTGCCATCCCATAGGAAGTTCATCGATTTCTTTACAAAAAAAACCATTTGGACTGGAATCAATAAAATCTTTGAAGGCGGTTCGGACTGCCCCTTGAGTTGAATTTTTTCCCCTGCAAGAAGTTATCCAAATTTCGAAAAAAATAGTAATCTGTTGGGGCAAGGTCCGGAGAGTACGGTGGATGTCTTAGACATTCCAATTGAAGCTCCTCTAATTTGGTAGCCGTCTGTTGTGCAGTGTGTGGTCTAGCGGTCAACGCGCGTTTGTTGATTTGCATCACTCAATTCGTGAGGTACTACCCACCTTTCAAGCTTTTTCACCTTCTCAATTTGCTTCAAGTGGATTAAAACAGTTTTATCACTAACACCGCAGCCTGCAGCTAACTCAGACGTGGTTTGCGATGGATCCGCTTCCACAATAGCCTTCAATTCTTCATTATCAACTTTAGTCTCGTCCACGGGGTTTGTTCTGCAGGTCGAAATTTCCAGAACGAAAACGTTGGAACCAAAAACGCACTGTGTTTTCTTTTGCGGCACCGTCGCCATACACATCATTAATCCTTCGAGCCGTTTCTGCAGCACTGGTGCCACGGTGGAACTCGTACTCGTAAATAACGCGATATTTCAAGTTTTCCGTTTTGTAAAATAAGTGACGCAACGAAAAAAAACAATTAAGGAAAAAACAAATGAATTATAATTTTTGAAACACAAATACATGAGTTAATAGCTGTATAAATTTGAATTTGGAATTCCTAACCAAAGAGAAGATATTTGAGATCAAAGTTGCCAGTACGGCAAAATGCCAATTTCATATGTAAGGACCTAATATGTAGATACGCACATTAACACAAAAATAACAAAAAAATGTAAGTAAAAGCCTTGAAATCAAAATATCAATCGCCATAGTTCAGGGGTCGGCAAACATTCAAGTGAGAAGGGCCAATTTGTCAAAGAAACAGGATAACAAATATATCAGAGAGCCACATTATAGGGGGGGGGGGGGGGGGGTGTAATCGTACTGTGGTAAATGTGGTGGAACGATAATTACGATTTGCTTTGTGTTATGACAATAAGAATGACACATTCTTCACACTTCTGCCCATTTAAATGTTTCTATAAACAGACTCGCGCATAGATTTCTTATTAAATTAAAACCAGTTTTGTGTTCGGAATGCAAAAATATGGCTGGTTGAGTAAAGGTGACATTGCAATTGATGCCTGAAGTGCTGCAGACGCCTATGCAAAGAGCCGCGAATTCCGAATATAAGTCAGACATAAGACAATATGGGAGGTGGGTACGGGTACCGCCACTCCGGGAACCATTTATTGGATAATCAATACCTCTGCCATAGATCATCCCAAGTGGTTTGCTACGTTTGGTGACTTAGTAAGGGTGCTCGGGTTCATAGGGGTGAGGTTTTATCGGGTCTTGGCCGCGGATGCGTCCGCCCACCAACTGCGTGGCGGGCCGGATCGGGAGAGACCGGTTTAGGGGGACGTTTTGACATCTCCAGCAGGACTCTCTCGAACCGTCACCTTGCACCGTAGTGGGAGAGATGGATTCATAAGTCAGTCACTCCTGGACAAACTGATCCCCAGATACCAACCCTTCCCCTCATACTCCTTTCTTTGACAGAACTTCCTATCCTTTTTTTCCTAAAAAGACCCTCCAAACAGAATCCCCATAGATGACATAGGCCCTGAGGGACATCATTTTCCCCCGGGCTTCCAGTGTAGATGTAATGTTAAAATTTTTTTTCCAAAAAATAATCTGAGTTGAGTAAGCAATTACATCTAAAATGTACCCCTTTTCTAATGATCAGATTACTCATAGACACTACCAATTCAATTATAATGCCGAAAAACTTATGAGAAACTTACAGAAAACATAAAAATGTTTTTAATTAAATGAAGACAATATTAGCGAAACTCAATCAAAATCTGAGACAGAAAAATCAGAAAAGATATTGGCTCCGCTGGGACTCGAACCCAGAACCCTTTTCTTACATGGAAACGGCTCTACCGATTAAGCTACGGAACCCCATATTAATTTATCCAGACACTATCTAGATTGCATTTAGTTCGAGTTGAATCTTGTAATCATATATAAAGATAGCAGCCAATAATATGTGCGTTAAGTAAGTGAAGATAATGTTGGTAGTTCTTAGTCGAAGTATGATACAGTTAAAAGTGACCGAATTAATATGGGGTTCCGTAGCTTAATCGGTAGAGCCGTTTCCATGTAAGAAAAGGGTTCTGGGTTCGAGTCCCAGCGGAGCCAATATCTTTTCAGATTTTTCTGTCTCAGATTTTGATTGAGTTTCGCTAATATTGTCTTCATTTAATTAAATATTATAATTTGAGATTTTACTCATAAAAGTTTAAAAAATTAATAATAAATAAAAATGATTATGTTTTCTGGGTCACTAGTAAGATATTTCAAAATGTCAAACTAATTGTACCGGACCATTATGGCTCCCGGTGTTATTTTTATAGCATATTTAATATGTAAATCACAGTAACGTTTAAACAATGTTTGATTTATGGTGAGCATTAGAATTTTGCTTTCCTCAGTATCTCAAAACTTAGCATTTGGAGATGTCTGGGTAATCAACTGGACAATCGATATGTATGTTCAAAAATACAAAATATCAGTTGGTAGGTAAACACTGAAGAGATAAACTAATAGAAGTGTATGTGCGTGTCTGTGTACAGTACCGGATTATCCCTAAGGCAGAGTAGGCAACTGCCTAGGGGCCCCGCATCGGCTAGGGGCCCCGCGTCCCGAGAAAAAATTACTTGCTTCAATTAGTGAGCAACGAAGTTCCGGAAAAAGTCAGCTTTCAAGATGTTTTAATTATTTTTTTTAGGAACATTTATAGGTTAATAACATTAGGTACACGCATTAAAGAAACAATAAAATCATAATAATTACGTTAAAACCCAATAAATAACTAGTGTTCACATCATGCACAATAAATAAAAGTCTATAATTAAAACAAATATACCCATAGTTGTTTTTTACTTTTCTTTCTTTCTATTTGTTGCAACATTACTTAGTTTCTGAAGTGATTGAAGGTGCCGTGTGTGGTTTATATTTTGGCATTTGTTTTGTTTAATTTTTTGCTTTTATTTCTAATCATATGTTTAAAATATAAATAAACTTCAGTATGTACTACATAGATATGTAGTACATATTTAGATGCTTGCTAAAATTCTTCGGGGAAGGTGGTCTGGAAGAGATCACTTTAGTGACAAGACGGCTCATTGTAATGTTTTTTTTTTAATAAAATATATTTTCTTTTCCATGTATGTGTCCTTTTATATGCAATAAAAGGTTATTGTATTCGTTTTTTTATTGAATGGGTTGATGGCGTACCTTTCGTAATGTAGTAAAAGAACAGATTAATTATTAATAAAATGCGGCAAAGTTGAATGAAACCCCCCCCCCCCATGTTAAGGATTTGATCAAGGGAACAAGGAGGCGTTTGGAAGCCCCTTCAACCCCCCCCCCCCCCCCCCCGCCGTTAGTCCACCATTGATAAAGGGGCCCCGACATGGTTAATCCGGCCCTGTCTGTGTACCCGAAGTAAGGTAAATTCTCTGTTACTTCGGACGAAATTGATCAAACGGTTTCATACTAACTCAGAATCAAGTCAACTCCAGTGGCGGGCCGTGAGTTTTCAGTGAGCTAGAGTGCTAAGATTGAAAAATACGACGTTATTGATGTTGTAGCTGAAAACGATTTTTTTTTATTTCAATTTTTTGTATGAAGATATACTGAAATGTGGATGCGTCCCATCCAAATTTCAGTGGAAAACTGAAAATCCTAATACAAAATGTTGAAATTTAAAAAAAAAAAAATATTTTTTAGCTAAAAAAACATCAATAACGTCCATAGACATATGAATATATACGGACCTGCCGTAAGCGAAAAAAGCGTGTTATTTCCCCCTCCCCATACCGGTTCCATGGAGCCGGCTGGGCTTACGAGAGCCTCGCTTGAATCTAAAAAATGTGACGTCATCATTCTTATCCTGACCAGCGTCGAGCTCACATCGTACATTTTACGAAATAACACGGCAAAAATGATAGCTTGTGCTATACAAATATGCCGATCTTAACGAATGTGGGCGGTTTTCCAGGGAGCTCGTCGCTGGTTACAGGGGTAAGTAAATTATGAAACATTTGTAAAAGTGTCTTAACTAAATACGGCAACAAAATATTCGTCTGTGAAAAGTGGCGAACTTTACTTTGCCGCATTTGGACTTCGCAAATATGTTAATAACGTGGCGAGCAATTCGCGCCACGTTATTTTTTTAATGTAAAAAGGTCTATTCATTCAAAAGCAGATTTTGCTTTTAAGAACTAAATGGTGATATTATAATGCGAGATGCCTATATACTGTCAGATTAATTTTTTAACGAATCAAGTCATCTTTCCCCTCTTCGCCACCCATAATTTGGTTTTACCCCTCATCTGCATCTTCTCGTCTATTAAATTTGGATGTCTATGATAACGTCGTATTTTTCAATCTTAGCGCTCTAACTCACTGAAAACTCACGGACCGCCACTGCTCAACACCTCTTTGAAAATCATCAAAAGCTAAAAAAAATATATTGAAAAATATCCCAAAACCTAAACTAACGCAACCACGTTTTTATATATTATTTTCATCACTTTTAATGACTTTTCAAAGGAGGTGTTGAGTTGATTTCTTCTGAGTTGTCCGATCAGTCACTGATCAAACATGTTCAAATATCGAAATTCTGTTTTGAACAGATTATCAATTGGATTGTTCTGCTTGGCTAAACTAGAGACATGTATATACAAATTGGCAATATACACGATGCATTTTCACTAGACTGATTTCTTCATTCAAATCCACAATAACCTCCCAGTTTCCAAAAAAAACGTGAAAGTCTAAAATTGTACCATTTCAAACGCCTCAAATATTAATAACTCCTTTTGTGAATCCGCCGCAAGACTTTTTTCAATGGCATCATTCCATTTTAAGACATACGGAAATGCATCATATCATAACTATTTTTAGAAGAAAGTATGTCGTAATGTCATATGAATAAGATAAGGAGAGGGAAACTTAAAAAGTCAGTTCCTAATAGGTACATATTTATTTAAATTTACCGATTGATATTTATAAGCAGATATCTAATACATAACCAGTGGGATTGAGGACAATATTGTACTTTATAATACTATGTACGCAATTACAGGATATTATAAAACAGGAAATTAATAATAAATGAGGATAGGAAATATAGGAAATACTTCAAGTGAGGTTCAATACAGAATTTTTGCCAATGTTGTAACTTTTGCTGGAATTGATAAAAAAATATGTACTTCCAACGTACGTGACTTACTTTAACCAGTGATTCCTGACATTATTTGGAGTAAAAAATGTAAATGAAATTTTGGTCTCCGGTGACTTTTTGGAAGACTTTTTTTTTTCAAAATTTATTTCTTCAAAATCAAACAATTTTTTTTTCTTCTGCATGTCGTCACTGGTCACTCAGGCGAGTAACCGACCAACCCCTAACCCCGCCTCCAACTGTCCAACACCTACCATTTTTTATGTTTTTGTAGAAAAAAAAAAACACCAAAAATGTCACCGGAGACCAAAATTTTATTCACATTTTTTACTCCAAATAATGTCAGGAATCATTGGTTAAAAAAAGTCAAGTACGTCCCTTAACACCCTGTATATTATGTAGTTAAATTATAATTCATTAATGAGGGAGGAATTGCAAAGGATACATAGTAGAGGTAGGGGACAGCAGACGTAAATTCGTAAAAGCTAACTGTATGTGCTTGCTCCCGCGTCCGAAAACCTTCTGATATATTAGTTCACGCACCAGACGGAAAAACAAAAACATTGTGTGTCTAAAAGCACTTCAAGAAACAGAATTAAAACACAACACTCTCTTTCTTCGAGTGGCAAGCAACGCATGCCGGGTAGTTGCTAGTAAAAAATAAAAATAGAATACAACTAGCGCAGAACCGTGAAAAATAACTAATTGTAGGAAAAATAATAAAATTAATTAATTGTAGAATTTGAGAAGCTAAAAGTATTTGCCTCAGGATCTTGGCCTTTCAAAAGAAGAAATTTACCTTTCGAATGTCGGTTAACTTTAAAATTTCGACATTCATAAAGCATCTGTCAAATATTTAAACAAAAGAAATACACATTTATAATAAAGAATTTTAAATTAATTAGGATCGACATGGAAGTAATTTACGAATATCAATTTATTTCTTCAATAATTGCAATATCACTTTGTGGCGTAATTTTAATTATTTAATTTGAAAACAAATGACTTCTGTACTCTTCTGTACTCGTACCTACGAGTATATGTCGTAGACCGATACGATTTTACGATTGACCTGCGATATATACTATACACACCACTTATTAATAAGGCAAATAATGTAGGTACTCATGCAATAAATTAATCGAAGGTTTATTTTAGTCAAGTGGTTGACGAAAAGCCTATTTACTTTACAGTTAACTATAGGTGAACTGAATAGTGTTACTTGCGTAATAAAATCATGTAGATAGGCGTGTGCACATAAATATACCAAACCACCCACCGTGTGCACATTAACACACATCGAACAAAATATATTTGAACACGTAAACAATATTCATTTAAATATATTAGTAGGTACCTACTTTCTGCTTTATAATAAATCAATACGACGATGGATACGATATTTTCCAGCATGAAAAGAATTTATATTACCACGAATATATATAAATTAACAAGAACGAATTAAAAACGGTAGGCACCTATAACACAAAAGGGGGTTTGAAGTTGTTCGAAAGAATTTATATTACCACGAATATTTAATAAAAAGAAACTAAAAGTTTATCAAGAATGAATTACGTCTGAGAGTTATCTTGTTAAAATAAATTATTGTCAAACGTAGCGTAAACCGTTAAGATTAAGTTTACGTACTACTTTTTAAATTGAGATAAGGGAGAACAATTTTTAACAGTTTAAAGGCTTCAAGTGGGTATATTATTTTTCTGGAGTATATAACATCGATGAAGATATAAAATCAACCTTTGCTATAAAAATACAGATTTTTTAATCGTCGTTCGAAATATCACAAATATTCCAAATTTGAACCGTCTGCTTCAAGTAAGCTAAAAAATGGCAGCTTTCTCGTTAACTTTATGAGATGGTTTTATTAATATTCTTCAATGCCGGTACAAATTGTATGATACAATCTACAATATCTACACGGAGAAATAAAATCTCTGAAAATTAAAATATAATTATTGTTTATTTTCATTGCAGCTTTACGTCATCTAAAAGACGTTTAAAATCGCGTACAAACGAGTTTCTTACACGCCTTTGATTTTGCTTTGATTGCATTCGAAGCGTCAAGTTATTTATTTTGAATGTCAAAGAGATGTTGTTTGAGAAAAAATATATAAAAGTAATTAAATAGTCATATTCTTAGCAACGGATTTTTAAAACTCAAGGCAATTTACATTTCATAAATAAAACACAAATTTTGTCATTAAAATATAATAAGGGCCGTCTGTTTGAACAGAAAGCAAAATCGTGTACTAAATTAAAATTTTAACCGTCAGTTAAAGTAAAAGGGATGTTTATAGTCGCCAGTCTAAAAAGGAGAATATTCATCGAAATTGTGTGAAAAAACGTACCTCATTATTTTTTGGAGCGGCCACACTGAAATTTTAATTTATGTGTTTTGTTTTGCATCGCGTTGTAGGATCTAGTATAATACGGAATGTTGCCTTTTTAACTAATAGACCATTAAATATATTACATTATTTGTCGGAAGCACCAATCTTAAAATATAAATTCTCGTCAAAATAAAAGTACATACTTCGAATTATTAGGTTGAGATTCAAACTACGAAAGCTGCATGTCGTCATAATTTAGATATACATCCCAGGTTTTGAATGGTTTGTTTGGCAAAGCAGGATTTGTCTAGCGGGTATGTGTAATTTTCTAATACATTTCTTTCCATGTTCTGCTGTTATAAATGCAGGTATAGTCTGTCAAAAAAGAGTAGAAAATATAAAACTGGAACTACTAAATTTGTAGACTGGCAACACCAATTTAACTGACACAGAATGTACACAGTAAACAACATTTAAAAAAAAAACATTTTTTCTTCATGACATAAATTTGATTAAAAGGTGATTTATAAAGCGATCTGCTTTAATTTAATTTAACATAACTTTGAATTTAACAATAGATAGAAAGGAAGAATCACTAATGGTGAGTTTAGTTATACTACTTTTAGATCTGAATGAGTTAAATATATTCAGATCTAAAATTAGAGACATGATCGAAAGCCCAGGCAATGCTAGGTACTTTATCTAGTATTAAATAAATATCAGCAATTTCTAAACTGTGCTTTATATTTTATTACATTATAGTTAAACTTCATTATGTTAACAGAAAATTTCAAAGGTATAACAATAATATACCTATATGCAATTCTAATTTTGAGATCGGCGAGTATCTATACTGCAATGAAAAAATATTTTTTCCACTATTATGCCTTTTTAATTTTTTATAAAAATGTAGGTTACACGGCTTTACTTTAACACCATGAGTTATGTGTTGAGTATTGCCATTTGATCAACAGTGGCGCCCTCATATATTTTCTACTCTTATTTGACAAACTGTACAAACTTGTCAATAATGCATTCACTTAATAACGTGAATAAATTATTGTTTTACATGGCAATAATATTTTTTCTATGATTGGCAGCATTGATTGATTGTCTATGAAATGTTAATTAAAAACGATAAATATAAAAATGGCGTATCCGCGTAAGTGAATTAATTTTAACAAAATTAAAATGTTAAATGCATATTTTTTCATGTTTTTTTGTCTCCCCCGACATAAATACTCACTTTTCGTAATAATAAAGCTAAATCTAACTATATTAAATGAAAAAACACACTTTGTAAAACACCACTTTTATTGGAATTAATATTTAACATAAGCCCTGATGAAGCTTGAGCTAAGCTAAACCTGGTTGGCTGTTAAATATTAATTCCAATAAAAAGTGGTGTTTCACAAAGTGTGTTTTTTTTTTCATTTAATATATAATGTCACACCACAAAGTGTTTGCTTCTTCGATAAAACTAAATCTAACTGTTTGAATAAAAAATATTCCATATTGGCGGGTAAGCGGTTCAATGCATAAATAATAAAAATATAATTTACTTTCCAACAGTTCTAATATTTTCTTGAATTTGATGTGTCACAAATTTTACGAGATCTTTCGATATGTGATACCGCTCCAAAAATTAGGGATCGTCCCAAATAACCATATATTATTAACAAGGGATCGAAACGTTCTTGGTTTTCGCTGCAAGACATATTGGATGAAGAATTCATCGTCACTAACATCTTCCATATGCAATATTCAAGCGATTTCATACTTTACCTTCAACAGAACTGTCAAATATTTCAAAATGGCGGAGTAAATCTAGAGAAACTATTGGTTTTCGGAAAGTAAAGGCAAAAGTTAAAAGTGACAAAACAGGCGGTTAAATTGATTCCAAAATGTATTTTGGTGAAATTTTACTTTACTATTAATTTCTTTTACTCAACAAGCGTTATATTAGATGGCCCTAAAATTCAAAATAGAGGATAGAATGACAAATATTTTCTGATTTACTAAATATTCTAATATACACACGGACATATGAATATATCTGGACCTGCCCTAAGTGATAAAAACGTATTATTTCCCCCTCCCCATGGCGCCGGCTGTAGCTCCTCCTTGGAACCGGCTCGCTCCATGGGGAGGGGATATAGCCTCGCTTGAATCTAAAATGTGTGACGTCATCATTCTTGCCGTGAACAGCGAGAAGCTGACATCCATACATTTAACGAAATAACGGCAGCTTGTGCTATACAATATATCTACGTATCAATGTGTACATAGCGAATTTGGGCGGTACTCCAATGTGCTCGTCGCTGGTTACAGGGGTAAGTAAATTATGAAACATTTGTAAAAGTGTTTTAACTAAACACGGAAACAAAATATTGATATGTGTATTGGCGCGAGTCTTTTTGGGGCGAGCATTTGGCCTTAGCAAATATGTTTTGAACGTGGCAAGCAATTCGCGCTCCCATGTAAAAAGGACTATTCATTCAAAGCAGATTTTGCTTTTAAGAACTAAATGGTGATATTGTAATGCGAGATGCCTATATACTGTCAGATTGATTGTTCAACGAATGACAGTCATCTTTCCCCTCTTCGCTCTCCATAGTTTGGTTTTACCCCTCATCTGTAATTGCTTGTCTATCCATTTGGATGTCTATGAATATACATTATTTTGCAACAGAGAAACCATGATTGAAATAAATAATATTTGAAGTGCAGTTTAGACCAATTTTCAACACTTTTGGTGACTCATTAATTTAATATTTATCTTGTGATAACATTGGACAATTTTCAAGAACCTTATCACAACGTTATCAAAATTAAATATTTGATTAAGGTGTGTAAATGAGAAACAGAATTACTGAAATGAAAACTTCAAAGCAAGATTGTAAAGAAACAATTTTAAGCAAATAAATTTACTCGTCGTTTAATTTTTGAAGTAAAACTTCTTTATGCACGCTTAACTTGGGGAGTAAGCTGGTGAATGCGTGACGAGAGCGTTACGAAAAGTGTGATCGGGCGAGGCGAACGGAAGTTGAGGGGGAGATATAAGTTAGCAAAGTTTTACTTCAGTCGTGTGGTCGAAAGCACAACAAGTTTGTTTTTTTTCAGTTCAGGGTGTAACAGCTTGTAGAGTCTGTCAAATAAGAGTAGAAAAAATAAAAACTGGAACTACGAAAATTGTAGGCTGACAACACCAATTTACCTGTCATATATTCTTTTGAAGTGCAATAACACTGATGATACAGAACACTGTATACACATTTAAAATTACTTTTTTTTTGTTCTTAAAAAAAATCGAAGAAGCACTTTTGTTAAGTTACCTACTTAATGACATACATTTGATTGAATTGTGTTTTACAAAGTGATTGGTTTTCATTTAAATAACATAAATTTGAATTAAACAGTAGGTAGAAAGGAAGAATCATTAGCGGTGAGTTTAGTTACACTACATTTAGATCTGAATGAGTTAAATATATTCAGATCTAAAATTAGAGACATGATCTTTTTTTTACATTTAAATAATTAATAAGGAAAATAATTTCCCTCAGGGCCTATGTCATCTGGGATGCTGTGTGGAGTCTGAAGCCTGGACAACGCTAGTAAGTACTTAAGGGAACGTACCCATACTACGTGACCAACTTTTTGCAATTTTTAACCCCCCCCCCCCCCCCGGTGACCAAAATCCTAAGCAACCCGCCGCTCATTTGTATGGAGCGTGACATTTTGAAGACCCCCCCCCTAAACGTGTCACGTAGTATGGGTACGTTCCCTAAGCTAATATTAAATAAATGTGAGCAGTGAACAATTTCTAAAGTGTGCTTTATGTTTTATTACAAAATCGTTATTCTTCATTATGTGAACACACAATTGCAAAGATGTAATAACAATATACTTATATGCAATTCAAATTTTGAGATCAGTGGAATAAATTTTTTTTTTTCACTTTTTTATGCCTTTTTAATTTTTAATAAAAATGTTGCTTACACAGTTTTAGATTATAACCATGATTATATTTTTAGTATTGCCATTTGTACAACAGTGGCGCCCTCCTGTGTTTTCTATTTGACAGACTGTACCCGTAGGATTTTAACAAGCGACTCCTGAGCATATTTTGAGTAAAAAATGTAGACATCATTTTGCTGTCCAATGATATCTTTAATTAAAAAAAAAAAATGTCACCACTGATACGCGAGGCGAAGGGATCGTGTAATTTGCGCTCTCTCTCCTCTGTTACCGTGCTGCTAGAACGAGACGGAGTGCGCATCACTTGACCCACATCGCACATCACTATCTGAACCCAAATACTCAGTTGAGGCGTGTGATGGGAAACATTTTTTTTTTGTTTTTAATTGAAAAAAATATCATCGACTGCAAAATTACATCTACCTACGTTTTTACTCCAAGTAAGCTCGTAAATCGGTGGTTAAAATCCTCCGGTTGAGTACTGTTACAAACAGAATTTAAAAGCAGTTTTTGAATGAGAAAAATAATATTTTAATGCAATCAAACAAATTTCTTGGATATCATTATTTTGTGGTCCTAATTTATAACTATAAAATTGGACTTCATTCATGAAATACAATAAAATAAAAGGAGTTTTTACATACCTTTAATGGTCTGGTGATTGTGACAGTCTCAATCATAGTAGTGGGCGCCATTGTGAAAAATCACCGCCAGAACAAAAATAAACCTGAAATAACATTATTTGGTTAAAAATAAATACATAATAAGAAGCCGCCGCTACCCGAATTTCTACCGATTTCTTACCCCCCCCCCCCTTAAACATTTGAAGTTTTTAAGCTCTTAAAAAATATATGTTATTTTTTTAGATAATATCTATACTTTTCCCCATGCCGAAACACAAAATTATATGAAATTCCCTCGATAGAAAAAATCGCAAAGTATGCTCCGAAAATTATTATTCTCATGTCTGATTCAGTTATTTCTTATCGGTAGTTTCTTTAAATGCTGTTTTAGACATCTCCCAAGAGATTTTTTCTCTATTTTAAACGAGTCGTGTTTTATTAAACTTTTCACATTTTTTTACAGCATTCTGTATTATGCGCTTTAATGAATTTTGTGGCCATATAAAATACTATTTCAACTTCCAACCCTATTCCTAATATCACACACGGCTATAAAAGATCATTTGTCTTGGCGATTTCGGCATATCACTCGCCGTACATTCCCAATGGGAATATGTGGCGAGCGGTATGCTGAAATAGGCCAAGCAGATGATCTTTTTACAGCTAAGTGCATTCGTCGTTTGAACCCCCTATTTTTTGTAAACTCTTTGTTTTTCTGTAAACCCACCTGCAGAATTTTTTTATTATTTTTGTTTCTTGTATTTTTATTTTATTTTCTCAAGTACCTACTACCTACATGTGAAAGCCCTCTGGGCGTTAAATAAAATAATAATGTTTCTGGGAGTTGTCAACAAAGTTTTAGTAAAACAAAGCTTTCTTTTGGTACAATCAGAATAAGAACAAAATATCGAACAAATTATAATCTAAACGAAAATATGAAAGATAATAAGACATAGAAAATAAAAAAGATAACGGTCGCAACTGGCACTCGAACCCGGAACCTCTTGTCTTACTTGGACAAACGCCTTTCCAATTTGGCTACTTAGATCTCTTATTTTAACGTCATTTTTGTCAATCTCAAATTTCAGAATTAACAATATTATCTTGGACAAATTTTCCATATCATTGGCAACTACCTAGGTATTTCTTTGGTGTTTGTAATCTGGATAGTGTCTCGCATAAATATATCCGATTTTATTTATATGAAATTGGTGACCGACCGAAGGTTCGGTTTCGGCAAGTTTCGACAAAAAATCTAGTTTCAGTTTCGGCATCAGTTTCAGTTTGGGCAGAAAATCTGAACCTTCGGATACACCGAAAATCTGCGTTCGTGAATTATCGCGCGTTGTTCTGCTGACTTCGGGTGAGTTCGTGGCTCGTGTGTCACCCGCCATCATCAGCTGACAATTTTTTGTTTCAAGAAGTAGTTAACATGTTTGTTAATTTTTATAATTTTTTGTTTGTTTTGTAGCAGTAATATCAAAAAAAATTATTTTTTCACATATTTTAATTAACGTTTTATATAATTTAACACTTGTTAACCGTCTGTATAAGAGTAAAAAATAAGCCAAATTTCAAATAATATATTTTTAACTTGCCTAAAAAAGTTTCGGTTTCGGTTTCGGCCGAAACTGAGAGAGATACCGAAGATTCGGTTTCGGTGGAAATTCCTGTTTCGGTCGGACACTATATGGAATACCTACGAAAAGTCTAAATAATGAATATTCAATTTTTATTAGAAGAACCCCATTTTTAAAGTTTATTCCCATCAACATAATATACTTACTATATCATTGAAGAATTTTTTTTTACATTAGTTTTTGAAAAATATTTTACAATAATACGCAAATATCTATCTATATAAATAAAAACGAATCGCCGAAATGTATGTACGCGCATAACTTCCGAACGACTGCATCAAATTGTATAATTCTTTTTTGTTGTGTTCGTTATTATCAGGACAAGGTTTGTATAAAACTTCTGGTGAGCTCTGGCATTATAAAATTTGTATAAAAAAATTGCAACTTGGCATTTGTATAAAAAAATTGGCACGCGAGCTGTTTGAAAACTAAATCCACCGGGAAAGGGGGGTGTGGAGTGGGGAGAGGGAAGGTGGAGGAGGCGGAGTGGGAACACGCGGGAGAGGAAGTGGAGGTGGAAGGAGAACGGGACGAATGGGAAAGGACACGCAGGGAGAAACTATTTCTTTATTAAATGGCATAGCAACGCATGCCGGGAACCAGCTAGTTATTTTATAAAAGAACATACAGTTTGTCAAATAAGAGTAGAAAATATATGAGGACGCCACTGTTGATCAAATGGCAATACTCAACACATAACTCATGGTGTTAAAGTAAAGCTGTGTAACCTACATTTTTATAAAAAATTAAAAAGGCATAATAGTGGAAAAAATATTTTTTCATTGCAGTATAGATACCCGCCGATCTCTAAATTAGAATTGCATATAGGTATATTATTATTATACCTTTGAAATTTTCTGTTAACATAATGAAGAATAACTATAATGTAATAAAATATAAAGCACAGTTTAGAAATTGCTCATATTTATTTAATACTAGATAAAGTACCTAGCGTTGCCTGGGCTTTAGATCATGTTTATAATTTTAGATCTGAATATATTTAACTCATTCAGATCTAAAAGTAGTATAACTAAACTCACCATTAGTGATTCTTCCTTTCTATCTATTGTTAAATTCAAATTTATGTTAAATTAAATTAAAGCAAATCGCTTTATAAATCACCTTTTAATCAAATTTATGTCATGAAGAAAAAATGTTTTTTAAATTGTGGTTTACTGTGTTCTATACATTCAGTGTCATTGCACTTCAAAAACATATTTGACAGTTAAATTGGTGTTGCCAGTCTACAAATTTAGTAGTTCCAGTTTTTATATTTTCTACTCTTTTTTGACAGACTATATTTTTAGTGAAGTACTTATGTAGCCAATATGTAGTAGGTAGGTACATATTGTTATTATGAGAATTGATTTAATTAATGTGTTCAAATGAACAAGCGAATGAGACTAGAATACCTACCTACATACTATATCGAGTATTGTAAACATGAATTATTTAATTTAGAGAACGTACCCATACTACGTGACACGTTTAGGGGGGGGGTGTCTTCAAAATGTCACGCTTGGTACAAATGAGCGGCCGCGGGCTTAGGTTTTTAGTCACCGGGGGGGGGTTAAAAATTGCAAAAAGTTGGTCACGTAGTATGGGTACGTTCAGAGAGTTCATAATTATTCAAACCTACCTATATTACTTAGATACCTACGCTATATTGAAAAAAATTCACAATAGAAAACATTCAGAAACAATACAGAAGAAAATGGGAAGAATTACGTAAACAATACTATAATAAGTAGGTACCTAGATAAGTAGATAAGTTTCAAGATAAAGAATTGTAAAATTCATTGATAACTAGGTAGGTACCTACGCTATATTAAGATTAATTTACTGAATTTGATTACAGTTCAACATTCAGTGCCGTGTATTGATTGATGTGCCCTAGAGGTGATTTTATAAATCATCTAATTATTATTAAAGAAAACCGAAAAATATTTGTAAAAAATTTATTCATTTATTTATATAGGATAGTTCAATAAACAGCCAAACAACATATTGGATACTTACAAAATATCATAATTAGGGTGACCGGACAATTCAGAATGAAATCAACTCCGAAACTCCTTTGAAAAGTCAAGAAAAAGTTATGAAAAAAAAATTGGTTAAATAGGTTAGGTACGTTGTTCGGGATATCGCTCACTCCTTTCAACAACGTCATATATCAAAAATCGTCAATTTTGAGTTATGCATGTTTTCGGAATGCCCATAAAAAGTACTATATCCCTGCAAAAGTGGCGTATTTTTAACTTAATATTTAGCCGCTAGAAGGCAGAAAGTGTTGTTTCCGCATTTTGAAGAAATTCTAGATTTTTCTTTTCAAGCCTGTCACAAGTTAGTTGTCGTTGACCTATTGAGCAGGAAGGTCCGTGTCGCTTAGTGAAATGGTGTACTATTTCGTCAGAAAACAGTATTGCTACAAGGTGAGAGCATTTTTTATTCTTAGTTTTTTTTATCAAAAATGCAGTATTTTGTTTAATGTCAGTATTGTAAGGAAAATAAGTAGCGTCCTATCATGGTTTATGTTGATTTTTGACGTTCTTGCACTGTAAAAGCGTGACACCGATTGTACTATTTTAACTTATGACACTATTGTCAATAAAACTTTCTTCCCCACACAATGCGGATTTGAACCAATTTGTTTTATGACATTCTTCCAAAGAAAATTTGGCCGTTATTAGGAAAATGTGCAGTTTCATTTAGGAATCTGTCATTATTGTCAATAAAACAATCTACTGTTTGTAAGTTGTCACATATTCCAGCATGCGTTCCTTTGTCACAAATACTTCTTCTATTTATTTGTAATTTACGATTATCTTTCCAGATTGATCATGACTTCTCGAGGGAAAAAGTTGAAAAACTTATGTTTATCTAGAAATTCAACCGAATTTTTATTTATTATTCTGAGTCCTGTTAAAAAAGGTAAACGAAAAAGGAATGAATCCAACATGAAGAGAAACATACTGAAAGCAGCTAGAAATAGTGGAAAAACGTACGAGAGTCATTAAAAAAAAAACAGTGAAAGAAGCAAGAAAAATTTTCTGATAAAAGGAAGAGTATTTTCTCATAAGAAGCAATTACTTTGTGGTTAGACATTATATTATAAAAAATAAAACAACACTTTGTATTTAACCACGAATTTATTATTTATATATCTACCGGTTTCGCTTCGACCAAGCTTCCTCAGGATAAAATAATAACTGTTATTATTTTATCCTGAGGAAGCTTGGTCGAAGCGAAACCGGTAGATATATAAATAATAAATTCGTGGTTAAATACAAAGTGTTGTTTTATTTTTTATAATATAAAGAGTATTTTCGATGCGTATTGGAACTTGGGGGACATAGCTAAACAAAGAGAGTTTATTCATAACTGCACAACTGAAATTAAACCTTATTATTGTTACGTGCGCGAAGGTGGAAAAAGGCCACGAAGGAATTATAATACTGCATTATTTTTTTAATCTTGGTGACAGACGTATTCGTATTTGTAAGTTTCTAAAAATCACTCTAGATATTAATGACCGCCCTATTTGTCTTTGAAAAGAAAGATAAACTTGCAGGCGCCATGATGGCCGATGATAAAAGAGGAAAGCACGGTAATCATCCCAAGACGGATGAAACTGTTAGTAATAGAGTTACAAACCATATCAACAGAGTTCCTAAAATTGAGACTCATTATACACCCAAAAACACCACGAAACACTACATTGAAGGGGGCAGAAATATATCTGACATTTACAACGATTACGTGAGTGACTGCAAAAGAGATAAAATTACCTTCTGTAACTTCAATTACCTCTATAATATTTTCGCTAATGACTTCAAGTTTTTTCCAGCCTATAAAAGATCAGTGCGAAACATGTGTTGCTTTTGAGAATGGATCAGAAATAGATAAAATTAACATTACACGTAATTTTTTAATCAAAGGCCATACACAAAATGAAGGAGATTCCGTTCATTTATTGATTGAACGGAAAATGAAACAAGAACTCAAAAGTGGGCCAATTTTTACGCCTGAAGGTCTCATTTCATTGATCAGAATAGCAAAAAGAACGGGTCAACCATTTTCTGTAAATGAACTTTCCTATGAAGACTTCTTTGATTTAAAACTTTTGGCCTCTGATGTTGGCCCTCTGCGTATCCTAAAAAATAAGTAAAACCAACCTGTTAATTTTAAAGAGTTCAAAGAGATTCTCCAAGTTAGTTTTTTTATAAACTTTCTTATGGAGAATCAGACTTTATGAAGGCCATAATTATAAGGAAACCCAAGTCAAGTAATAATATCCCGTTAAAACTTATCTTCGTCCAAAACCCTAAAATTTCTGAGGACAAAAAGAATGACCTAATGCGACTTATTGAAAAAAATTTAATACCAAAAGTTTACAAAACTTTCTATAAAAATCTTTAAATTAATACAGCAACTGTGCCTTTAGTGTTATAAAAAAACAGTATTATTCATTGGTTTATTTCTTGTTACTTTTATATTATTATGCTTTGTATCTTTGTATGTATGTATTATCCATGTACGAACATTGTAATTGTTCCCGACTACTTTTCGGAATTTGTCTGAGAATATAAAATTATATTTCCTCTATCTGTGTTTTATACTAACAACTAAATTCCTGTGCCTTTTCCACACCCATTTTTTTATTCAAACTGAAAGATGTAAAGTAGTAATCTAAATTAGGTATAAATGCCTGTTTGGAAAAAAATACCTTAATATAGATATTTCAATTTCAGACTTCCGAATTCTATCTGTTTTAGTGAAAACAACGCCATATTTTGACATACTCTAGGCACCGTCAATGGAATTTTGAACAAGAATGTCATAAATCAAAAGGTATTGTTTTAAAATTTAAAAAAATATACTTAATATTATTCAAACAGAGAAAAAACTTCAGGTTTTATCTAAGAAGATCTGTTGCATAATACAAAGTACAATAGATGGCTTGATATTTATTTTTAATACATTTTATTCTATTTTTAAACTTTAAAAACGCTCTCCTGAAAAATCACGTTTTTTGATATATGACGTTGTTGAAAGGAGTGAGCGATATGGGCTATTTTAAAATTATTTTTTCATAGCTTTTAGAGTTTTCAAAGATGTGTTGAGTTGACTTGATTCTGAGTTGGCATGGACCCCAGCTGGCTAGATTTCTAGCGAAAATATAAATGTAATGATCTGACCCATCTCTGACCTACATCAATGAAATGTGATGAAAAACTTTTGTTTAATTTTGGATTAAACTTAACGAAAGCAAGATATAAATTAGGTTTGCTAGTTAATATGTACTAAGTAATACTAAAGTTTAGTTATTTAACTATAGGTTACCATACAAAAAGGTTTTGTGAACGAAATCCTTGAGGAGATTAAAATGTCTAGATGAGATCGTTGACAGATGATTAAATGCATGTTTATTTAAGCTGCATCATGAGATGCAGCTGTGCAATTAATATTTCATCATTTATCCATAAATAATAGATTTTCTGTAAGTATAACCCAGCACTCATTTGAATATAGATAGCAATATGGTTAAAAATGCGATATGTGGGAGGTGTTTTCTTAGAAAGTTAACCTCAGTTTTCATTATTCATCACTGGATGAATCATCTTCAAGATCAATAACATAGCAGAACTTTTCATTTAACTTCGGATTCATTCAAATGTAGAGCGCTTTTTAAACTCAATTATAAAACAAGGAGACGTTTATCATTTAATTACTAAAAAAAAACTTTAATGTTTACAAACATGCATGACATTTTACTACGTTTTTCGGGTAGAGACCACCGATAAAATAAGTGTTTTAAATTACCTAAAACTCAGGCTACACTTCTTAGTTTTTCACTCATGTAACATTTAGAATATTCCAGTTTATTAAAACACTTCACAAAGTCAATATCGTAAACACTCGAGCAGACACAACACCACAAATACAAAATACAAACGAGACAGTCATAGAAAAATAATGCACGCGCAGATGGTAGATGCTTCATAAAAACATAGAAAAATAGCGACCCTGCCCCCTCCTAGCGGCTGTTTGTAAAAACATTTTAGGGCTACCACAAAAAATCGTTCTCATGGACGAAAAAGATAGAAATAAGATAATATGCTTGCATTATGTTATGTATTCTCTATGATATTTGTATTTTATATACTGAATATTATATAATATAGTTCATAACTCTTTCACCTAGTTCTATCGTAATTTCTATCCCTCAAATAAAATTCATTCAATTCATCTTATCAAACGTAAATTATTTTCATATCAACGAGATTTTATCAACAATATTATAATTGAACAACCGAAGATGCCCATTATAAAATTAATAAAAAATATGACGCATTGTTGGTTCCTAATACTAACGATATTTTCCTGTAAAAAATTTCGACGCACTCACGACAGGAATTTTTTTCCTCATGTCGAGTAAAACAAAACCATAATTTATTTCTCACTCATTTCAAAAACTAAAAATAACATAACAAGAACACATCAGTTCTATGTTATTTACAAATAAATATAAATCGACCATTTTATTATTTGAAGGGTTTTTTGATCAATAAATTTTATTCCAAGTAGGTACCCAACCGGAGCTACGTTTGCTTCGTATCTTTTTAGCAAGTAACTATGTGAACGCAGCCGCTGTTAAACAAAAAATACTAAAGGACGAAGCTTGGTTTTGTACCGTATTGGTTAGGTTACTTTTTTTCGTAATTTGGATAAAAATAGTGAACCAATGTAAGTAATGTATTTTTATTTCAATAGTCCATATTGGTGACCATATAAATCACGCATTCTGGCGAAGCACCGACTGCTACATTGGCCAATATTACGTGATGTAATTGTTACGCCCGAATCGCATAATTGCTTCAAAAGTCAATAGAAATTCTACGTTTTACGAGCTGATTCCTCAGAAAAATACAAAATTCGCACAATACGCATTGAATCGATACGAAATTTCCTTTGTGTCACGTCTATTTTCTTGTTTGCTTACGTTTGTGTTGATTATTTGACATTTGGATACTAACCTTATAGTCATAACCATAACCTCACACGTCAGATTTTTGTCAGTCGAGTAAATAACACTAACGATTTTCTCAAGAAAGCATTGCCATTAAAATAATTGTATTTTATTTTAAGGATTTTGTAGTTTAAAAACTCTCCTTATCAAATTCCTTTGTTCTTCTTAGCGAGATAACTGAAAAGATTATTGTTTGTTTGTTTAGATAATTAATGCCACACTTGACCTGATAGAAGGAACCATGGAGGGAGGCAGCTTTACGCTGCGGTGGGATGATGACCCTCGCGTAAGCATAATTCTATATTTCTACATATATATATTTTTTTTAACTTACAAAGGAAACACTTAATCATATTGTTTTTATTTAACTTTTTATAAATATTAACCCATTTTACAATGAATATTTCACCGACATCGTATTTTTAACATAATGCATTCGGACATGAATACAATCAAATTATCCTTCCTCTGACGCTGCAAGTTATCATTTTTTACGAGAATGACAGTTGATTTAGCATGGTATTAAAGTTTTAAAAATTCCCCCAACGTACAGAGTGGAGGGGTAATCACTGAGGAAGTCATCTGCGACATGGAAACAGTACAAAACCAGTACGTCCCAATGGATGGCCATTCGTCACATCTTGTAAGTTTCTCATTCTTTATTACATAAAATGGTAAACTTTCGGAATGATTGGATACGCTTAACCTCCCATCTGTCGCGAGCCTGCCGGCGGCCCCAAATTTGTTTTATTTTTTAAATTTAATTTTAACCCTTATGTATAAAGAAACTGTATAAAGTACAAGGTCAGAATCGCTTGCACCAATATCAATTTATCTAGGACCTAGGTATACTATTTGATTATTGTAGCTACTTTGAATTATTTTAAAAGAATTTTCTATGAAATTTGCTGGCATTTTTTCGAAATACCATCCAACGTTCAACAGGTTAATACAAATATTTTTTAGAAAAAACCTATTGATTCACCTTAATTACTTTGACACAAAATATCATAGAATACTGACATAAAATTTAAATTATTGTGAATGACTGTCAGCTAGCTATCATCCCATACGACCGAAGCCAATTTTCATTTTATCTGATTTTTTAAATGCAGTATTTTCCATCGCTCCGAATGCAAATAGTTGTCGTGTAATTAAGTTAAAACAAAAGTTTTTTTTCTAAAAATATTCACATTATTAAGGAGGGGAATCTGGTCCAGCCAATCGAAAAATTTTCCTTTTTTTTTTTCAAAAAATTCTAATAAAAGGAATATTTCTGAATATGTCTGAAAACTAAAACATGTTTTTGAAAAGTGATTAAATAAACTTTCAAATTTTATAATTTGAAATAAACTTACAATTATTGAAATATAAATTTTTTTACTGCAAACAATTTTTTCTTAAATGTCTCATCTCACGATTTTTTAGCTAAAATTACTGATAAACAAAAAAAATAACACAAATATTTTATTATGCAAATGTATTATTATAAACATTATCGTCAACTCATTTTTTTGTCGTTTTATGTAAAAATAATACCCAAGGTTTCTATTTTTTTTTCACATTGCGGTTGGAAACTTTGGTTTCATAAAGGTGTACATTTGAATTATTTTGTGGTTGACTTTCAGATTTGTATGTAAGGGTCGACCGAGATCTCGGTCTCGGTCTCGGCATTCTCGGCTACAAATTCTACCGAGAACTCTGTCTCGGTTCTCGGCGAAAAATCGCCGAGATTCTGGGCCATAACCGAGACTGTTGTAAGTAGGTGCGGTATAGGATAATGGGATTCAAATCTACCGCGCGCATCCACATTCATCACTTGGTGTCAGTGCATGAGCGAGCTGTCGATTGTGATTGGTCAGATAAAAAAGTTTTTACAGCACCGCCTACTAGTGTAGCAGGTGAACAGCTCTCTAGCATAGCTGGTCAATTATACGACATGAGGCGACACTCTTTGAAGGGTCAAAATGCAGAAAAATAACTTTTTATGTGCTACAACATCATGTTCTTCAATTTTGATAATTAAAACTATTTAAAACAAATTATTATTACATTCTTAAATATACTATATTATGTAAAAATATAATTTTTTTTTCTCAATTTATCTATTCTCGGTCTTGGCCGAGATTTTAATTTAGTCTCGGTCTCGGCCGAGAACGAAAAACCTGTCTCGGTCGACCCTTATTTGTATGTAAGGCGTGGTGTTTTCTCTTTCTACCACCGTTTAGATAATATTTCTAACCATGATAGAAAGGGAGACTCAAAGATTTCTATGAGACCATATGAGTTGTTCCGAAAAGCCAACAAATTAGCCTGAGGGGTTAATAGGCAAAAGTTGCTGTGGCTTTATAAAAATCAGTTTTCTGTGACTACCAAGTATGAAATTAGTTTTGTCAATGATCTTCATCATCTAATCATCCCAATAATTCCAGGGTGGAGACAGCATGATTGCCGACACGGACCAGATAGCTGCCGAGAACCTGATCTTCCTGGCCCAGGATGTGGTGGGGCAGCTGGGCTACAGCCACATGCAGCACGAGGAGTACACCGACCACCCCGACATGGAGCCGGGCGCCGAGGAGGAGTGCCAGGTCACCGAGGAGGTTATCACTGATGATTGGGTGCAGCCCAACGGCCAGGAGAGGTACATACTTCTACTATACAACTCTCCACAGTAATAGTGTTGAGTACCTCATACAAGAGGCACCTCAAATGTCCCATGCAAACACGTAAAATGTCCCCCCACCTCACAAAATGTATTTGTACCAGCTCTTTTTCTTTGTATTACTACAAATGTCATGTCATATTGTCGCGCATGGGACAAATACGAAGGGGGACAAATATGAGGTGTGAGGTGGTTGGTTTATTGGACAACATTCATGTCATGTTACGTATGGGACAAATATGAAGGGGGGACAAATTTGAGGTGTGAGATGGTTGGTTTATAGGACTACATTCATTTCATGTCACGTATGGGACAAATATGAGGTGAGGTGTGAGGTGGTTGGTGTATTGGACTACATGTCATGTCACGTTGCCACGTATGGCACAAATATGAGGTGAGGTATGAGGTGGTTGGTGTATTTTATGATATTTTTTTATTAGAACCGTGAGGTGGTTGGGGTGAGCCTTTCACATATATTGTGAATACCGCACAAGCGTCCCAACTGCTCACAATTTTTTTTTTTATTAAATGTATCCTTTTGTTCTAAATTACTGTTAAGTGAATACCGCACAAGAGTACCAACTGCTCGAAAAAAAACTTTTTAAATATTTTTTTATTGTAAAGTATTGTGAGTGGTTGAGGGAGTCCCTTTGACTTCTCCGGCCTTACGCCTTGCACCACTGGAGGGATGGATTAATAAGCATCCCCAAAGATGACATAGGGTCTTAGGGAAATTTTTGTGGAGCTGATGTAAAAAAACACCTCCCCCCCCCCCCCCGTAAGCGAAAATATTTTGTAACACCTCACCTCAAATGAGGTGGGACACCTCAACACCTCATTTCGATATTTGAGTACCTCATACAAACTCATCCTGATGTCATGTCCTACCCAACACTACACAGTAATAAGAAAAGAAATCAATACAATAGTAATAGTAGAAAAGTCGGGGATGCCCAAGGAAGACGTGGCATGTTCAAGCGAATCAAATATTTGAGTCGGGTCATGTCAAGAGTAAGCTTTTTAGGTCATCAATATCATCAGCTATGTACTATTTTCTAGCATATAAAACCTTTACATATACATATATGTATAATTTTTTGTTTGTTACAGAGTTGATGTTCCCTTGGACCAACTCGCGATGGCCGCCATAGAACTTAACAATGAAGAAAATAACATTGATGTTCCTCTTCCTACAGATCAGGTATGTAACTGTTTTATCAGAGATGATATTTTTTTCTGTTTTAAGTATGAAACCAGCAACAGATCTATTCTTGAATTAATTCAAAAGCTATCGTAACATCAGAATAACATTTAGTACACTTGACGACTTCAAAAGCTATTGTAACATCAGAATAACATTTAGTACACTTGACGACTTCAATGATGACGAAATGTCTAATTTATTTTATGTATCATTTTCTGTTTTCCAACTCCCATATTAACGAGTGTAACTTGTCTATTCTACGCTTTCCAAATTGTAGAATGTAAAAACCAAAAATCTTCCAGATTGTAATGTTAATGAGAATTTAAATTGCCATAGCTAAACACAAATCTTCATCTTTTCTTGTTTCTTAAAATCTGCCTCTTATCATAATAATTGATTTTAACAGATTTTGGAGAACAAATAAAATGACTGCATTTTTTAAGATAAGGGAACGTACTAGTACTGGGCGTTGACGATAATTCTATCCAACGCCAACGTCGTTATCGTTGGCAATTTTCAACTGTTGAAAATAGCTGTTGTAAATAACGTCGACGCAACTATAATAGGAGATCGACACGATACTAACAAAAAAACATAAAAAAAATATATCAAAATCGTATTAAGGAATCCCTTTTAACAGGTGGTTCCCCGAATCATTGATGTATTATTAATTATTATTATCTCTATGCCCCACGCCCCACACACGTAATAATAATCCTATAATAACGTTGAAAGTTGAAACTGTTGGAAGACGTTGGTTTCGGTGTTGAAATATTACCCCGTTGAAGATATATTTTGCTAGTCACTGATAAATTCGCTTGTGGCTTGGCGCTACAGATCGGCCGTATTGGACGGGAAAATAAAAAAAATCGTGCAGTAGGTACGTACATTACCAAAAGACCATGTCTAATTGGGTATAATATCGTTCACGAAGTGTGATCTCTTGACCCTTTTGATTATATCATTCCAACACCGTTGAAAACAATAGGTACAAAACTTAACTGTTAGGCAACCGGCGTTGATAATTATCTATAGGTTATTTTTTGCTTGTCGTTGATAAATTTGATTGTTCCCTGGCGCTGCGTATCGGCCGTATTGGATGGGAAAATAAAAAAAATCGTGCAGTAGGTACGTTCATTACCAAAAGACCTTGTGTAATTGGGTATAATATTCACGAAGTGTGATCTCTTGACCCTTTTGATTATATCATTCCAACACCGTTGAAAACAATAGGTACAAAACTTAGCTGTTAGGCGACCGACATTGACAATTATCAATAGGTTATTTTTTTGCTTGTCGTTGATAAATTTGATTGTCCCCTGGCGCTGCGTATCGGCCGTATTGGATGGGAAAATAAAATAAAAAGTGCAGTAGTTACGTACATTTCCAAAAGACCCTTTAAAATATCGAGTAATGTTGTTCACGAAGTACAAACTCCTAACCCTTTTTATTTATTAGGCAGTTGAATCGTTGGTTGACTGCGTTGAATAATATTCGCATGTAGGTATTATATTTCAACTGTTGGCGCTAATTATTTTCAACAGCGTTGGACGTTGAAGCAATATAACTATTGTTTCCAACGGCTAGTTATATTTTAATACAGTATTAGAACGTACCCATACTACGTGACCAACTTTTTGCAATTTTTAACTCCCCCCCCCCCCCTCGGTGACCAAAAACCTATTGGTCCCCGCCGCTCATTTGTACCAAGCGTAGTATTTTGGAGACCCCACCCCCAACAGGTCACGTAGTATGTGTACGTTCCCTAAGTTAGGAATTAATCTGATTGAAATAACACATTGAAAAAGTTGTGGCACCGAATTTGACAGAACTTTTTTCTTAAGGCAGGTCCAGAGCTCAAACATTAGTCGCGACTTGCCGTGAAAGTTCATCAAACATCACATCATCATTTTTTGTTTTCCGTCTCCTCCGTTTGATTAAACTAAACACGGTTGAAAGATTGGTGCGATGTTCGAGCGATCACACAATTTGGCTTGTGGTCTGCAATAAGGACGTGTCGACGCTTAAGCAATGAGCACTTGACGTTTGACGTTTTTGGCGTTTATATCAATGTTAAAATGCGTTCTGATGAAAAAGAGATGCATCAGGGAGAAAACACAGATATTTTAATAGATATTTATTTATCAGGAAAGATTTCCGACTAATATCGGTTATTGCACGACCTAAAGTTACTATTGAGAATTTAAAGTGCGTAAATATTTACGTCAAAAACAGAATAATTATAAATATTTGATATTATATTATAATTTTATTATCAAATATTTTTATTATTATATTATGTTTAGGTATAATAATATTTTAAACTCGTGATTATGCCCGCTCGTTGCACATAACCACAAAAGGCCGTTCCGTTAATTCTCCATACACAACCGCATTGCGCGGCATCTGTCAACAAATGAATTATTCTCCCCCTGCCGGCCCCTGCCTTCTCGCTTCACCCGGGATGGAATGTTTAGGAAATGTTTTCCGTCGATCATGGGAAGCTTGAAACACAACAAAAGTTGACAATATAGCGGGGTCCAGAGCTCGTCATTTGTCACAACAAGTCAATGAATTTATCAAGTTTGTCAATAAATATTCTCAACTTTTGTTGTTTCGAGTTTAGTTGTGCTTTCCATGTTCGACGGAAAACATTTCCCAAACACTCCATCCCGGGTGAAGCGGGAAGGCAGGCGGGGGGGGGGGGATTCATTTTTTGACAGATGCCGCGCAATGCGGTCGTGTGGGGAGAATTAACGGAACGGCCGACTTTTGTGGTTATGTGCAATGAGCAGGCATATTCACGAGTTTAAAATATTATTATACTACGTATAATATTATAATAAATATATTTGATAATAAAATTATAATATAATATCAAATATTTATAATTATTCTGTTTTTGACGTAAATATTTACGCACTCTAAATTCGTAACTTTAGGTCGTGCCGTAATCGATATTAGTCAGAAATCTTTCCTGATTATTCAAGTTGGCATGGTGAACACAATTTGACAAGTAGTACCTACATAACATAATAATAAAGTACATAATAACAATGTATGGCTGTTTATGAAATTTGCGTTTTTGTGTAAAATCATTTCAAGGGCACTGTACATTACTGTACAAAGACATGTTACGCATCCACGTTCCCGCGCGGCGCGGAGAATATTTCAGGCGTTTCTCGATACCGAATAATTATGTTAATATTTGTTACTATATTATAATTATATTATCAAATATATTTATTATAATATTATACGTAGGTATAATAATATTTTAAACTCGTGATTATTTAAGCTCGCTCATTATACATTACACATAACCTCAAAAAGTCGTTCGGTTTGTTCTTCCATAAATACGACCACACCGCGCGGCTCCTGTCAATTAAATGAATTATACCCCCCCGCCGGCTCCCGCCTGCTTCCCGTTTCACCCGGGATGAAGTGTTTTGGAAATGTTTTCCGTCGAACACGGGAAGCACAACTAAACTCGAAACATTGACAAGCTTGATAAAATCATTGACTTGTTGTGAGACTGTCAATGATTTTATCAAGACAAATTGAGACAAATGACGAGCTCTGGACCCCGCTTTTATGATGTTGATGACAAACATTGAATGTTGTTATGGGACTGTCAAGGCAAATGACGAAGCTATGGACCCGAATTTATATTGATTGTTTAATTTTTTTTGTCAGGATGAGTACACGGCCCAGCGTCCCTACCCGTGCGACTTCTGCTCTCGTCGCTTCCGCAAGAAGGCCAACCTGATGAACCACATGGTGGCGCACCAGAATGACCGCCCCTTCGGCTGCAACCTGTGCGGTGCTCGCTACGTGCGGCGCTGCGACCTTCTCAACCACCTCAAGGTGCACGCCTTTGTGCCCGATGATGGGGAAGACGGCAATGGTGACTATGGTAAGTTAGGCCTTCTTTCCAAGGGATAAGCATGTATCCGGTAGTTGACGATTTAATCTTAGCATCCACTGCCATACATCTGCGTGGAGATTCATACACAGACACTTGTTGCTAACATAACGTAAACTCGTCGGCGATTCCATTCTCCCGCTACCAGCCGGGCAGGGCTGTTCCGACACACTTTATCGAAACTTTAAACATGGCGCCACTTGCATCAGATATTTTGTAACGATGCATGTGTATATCCATGTTTAAGAAGGGCCTTAGATTGCCTTAAATTTACCCTTTTGTTTAACAAGGCTGTTTGCACCAATCAATGGTCAGTCACAAAAACTTCACAAGTATTGTTGTTTTATCGATACTTTATTGTTCAAAAAATGTGTTTCGGTAAATAAAATAAACGATAGTTCAAAATAAATGCACAAAATATTACTTCAAAAGTATTCTTTCCGAGATTTCATATGATGTGTGGACAAAAAATCCTGGCCCACATTGGGTTAAGGCAAATGACCATCGAATGTGGACTTGGTAAGTCTTGGCTCCTATCAATTCAATATCCTTGTAAGCATTTGGGTAGTTTTCAGTGAAATTGTCATTCAGATTCGCACCAACCCGCATGCGAACGAAATTGATTTAAATTGAATTGAACTGTAAATTGATTTGCGCAAAAGGCTTTTAGGAAAAACTTATTTTTCCCTTTTTCTGTGTTGATGTTGGGAGATGCTGTGTGGAAGAAGTGAATATTGATTTTCAAGGGACCTTTATTGTGGGAGAGAGAAAACATGAAAGCCGGCAAGTTTTTGAACAGCCAGAGCTGTGCACAAGAATGAGACAAAACAGTTAAAAACATCCCGTTTTCATCCGCCATATATCAACCATGTGCAATCTTTAGCAGGGGGTAAAACTCTACAATCAGGGAACTTTACTAAATTCATAAAATACATCAAAAAGCCGCCTGCTGGGCCTAGCACAGCACAAACTGAAAAAAGTTTTACTAATGAATCCCGTCCTCCTCGCTACTCTAATATGCAGAGGTGATTAAAACACATCTGGGCGCAAGGATGTATATTGGGAACTGGCCCGGTTTCAAGCGTTTGTAGTTGCCCACACAATGGGTAGGTATTGCATTTCCACGCTACAGGTGGCAGGTTAAAATTGTTATATGTTATCTGCTTCATAAATCTCATGGGATCTTTCAGCTATTTCTTGTTGATTACTTGTGATTAACTTTCTTTTTTCTTTCAGAAATGATGCAGGAGATGGTTAATAATTTACCACCCGCAACCAAACGCAAAGGTCGAAGACGATCCCGCCAATCATCTGAGGTAATTATACTTACCATAATTTTCAACCCCTTTTCCTAGTTGTACCATTTGAAATTTCACTGTTTCAACAGGGATATACACATGTGTCCAACGCAGGCATAAGCCTCCTGGAACAGTCCCTCTGGAAGATTTAGTTGCTGAATATGGTAGTCGCTTATGCTGTGGCCCATGTCCTTGTATAGATTCTTGTCTACCCCTTAGAAGTAGTGTTGAGTACCTCATACAAGAGGCACCTCAAATGTCCCATACAAACACGTAAAATGTCCCCCCACCTCACAATATGTATTTGTACCAACTCTTTTTCTTTGTATTACTAAAAATATGAAGGGGGGACAATATGAAGGAGGGACAAACATGAGGTGTGAGGTGGTTTGTTTTGTTGGACTACATTCATGTCACGTACGGGACAAATATGAGATGAGGTGTGAGGTGGTTGGTGTATTGGACTACATGTCATGTCACGTTGTCACGTATGGGACAAATATGAGGTGAGGTGTGAGGTGGTTGATGTATTAAACTACATGTCATGTCACGCATAGTTTGGGACAAATGTATGAGGTGGTGAGGCGTGAAGTGTTTGTATATTCTATGACATTTTTGTATTAGAACCGTAAGGTGGTGATGGGGTAAGCCAATTCATATATTGTGAACACCGCAGAAGCGACCCAACTGCTCCGAAATTTTTATTTTTTTATTCTAAATTATTGTTAAGTGAATACCGCACAAGAGTACCAACTGCTCGAAAAACAAAAAAAAATTAATATTTTTTTGTTGTAAATTTTTGTTATGTGAATACACAAAACAATAATTTATGAGCACAAGAGTACCAACTGCTCCCAAAAAAAATTTTTTTTGAAATTTTTTTTTATTGTAAATTATTGTTATGTGAATACACAAAATAATAATTTATGAGCACAATAGTCCCAACTGCACGAAATTTTTTTTTTTTTTTTAATTTTTTTTATTGTAAATTATTGTTATGTGAATAAACAAAACAATAATTTATGAGCACAAGAGTCCAACTGCTCCAAAAAAAAATTTTTTTTGAAATTTTTTTTTTATTGTAAATTATTGTTATGTGAATACACAAAATAATAATTAATGAGCACAGTAGTCCCAACTGCTGGAAAAAAAATATTTTTTTTAAATTTTTTTGTTGTAAATTATTGTTATGTGAATACACAAAATAATAATTTATGAGCACAATAGTCCCAACTGCTCGAAAAAATTTTTTTTTTTAAATTTTTTTATTTTAAATTATTGTTATATGTTATGTAAATACCGCACAAGATTCCCAACAGCTCCCAAGGGAGGGAGGATGAGGCAGTGTTGTGATGAGGTGGAGGGGGTTGCTGAGGAGGGGGAGGGATAAGAGGGGGGGTGCAGGGAGGGGGGTGCAGGGGGGGGATCAGAAGGGAGGTGCAGGGAGGGGATCAGATGGTGAAGGTGGGGAGGGGGTAGGCCTTTTTTATATCCATTTTTCGTATTACAAAAAATAACAGACACGGGAGGCGGGTATGGGTACCGCCACCCCGGTATTTATTAGAAAACCAACACCTCTGAACCAAGAAAATCAAGCTGAAGGAAAAAAACCAGCCACCCCCCCCCCCCCCCCCCCGTAACCGAAAATATTTTGTAACACCTCACCTCGAATGAGGTGGGACACCTCATTTCAATATTTGAGTACCTCATACAAACTCATCCTGATATCGTGTCCTACCCAACACTACTTAGAAGAATCATTTGGAGATCTGTTTTCAATTGTTGAATTGTAGGTGGAACCATGACTTTAAATGTGCAAACTAACAGAATATTTACACTAGGAACAGTTTATATTTTAGCCATAATCGATTCATTAGCTGCTTTTTATATTCCCACATTTACGGAACAGCGACGGTACAAAAAGTAATAAACATACGTTCCTTATCACAATAATGCTTGTTATCATGTTTGATAGTAGGCTGTCATTTCATACTCATATTCAGATGGCTTGTAGCACACTGGGCTTTGTTCTGCGTACTGCAAGGAATTTTAGAGACACCCGGGTTCTCATAATTCTATTCAATTCCTTAGTAAGGCGTAAACTTGAAAGTGGGTCGGTAATTTGGAGTCCTCATCAAGTAAAATATTCCCTCATGTTGGAGACAGTTCAGAAAAAAATTCTAGATTTCTGTACATGAGGGAGTATGGCTATTACCCGTTGCTCTATCCTACCGACTTTCTTTTGGGTATGCTCAGAATGAACCATCTACGGGTCAAAAGGGATGTACACCTTGCTACTCATTTCTTCAGATTGAATCGCGGATGGTTTGAAAACTCATCTTCGCCACCAACAGCATAGACTGTTCTTTTCCGGCCTGCAGGATTAACTTGCCAATGGTCATGCCGGTCGGGAGAGCAATCTTGCTGTTGAACAGAATTAATTCGGATGTCAACATATTTAGCGTTAGTGAAGCTGCCTTTAAAAGGCTAGCTCTAGCTTGTATAGTTTGTATGCCTACCATTTATGTTCAATGTAATAAATACTGTTACAAATGTATTTTAAAAAAAACAATAATATGTTAAATTTGTAATGTTTTTGAAAGAATAAAAATAAATTGAATTGGAATTGAATGCTGCAGCTTTTACTTACACATTAAACAATGGTGAGATAAAAGATGAAGCACGTATTTCTGTTTCCTCCAAAGGAAAAATAGTACTTTGGAGGAAACAGATATACGTACATTGTGTGCATCTTTTGTCTGGCCATTATTTAATGTGTAAGATAGAGCTGCAGCATTATTGTGATAAGGAACGTATGTTTAATGCCTTTTTTATACCATTGCTGTTCTGTAAACGTGGGAATATTAAAAGCAGCAATTGTTTTTGGTGGCGTTAATTCGTTCTAATCGATAATCATTTCTATTTCAGAACGGTTCCTTCTCCTACTCCTTTGAAGCGGAAACATCCGTAGCGGCGCGCACGCAGATGTACGGTGGGCAGGGTGCGGGCCAGGGCGGAGGTAGTGCTGCTGCAGGGGTGGGCAGCAGTGGCAACAGCGGCGCCGGCGTGGTGGCAGCCCTGCCCAGCGTGGTGGCCCGCTTCCAGGTCACTGACCCTCGCCGCCCGTTTGTCTGCCAACACTGCGGGGTTGGCTTTGCTAGGGAGAAGGCGCTGGCGTCACACGCTCGGGTGAGTTAAATTGGTCATGGACTTTACAGTCACATTAGGTGCACATAGTCACGGACTTCACAGTCACATCTGGAATGAGACTTATCATGCCGGCATTACATTTTACTGTAATTGGTACCAGCTTCCTTTTCAGAGACCTCATTTAGAAGTGCTTGGGGACACAATGTAATTTGTAGAATTAAAAACTTTTGATATATACTCTTTCAAAGTTAATGAACTTGTTTAAGAAAGACACAACCGGAAATACGTCATTTTTAAATCAAATTCTAGACGTATCGGCTCTTTTCTACAAAAAAATATAAATTGATTTAGAAAGATTGTTAACCTTTTCCCTGCGTTGAACTACTCCGTTTTTTCAATACACATACGCGGTACATGTATATGTCATATTTCAAATACCTATCCATCCAATTTTATGTCAAATTACAGCATATTATGGCATGATTTATCATACTATATAAACAGATGAGATTATTATCTACAATTTGAAACCAAATCGTCGTCTGTAAACACTCCTAGATGTTTATTAAAAACAAAAAACGTAAAAAACGTACCCATATTATCTTAAAGACGGCGCCATTTATCCGCGTGCTTGTACTCAGGACACTGCGTTGATAGACACAAGTGGTACCTCAATCACTTATTATTATTAATTCGTATAAACAAGTTCTAAAACTTCTGATGACACTAAAATTAATAAAATTTTTTATGTAAATTCAAAATCACAGTTTCACAAAATAAACAAATGTGTGCGAATACGCGCGATCTCGATAATAAATGTTATCGACGCTTGTCCAATTTGGTCAGTCGGAATCGCATAGATGCGCGTGCGCAAACTACTAGCGCTATCTGTGGAGTAAATTGTGAACTAAATGCATTCAAAGGCACGAGGACACAATCATTCACTTGATTATAGATGTTTTTTACGAAATACAATTTTACTTTCGAAATATGCCTGAAAATGTCAGCATCGTGATAATTACACGAATATCCTAGCGAGCGGGAAAAAATACTGTGACATAGTAGCGCTGTGATATCGGCAGTCGAAGTTAGCGTAACAAAGGCTGATACGGGCGCGTGTGAGGCATGGCTTTTGCCGTAACAACTGTTGTTACGATCGCGTGGAAAAAGTTAATTTATCTAGTAAAGTATTGGTTTGAATTTTGTAAAAAATATGTTTATTTTTATTATAATAAGGTCATTTAGATATCATAAAACTGACCTTGAAAAATGGCTTCAAGTTGTCGTAAAGAACAAATGATACAAAATTTAAGTACACTCTTACTTAATCGTACCAATTTTATATTGTTAAATTGTTGACTTTTTTTTTCTTTTCTTATAATAGATTCATGGGGGAGACTCCCCCCTGGAGTGCAACATGTGCGGGGAGCTCTGCTGGAGCCGGGAGCAGCTGGCCGCCCACGCCCGCAGCAAACATCCCCATCGGCCCATCCACCATGTCTCCCCTACCTATAACGGTAAGCAACAAAATATTAATAGGATAGATATGAGATTTTCTCACCTCATCGCATCTCCTTCCCCTTGTTCAGTTGGGGTCGGGGACAGTGGCGGCTTGTGACTTGGGTGTGCTAGAGTGCTAATATTAAAAAAATTGGCATTATTGATTTTATTGTAACCGAAAATTTTTTTTTTTCGAAATTGGTTTTGTGGCGATCGCGTACGACTGCAGTATCACTTTTAGTAGCTTTTAGTATCAGTTTTACGTACAGAGGTATTTAAAATATAACTTATAATTGTTTTGTGTGTTCAGATGCCTCATCAGACAACTCATTTGCGGAGGAGCGAATAGAGCGGGATATTGGCAGCCCGGAGCTCACCTGCAAGGACTGCGGGGCGGGCTTCCAGAGAGCAGACCTTCTCAGGAGACACATCCGAGCTGCTCACAGGTTGGCTAAACTGAACATTTGTTTATTGTTTCTTTACACGGTAGGTATTATTGTTTACGATTCAATTTTGAACCTCACTAAGACAAGCCTGTGTTGAGATTAATAATTTTATAATATAACACAAAAAATGTAAGTATCACAAGAACAATACTGTTGCAATAATGTTTCTTACAGATATGTAATGGGTACCTACTAAGTTGAAGGAAGCTAGTACTTTATAAAGTAAACATTTAGGGTGACCATGTGTTGAAATTTCACATAATAACAAGTAAGCCAATGAGACAAGACGATTTAAAGAAATCAAAAACTTTTTCAAAATCAATAAATCATCTTTTATAAAATTAATTGATGAAAACATAATCTGCACGAATGGTAATATTGAGTTAAGTGCGCAATAGTTCATTTTTTTTAAATAATGTCCGAAGGGTGACCTCCATTTTGTCGCACACATTCTTACAGCCTGTGTGCACGGGTGTCTAGAATTCTAATAAGAGCGAATACTGTGAATAATATAATAATATCTGTGGAATCTTACGTTTTCGAAGCCACAAGTGGGGTTCTTCAGGGGTCTCACCTGGGACCAATTCTTTTTTTGTTATTTATTAATGATATTGTTAGCATATTTAAAGATGTGGAAGTTCTTCTCTTCGCAGATGACTTGAAAATATATAAAACAATACGTAGTTTAGACGATTGTTATACTTTGCAACTTAATTTAAATAAACTATATCGTTGGTGCATCATCAACTCTGTTTCTTAATATTAAAAAATGTCAGGTCATTCGTTTTTGTAAAATACGAAATCATATAATTTATGTATATTCGCTAAATAACGTAAAATTGACAGCTGTCACTCAAATCAGGGACTTGGGTGTTATATTTGATGAACAGTTAACATTCAATCCGCATGTAAATGAAATCACAAATAAAGCCTTAAAAATGCTTGGTTTTATATGTAGAACCGCATGCGACTTCAAGTCATTAGAATGTTTGAAAACACTGTACACATCTTTAGTAAGAAGTCAAGTAGAGTATAATTCGCCTATTTGGTCCCCCTTTTATAAAATACATTCCAACAATATTGAAAGGGTACAACACAAATTTCTACGATTTATTAACTTTAAACTAAATATTCCAATCCAAAATATAAATTATATCCAGCTGATGCACCAACTAAATTTGATTACGCTGTCAGATAGGCGAATTATCTCCGACCTTGTTCTACTAAATAAAATTATTAATTATAGAATCGACAGCCCTGAAATTCTGGCCACAATAAAATTATTTGTACCTTCCAAAAATACGAGACAAAATTCCACGTTTTTCTGTGACAATTTCAAAACAAATTATCAAGCGCACATATCCCTAAATCGAATACAAAATTTTGGTAATAAATTTGGTAATGTCGTTGATATATTTAGAGATTCCGTAGCAGTGCTTAAACGAAATCTACTTAAACACTTTGCTGAAATGTTGACTTCACCATTCCATAGTGAAAAACCATTTTTAGCTTCTATCTATTTCACTCTTTTCTTTTAGACTTTTTAACTTTAATATATATATGTAACTTTACAAATTAATATTGTAATTTAATTTATATTTCGATTATGCTTAAGTCCCTACTAATGCTGATTAATTTCAATCCCATTATTTTTGTTTGTAAGTACAAAAAAAAAAACGGTTCTCCATAATGGTATTCTATATTATTTGTAAAACATTTATGTAGGTACTACACATATAATAATTATTTTATTCATATATGTACTTAAACTTTTATATGCCATATAGTTAATGTAATAATACTTATAACAATTATGTAAAAGCCCAATGGGCGTTTAAATAAATAAATAAAATACATTATCTTCGTTGACCGTGCTATTTTAAATTCTAAAAACAGAATTCACTGTATCATTATTTTGAATAAAATCAATCTTGTTTTTTCTACAGTTACAAGCTGGAACCGCCTGAGCTGCAGTCTGACGATGGTGCTGACCTGAATGAGGAGGTGCAGGAGGCCTGGGAGGCCCTGGAGCACACCTGCAGCGCCTGTGGGGAGGGCTTCCAGGATGCCCTGGATCTCCTGGCTCACGCCGAGATCCATGCACGGAACAGGCACAATAGGTAACATACTATTTTTTTGCATAAAAATGAATGAGTTAATCTGGATTTTCATTATTCTAGGTAAGAGAAGAAGAAGATGCTTATTGAAAATATACAACATATTTCCGTATAAATCTAATTTTCTCGGCCGATAATGCTCAGGCCGGCCCTTCAAACTCAGATATTCAAAAATTTTATTTTTTCCAATTATTCAAACAAATTTTCAAGCTTTTTTTTCTGAAATATTTATTAATTAATAATTAATTTCAGGAATGAGCATGGCTGTATTACAGAATTATGGATTTATGGTGAGATTGTCATGAAGAGATTTGAGGTGTATGAGCATGTTTTTTTTAGCATTAATTATTATTAATCCTATATCATGAGAAGACACTTTTGAAGAGTGGTTAGATATTTTATAGGGCGATTCGCTTTTTGTCTTAACAGAACATAAATAGTTTGAAGAAAACTGTGGGTAGAGGATAATGAACAGTAAATAGATAATCTGTTCTATCTGCTGAGCGTGCTGTCTATTGCTACTTTACGTCCTGACGGTGAGTCATTAACAACACTTCTCTGTTTCAGATGCATGCAGTGCGGTGAGAAGTTCTCGGACGAGCAGTCCGTGGCGGACCACGTGGGCGCCGTGCACGGCCCCCTGTCGCCCAGCACATGCTCGCGCTGCGGCCGCTCCTGCCGTGACCGGCGTGCGCTACTCAAGCACTCGCAGGCGCAGCACTCGGCGCCCCCCCACACGCTCTTCTGCTCCAAGTGCGGCAAGAGCTTCCACAACAAGGCCAGGTAACAACACACAAAACTAACTTATGTAATAAGCACCATATGACACTACCAATTTCATTGAATTCAAGAAACAATGGTCCAGGCTACATATACAGGCTGATGTGTGGAATTACCTACGTTGGCAACATCCAACTGGTTGCCTCAATGTCAGCGATTCTTCGAAGTCTTCAGTCAATAAATACACTCTGCTTCAATCATCATGATGTTATTTCTCTACCCATCGGAATCACTGATGTAAACAGAATGTATTTTTCAGTTTAGTTTGTACTGCCTTCAGATTAACAAGTAGTCTTTTGGTATGATCTCGAAACACCCTAATTATTCCTTTATTTGTTTTCATGTTCTGGTGTTTTCAGGTTAAAACGTCACATGGCCTCTCACCGAGACAAGGCGGTGGCGTGCAACGTGTGCGGAGAGCGCTTCACTGACGGCCGCTCACTCATGAACCACCGTCACTCTCACTCGGGCACAGCCACCAGGCAGTTCCCGTGCAAGGAGTGTGGTAAGTTCAATTCTCAACATTAATATTTTTGGTTTTCATCGGATCTGTGATTCGATAATAATAAATTTAAAAAATATAATGTTTATTTTTCAGGCAAAACCTTTGGTTCTCGCAGCTCTCAACAGATCCACATTAGAATCCACACAGGCGAGAGGCCATACGCCTGCCGCTTCTGTTGGAAGGCTTTCGCTGACGGCGGGACGCTCAGAAAGCACGAACGGATACACACTGGTAAATATTAACACTCCTTCAATAGGACTATTGATGACAATACTACCAAATAGAAGCTCACCCGATAGCAGAATTTGTTTGTTGAGTAGTATATGTAGTTGAATTAATGCTTTACAGGTGAGAAGCCGTACGCTTGTGCAGTGTGTCCTAGAGCTTTCAACCAACGTGTGGTGCTGAGGGAACACGTTCGCTCACACCATTCCGCCCCTGACGCTCGGCGTGGTACAGGTATGAACTCTTATATTCTCTCTGTTTGCCTTGTTTATCTGTACTATGTGACTGAGATTAATTTATATTTATTTGTCTAGCACAATCTCCATTCTGGTGCGCTGTCTGTGGACGTTTGTTCCACACTTCTGTAGATCTGGTTCAACATCTCATTCAGCACTGCGATGCTAACACAGCCATGAAACGACAACCTCAAGTGAGTAATCACGCAAATATACCAAATCTTAAATACCCTGTTGTTGTCAGTCTGTTCATCTCTAATAAATGTGCTTTTTTTCAGGTTGGTCCTAGGAAATACAAACGTCGTCGAAAATTAAAACCTCACGAGTTGGAAGCTCTGTCGAACCATTCTGAGAGAAATGATTCCGACCACAGTATTCCGGAGCCCGAGGAACCTGAAATCCCTATCACCCCGGTCAAGAGACGTCCCTCGCAATCTAAGAAACCTAAAAAAGCCAAATTGGAATCACCGCCCGTAGAAGATGGCTATGATTCCGTCGTGTTGAATATCTTCAACAATACTTCAAATCAACGCAGTATCGCAGAGTCCCTCGTGAGCGGAAGTGCTCGGACCAAGGGGAAGACAAAAGGCAAGCGGGGTGAGGCGGCGACGAGACCTAAGATGATCCACACTCAAAAAGCGCGCGCCACCGATGGGGAAACCCCCACCGGACGGAAGAGAGGGCGCCAGCCAGCCACCACATCGGTCACCACCCACACGGCAACGGCTAAGGAGGAAAGAATTCGCCCCCGCACAAAGAATGTCAAGTACCACGAATCTGGACGTCCACCCACCGCTACGTTCCCAGCGTCTGTGAAGGCCGAACCAGACACAGACATTGCCGCAGATTTGAGGGAGATCCTCCGGGCGCCCACGCCACCAAGACCTAAAGCGGTGGCCATTGTGCGTAAAGAGAGGATCAAGAGAGAGCCCATCACGTCAGACGGAGAAGTGAATGAACACGCTAACGGCATAACAGTGAAAGCTGAACTAGAGGAGCAAACTGTAGAAGAGGGTCCCTTCCGCTGCGAGATGTGCTCCCAGGCCTTCCCGCTGAGGGAACAACTGCTCCTCCATGTTCCCATCCATATTTGACGTTCTCTGAGAGTCCTGAAGAGGGTCCTAGGAACGGCACACCCTGCTGCTAGCCTTTAGGATCCTCCAGATATTAAATTAACTAACTAGCCGCAGACCCGCTCTGGGCCCCCTATTCGTTTGTGGATATTTAAAGTTTGTTTTGTGCACAGTGGTGGTTTATATTAATGGTTATGTCTACTGGACTACTTACAGCCAAACGTTATTTCATAGCATTTTTACCATTAACTTATATATACAATGAATGCGTCAATGGAATTGTATTTTTATATTTTAGGTATTCGCATAATTCCGTCATTAAATTTAAAAGATGATTAATAGCTACTTATACTTAAACCCAAGGTTTCTAATATTATGGTTTGTGCCTCGGATAAATAATATCATATCATAAAAAACATCATACATTATTTTATTATACAACTATAATCTCACCAAATATTGTTTTTAAAGTTCTAATATTTAAAGCATTTAACTATTCTTTGCTTTAGTGCAATCAACTGGCGATATTGAAGTTGTCCTCAGTTCTCTTATAGATCTAACAATGTTGATTATTGATCAGTTGAATGGGCACGGCGAGGAAAGTGGGAGCGCAGCCAAACCTTACCTATATAAACACCTAGATACCAGATTCATTGGCCAAACTTGTTCATTTTAGATCAGAAATAACTGGCAAGTTTAACTAAACGTTGAGCGTTAAACTAAATGAAAATGAGTAGATTGAACTTGACAATTAAATTATGCACACTTGCAGTGCACGCGGTTTCATACGTACATACGCGGATCCATTTTGTTTGTTTCTATTATTTAGCATCTAATTTCCTAATTTTTAATATCTGGCTGTCATCAATTTAGTTTGAAGAAGATGTGTGACCATCTTTGTAATGGTGTCCGGGTATTTACATGGGTATGTGTTGGCGCAAGGGTGTGCATGCTAATCATTTCCAAAAGAAGACTTGACAATCTAGGTAACACTAATATAAACTTATGTAAATAACCTAGTCTAATATTACATATATTATAATCAAATTGAATAAAAATCAGTAAACTTTTTCGCTGAATAGATTAAATATTACTTAGTTACAACTACCCGATGAACCAAAATGCTATTATGGGTATTAATTACACTTTAAATTAACATTTGCAATATTTACTTTAAATTAATTATTTGGATGCTTTTTGGTTGTCATGAAGACAGTGCCATGTAGAGATATCAAACAATAAATTCCTGTATGTATGTATGTATTATAAGACATTGAGAACTGCGGAATGTAGAAATTGGATATCTATAATTCAGGGATAATTACTACAACTGGGTAACTTCAAGTCAGTGGACCTATATGCTAGTGGCGGTCGGTGACTTTTTGTATAAGGATGTTGAAGTATATACCTACCTAATATTGAATATAAATATCTATAGACTAGCCCACGAACAAGATGCGATTACTGACAAAAATAGTATGTCAAATTAGCTCTATAAATCCTTTATGCTTCACATAAATTATTACAGTTCTAAAATTAAATAGATATTCGAAAGATATTTAACGTTTCAATCGGCATTCCGGCATCCGTTATTCAAGCCAAATTGTCAAAATGGTCGTGTGAACAAATTCTCTAAAACGTACCGAATTAATCCACGCGCTTTATTAAGCTATTCTGTGTGCTATGCCTACGCACAGTAAAGTCGTTTTCTGCGCGTTGGATTCTCCCACCGAATGCGTATTCTGCTTCAGGCAAAACTTGGCAGGCAGAACTAAACGCGGATGCGCAAATATCAAACTTTTTCTAACATGGATGCGGAATGGAGCAGGGAATCCACTGTTGCTGGTTTTGATGCATTTACGCAACATTCGACACACTAGCATCGAGAATGGTGTTGTTGTTTTGTTATTCGGTCTGGTCTGCGTGTCGCGTTTTGTTGTTTTTGGCTTCCGAGGTTGGGACGGTGCTATTGATTACTACTAAATTACTACTAAACTACTAAATTGCAGTATTTATTGCTGTTTACGGCTAGAAAAAAGTAACATCAAAGCTTTTTTTAGAGCTGAATAAATTAATATCAATAGGCCACTTGCATGGATTTCATAACGACTTCGAAAAAATCATGTGGATAGATCTTTTTACTAAGATTAAGAAAAAGTTAGTAAAATTGTTTAGAAATGTACAGTTTTTGTTATTTTTAAATAAATAAATTCATTATTTAGGCTCGTGACGTCACTACATGAAAATGTCCCGTCTCCGAAAATGTTCCTATTATTTTTTTAAAATTCCACACTGATTTATTTTTTTATATGGCATCACTTTGATTTCAGGCGAATTTTTGAATTCGTTCACTAGATTTATTGTTTGTTCTCTGCGAACTTATCATTTGGTTTCACTTTTTGATAGATGCTCTGAAGAGAACCCCGTACTTTTAATGATCTACGGGGTTCTCTTCAGAACGTGCAGATGATGTCGGTACGTGTTTTAGAGGTATAATGATTATGGTGCTGATTTTAACAAAATTAAATTTTATAATATTCTTATTATTATTATAATTTACAAGTACAAGTATATTACATTGAATTTAGTAATATAAACGCTGTTCATTATAATGATTTATGGTCAATAAGATGGATCAAGGAAAAAAAATATTTATGAGATGTAATATTTTTGGTATGCCTCGTTATTCTCCTGTGCAATTCGTGTGGAAAACGTTATTTTTTTTTTTAAATGATTTTCGGCTATGTAATTATCGTTTTTTCACACCTATAAAATTATGTCCCGTCTTTCCGGTTTATAAAAAATGGTCTGATTTATCGGATTGAAATTTTCAAAAAATCCCCAGGGTTTCAAAAATTTGATTAAAAAAAAAAAAAATGCAGAATGTCTTAGAATATTTGCCTAAACCGGAAAAAAAATTAAAAAAATGTGATGCAAGTGGCCTATTATTATTTATATTTATTATACGCCTCAAAAGGAAGGGAAGCACCACTTCCACAGTATTGGAGGGACCGCGCCTACTGTATGCCACAAATACATAATATGTGTTGTGGCATAAATGAGCGAGGAAATAAAATTGATTATGCCGACATTGACGCTGATTTCGGAGTTACCTAGTGGTAGTAATTGCCTTTCAATGTCATAGACGGCAAATTCCACTTAACTATGTGGTAGATATTCTAAGTATCGCCCTGGCGAATGACCACCATTCGGAATCGAAAAGTTGCTTTGAATGGCTTAGCCGTGTTTGATGAGCAGATCTAAATAACCAGGTACCTCCCAACCTTCTCTTACCCATCTTCTTTTCCCCACTCCTTACCCAATTGGGGATGCCATAATCCCACTGATTCCGGGCAGTTAGCAGCAGTTGTGACTTAAAAAAAGTTACCTAAATTTACATATAAAAGAAAGCTTTTGTATGGACTGGTTCAGCCTTATCAAAACATTAAATCTATTCGTCATTAAAACCGCTTATTTGCCATTCGTGCACCGGTGTGTTTGAGATTTTACACGCGATTTTGACACTTATGTATAAAGAAAGTGTATGAAGAACACGGTCAGAATCGCTTGCTCTATTATCGCCCTTTACCATAGAGAAAACCGCAATGCGCCTGGTCACTCCAAATAATTTATATTAATAATTTACTGGAGCGCGGGAATGTGCGCAGCAGGGAAAAATTCCTTCATCTACGATTTTGACCCTTCTATGTACAAAATTTGTGAAGGACAGTGTCAAGAATCGCTGGACACGAAATGTCATTGGGTGTCATGGATACCGCGTCGTAATTGGTGGTGCTTGTTGCTGGCCTACCCTGGCAAACAACAGGTTAATAGAAAGATATAAAAATATTAAGGCGATTACAAAAAAGTGAAGTTTGCTATCTTTGAAATTATATCCTGAAATAATGTATAGTTCATACCTATATGATTCTGTGTACACTATTTGTAAGTAATTTTTATAACCGTTTTTTTTTACGTTGTATATAATATAATGTCAGTGTTGCCAGCCAGTGTAAATATGATTTTTGTACCGAATTATAGATTTAGAGCCGTGCAATCTATCACATAAATAATGGGATATTATTTTTAATTTACAAAAAAAAAACGGAAATGATAACATTCCAAGAATTCTTTTCAAGCATAACCATAATTGTGATATTCATAACAAAATCTACTGCATTGATCAATAGAAAACATTCACAATGTCTGAGTCAATTTAATTGAGGAATATTATTATTTTTTTTTTTTACTTTTCTTTTATATTTTCCTTAGTAAAAAGTATAATTAATTGATATGATGGCAATTCTTCATATGTTAATAAAACCTTTTGATATTTTCTGTACTGTTATAGTATTTCATCGACCCAAAGACAAAAGGCATTTGAAGTTGTACAAGCTGGTTTGTCCTGAATTATTATTATTTTTTTTTAATTAATTTTTTTGAAAAACGCGTGAAATAACAATTAACTACACAAGAGTTCTTCGTATTTGTGCTTTCCTGTTATTATTTAACAAAAATACGCATACGCAAACATGCAATCCACGCTTCTTCTCACCGAAGTTTTAATTTCATCACAATTTTTTCCTGCAAAACTACAAAATTGCCATTACACAGGGTGTTAAGGGACTTACTTGACTTCAACCAGTGATTCCAGACATTATTCGGAGTAAAAATTGTAAATGGAATTTTGGTCTCCGGTGACTGGGTGTTTTTTTTTTTCAATTTTTCTTCTTGAAAACCAAACGAAAAAAAAATTCTTTCACGCTTCATTACTGATCATTTAGCCAAGTACCGTCCAACCTCTCAACCTGACCCTAATTGTCCAATACCTATTGATTTTTTATATTGAAAAAAAAAAAAAACATTAAAAATGTCACCGGAAATTAGATTAACCCCTGTATGAAGCATTTTCCAAAATCACAAGTAAACAGAAAAAAAAAATTCTACCATGACTTGAGCTTTTTTTGACTGGCTTTTTGCTGAATGGTTTTGTAAATCCTAGCACTACAATTGCAGTGCACTACTGTAGTCAAAAATTTCCTCAAACTACCATTGCAGTTGACAGAAGTTGTACAAATGTATTTTGCTTTTATTTAGAGATTTTGTAAAAAGCATGCTGCATTTCTTATGCACTATTTCAAAGAAGCAATAATAATCACCTTTCAGAACTTTTATACCATTTTGTCATTGAACACTCTTTTAGATAAATTTTACATTTCACATTATGCGATAATAATTCTGGTATTTTAATTAGCATTATGAAAATAAGTTAGTTTTAAACCCCAAGTGCATTTTTCTTCTAACACATTATCGTTAAAACATCACCAGCTTATGTAAAGGGTATATAAAGAAGAATAAAAGGTATGTAAAGGGTATCAAAATAAGAAATAATGTACAAAGAAATATTACGATGAATAAATGTTGGATGTTTGCTTTATCTTCATGTTCCTATAAAATTTCCACATCACTTCAGAAAAACAACTCTTTTGGTATCAAATGTATTGAAATAAGAAAAAAAATTTAACCTTTAATAGGAAGTGCTTGTCCTAGGCGTGCGTGCTGTGTAAAATTTAATTAACAACATAATTTAATCTTAAAAAAAAATGCTTTTGATGCATGCTTTATCCATTCATTCACTATTATTTCTGTCATGTCTAGTTTTTATTGATTACTGTAATTTATTATGTCTTGTCATTTTGGACAATTGTATTATGACTCCATTATTGTAAGCATACTGATTGTTTTTCCTCTTATCCACTGGAGCGATCATGTGAAATAAATAAATTTGTCTCGATTGCTCGAGATTTCCCAGAAGGTTAAAATTTTTCGCCAATATTAAAAAAACAATACCTTCGAATTTTAACATGGAGACATAAAAACTTATTATAGTGCTATATAGCCAATGAATTAACCTGTATTTTACCATTTATCTCATATTTTTAGGATTTATAAAAAAAAATCGTAAAGTTTATAATCGTGCGAATCCTGCGGGTTTTTTTTATTTGAAACCGCCGTGAGGGATACTTATTTGAGTCAACATAGAACATTTTCGATTTCTGTATGTTGTCTGTGGTATATTTGATAATGAAAGGTGCATATCTATGGAAAAAGGACTTAATTTTATCTGATCAAAAATTCGGCGGGAAAAAAATATTAAATTTTTTTATTTTTAACATCATTCTAAAATATTTTCGTTATTTTTCATTATTTGTTTTTGGGGTGTTATGCCGTGTTGCGCTACCTCCTTCTTTAGCCAACGTTTCGGACATCGTTGCAGTGTCATTCTAAAATAGTTTACGAAGTTCGGATTTGCGACATTGATGGTCATAATAGATAAAGAATTTCAATAGCTTCGTTTTAAAATAAATGGCTGGCCATGGAAATGTTTTAAATAATTACAATAAATGTTTTACTAATGGTAGGAAAATGTGGTCCATTTTTGGACCGCTGTCAATCGCAGAAAAATAAAAGTAGTCCATTTTTTGACCAAAATCGCTCCAGTGGGTATGTATGAATAATGCAAATGTATCATTTGTTGAACATATAATATTATATTGTTATTATCTGCACATAAGTGAAAAGAAACAATACTGTACTTTTGAAAATTGATTTGACTGCGGTCTCTAATGATAAGAGAATAGCAAAGGGGCAACAGACCGGAGTGTTGTCAAGTGTGGCGAGTTTTTTTAAATAATGAAAATTAATTGTTAAAATTTCATTCATCTTCTCGTGCCCTCTGCTACCGAAGTTTGGCTGTCATTAGGGCAATGAAACAGCTTTTATAAATTTTTAAAACTATTTTAAACGATTGAGGCATCATCGGAGCAATAACAATTTTCAATGCTTTAGTTCAGAATTATGATTAAACTTACATTGTATCCATGGACATTACATCACCTAATATTAAAAATTATGTAAATAAATAATGAATCATACTATAACGTAAGAGCATTCCAATATATCTACGCTCCATCTCTGATCTGCTCCGAACAAGTCCTCAGTTGAGACACTCAATTTACATTTGACACAATGTATTTTCTTACAGTCCTATGCCTAGGATCTTAACTCAACAACCCAGATAAAAACATGTTTTTTTTTTAAACTTTGTTTTCTAGGATTTTTAAAACCTATGTATATCTATGAAATGTGATGTAATTGCTTACATCAACTATGTAAAATGTTTCAAAATATTTCATCATTTAGTTTGAAGAAGGGTCGTTATTATTTCTGTTGTATGTTTTTCTGCTGTAACGTTGACAATGTTTAGATTTTGTTATGTGTGTTAAACATATTGAGAGACCAATATGAATTGTATGTATGTTATTATTTGTAAATGATATGTGGGACTATTATTAAGGCAATACTCTTTGAGTGTCAACTTTCAAGATGTTGCATGTCTGATTATCTGTATATAATGTAATGGATCTTGTATTTTAATGAATAATTAATAAATATTATAAACATATTCAGTTATTTTCTTGTATAATTCATAAGAAAGTCCTTAAAGCATATTGTTGATAATACAGCCACAAGAACTGGAATAAAACTTGCACCATCGAAGAGCCGTGCCAGATTAGCCTTATAAAATTACAACATTTCTCGGTACTTTCGAAAGTATTATAAAAAAATTTAATAACAACCCACCTTTCAATCCAAAGAAGCCGGTTTCACAAACGGTTTCTCTAATGGGCTTTCTTTGTTTCATAGTTTTCCCTATCGATTGTCTTTTATACTACACATCAAAGTTTGCTTTATCAAACAAATCGGCACCGTGTGGCATTAAGTACAGTACGCTGATAGATCGGCGCTACGAGTAGAGTGTTAAAGCCAAGGTTCATAGAAAATGCCTTTAACAAGGTTAGCTTAGTGAGTCCTTATACATTAATTACGTGAGCAGTTTTTATTCCAATCTAGACCCCTCCCCCCCTTGGTGAGATAAATTTAGGCCACTTCGTATATTCTTTTCAAGTAACGTGAGATTTTGCTGGACCCCCTTTTGAGCTCACATAATTAATGTATGCCCCCTTATCGAATGGGTAGAGAGGTGGTTGGCTTAAAATTTGTGATGTAGCTTGCAGTTCATGTTCCACTGGGAGATTTGAATAACTGCAACACAAGTGGCAGTGTTTTACTTCAAGCTATGTTATGCATTCGAAATTTCAAAAGCGGCGTGATGGGTTTTTTTTCGAAAAAAGGCCCGTTTGAGCTAATCTTGTTATACGCATTTTCTATGAACCTTGGGTTAAAGCAAAATAAATCGTAATAATGATAGAAAAACAGCATATAATTTTATTGTTCCTGGTTTATACATAAATATTTGTAACAAAACAAACCAATAACGATGATTACCTTAAAGAAAAACAAGTGCGTCTCATCTGAACTTCAAAATAATATAGAGCAAGAAGAAGATAAATATGGAGAATAAGAAAAGGTAGAAGATGTAGTAATTGTGGCTGCCTTTTCCCATTTTCAGTACTCGATTCATGGTGTTGCCGAGGAAGCCACCGGTTCTGTCCATGTCGTCATCGATACCTCGGAGCATCCTGTCCTGGCTCCGGACCTCGTGGCCGATGTCGATGGAGAGGGATTTGAGAGCGCCGATCTTGTTGCCGAGCTCTTCGGCCATGCGATCGTTCTCAGCCTCGAGAGCATCGTTGGGATTCTGCGCGAGGGGCGTGTAGTTATAGTTGTTGTTGGCCCGTCGCATTTTGCTGCCTTGCCCCGCCAATGTTACTTATTTAATTATCTGTTGACAAACAAAACCCACAATATCCATTATTATTATTTTAGATTTGTTTTAAATAAACAGCAGAAAATCTGTTTGTCAGCAAAAACTCTAGATTCAACACTCCTGATTCTCTCACTCCTTGATTTCCGTCACGAAATATCAATTTTACTGTTAAAACATTAAACGGGAGGAATGCAGATCCTGCCAAAATTTGTTTTTTGCCAAAAACCATGTTTTTACTGCGTTTTAAGTTGGGAACTTTAATTTGGAAAGTGAAACTTCAATTTGGAAAATGCAGAAAGCAATAGAAAAAATTTTTGAGCTTAAAAAAAATTTTTTTTTTTCAACGATTTTTTTATCTGTTTTTCACCTTCCAAGTAACCTAACCTAAGGCTACGCTAAAAGACGTATTAAAATTCAAAATTATATTTCGCTCCGCTGCTTGTCTACTGCCGAAGTTACATTTTCTCAATACTTTGAACGGCTGTATGTCCCTCAATTTTGCCGAGCGCGCCTTATTTTTTTTTTTATTCAGCTTCTCCACACTTTTCTCATCTAGCAAGTGCCTTTCTATTAAATTTCCAGATTTTGGCAGGATCTGCATTTCACCCCATTAAACAAAGAAAAGGATGTGGGAGTAAAAACAACATTATTAGATAATATAATAAATTAGAATGTAAACACTACAACCGCATCGTCAAACATAAAATAGTTATTGACACAATGGACTATTTTGGGGAGGAATGCAGATCCGGGCACAGTTTGGAAATTTAATAAAAAGGCACTTTCTAGATGAGAAAAGTGTGGAAAAGCTGAATAAAACAAAAATTAAGGCGCGCTCGGCAAAATTGAGGGAGATACAACCGTTCAAAGTATTTAAAATTTCACTTTACAAACTGATATTGACAGTTCGCCCGCGTCCGCCCGCCATTTTTTTTATAACCTAATACGCTAAACATGGTTTGTGATACAAAAAAAGTGCCCCTTTATAGCGCCTGCTCACGTCAAGGCAAGAAAAACATCCCAGTTTTCAAGTGGTTTAGCGGCTACGCTAGGTTTGTGATTCTGGCGTACTATTAATTCTGTATTAGGTCTGGGATCCAACATACCTAAGCGGTGAAAACATGACGAACGAACAACGAACTGTCAATATCAGTTCGCCAAGTGAATTTTTAAATACTTTGAACGGTTGTATCTCCCTCAATTTTATTTCTTTGAATATAAATTCAATTTGAATTTGAAGCCTTTACTGAGTAAAGTTTACTCAACCCAGAAGAATTTGAGGAGAACATAATATTATTTAGGTAAATTTATACAAAGCCGGGACCAGCTCATTTTGGACAAAAATAAATAAATATATACCCCAGTAGATAGGTAATAATTAGATGTAATTAATTCCGTGAGCGGAAATTGAAAATAATGTATATTATCGTCAATTTCTTAAATTTAAAAATACGAAAATGTCATTTTTCAATGACTTCCATGTTGTTATCTTTACTTTAAAAAACAGCCTACGTTTTTAAATGGTTTGTCTGGCTACGCAGGGTTTGTCTAGCGGGCTTGTGAATATTATCTTAACTTTAAAAAACAGCCTACGTTTTTAAATGGTTTGTCTGGCTACGCAGGGTTTGTCTAGCGGGCTTGTGTGACAGATCGGCCGCGCCGAAGTGAATTTTGATTTTACGCAATTGAAATTTAAAATGCATCATTTTCCGCCTCCCCCAATGCAAAAAGTTTCCGAAATACGTAATTCTAACAATTATTCAACTTCTGCAAAGTGTTTTTTCGTGAAAAAGTGCATATTACCGCTTTTGCACTTTGAAAAATGACATTTTCGTATTTTTAAATTTAAGAAACTAACGATAGTTACATTTTTTTCAATTTCCGCTCACGGAATTAATTACATCTAATTATTACCTATCTACTGGCGTAAAAATTTATTTTTTTTAGTGTAAAATGAGCTGGTCCCGGTTTTGTATAAAATTAATAAAGTTTTTTCTAAAAATTATTCGTAATAGCCATGGACACTAATCCCGAAAATTTACCAAACGGAAATTATCATTATTATTATTAAAATTTATCGGAGAACGCAAACATCTATATCTTTTTAATGAATACATAGCTAGGTGTGTAAAATTCATGTATATAACCTGAGAACAAGTTGGTATTGGGCAATATTTCCCAAAATCATAAAAAAATTAAGATTATAAAATATTGTTGGGGATGAAGATATTGAATAAACTTAAAATAGACATAAAATGTCCGAAATAAGTCAGTTGGTTTCTCAATTTAATCAGATTAAAGTACACGTCATAGCATAATTTGTGTACAGACCATACGAAAAAATAATGTCAAACATTATGAAAGTGCACGATACCTCTTTCAACTGGAATGTTATAAAAGGGTTTTAATGTTTTATTTCCTTTTACTGAGTTTATGAAGATACAACATACTCTAGTACGTAAATAATTCACAAAAACATAATAATATTATCACAACTTGTAAAATCTGATTCAATCACAGTTTGACATTTGACACTTGTCAAATTCCAAATAGTAAAGCATAGAATGCAATATTTCCTCTGAAAATACCATAGACAAAAAATGTACATCGACGGGGTATTTTTGAATAATTCATCAAGAACGATATTTTTTTTCGCTTGCTTGCACCGAGCTCGAAATCGGTTTCTTTACTTATTAATAATAAATATTTGCGATCATAACTTTCGAAAATTTTTCGGTGAAAGTAGGTTATGAATAGGTCTGACCTGTTATAATTATTTTTTTTTATGTGTGAGTACCGCACAAGAGTCCCAACTGCGCCCAACTAACTGTAAGAAGGACCCTGGGCACATCGTGTGTGGGGTCAGTTGTGGTTTGTGACTTTTCAGTGAGCTAGAGTGGTAAAATTAAGAGATTTTTTTGCTTAAAAAATATAAATCTTTTAGCTACAAGAACAACAATAATGTCGTATTTTAAATCATAATACCCTAGCTCCCAAAAAGTCACCGCCCCTGGTGCGGGGGGCCCCTCTGACTCTTTGGCGCCGCAAGTCCTGCACTGAGTTTGGGGGCTCCATATTAAGTTTGGAGGCCCTATCTGAAAGCCAAAAACGCAGAGAAAAATAACTTAAGTACAAAAGTTACTGTTTCTATGGTAATAATAGTTGGATAATTTGTAGAGCGCCGTTTTTGTTTTATTTTTGTTTCAAAAAATCACTTCAGGGGCGCTGTATGAGTTCCGCGCCAGGCTGCCAAAATGAGTTATGTTATAAGCAGTGGCGTAGTTAGGGGAGGTGGGGAGGGTGCCACCCGATAGGGGGGTGACACCCGACCGAGTGTCACCCCCCAAGAGCACGATTTTCTAGCCACCCCCTCCAGGACTGACCATTTTTTATGAAGTCGAAATTTGCGTTTGTCAACAAAGGGGGGGGGGGGGGGGTGACACCACATTATCCGCCCTGGGCGCCTCCCATGCTAGCTACGCCACTGGTTATAAGGTTGAAGGTAGTGGAGAGGAAAAGAAGATGGGGAAAAGGAAGTTGAGGAAGTACCTAGCTATCCGGTCACCGGACACAGCTATTAATGGTCAGGAAGGGGCAGAAGGACGGATTTGTCTTGAAGACATCAGGATTAAATGTGGGAAGAAATGAATATGCTGGTATCTCGCTTCACATTCATGCCGTCTTACACAAGAAGAATTTAGAGAAACGACTCGTTTTAGTGAGGCATTTGTCATTTGAGCAGTTCCTCACTGTAAGAGCATTTGGAACTTATATTTTTGTTTTTCTGTATGTTTTTGGCTTTCAAAAAGGCTCACCAAAGTCAGCAAATTCATCTCATCGAAATTCTCTGGCCACCCTCCCCCCTCCCGGATAAGAAAATGAGGGGGCCCTCAAAAAACTCAGTGTGACCCCAGGTGCCCCCTCACGGCTTAAGACGGCCCTGCATCAGGGTGCTCCGATTCTTGTTCGTGAAGACGTAGGTACTGGTGCGCAGAAGATCAATGCTCCAAAAAATGCCCGGCCGTAACCCCTCCCCCGTCCCAGAAATTTTATTAAATATATAATAAAGATTCTCATAGTAATCACTATAAAAATAACAGAAAGTGTCGTGATGACTTACCGGTACTAGTGCAATAAAAGCGTTGCTATTTGTTTTGTAGGAAGGTTTTATAAAAAACATGACCTAATTTGCAAAAAAATAATAATAATTGCATATCTGACTACAACACTATGCACCGGCGAAAGGAGAAAGTCCGATAGTAGTTATGATGAGTCACTCTACAGGTCAATGCATCGGGCCGATGACTTCTACCGTAAAATGATTAATTAATTATGTTGTTGAATTTAGTTAATACAAAACACATTCTTAATTTGATGAAAACATAATATTTATGAGAAATAGTATGGTTTAATCTCCGCTGGCTTTCTTCGAATGTAGGTATATGTTATTATTTTTATTACTAAATAGCAATATAAGCACTATTGCATACAAATCCTCTATATTTGGGAGGCAGTTATGGGTACCGCCGCCACGGGAACCGTTTACTGGATAACCAACACCTCTGCCATAGATCACTACGTTTGCCAACTGGTTCGCTACGTTTGGTGACTTAGCAGGGGTGCCCGGGCTCATGAGGTGAGGATTGTCTGGGTCTTGGCGGCGGATGCTTCTACTCACCAGCTGCATGGCAGGCCGGATCGGGAGAGAGTGGTTGTGGGAGTCCCTTTGACTTCTCCAGCCATACTCTCTCGGAACATCGCGTTGCACCGCAGTGGGAGGGATGGATTCATACGTCCGTCACTCCTGGAGACCTTGACCCCCAGATTCCTACTCTCCTCTCATTCCTAGAATTTCCCCCCATTCCTTTCCTAAAAAGGTCACACACTTTCCACAAAGGTCTTTCCTCCACACAGCATCCCCAAAGATGACATAGCCCCTGAGGGGATTTTTTTTCCTCAGGGCCTGCCGTGTGGAGCTAATGTAAAAAAAGTATTATAATCCCGCGAGTAGGTAATAATGCGCGGGACCCACGGACATATGAATATATCTGGACCTGCCCTAAGTGATAAAAACGTATTATTTCCCCCTCCACATGGCGCCGGCTGGAGCTCCTCCTTGGAACCGGCTCGCTCCATGGGGAGGGGATAGAGCCTCGCTTGAATCTAAAATGTGTGACGTCATCATTCTTGCCGTGAACAGCGCGAAGTTAACATCCATACATTTAACGAAATACCACGCCAAAACGGTAGCTTGTGCTATACAATATACCTACATATCAATGTGCACATAGCGAATGTGGGCGGTTCTCCAGTGTGCTCATCGCTGGTTACAGGGGTAAGTAAATTATGAAACATTTGTAAAAGTGTTTTAACTAAACACGGCAACAAAATATTGCTATGTGTATTGGGGCGAGTCTTTTTGGGGCGAGCATTTGGCCTTAGCAAATATGTTATTAACGTGGCAAGCAATTCGCGCTCCCATGTAAAAAGGTCTATTTATTCAAAGCAGATTTTGCTTTTAAGAACTAAATGGTGATATTGTAATGCGAGATGCCTGTCAGATTATACAGAATATACTGTCAGATTGATTGTTTAACGAATCACAGTCATCTTCCTCTCTTCGCGCCCCATAGTTTGGTTTTACCCCTCGTCTGATCTTCTGGTCTATCGAAATTCTGATGTCTATGGCGGGACCGGATTTGATAGTGTCCGGTCGTTTGGCGTAAGAACGTTGGGGACGTTGTAGGTCAGATTGAACTAAATGGAGGTAAATAGTGAAAGCAATTTTTCGCTTCATGTCTCATCTAATGGGGATAGTCTGAATTCTAACAAATCAGTTACAATTTTGAAAATGACAATTAAAATAATTTTATCTTAAAATATTATTTCTATAACAGGTACCTAGGTACTTTATCGCTTGTCTGAATTATCTAAAAAAGCACAATAATATGATATCTTCGGACGAGTTGTTTCACAAAATTTGAACAATTGACGCCCTTGAGGTGATTTTTCACAAAAACAAACAACAAATTATCCAATCATTATTATTATTAATTCATCAAATTTAGAAGTCAATTTTCGGGTTCTGTGAAAGTTCCATTCAAGTTCTGTTATTATTTCTGTCGATCTGAAGCACTGGCCCATAATGATAATATAATTACAGAACTTGAATGAAACTTTCACAGAACTTGACTAAAACTTTCACAGAAGTTGAAAATTAATTTCGAAAATCGATGAATAATTGTTCAAATTCTGTGAATCGGTGACCGGACAATTCAACATAATGGCTTCATCACTTCTTTGTAAACTCGTTAAAAGTGATGAAAAAATTTGTTAAATAGGTTATAACAGGTTACGTTATGGAGTCTTTTGTTTCATCACTTTGAATAACTTTTCAAAAGGTGTTGTAATGCCGCTTTGTTGAGTTGTCATCAAATAACCCGTCCAAATTCAAAGCTAATCCGATTTCTATAGTTACAGATCTTGAGTTACAGAAACATAACCGAAATTAGTATTTTTAAATATAAAAGTATCAAGTTCACTGTTTTGATAAAAAATAAAAACACTTCCAAATAGTGTAATTCAGTTTTTACGCTAGGTAGGTAGGTAGGTATTGGTGATATGCGGTTAACTGACATACATTACGACAGGCGCTTCAATAAGACACAAATAAAATGCCACTGTGCGATTATCATTATAATTATAGGCCCTGCAGGCGGCTATTTGTTGGGCTTCGCCTAGTTTAGTAATGTCTTTTTTTTATTTTACATTAGCTTCACACAGAAGGCTTTGAGGAAAATAATTCCCCTCAGGGCCTATGTCATCTTTGGAGATGCGTGTGGAGGTTCTTTTTAGAAAAGAAAAGATAGGAAGCTCTGGGAAGAAAAAGGGTGTGAGGGATGGACGGAATCTGGGGGTCAGTGTGACCAGGAGTGACGGACGTGTGAATCCATCCCTCACACTGCGGTGCAAGGCGATATTCCCAAAAGAAATTTCTTCTGGGAAAATTGGATAATTAGTCGGAAAATAGGTCGGGAAATAATTTAAATATATTTTCATAATATGTGAAGTTTTAAATTTTTATTTTTATGAAAAAAATTCTTTCGGGAAAATCGTAATATAATATGCTCGTAAACTTGTTCGGAAAATGATAAAAAAATATATTTTTGGTTGGATATTTTTCTCGATGGAAAATTTGTGACCCCGAAAAAATCTAAAATTAAAAGGAAATGGGTAAAAAAATGGCTCGGAAAACTGATTGGAAAAATTGGTCGGTAATTGCAAAAATCTTTGAAACTGGGAAATTCCAAGTTTTGTTCAATGTTTTCTTTTTGACATTTTCTCATCGGAGATGCTATTTGAAAATTACAATGATATTTTTTTGATTAAGTAATAGAGGGCGCCACTTTCGTTTACAATAACCCTAATCTGTACAGAAGTGGCTAAATGATACTATCAGATAAGCACGCACTTACATCTTACATCATTGTGCGCTTTTTAACGTTTCACGGTTACGGTACCATGACTGCAAAAAACATACGTTCCTTATCGCTATAACGCTGCAGCTCTTTCTTACACATTAAATAATCATGAGACACAAAACACGTGTGACTGTTTCCTCCAAAGTACTACTTTTTTGCGATGGCAATTCCTTTTCATTTTCTTTACAAGTGCGAGGGAAATGTATGATAATAATGATTGCATGTTTCCTTTGGGGGGTGCAGACGTACGTTCACCGTGTGTCTCATTTTCGATTGTTGTTGTTTAGTGTGTAAAAAAGAGCTGCAGCATTATATGTTTAAGAATAAAAGTAATACCATGAGCGCATTGACATTTTGACATTTTTGAATTTTCGGAATTCACTCACACTTCAATATTATCCTTGTAACTATGTTACATACTTTCAAAATTATCGTCATGGCAAGTAGTAGTGGTGGGGGTCTACGGAGACGTAACGGTGCGGTGTGTGAGAGAGATGCAAGAAGACGTTTTTGACTTTTTTCCTTTGGAGGAAACAGACCTACGTAGGACTAGGTACCTATATTGTGTATCTCAAATTTTGAATTGTATTAAGGATTATCTCATTATTGTGGTGAGGAATGTATGCTTATTGCATTTTTATGCCGTCACGGTACCGTAATCGGTAATTATAAGAGCGCAATTTGTATCTGTTTAGTAAATCTGATGTTTATTCACAGCTCATAATTAGGTATATCAAAAATTATTATGAATTCAACAGCGTGAAAATGAACAAACTTACTTATTCGTTTATGAGTTGTGAATGTACAGATCGTATAGTTCGTTCTCTCGATAGTTTCACTTTTCACAGCCTGCCAATCTGTGTGCAATATTGTGCACCTGAGTAATATTATAAGTGCGTATATAAGCATACGATAATGGATGGATAATAAAATTGGTAAATTCGATCACAAACACTAGAAAATCTTGAAATCACACAAGTAATTAAACAAACCCGGTGTTTTCTATAATAATAATTGAAAAAATACTTTATTATACATATTATTTCTACGTAGGTATTGGTAAAATAGACACCAACGCGTCAAAAGGTGATAAATCCACAAACAGTTGTTATTGTGAATTGTGTGTGTCTGTGTGTGTGTATGAATACTGAACGGAATACTACAGACTACAGTCAACACCTTTCTATCTCGTCAACTGCAAAATCATTTCTATCTCGTGTATGAAACTCATAGAAAGCATTATTGTCTCGTTTATGAAAACTTGTGCGTTTTAAGAATAATTATTATTCCGACGGTTATTACAGAAGTAGGGCTATAATAACGCTGATGATAATGATAATAACAATAAAACCCTAGTAATAACGGCAGTATTTAATTAATAGGAATGTGTTATCAGGTCAGAAGAGTTGTGGATTGAACAGGAAAATGACCGCATTTTCTGAAAATTGGATGCAGAGGAAATGGGGAAAAAACTGGGCACATGCGCAGATCTCCGCTAGCGGCGCCACAAGTCTGTACGCCAAAGCATGATACTTATCGAGAAAACTAAAATAAGCAGTACAAGACACTTAGTAAAAAAAACCTATTGTAGCTTGATTTGGAGATTCAATTTAAATGAAATAATTTGCACTTTTTGATCTAAGAATGTTGCTTTAGTTGCTGCTTGCGTATCCGGACCAGCAGAAATGCAGCTTGAATATTCGAAGTTTTCAGTCGGTGTTTGTTCTTCAAAGCGAGCGTTAGTTTCCGGTTTTCGCAGTTTTCTGTGTAAATTATTTGTGAACCAACAAAAACAACAATCTCATCAACATGTTCAGCGGAATATCCGGTAAGTTCAATATTCACAATACATTATTTCGTAGAAAGTACATAGGTTGTATGCAATCGCTGTAGATAGATGATAGTTATTTTAGAACTTGACATTCATTTATTTCAATAAAAATATTATAATTTCCAATTGCGTCTCAATAATAATCACTAAATTTCAAGCGTGGAAATAGTTTAAAATATTCAATTTCAATTAATTAATTCTCAAAGACGGTTTAAAAAATATTCTCATAAAAGTAAAGGCGAATATTTAATTTTAATGTTTCTGTTGGTTTGCCAGAAATAGTAAAGATCTTTGTTCGGCTTTGGAATGTTTAGTTGTTTATTTTCCCAACCTTGTACTCATAAATTTCATCGGAAAACCTATATTCGTTGCTTCGCACTCGGAAATAGATTCCAAGAGGTTTCTTGTAAGATCTATTTTGGTGTTGGATCTCCATCGCGAAATACGATCAAGAGACATCGATGTTGCGTAGAAACATTTAAACTTAATTCAAATAGTAGGTACCTACCTACTGGAAACTTTTATTCTGCTTTTGAATGTGTAGAAAAATTCCAATCTTACTTGAAACTTTTATTCTTTATTTGAATGTTTAGAAATATTCCAATGTTATTTTAAACTTTTATTCTTTATTTGAATGCGTAGGTAGACACATTCAAACTTATCTCAAATGTTTCTTAGAACTTTTCTTCTGCATTTGAATGTGTAGAAACATTCCAATGTTACTTTAAAGCTTTTATTCTGCAATATTTTGCAGTAAATATTTTATTATTATTTTTTTGATATTAATTACCCAATTAATATTAAACACGTGCAAAGGAATTTGATTAACTTTAAGATCAAATAAACGATCACACATTATTTAAGTTTTCTAAAGCGTGTTTGTTATTTTGGAAAATTAACTACAATAAATGAATGTAAATAGCCTGTTTTGCTGATTTCTATTTGTCAGTATTTTCACAAAATTAATAAAATAAAATTGATTATTTTGAGATCCAAATATGACGAATTATGCAGCCAATCATTGTGCATGCATAAAAATAGAAAAGAAACACAATTATTGTTTACGAAGCATTACATTCTTTAATCGTAAATAGAAGAGTATTTGTCATGTTTTTTTTAATAGTTATTGAATCACATCCAAATCTGTCAAACGTTGAGAGATATAAAGAATTGATTGGTGTAGTAGAGACAATGACTGGGTCTGAGTAGTCGGTAGATTGAATCCATTAGCCATTAAAACGAGAAGGAATGCCGTGGCGGCCTTGTTACTCCTAGTCTGCCTGAAGCTAGAAGTGACATCATCGTACGCCATTGCTACGTGTTATAATATAACGCAGTGCACAGAGAATTATTTTCAATTATTTTAGCAAATGATTTCACTGACACAATCCTGAGTAATATTTGCTATTTTTACATTCGTTAACACATTAATGGCGGTTCGTATGCATCTGATAATGTTGTTCGAGGTTATTGAGTTTTTACGCGTCAGAGATTTTCATTATAAGTAGATAGGTACCTACATAATTTTTCGCAGTTTGATTGCGAAAATGGTTTAATTGCAATGTTGCGAAATTGCGGGATAAATAAATTGGTGAATAATCGTTATCAGTACCTAGCCTAGTCACTATTTTGCTACTATTTGTAATAACTGCCTACTGCATGAATATTATTGAATTAAAAATAATGCATGATGGATAGATAGATGGTAAATACATCGATATCTACCATTTTCTCTTCTTCAATTAAACAGCATTATTTGATCTTGATAATTTTGTAGACTAGTAGACGAAGGCGAAACTGGGCGTTTTTTTAACGTATATATTTCGTAAATTGTTGTTATACTACTGGAAGTAATTATAATAATAATGTATTTACAACTACGAGCTGATGATATTTATAGTTAAGGAAAAAATAATTATTCAAGTTGATTATTTTTTCAACAATTTTACTGTGGTTATAATTTTTAAACGTATTTTCTTAGCCATGCTTTGATATTTCACCAAGCTTTTATTATGAGTACCTACCATCCACACAAAGATACAAAGCCATCGATGACGCAACACCGAGCACCGAGCTCGCCTATTGCGTTTTATTTATGTTCAAAGAAGACATCCCGTAGACCAAAAATAGTCGCATGTTTTAGAACTTATCCATTCAATACGTAAATATTCTGATCTGAGCATGATCTGATCGGAAACAGGTTTGGTGCCTACTTATTGAAGTTATTACTTCCACAGTTGCGCGGAGTTTTGTATTTCCTTAGTATTGAGAAATAACATTCTTTGCATTTGTGAATTGAGAGTTGGAGTGCATTGGAGAATTGATATAATAAATGCTCGGGTAGATTTTAGCATGATCAGAATCACAGCATTTGGAAACGTATCAAAAAGTATAATTAGCAAATCACTCGTAGACTTTGTGGGAAAAAAGTTTTCCCATCATTAAAACATGTAGAAAAACACAAATAAATTACATTTTTATACCATTTTAACATACCTAGAATCCACTTTACATTACCCACTAGCGCATCCGCAAATGTTTTGTAAAATATTGATTAAATTTGTGAATTTTATTGTCATGATTCTTAATTTTCATGCTCGCCACACTGACTGAATTTTCAGACAAAGGTGAGTGATGATTTGATAATACACGTAGATGTCAGGGGCGTGAAGTTCACAGAGATTGTAAATATGTGAATGCCTCAAGAAAAGAAGAAAGAAATGCTATAATTTATGGAAAATTAACACTTTTTTTTTCATAAATTCATTGGTTTTTATGATTCTTCTTCTTTTCGTGGAAAACATAATATTCCATTCTCTATGGACTGCACGCATCTGGTAGAAGTTATATCACTCTTTGTTTAAAAAATTATCAATTTACATGACTGCTTTTTGAGTCAATGTGTTTTGTCATTGACCACGAAAATATTCTTAGAAAAGTATAAAAGAAAGAAATAGCAAGAATTTTAACCGGATTTATGTCAACCATGCATCATTATTTAGTAATACTAACCACCGTTTTAATTAAACAAAAGCTTTATTTAATTCCTAAAGAATTTTCTCAGCTGTTGAGTAAAACAATTTTGAGATTTGTTATCTTTGAATCTTAACCCATTACAAAACAGGTTAAGATTTGTACAAATAAACTGGTTATTAAGAGTTAAAATTGTTAAGACTACATTTTTCTACATTCCTATGAATATTATGGACATTATCATAAACATATTTTACCGAATAAAACCTAAGAACCAAACAACTGCTTGGTGGTTTACCTCCATTCACCCACCATAAATATATACAGATAAACTAATTTTAACTACCTAATAGCACGAAAACAATGTCATTATGTTTTCCGCATTACGTATGTTTGGCGGTTATCTACAAATCGATGTCGGACCTCGCCTTGGAGTCTGGTAGAAGTAGGTTAAACCAACCTACCCCGTTTTAACTAAGTGTCATTGACATGGGATGCTTTTATGTATCTCAATTAAGCCATTACCTACAATTCCTTGGCTTAATCGTTTTTCGTAAAGCTCAAGGCATTTCGTCACTATTACTTACTTAATTACACGTGATTTAAATTTATTGTTTGAAGAGCAACTTCTAGGAGAATCGGGGCAACCGATCGGTCGATCGATCAAACTTTGATCGATACCAATATTAACGATTGTGAATTATGAAAATAATTCTCATCTATTAAAATTACAACAAAAAAATATCCTAGTCGTGGAGGCGTCTACTAATATCTACAGGAATTCCAAAAACTGAAAAAATCGAACTAATATCTATGAGAACCAAAGTGTTGACGAATATCTACAGCTCAAACTGTTGACTAATATCTATGAGAACCAAAGTGTTGACGAATATCTACAGCTCAAACTGCTGACTAATATCTATGAAAACCAAAGTGTTGACGAATATCGACAGCACTGGCAGAGGTTGGATTTGCAATTATGTATAGCATATTGGAATAACGTAATATTGCGTTTGCAGTTTAAAAAACTTAGTTTATGTAAGTATGTATGTAAAAATCCCTAATAACGGACTATTGGACACATTTAGCTGATTATTAGTCCAACCTACGCTCTGTAGATATTAGTCAACACTGGGACCGTCATAGATATTCGTCCGACCTTAGCTCTGTAGATATTAGTCAACACTCTGAAGTTCGTAGATATTAGTTCAACATATGAGCTGTAGATATTCGTCCGACATACAGGCTGTAGATATTAGTACCTGGAGTCCTAGTCGTCAGACAAATTGGTTTGGCTAGATTTGTGCTTATCTGAAAGTTTTGAAGATCTTAAAAGAGTAAACAGTCAAAATACTTTTAACAAAAAACCAAAAAATTTACTCATTCAACTCTGTCACATGGTAGCTTATCTGATGGTTCTGCCACTTTTCTTGCTGGAACAAATTAATTGAGAATCTTTTGTAAAATTAATTGAGAGTCTGCATTTGTGTAAGATGTTTTGCTTACGAGGCTTCTTTCGGATTTAGTTTATTGTAATGGCTGATTAAGTTCTTTAAAGTACGATTGGAAAACACTTTAAACATTTTTGAAAACCTTTTATGCTAACGATTCTGATATTTTTTGTATGCCTCTACTGAAGTATAAAGCTGTACTAATTAAACAATTTAGCAGACATTTTTTAACAAGGTCACCATATACAAGTATTTTCTGTTTGCTTCTTCTTCACTGCTTTCAATAACTTTGTATTAATATGTATTATTTTTCTTTTGGTTTATTTATAATTAATAGGTATTATTTTTCTTATGTATTATTTTTCTTCTGGTAGAATGTATTATTTTTATTTTGGTAATATGTATCATTTTTCTTTTGGTTTATTTACAAGTAAACTTATAATTTTACATTTCTTTCTTTTTTCTATATTGAAAAAAAAAACATGTACGTAAAGGACACTTGTGCATAATTATAAATAATTAATAATAACTAAATTAGTAAATAATTAAATTATGCATACATTATAAATAATTAAATATTTTTGCCTGAGCTTTAGTAAATAAGATAAAGTTTTTTGGCGATATTTGTTGATTTGTGTCCCAAATTGGTCATTTCTAAATTAAATTTACGCCTATCAAAATGTTTGTCATTTGACTGTCCTAGAACGGGAGACCTTCCTAGTTGGACAGTCAAAGCTTCTTTGTACTGATGTATTCTCTATAACAAATAAACGTTTTATTATTATTATTATTATTCTTATTAGAATTCGATCTCCATGAAAACTGGGGTAAAAAGGAAAGTAGCAACAAACTCAAAAAGGTGTTTATTTTTATGAAGCTAATAATTTTCTTAACCGACATAATATTTTATATTTTAGTATTGTCATCAATAAAAGATTAATAAATAGGGTATGGCTTCTAGGGCTTGCAGGCGGCGGACGACACGACAGGAGCTTTGTATTTTACGTACGAATAATATGATTTTGCCAAACGAGCGGCGTCAAAGATGTACTCGAAGTCGGGTTGTACAGACGCTAACGTATTAATTTTTTTTTCTTTATTTAAAGCTTTGATGTTTACAGTATTTGTGGATTGGATGACCACCATAACTGGGCACGTGCCCATGTTATGGTGGTAGAATATATACCATCAGATTTTTGTCAATAAAATCACAAGGAGATCTAAAAATTATACAAAATCTACTGTTTCATAGTTGGCGCTAGTTTAATTATTTCAGGAAAAACACTTTTTGCTAGTAGTGCCTTAAAATAGATGAATTAATTGTATACGCCCGTACATACGCAAGATGAATAAATAGTGGTTAAACAGAACGTACGTTATAATCTACGCATTCATAGGTGGCATCAATTTAATCATTTTAGGTTAAAACATTTTGTACAAGTTATGCTTTAAAATATTAAGATAAATTATAAATAAATAGTTTTGTCTATTAACTACCTCAAATCTTTCAAGAAAGGCTAACAAATACAATATTGGATTGAGTCACCCATCCAAAATTGCATTTGTTAGCCTTTCTAGAAAGATTTGAGTTTTTTATTGACAAAACTATTTATTCATATTCAATATGGTGCAAACGATTAATTTATCTTTGTTCATATGAAGCAGATACTTTGTGACGTGACATTATAATTTTATTTATTTATTTTATTTTTTTTAATTTTTTTTTTATTTTAGCATATAAAATATAATATACATTTAGATGATGTAATAATTTGCGTACAAGTTCATGTTCAAATATGTTAATACCATTCTTCCATAGAAGCATTAGCTTGTGTCTGGAAGAGTAGTGTACATTTGTTTATGCTATTTTATGTTATAAGTTCTTAAATTACAATGTGAATGTAAAAAAAAAATAAGTTGTAAGTTCGGTGATATGTAATTATAGGTATTTATCTACTAATAAACAATTTTACTATTAGGATAATGTATCTAGAATTATTGTAATTAGTTGTTGAAAACAAAACAAAATTTAACTTATTTGAAGAACGGAGTATCACTTGGAAACTGAGTTATAAGTTATTCTTGAGATTAGATTAATCGGAAACTTTTTTTTTTTTTTGAGATTATCTTTGAAATATTTTTTAACAGTGGGATTAATGGGATTTTATCATTAATTTTTCTAATTTCATCCGGTAATCGGTTGAAAATAAGTCTTCCTTGATAAGTATAATAATTTTGTGCGAAGGAAGTGTTTAATTTTGGGCATGAAAAATTATATTAGTAAAACAGCACGCAACATAAACACCCCTGTCAAAGAACATCGTAGATGTTTACACATCTCTGGATTTTCGGAATTATTTATCGAAATTGATCGAAAAACATATTGATCGAAAAAGACCATAAATTTGATAGGAACTCGGGCGCAACCCTAATTCATAAAAAATATATAGGTCTAAGGTTGGACAATTTAGAGACACTTGAACTAAGGAAAGCCAATAAACACTAATAGTAAGGTAGCTAATAACCAACTAAATTTAAATAAAAGTCCCATACTAAGATTGTTCCCTATTGACAAAGAACACGCCCGTTCCCTTCCCAATTCTCCATCCACACTTATGCCTTCTTCCTCCTTCCCTTAAGGAGTCCAGCCCATTTTGTTAAATCATATATTATCTATAAACACACATTAATGTTAGTAGAGTATTTTACTGCCCTGAAGAAGCTACTGTTGTAGCTAAACCCGGTCGGCATAAAGTATAAAAAATAAAAGTGGTGTTTTCAAAGTTATTGTTTTATTTTAGATTAATTTATCTTAAGAGGGCTTTACCAGAGAAAACCAGAAATATGTCATTTTCATTTCACGTATTGACACTTTTCCACAAAAAATTATAAATGGATTTCGAAAGATTGTTCTTTTATCTGGCATTCGCATGTAATAAATTTTGAGATTTTTTAAAATTTTTAGTATAATAAGGTTATTCCATAGGTCGTTGGCAGATTTGTTAAATTTTCCAAAAAGATTTTGTATTATACCACACCCATTTCAAATAATATAATCATGTAGTAAAATAAATCAATACATTATCTAGCAAACGCATGTTTTAGAATTTTAATTTTAGTTTCAATAAAATCATTAAAAAATATGTACGTACATCAGGGTGGCCACAGACCTGGAGTACCTGGAAAACCTGGAATTATCAGGGAATTTTACCGAACCTGGAATTATCAGGGAAATGTCAGGGAATTTTGAAAAAAAATTATAATATCAGGGAATTCCAAAAATAAAACTAAATTTGTTATTTTGCGATTTGTGAAACCCCGAAGTTGTGTTTTATTACTTTTACTTACGACTTGTGTAACAAAAGATATGCCGACAAAGACAAACTAGATAGGTATTTTTTTATTATTATTTTCGTTAATGCCCTTGCAACACAATCATGTCATCTAGTTGATGTGTGTGTGTGTGTGTTTTTATTTTGTGTGTTTAGGTATTTTAACATTTAAATCAAGGTTTTTAGTATTTATAAAATTACATTGCATCACTATTTATACCATAGCTTCGTGTAAATACATAATAAACCTCTTTCTAAATTTTAGTCGAATGCTTATGGTTCTGTTTTCTCTATTACCATATTTTTCTTTGTGTTATCTAATGTCCTAACTGCTTACCCAAAGGGTATATTGTTTTAATTATTAATATTCTAAATCTAAACTGTTCCCTAGTGTTGTTGCTTGTTTCATGTAATTTTTTTGTATCTCTTCTAATGTTAATGTTTTTTTGTTTATTTTTCTATTTTTGTATGGTCTTTTCATTTCTTCACAAATTGTCTTCAGGCGAAATATCATAAATTTGTAACAAGTTTACTGTATAAGAGATCTAGGCGTACTTTTTGATTCCAAACTCCATTTCGATGCGCATATTGATAATATTGTGAATAAAGCTTACTGCATGCTAGGATTTGTCATCAGAAACAGCCGTGAATTTCGAAAACCTGAAACATATCTTCTTCTTTACTACACGCTGGTCCGTTCTCAACTTGAATACTGCACCTCCATATGGAATCCACTTTACGGTATCTATAAAGAAAACATTGAAAGTATTCAAAAGAAATTTCTGCAGTGCCTCAATTACAGAATGAGCGCACCTAAACGCGGGTACATAAATATGCTTTCGAGTTATAACGTCTCCACGCTATCTAACCGACGAACGTACCTTGATCTCATGACTCTATATAAAATCTGTAACAACGTTATTGACTGTCCCAACTTACTGAAATTAATAAACTTTAAAGTACCACCCAGAGTAACAAGACTTAACGACTTATTCCACATTAGCCGGACGCGTACAAATGCTGGTGTCAGGGACCCAATCAGAAGAATGTGCGAATCACTTAATCAGAATCAAAAGCTCAAGGATTCTGACTTATTTTTTGATACACGCAGTACTTTTAGTAGAAAAATGAAGGCTGTTTTCCTACAAAGTTCAAAGTAAACAACTTAGACATACATTCGTTTATATATATATATTTTTTTTAAATTTCTGTATAACATTGTTTATCTATATTTATATTTTTTTGTTTCAAAAATAATTTGTAAATTCTTATAAGGATATTGCGCATTTATTTCATATCTCTATTTGTAAAATAATATTCTTATGTACCTACTTATATATTTTTTCCCCAATTTATAAGACAAAATATTTGTATATGTTTTTAACTGCTGTTTAAGTCAATTCGTGAGAAATAGTTTGGATGCAGGTGAATTCTCTAGTTGATGTTTTGTATATTCTTGCCAATTAATATCTGTATCTGTATTTTCTCCTAAATAAATAAAAAAAAAAAAAAAAAAAAGTGTATTTTGTGTTTAATAGATTATTGTAATGCAAAGAAATAATAAATGCTATGGATGACGGAATTCCCTTTATTACTTATTTAACTAACGATATCCCCTTATATCAAATTAAACATATAAGGGAAAAATGTAGAAACTGCCTGGAAAACCTGGAATTATCAGGGAATTTTGATATCCGTTTTTTGTGGCCACCCTGTACATTGTTTCTTGACGAAAATTGGTATTTGCGCACTTACAAACTAATATACATTAGATTTTTTTAACATTCGTATTAAATATAGACATTATTGAAAAATGATAAATACTTATAATCAAAAAATAATTACAAAAAGTACATTATTTTAATAGTTTTATCATCGCGCCCTTCAGCATTTTTGGATGAAGGTATAAATTAAAGCTAATTTGAATTGAAATAAATTCGATATTGAGTTATAATTTTAAAAACGCTGGTACGGAGAATAATTAATCTTTCTCATTGTAACCGCCCTGCACGATCGTAAGAACAACTTTCGACAAAATGTGGATTTTCGTCCGCTGGCTGGTTAAACCCTCTTAAAGCATAACTTACAAAACTTGTTTTAACCTAAAATAATTAAAATATGTGAAGGAGAAGATTTTCAATTATTTTAAGTGCCTATCGCCATAATAAAATTGTAATACGTTGTACTTACCTTGTTCTACAAAAAGTAATAATGTTATATTTATTTATTTAAGAATCAGGTTCGCGGTTAATTTATACACCTTACACCTTGCATTCGTCATTCAGGAATGTTTTGATTAATATCACGACACCGCTTATTACGTTCCAACATGAGCGCTAACAGTGAAGTCATCATTATATTGTATTAACTTGTACTAATTATGTCTTAGCTTGAACTAAACTGTCTGATTCACATTGTATTAGTATGGTTTGTTACTTTTTGCACATATAAGTAAGTTACAAAGGGACTGTTATACCTACAGATGGAAAAATGCACTAGTGCAAAACATATATAATACAATAATAAAATGCAGGATTTTGGGCCACCTTGTCGACGTCCCCTCTTGACCCACAGATAGATCTTATGCGGGAATCGGACAATTAGGGGTAATTTCAACGGAAGATGCTTCGAGGAACTAGTGTCATTGATCTCTTCAGCCCTGTTCTCTGGGAAACACGCCAAACTTCATAATATGAGTACAGTTCGTTTCTACGACTCGTTCTTGATTTCAGCAGTTCGGCTGTGAAATGATTTTCCTGCCTCTGTGTTTCCTCCATTCTGCTACCAGGGTCTCTTCAAGTACGGTTCACTCCTTTCTTTCCTCAATAAGTTAACCCACCAGAATGCATCCTCCAAATATGACGTTGAACCTGAATGGAAATTATCTTGACCTTTCGTGTAGGAGTTGAAGTAAAATAAAATAAAAATAAAAGAGGAAGGCTGTTGGGTTAGGTTAGGTTATGTTAGGTTAGTTTAGTTTAGTTTAGTTTAGGTGAGATTAGGTTAGGTTAGGTTAGGTTATTTTAGCTTGGGTTATGTACAAGGTGATCGTGAGTCGTGAGCATATCAATACATTCATGCAAAAAAACTTGGCACTTTTATTTTATACCTACGCACCAAATACATACCGTTCCCACTCCAATATTTATAAGAAGTAATTAATTACAAGAGCTTGAAGGACTTGGTTATCCAGACTCTAAAATCTAGCTCATATTCTACAATGGACAGAGAACTTGCCAGCAAACTCTGGCATATTATTATAAGTAACATATAGTAGAACGATTCTATGACACTATAACGAAGATGACTAAAACTACAAGTAAACTTGCATCCTGCACGAAGTCATGCAAGCGGAAACGAACAAATGACGTGTTAACAAAATCATCATTTATACATTCTCATCTATTTATACGCTAAAAGAAGTCTAAAAGAAAATATATGAAAATCTACGTTTAATTAGCTGTAAAACTAGTTTATACAGAACGGATCATCAAGTATTTTAGTAAATTACAAATCTCTCGAATGTTTATGCAAAAAGAAAATAGCAATCTGAAGCGATTGCAACGCGAAATGAAGAAATAAATGCTGATTAATTCGCTTCACTGATTCATCAAATGCTGTGCCTCAACCGGCAGGTTTCATGTACTCCGATAGTCATTTTAAACGAATTGAAAGTACAGGGGCGGATTTAACAACTATCTAGTAATTTCAGCCACTTTTAATGGAAGTTAAAATTTCTTTTAATTAATTCTAAACATCCAGGCGATGCAGTACTAAGTAATACAATATACTAATACAAAATCAAGTTATTTTGGTTTGAAAATTATATCGCTTGGAAATATTTTAGGTAGTTCAGTTAAATACTGCGAGTATTTTTTTATTAGTCTTTTTATAAGCCCGGAAACAAAAAAGTATCATCACGCACATAAAAATTGCTTTAAAGTTCAAAATCTGTAATACTCACGAAACCTTTTCGGATATGATTTTATTGTCACAAATTTAATGTGGAAAATTAAATTCCTTAGAAAATTATCGTAAAACATTTTATATACGTGTGCTTGAGATTTGCAAAATAAAATAAAACAAGCTTGTTGTTGTTTTTTTCCTCGAATAAATCAAAACAGGCGGCTGTTTGATTAAACTTTGATTAAAGTGGCAGTTTAAACCTTGTAGCTACGTGACGAAGTGTATTATGTGTATAAGGAGTGTTATTATTAGGGCCTGATTCCGATTTTTATCCAACAGACCGAGGTGAGAATGGCGTCGACGGTCGATTTGACGTCGTTAAAAATGAACCATTAGCGCCTTTTTAAATCAAAAATTGACTACCGATTCTCGGCTTGGTTAAAAGTTTGATCAAAAGCTGGTAAACTAGACCTAAGTCTAACAATAAGTTAGACAATTAGGCCTAAGTCGTATTGTAAGAACTAAGGGTGCGTCTCCATAGAAGCAGAGCTAAGCTGAGACGTACAAAAATTCACCAATGATTTTGCTCAAATCACACATCTCATCTCCGCTCCGCTACAGTGGAAACAGTATTAGCTGAGTTGAGAAGAATTATATTAAAATGTATAGCGTGTACATAGTCATTCGTATCAAATCGATAAAAAATAATTGAATATCATCGTATCGACGCACAGGCCGCACTGTGGTGCAAAAACAAATAACCTCACATTTATTCGGTAATTCATTATTTTTTGTTCGTTCCACTTCACGCGGTAAATTAGATTGGTTTTTCGACCGAATAATTTGATAAATAAATCTCCCAGTTTGCCTTAAAAACTATTGTAACATGTCCACGTGTCTTTTATTCATTGCTATCTGGAAATATAAAGGTAATAGATGTAATTTTCAAACAGAAAATCGATTTTCTGAAGCAGTGTGAAGTCTTCAACTCAGAATTTTCTGTCTGGAATTTCTGACTGTCACATCGTTTAGTTTGAAGGGTATAAGACTATAAAGTTGTGGAATGTTAAAATTGTCGAAAAATTGGTGGGGAAATGTTTATAAAAAACATTTATCTTTTTGGTTTTGTTAAGCGAAGTTTGAAAAATTTTCATGTTATAAACATTTCAAAAAATTCTTTTGGGAAAATTGGAAAAAAAATGCTCAGAAAATGGGTCAGAAAATTGTACTAAGGTTTTAGAAACTGAGAAATACCAAGTTTTGTTAAATTTATTTTTGACATTTTCTCATCGGGGATGCCGTTTGAAATATCAACAGTTCTTTTTGAAAATGACAGAGGGCGCCACTTCCGTTTAAAACAATCCAAACTGTATAATCATTAATATAATAAAATATGACTCGAAGTAAACCTATCTTTGATTCTAACCTCTGTTTATGTCATTCTAAAAATTACACTTGAATCAATGTTTCGTATTTGACAATGATCTAATACCGCATGGACTTAAGCTGCTTAAGTCACTTAAGCAGCAATGAAATTCTTTACCATTCTGGCATAAAGTAGGTACTCTGTTACAAATTCTACTTTATTTCTAGTGTGCTACAACCATAGAATAAAAAAGCTGCAGATTTTTAAAATATATTTTATGTGATTACCGCAAACCTCAAATGGCCGGAGCCATTGGAACTACGGCATCCCTAATTTAGGGTAGTTGTGAAGCTGAATGAAGTGTGTGAGGGGGGGGGGGGGGAATGAGTAATAGGAAGACTGAGGAGTACATGGCTATTCTTATGCATGATGGTCTTTCACCAGGGCCTTACTAAGATGTAGAGCAGACGTGTAGCAACGTTATAATACGAACTTTACGAGCAGGAATCCGTAGACGATTAGGAAATACGAGTAGGAATCTAAGAATAAGACTAGACTGCATTTAAACAGGAGTAAAAAAGCAGAAGTATTTTTCCTGCCAACTAGCCACCACAAAGGTCGCCATTGTTACTGTGGTAACAGGCGGCTGGAAAAAGATCGCGCTCTGCATTTTAGTTAGTTCTCTCTTCCGCATGCGACGGATTTAAATGTCTTTAATCTTCATGGTGGCTTTGCAATTATCCTTGGAAACTTCTCCACTTTTTGGGTCATTGCCTCATTGCCAAGGATCGTAATGAATATTTTGTCCTGGTAGACGCTCCTCCACTACTCGTGATCCAACCAAACGCCTTGGTTCCTCTACTTTTCCTGTCTTTCTCTATGTTTCAGTTTGAGTTCTTAGTTTGGTGAGATTTGTTTGGGATACGCAGCCTGTTTTGGATGCCTAACTCTTCCAGAATGGATGTATTTTTGTATTTTAAAGTTATCTAAATAACCATTAAACAATATTAAAACTAACTAGAAACAATCGAGAATATTCTCCAAGAAGGTGGACTTAACTCATGCAACAGAATCATTAAGAAAACCATTACGGTGCAAACAATGCGGGAATTTGGTAGCATCGCAGTAATGTACTCGTACATTGTACAAGTCGACAGGGAAGACCTTGAGGAAAACTCAATAAAACTGCCAGCAGAGGTATATTCGGATCAATACAAAATGTAAAAGTAGAAATACGAAATACAATACGGACGATAAAGAGTACAATAATGTATCGTTAGAGACAACTTTCAATCGTTTGACATAGTAATTAAGTACCTACACTGACTACGTGACATCGTTCGAGTTTTAACACTCTTTTTACGAAAAAAATTCTATTGAGTGATGAAGTGCCACTTTGTTTAGTTGTCCGGTCACCAAAAAGTAATATACCTACTTTATAAGGTGGCCGGAAACTCAGAATCGTCCAACTTTAACACCTCCTTTGGAACGTCATTAAAAGCAATGCAAAAATGGTTAAATAGGTTACGTTAGGTTAGGTTATGGGCTATTTTTCTTAACTTTTAATGACTTTTCGGGGTGTTGAAATTGCATGATTCTAGATATGATTTTAGATTTTCACGGCTAAAAATTTTATGGTTATTTCCTTTTGGACACTGTAACGCTGTCCGAAACGTTGGCTAAAAGTGCATGATTCTAAGTTATCAGGGAATCCTTTAAAATGACCATCGTACATTTTTTAGTGCCCTTCGAGGAATTGATTTTTTGTACTTACAATCTAAGCGCATTATTTTCATGAGTTTTTTTTTAATCATGGGTAGGTATATTTCCTTTTGGGAGGCGAATATGGCTACCCCCGCCCGGGAACTATTTATTACAACCAACACCTCTGCCATAGGTCACCCCTAGTAGTTCGCTACGTTTGATTTGACCTCTTCAGCAGGACACTCTCGGAACATCGCCTTGTACTGCAATGGGAGGAATATATTCATACGTTGTCATCCTAGACACACTGACCCCCTGATTCCTATACCCAACCCTGATTCCTACCCAACCAGAATTATGATCTTCAATAGTAGAATGCAATGTCAGTTAATTTTAATTTTACAACAGAGCCACGCTGCCGCGCGGTGTGTCAAATGGTTTCCACCAGGTTTCTAGCTATAAAATTATGACTGTCTAGTTCTAGTAAACCAAGGCTATGAAAATTCTCGCTTGAAAGCATATTATACCGAAGACACACTCAAGCCACGCCTTACGACTGCAGCGGAAATTGACCCATATCCTTATAATATTAACAAGATGTATTATCTACGTACATCAGATTTCAGAATGTCTTGGCGTTATCTTCTATAATATAAAAATGAATCGCTGAATGTGTTGCTATATAAGCGCATAACTTTCGAACGACTGCACCAAATTGGATAATTCTTTTTTTTTTGTGTGTTGGTTATTGTCAGGACAAGGTTTTTATAAAACTTCCGGTGAGCTCTGGCATTATGAAATTTGTATTAAAAAATTGCAATTTGCTGGCACGCGAGGAAGCGGCTATTGCTATGGAAAGCGGGAGGGAGGGAGAGATGGGGGAGGATAACCTGGGAGGAGGGATGGGGACCTGGGAGGAGTGAGGGGGACCTGGTAGGGGGGAGGGGAACTCGGGAGGGGGGTTCGCGGGACGGGGGAAGGGGGGGGTGAAGGGGGGAGGGGAACTCGGGAGGGGGGTTCGCGGGACGGGGGAAGGGAGGGGGAGTGGAGTGGGGAAAGGGAAGAAGACGCAGGAGAAGAAGGGGAGGCGGAAGGGGAACGGGACGAATGGGAAAGGACACTAAGGGAGAAACTATTTCTTTATTAAATGGCATAGCAACGCATGCCGGTACCAGCAAGTTATGTATATTGCCATGCATCATAGATGGGTAGTTATTACTATGTTTTCAAGGGTTTTTGCGTGGTTTATAACTTTTTGGGAAAAAAAACATGTCGAACAAGGCATGGTTTTTTTATCTGTCAACCATAGACATCCAAAATCCATATATCCATGCTGTCAACAAAATTATGTATTTTGTGTGAATTACTTTTTTGATGGGTCGCATGGGAAATCTAGAATTCAGGAATGTATTTCTTGAACTTCAGAAAAATCTAAATCCGATATAGGTTGTGTGCTGTTTGGGAAAAAATATAAATTGTTCTCATTGTTGATTATATGCAGCTAATATTATTTAATATCCCGCTATTTGCACCTTCGTTCGTGAGAAAATGTATTCGTCTGCCGCCCGGCCGCCATTTTCTATTGTATGCATTGAATGCAAACATGTTATGGCTTCATTGAAATATGTTATGGTTTAATAATAATATAATATGGTGTCGGAATCCAGCTCAGAACATGCACATTATGTTTAAACCATTACACTTTTTATTAACTATACGCTTCTCTTCACAATATATATTTTTTTAAATACAAAAAGTAATGGTATTAATACGGTGTGTGGCGCAGCAATAATTTTCGTTTTTATATTTCAAAGTTTGAAAGTAGGTAGGTGCATAGTTGAAGCGTGCATTTCGGTCCTCTTTTATCAAATATTATATTTTTCGTATTTGGGGAACGGCTGCGCAGCTTTTTTCATGCAAAACTTAATTTTAGCACGTCATGATCCGTACTAGATATTTGGAATATCTTATGTTTGAAAAATAATTATTCAGTTTGGTTCGGTATTTTGGCATCAAACTCAAAATTAAGTTCCTCTTTAATCTTTACATAGTATAAAATGAAGTCGCTCCCGCTGTATGTATGCTTAGATCTTTTAAACTACGCAACGGATTTTCGTGCGGTTTTCACCAATAGATAGAGTGATTAATGAGGAAGGTTTTTAGCTACATAATTTGTTAAGTTTTGTGTAAATTGGTTGGCATATACAAATAAGGAGAGTGGGCTGGCCAGCGGGCAGCGGGCAGCGGTTAGAGAGCTGGCAAGCAAGCGGTGTGGATTTGATTTAACGGATGGCGTTGGTTATAGAGGTTGGGTAATGGCATGGCGTTGTGCTTGACTTTTCATTTTCAATTTGGGAGGCGGGAATGGGTACCGCCGCCCCGGGAACCTTTATTGGATAACCAACACCTCTACCATAGGTCACCCCAAGTGGTTCGCTACGTTTGGTGATTTAGCAGGGGTGCCCGGGTTCATGGGGTGAGGATTGTCTAGGTCTTTCTAGGCGGATGACCAGGACACACTGAATCCCAGATTCCTACCCACCGCTTAAACCCTTTTCCTTCCCAGAACTCTCCTCTCCTTCCTTTCCTTAAAAAAATCCTCCACACAGCATCACCAAAGATGACATAGACCCTGAGGGAAATTATTTTCCTCAGGGCCACCTGTGTGGAACTCATGTTAAAAAAAGGCACAGCAACGTGTGGCCGGGTCGCGTATTTACAATCCATACCGCGTTTCAGACGCTTTACATTTTCAATATCAAAATTTAAATATTTAGAAATAAAATTATGAATTTCTAATATACCCATTGGAAAGATTATTTTATCTAGATTTTAGAACAATTTTTGTTTTTGCAATGTGATAAAAAATAACCAATATAGAGGTATATTTAAAATGTAAATTGTCGCTAACGCGACTGAATCGATATAGGTTTTGGAAATACGCGGCCGGGTCTGCTAGTAATTTAATAAAATCATTATTCCTCGTTTTTAAGGATAAACATGTTCAGAATATTTTTAACAGAAATGCTTGTGCTTGGGAGCTTGACGCTCAGGACCGCTCGACTAACTGACAAGTCTCGTTAGCTGCCTCGTTTCTACCGCCGATGAACTCAAGAAAAACCATATTCCAAGATGCTTGCATAATAAACTCTTAGGTAGAGGAGTAAAAATACTCAATAGCAACTAGCAACGCATATTTCATAACGAACATCTTGAAAAATGGGAGCACTTTGAAGAAGAATAAAAATATGTTCATAATAGGCCACTTGCATCACATTTTTTTTAATTTTTTTTCGGTTTAGGCAAATATTCTAAGACATTCTGTATTTTTTTTTTTTTAATCGTATTTTTGAAACCCTGGGGATTTTTTGAAAATTTCAATACGAAAAATCAGACCATTTTTTATAAACCGGAAAGACGGGACATAATTTTATAGGTGTGAAAAAAATGATAATTACATAGCCGAAAATAATTTAAAAAAAAAACGTTTTCCACACGAATGGCACAGGAGAATAACGAGGCATACAAAAAATATTACATCTCATAAATATTTTTTTCCTTGATCCATCTTATTGATCATAAATGTACAGCGTCTATATTACTAAATTCAATGTAATATACTTGAACTTGTAAATTGTAATAATAATAAGAATATTATAAAATTTTTTGTTAACCATAATCATTATACCTCTAAAACATGTACCGACATCCTCTTCATGTTCTGAAGAGAACCCCGTACCCATTAATTGTACGGGGTTCTCTTCAGAACATCTGTCAAAAAATCAAACCAAATGATAAGTTCGCAGAGAACAAACAATAAATCTAGTGAACGAATTCAAAAATTCGCCTGAAATCAAAGTGATGCCATATAAAAAAATAAATCAGTGTGGAATTTTATAAAATTAATAGGAACATTTTCGGCGACGGGACATTTTCATGTAGTGACGTCACGAGCCCAAATAATGGATTTATTTATTTAAAAATAAAAAAAACTGTACATTTCTAAAACTTTTTACTAACATTTTCGTAATCTTAGTAAAAAACTCTATCCACAAGATTTTTTCCAAGTCGTTATGAAGTCCATGCAAGTGGCCTATTCTCATCTTGTAAAGATTCTGGATGCTGTAAATGAGATCATAATACGAACACGTGTGTCGGTAACTTTATAATGCCTTAGTTACACAAGAAATGATATCGGCTAGCCAAGATCACTCAGACTGACTCAGACCAAAGCGAAGTTTTAAAAATCTCGGTTAAAAAACGTCTAAATATTTAAAAATAATTCAAAGACGAGATAAATAATCGGAGATGAAACGCGAACAAAGAGTGTGAGAAATGATTAGCTTGTTCGCCTGTCAAATTGTTGTAAGATACAATGACGGTTTCAAGGTGAACCAGATGTAGTGAAGAATGAAGTACCTGTCTCTGCCTACCTATTAAAGTAAATTAACGTTAAATTGTTTTCACGAAAATAAATGCTTCAACCTGCACATGTCATGTGGCTTGTGACTATCGTTTGATGTGAGGTTTTCCTTGTTCCACCTGTGTGTGAAGAACTGTTACTTGTTGGACTATTTTTTTTTCGTATTTTGGCTGTAGATTATAAAATAATTGACTGAGTGTTGTGAAGTCCAGTTTTGACTAGACCACTTTGCATTTCGCCTGTTTGTGTGTTCCGTGTCTGGTCAATCCTGTCAAGATGATAGTCGTGTTTGAGTTAGTACATTTTTGTAGTGAAATTTCTATAGCCCCGCTATGATTTGGATTTCGGATGAAACGAAATGACCAGCGGCGGCCCTAGGGCGGTGCGAGCGGTGCGACCGCACAGGGCGCCGAAAACACCCGACCACTGATTGACGTGGGTGGTTTGGTATATTTATGTGTTTGACTATCTATCGATCGTGCGCTTAAATCGTGTGGTCGGTGCGGGGAGCAAGCAGTGTTGCCAACGTAGGCGATTTTTCGCCATTTAGGCTACTCAGGACGATAATCGGCGACGAAAAAATCTAAAAGGCGACTGGTCGCCTACTAGGCTACTTCAGAGACAAGTTATTTAAATCAGCCGAATCGCAAATAATTAAGGAAAAAAAATACAATAATGCTGTCGCTGAAAGCATTTTCAGCGTAATGGGGACAACCATAACAATCATGGACTTAGCAAACGCATCGCAATTGCTGAAAAACTGCTCGAAATTTGTGAAGCAGTACCGGACTTATTCGTCTGTTCAAATTATAGGTAAGAAAATAGCTTCCCAGGCTGTGATAGATTCTGCGCTTAAGGGCCCGCTACCCGAATTACTACCGATTTCTTACATATAACGTTAAGTTTTAAAGCTCTTAAAAATATATGTTATTCTTAAAGATAATATCTAGACATTGCCCGCGCCGAAACGCAAATTATATAAAATTCCTTCGATGGAAAAAAATCGCAAAGTATGCTCCAAAAATTATTATTAACAAGTTTGTTTCAGTTATTTTACAAGTTATATGTATGAAAAAAATCACAGTGTTTCTTTAAATGCTGTTAAGACAATGCCCGCGAGTATTTTGCTCTATTTTAAACGAGTCGTGTTTTATTAATATTCTTCTTTTCGGGCCCGGTTACGGAGCCTTAAGCCAGTCCGATCCCGAAGAAAGAATCGATTATTCGAATATGAAGCTGCAGACAAGACACCAACAAATCCCGAAGAACTGTTTAAAATTGTCTTTTACCCTATGATAGATAAAATTGCAAATGCATTGGTCATTCGGTTTGGACAATTATCTAAATTCAATGATACGTGGTCTTTTTTGTATAACATCAAAATAATTCCTGATAAGTCTTCAGTAGAAAAAACCTGTGCATATTTGCAAATCATTTTAACCGATGGGGAAAAATGAGTTGTCTCTAGTTTCGAATTGGTTGAAGAACTTTTGAGCCTAAACCGATTACTAAAATATCTTGACTCAGCAGAGCCACTACAAGTTCTTTAATTATAAAAAAAAATGATTGGCAGGATATATTCCCAAATATACGGACATCGCTTCGGATTTTGCTGACCATCCCTTTAACTGTCGCCAAAGGAGAACGAAGTTTTAGTAAATTAAAACGTACTTACGTTCTGCTTTGTGTCACAATTTTACCAATTGAGAATGATATTGCCCAAGGGTTAAATTATTCTGATTTAATAAAAAAATTCGCAAGGGCAAAAGCAAGAAAAGTTGTGTTCTAGTGTTTTTATTGATTTCGCAGATTTAATTAAATAAATGTAATCAAACATAATATATTTTTTAAACAACTTCAGAAAGCAGGAGGTTCTCAATTCGATTACATATTTTTTAATGTTTGTTACCTCAGAACTTCGACTGGGTGAACCGATATTGATGATTCTTTTTTTTATTTGAAAGCTAGTGCTTCCCATGTGGTCCCATTTCAATTTGGTTCAGTTCTGGCAATGGCATCCATGAGAAAACCATATACATAAGTCTTAAATTTGCATTAAATTTGCAAATGGACGAATAACTCAATATCACCTTAACCGATTTGATGATTTTGGGATTCTGGGTTCTGATTATGGGATCCATGAAAAAGTAACGGAACTCTTCAATTCTTAGGAGCAAATTAACGATACTCGGCCGAATCTTTTATAGGCTAGGTCTCATATGAGCAGCACGTTTAGTAGGTCTACCCATATTCAGACAAATTAGTTAAAGTACTTCAGATGCACTAAAAATCAAAAAATAAAAAAAAATTCTAGCAAAACAAAAAAACGACTTCAAAAAACGCACAAAAAGTTAAAAAATAATTTCGTATTCTTCTACAACTTAATAATCAACTAACTTTTTCTACCCATCAATATATGTATAGGAACGATGAGTAGAAAAAGTCAGTTGATTATTGAGTTTTAGAAGAATAAGAAATTATTTTTTTACTTTTTTAGTGCATTTTTTGAAGTCGTTTCTTGTTTTGTTAAAATTTTTGTTTTTTTTTTAATATTATTTCTCATCTGTCCTACTAGGTACTTCAATTAGAGTTGCATAACTGCATAGAAAGAGCTCTATTTTTTGTTAGGAGGGGGGGGGGGGGGGGGCGCCACCAAGAGATTTCGCACCACCTAATAATTTAGCTAGGGCCGCCCCTGGAAATGACGATTACTGCACCTGCGATGCATCAACTGCGCTCATTGACCGCTTTGATTATGATGTCACTTTTAAAGGCTCCTATTGGTTGATATTATATTATTCCTCCACTCCGAGATGAGTGGAGGAAGACTCTTGAGGAGGCCAAGACCCACCAGGGGTTGTAGAGCCAATAGTGGTGATGATGATTGATTGATATATGAAACGGAAATTACGCTGGTCTGCGCTCATTGGTCGCTTTGGTTATGACCTCACTTTTCAAGTATTGGTTGAGATTGTTTCGGTATAGTTTCGCTATTTTCTAAAGTTTCTTGGTAAAGTTTCGCTTGGTGTAAACTGCACTCGATTTTTTTATTCCGCCAGAGCGCATGAGCAGTGGCGGCGTAAAGGGGGGGCGGAGGGGGCGGTCCGCCCTGGGTACCAAGCACCGAGGGGTGACAACGACAACTCACTCGTACAGTCAAAGAATGCACAAAATCTCCCTCCATAACGACATATCAATAAATAACTACCTAGTCTTGTACCTAGCTACATACCTGCATAGATATTAATACATATTTTGAAACGCATCGCAACTATATTTTCATTTTTGTCGAATATAATTTCTAATTCCCTAAAAGAATGAATTCATGTTGCTGCATTCATTCCCTAAGGTGACATAATCTCCGACGAAAATTATTTTCCTCAGGGCCTCCTGAGTTTTTTTTAAATGAGCTCCACACAGGAGGCCCTGAGGAAAATAATTTCCCTCAGGGCCTATGTCATATTTGGGGATGCTGTGTGGAGAGTTTTTTTAAGGAAAGGGAGGAGAGGAGAGTTCTGGGAAGGAAAAGGTTTTAAGGGGTGGGTAGGAATTTGGGGTTCAGTGTGTCCTGGTCAACCGCCTCCTAGACCTAATCAAACCTCACCCCATCAACCCGGGCACCCCTGCTAAATCACAAAAAGTAGCGAACCACTTGGGCTGACCTATGGCAGAGGTGTCGGTTATCCAATAAAGGTTCCTGGGGCGGCGGTATCCATTCCCGCCTCCCAAATTGTTTGATCTTACACCGCGCGTGCCTAACATCGAGCGCGGTGTGAAATACTAATAAAAAATACAGGCGTGTCCTTTAAACGACTATCAGAGATAATATGGAGTGCTCATCACGACGCTGTTAAAACATTGAAGAATAATTTTGAGATGGTTGTATCAACACTCGAAGAGATGTGCAATCCCAGCACAGCAAAGAAAGCGTCGAAGCAAGAGAAGCAGCATCAACACTCATACCAGCTTTGTGTTGCTTCAGTTTTCAACGCTATCTTTCCTTTGGGTGTGAAGTCCTAGAAGAAGCTAATCAGACCAAAAAGTATACATATATAAAAATCTGGACTAACATTGGAAAAGTGTGTAATAAAAATTAAAGCTCTTAAAAACTTTCTTCAAATTCGACGTAACCAAATAATGAAAAAGGCTATTTGCTACGCAATAAAAAAATGTGAAGAAGACATGGACTACATTGGAGCTTCTCAGATTCATCGTAAAATGGGGGTATTTTGAGTCTGTTCCAAGTTTAGCGCTATGTTTTACGCCTCGATTACATTAAGCGAGTTCACAAGCTACTAGCTGGAGTATTCAATATCTGCTAGTAAACTCCTTCAGTGTAAAAATCTGCTAGTTAGCTAATTATATGATTACATTGAGCAAGTTCACTAGCAGATAGTGAATACGCCGGCTAGTAGCTTGTAAACTTGCTAAATGTAATCGAGGCTTGAGTTTTTTTTAACAATATGTGTTTTGGTGGCTGCGTGTGAAAGGAGCTTTTCAGAGTTAAAATTATTTAAATCGTTCTTAATGAGCCAAGCGCGACTAACCAATCTTTCTATTTTTATGAACTGAAAGAGACAGGTAATAAATTAGGATAATGTGATCGAATATATTAGTAAAATTAAATCTCGTAAGCGTGTTTAGTATTTGGTGTTTTATTTTAAGTAGGGGTGCTCAATACAAAACCGCCCCGGGTGCCAATCTACCCTACGCCGCCACTGGTTGCGAGTGTTGCGAGCTATCAAGTCGGAGCAATCAAAATTACGGAAAGTCTTCACAGAACTACTAGCACTTCACTGAAATAACTTTAAATTGATTTTTCCAACATAATGTATATAAATCGTATGTTGATCAGTTTGTAAATCAAAATACAAGCTTAAATTTTACGGTACCATTAAAATGCTGCCATGTTTTTACATTCCGTGATATTGAATTTTGGTTCTCCTGAATATTGATTTATGAAATTGATAGAATTTAACGTTCGTGAAAAGTGACAATGTGATCGTTAACGTTCGTGAAAGAAATTCAGTGTGATTGATAACGTTCGTGAAAAGTGGTCCGTGCACTGTGGCTTGCCGTAATTATAATGACAAAATCAAACAAATAGGTACTCTCTCCTAGTCCTAATCTTTAACAAAATTATTTTTTACATTTACGTAGTAGGTATAACTTTCTTCCCGATGAAGTAACGTTCTTCCGAACCTTGGAAATACTCGTACGTTAGTAGTAGATGACTGATCTTGACTGTCCTACAACGGGAAAATATTCCTGTTTGGTGGGTCAAAATATTATTTCAAAAATTGCCGATACCAAATAAACAAATAATTGAGTTTAAGAAATATCATTCAGGCATTTGGCTGTAATTTAGTCCCATCTAAACGCGTCCAGAAGATGGAATCCAGGGTATACATGTATTAGTAGATAATGTACTAGCAACATTATCAAGCATCTGCTCGTATAATTTGGCTGTTTTAATTGACGGATCAAGCGATCGGGTGTGCGGAATGCGTATTTATTGGGGCAATCAATGTTCGGGCAGGAGGGACTGGGGTCTGAAGCAAACAACGACCACCTGCTCTCCACAGCCAAGGCAAACTCAGTATCCCATCACTAATTGGCTCACTTGTCGTGTCAGGTAGAATTAATGGCGGTTAAAGTAATTGACTCTGTTTTTCTGGTCCCTTGGTGACATGCGTAATAGGTTCTTGGCATACTTTGAAGCTACCTGTCCATTAATTTTGCCACAAGTTATAAAAACACTGTTGTATAGGGAAACACCATTTCAATTTCAGTATTGACATTAAAGAATCCTTTTTAATTCTTGGCGATTCGAACGTAAACATTTTACATGAACTCGAACCGATTGTAATCCAATACGAAAACCTAATGGCCAACTTCGGATTTGTCAAAACTATTCACGATGTGACACGAGAAGCAGTATTGTCAAACTATATAACGGCTACTTGTCTAGACCATATTTATATAAGAGAGAGGGAGACCATAGAAATCAGTTCGTGCGTATGTGAAACAATAATAGCTGACCACTACCTAATTGCAACGACGATTTATTTCTCTAACTACGACAAACACACTTTAGACAAATCGCACACTGAGTACTATACTGCACTCTCTGAAAAAAAAGTTAATCTATTTATCTCAATCACCGATTGGAATGAAATGCTAAAATTATCTGAACCAAATGTATTGTACGAAGAAATGAAATCGAAATTTAAAAATATTTATGAACTAAGTAACATCACAAAATTTAATAAAAAATATCGCAATTATCAAAAAACTTGGATGAATGATAGCCTCATTGAAAATATACAAACACGAGATACTCTTTGGAGGAAATGGAAAAACTCACCTAACAACAAAAAATATGAAATCGATTTCAAAAAATACAGAAATAAATTAAATAAACAAATAATAAACACAAAAAAATTATACTTTAATTATAAATTTAAACACTGTTTCAAAGACATTAAAAAAACATGGAATGAAATTAATAAAATTTTAGGTAGGAAAGATAAATCCGGTTGTGATGAAGTCATATCAAAATATTTCTTAAAATCCGAATCGAAAGATGCAGTGGCAGAAAATTTTGCAGACTTTTTTGATGAGGGGGTAAATAAGTTATTACATGTATGTGATGTCCGAGCGTCAGAATACACGCCGGAATATTTAAATCACACAATGTATCTACCACGAGCAAATACAAAGCAAATCGAATTAATTATCGGAGGTATGAAAAATTCCAAGACACCAGGCATAGATTTAATTCGTATGTATGATTTGAAAACACATGTTAAATTACTTAGTCCTATAATCGCTCACTTAATTAACAGAATAATTGATACGGGCCATATTCCCGATGAACTAAAATATAGCATTGTAAGGCCTATCTTTAAAAATGGAAATCACTCTTTAATAAATAATTACAGGCCGATTTCCTTACTTCCTGCATTAGAAAAAATCTTAGAAAAATATATATCAATAAATTTAGATAAATACTTAAATAATCTGAGTATTATTGATGAATGCCAGTATGGCTTTCAAAAAAATAAAAGTTGCGATAAATTGCTCGAAAAATTTTCTAATCATATAAATTCACAACTAAACTGTAAACAACATGTATTGGTTCTATTTATTGATTTCTCAAAAGCTTTCGACACACTTAGCCATTTACAAATAATTAAAGTACTTGAATTTATAGGTATCCGGGGTAAACTCCTCTTGTTCTTCAAAAACTATTTGAAAAATAGAAAAATGAGTGTTAAGATTTTAAATATAATAAGTAAATCAAGATACATCAAATCGGGAGTACCGCAAGGGTCAATTCTAGGTCCAAAATTATATATTATATATGTAATTGCTATGTGTAAGATTTTCAAAAAAGCTCGTCGATTCATTTTTGCTGATGATACTGCTCTTGTTGTATCACATGAAAATCCTGAAATAGCTATACAAGAATTACAAAGAGATTTTAACGAGCTTCTCAAATGGGCTCATGATGTAGGATTAATTATTAATGTGAAAAAAACCAAATGCATGTACATAAAATCACCAAGTTTGAAAATGTGGAATGTTCCTAAAATAACCGCTCATAGCTTTGACTGTATACATAGAGGAATTGTTAATGTTTGTGACTGTGAAAAAATAGATTTCACAAATGAATATACTTATCTGGGAATAATTGTTGATAACAATTTTAAGTGGGATAAACAAGTGGCTAAAATTTGTAACCAGCTCAGATCCTTAGCTAGTAACTTTTACAAATTAAAATTTATTTTGCCTCATTGTACTCTTAAACTCATATATTTTTCTATGGTCGAATCCATCCTTAGATATGGTATTCGAACTTGGGGACATGCAAGCACTACTTACATTAAATATATTGAAAATTTACAAACTGCCATAATAAAAAAAATTGTCACAACAAATATTTACAAACAGAGACATAACTTAAAACTACTGTATGGCTCAGAGAGCCTACTTACAATAAAAGGTCTCCACTGGTTCACTACTATTATGGATAATATGGGGGAAAGCCCTTACAAACACCTACTTGTACACAAACATACCACAAGATTTAGAGAAGGAAAGGGCCTAAAAACTCCTCGAATATTAAATAAATATGGAAGCCGTACTCTTGAATATCTAATACCAGTGATTTTCAATAAAATCAATAAAAACATAAAATTTGAAAAAAATGAGAGACTAAGTCCTAAAATGATAAAACTATGGTTAATGAACGAAAACTCCATGTATCTTTGAATATCTTAATATAGCTGCCTACATATCTTGTTATTAGGCAGATATATTGAAATATCTTATATATTATGATTGTAAGTTAAAATATCTAATATTACTATGTGATCTATTCTAATGTTTCCTTAAAACTATAAATGTATTTACAAATATTTTCTCAGATATTATATTAAGAATGTTTAAATTGTTAGAACCTGCAGACAAGCTGTCATATGACAGCTTTGTGGGTCTACTCAAATTTTTGTACTAAATGTATATTTAATCTAATAAATAAATAAAAAAAAAAAAAAAAAAAAAAAAAAAAAATCGTAAATTCACACCCTGTATTTAATTCTAAACAAGAATTACACTGGCGACAATTCGAAATTTGAACAACGAAAATTCCATTTGTACTCCCGGCGTTTTATAAAAAGGTTTTATTACGTAAGATTAGGTTGAACACTTATTTTTCTTTTTGTATTTGCCTTTCATCCTTCAAGAGTGTTTTTGGGCATCGGTTTTTGGGTATCGATTGAAAGGACCAAGAAAGGACCAAGAAAGAAAAATGAATTTATGTTTTTTTTTAAATTGGCACGTTTCAAAATAATTCGATAATTTGTAATTGAGATAAGACTAAGAGGAGATGGAATGTTGAAAAGTAGGAAGGAAATTTTAGATAAAAATTGATAGATGAGGATATTTACTTAGAATGGGCAACCCAAAATGATTAGGTATCCATAATTATATAGAAACAAACACTTGCATTTTTAAAGAGTGAGATAGAATGGAGCAATGTCATAGACATCAGAATGAATAGACCAGAAGATACAGATGAGGGGTAAAACCAAACTATGGGGGGCGAAGAGAGGAAAGATACTGTGATTCGTTAAAAAATCAATCTGACAGTATATAGGCACCTCGCATTATAATATCACCAATTAGTTCTTAAAAGCAAAATCTGCTTTGAATGAATAGACCTTTTTACATGGGAGCGCGAATTGCTTGCCACGTTAATAACATATTTGCTAAGGCCAAATGCTCGCCCCGAAAACATTCGCCCCAATTCACATAGCAATATTTTGTTGCCGTGTTTAGTTAAGACACTTTTACAAATGTTTCATAATTTACTTACCCCTGTAAACAGCGACGAGGAAACTGGAGAACCGCCCACATTCGCTATGTCCATATAATATGTGCCTATAATGTATAGCACAAGCTGTCGTTTTTGGCGTGTTATTTCGTAAAACGTATGGACGTTAGTTCCGCACAAGAATGATGACGTCACATATTTTAGATTCAAGCGTGGCTCTCTCCCCTCCCCATGGAGCAAGTTGGCGCCAAGGCGGAGCTATAGCCGGCTCCACGGGGAGGGGGAAATAATACGTTTTTATCACTTAGGGCAGGTCCAGATATATTCATATGTCCGTGAGCAATGTCCAATTTGCATTTCAACAATTATTATGGAAATATCTTTTTTTAAGGAATTTTGAAATTGATGGAACCACGATTAGCTGGAATAGCCCCTTTAATCAAGAAATTGTGAACTTCCGTTATTACGTTTGTAGGATAGACCGATTTCTAACATTTTCTGTTTTCACAGCAAATCTTCGAATCGAATTTGCCACTCTGTATCGAAAGACAGTGAGACAGTTATCTTACAAAATTTGAATTCAATTCGTTTGGCACTCCTAGATTCAATTCCGGCTACAGATCATAGATACCTGTTTAACCTCTCATTCTGGTACATACTTGGTTTATGAGAAAGAGTGAGAGGTTATTATGAATCTATCAGTGGTTTGGGTGTACGTCCCACGGCACACGCCGCGTCCATCATTACAGAATACCAATTTGAAATTCATCGTGCTATTAAATAATAATGTATATGAACGATTCAATAATATTGTGAAGAGATCTTTCATCTGGGCTATTACTTCGGTACTAAGATAAAAAACACACGGCTTTGTAATAAAATATTGCAAAAAATCACCGTGTACCTTCCACGTAGCACGTACGTTGTTTATTTCAATAAAATATTTTATTAACGTGATAAATACGAGATTTTGCAATGTTAAAGATTTCCTTCTAGAAAACTGAATAATAATCCGATAACTTACACATTTATTCATTATTAAATTGTCACATTTAAAACTGATGACGACCAACAGCTAGATAGGTACTGTGAGATTTAAAAAAAGCATCTGAATTAAATGTACTATATTTGATTTAATTTGATCCCTTTAAAAACTGTAATGATTGTAGAATTTGCTAGTCCTGAACAAAGTTAAAATAAACTAAACGAATACTCAAATTTAATCATGACTGTTTAAAATTTTATGTAACGAAATGGACAATGAAAAACATTTTTTTTACTGAACTTTTAGATCTGGGTTATTTGAATTACTGAATGATTGATGGTTTCTTGGGTGGATAGATGGATCGGGATAATTTTAGAGTTTAGAACGTACCTAATTCAAAATTTGTATTGTAACTTCCAGACTCGGTACTATTTTTTTGTAACTTTGATACATAGCGTAAAGAATAATACAAGAAGTGCAATGTGGGCCCAATTTGGGCCTATATTTCCATATAAACGATCTTCGATTTTAGGCAAGAGTAACAAAACGCTAGTGGGTTGGGCTAATGAATCTTTTTTGTTTCCATTCATATAGCATGTAAGACACTTCTAGTGTTATATATTATTTATTATATGCTTTCATAGATAGATGTTGGCTAAAGAAGCTTTTGAATGAAGTTTTCGCCAAATTGAAGATTGGATGAGGTTAAAATGATTAAAAGGAGTTGAAAATATGAAGTTTTGGGCAAATGTACAGGTGACTTAACCGCAGCAACGATGAAAGAAAAATAAACGAAAACAATTTCGCCGTTACTTTCATAGATATTGGATAGTAGATTGTGGAGCTTCCGAATTGTTGATGGTTTTATCAGGATGGATGAACGGAATTCTAAATTATGAAATTTTGACAGGGTAAATAAAAAAGGCTTATCGACGAAACAACGCGGAAAGTGATAATATGTTGCTGTTAATTCCATGGTTATAAGAGCTTTGGAATTATTAATTGTTTGAAGGTTTCCTCAGGTTGACGATTAAAATTTCAAACTCTTGTCACAGCTAAATAAGCTTTTAAATGATGGTTTCGCCAGATTGGAGGTTAGAAACGGTTAAAAGTTTGGCCAGAAGTTTTGGCCAAATATACCTACATCATGTGCGGAATTGGATCCGGAATTGATTGTGTGTTACGTTTGTGGATATTGGCTAGAGGAGCTTCCGAATGATTGATGGTTGCTTTAGGTCGGAGATGTCAGATGGTGCGATGAGCCATTGGTTGAGCAACGATTGCCGAAAAAGCAGATTCCAGCCGTTGCCGCTGCGTTGGTCCGTTGTTCGGTTTCGGTGGTTCGGTCGGCTGCGTTTAAATTCTCTTATTGCGACCGGTTTATCTAAATGCTAAATACGGCGGGCTATCTGCCGAAGGTTGCTCAACCCGGGGCCGTAAAAATACCTAATTATTCTATCATAAAATTGGTATTTATCAGCCCACGAGATGCACTAGGTACTATGTTCTTCTAGCTAGGCTTGCCGCTTTTTATGTGAATACCGCACAAGAATCCCAACAGTAGGTGTATGGCATCTCCAGTTATTGGGGTATGTTGTGAGGCTAGAAAAAGTGGGAAAGTGTTTGAGATGGGGAAGATGATGAAGGTTGGGTACATATGCTACTAATACCCGGCTATTCAGATCTGGTCACTAAACACGCATTCAAACGAAATTTTAAGCAATTTTTCGATTCTGACTGGAGATCGAATACAAAATGTTATTAACAAAAAGAGAGGTTAAAACGACATTCTAAGCGTCAGGAGGTCTAGCATGGTCGATTTATAAAATCCTATATCAATAAGACATTGACCAAATCCGTTATCTATGGTCAGTTATCAATATTTGCGAACACGGTCTACGATTTTAACACACACCTATTTCAACCGACGATTGATAAATTTTAGCTCGGTCTTCATATTATCAGATAAGTTTCGGTCAATTTACACAAATTTTTGAATTATGTCATTCGTTATGCAAAATTACTGGCTTATTTAATGAACGCATTGAACTAACGAAGCTCTTAGAAATTAAAGAAGTCGTATTATCCGTAGACTTAAATAATGCATCAGAAGCAATCAATTTATTCCGTTCAATTTTCGAGAAACGAATTGAAATATGAATAAAGACCTCATTAACTAATTAAATCCCACATTTTCTGGTTCTAAGTTCTAGTTCTAAACACACATTTATTATAATGATAGGTACCGTACAAAAAATATACAATATAAGGTACAATAGTAGTTTCCGATACGATTATTGCTGTTAGCCACGCGACTGTATTCAATAATTATTAGTTCGTATAATCCGCTACGGACCTTCTCATAAAATATATGACTAAGCCTACTATATTACGTTATTAATCATTAGGGACCTTTCATGATCGAGAGTAGGTATGTAAAGTTAAATCATTAATCATTAATGACGTTATCCTTTCCATTTGACAATATGACGCTATCATTATTTTGCGGTCACTCTGTCAAGTTAACACAATCGAATAATAGCACCCCCCACTCGGACACTTCGGAGCGGACGAGCCGCGCGCCACTTCAGGCGCCGCTACCCGAATTTCTACCGATTTCTTACATATCTCCCATATTTGAAGTTTTTAAGCTCTTAAAAAATGTTATTTTTGAAGATAATATCTAGGCGCGTTCCACGCCAAATTGCAAATTATATAAAAATCCCAAATTATGCAAATTATATTATGTTCCGAAAATTATTATAAACACGTTGGTTTCAGTTATTTTACAAGTTATAGTTGTGAAAAAATTCACAATGTTTCTTTAAATTATACCTAAGATACCTTCCACGAGATTTTTGCTCTATTTTAACGAGTCGTATTTTATCGCTTTAAATATTAGTGTGCTCCTATTATCTCTCCATTTTTTCTTTTTGAGCTGGTATGCTGCGCCTTCAGACCGCCACGCGCCGAGCAGAAAAGTAAAGACCGAAAGTGAGATGACTGCACACACGATAATGGTTTACAGGCCAGTTCACTGTGAGACTTTTCTGCGCGGCGGCCTGAAGTGGCGTGGGGCACGGTCGCTCCGAAGTGTACATGTGGGGGGTGCTATGTGTACTGTCTTATCAACTCTGCTTAAAAGTGTACTTCCTTTCCTTTGCTGAAAAGAAAAACACAATTGCCAAGAGAACTGAACTTGTGGAATATGTAAAGCGTGTATTCACGATTCTTATTAGTTTTGCCAAGAACCATTAAAGAAAATAACACGGCGTGCATTAAAATAATAAATCATTCGGTCTTCAGACAAATACCTAGATTATATTTATTTTGTCAAGACAAATAACACTTTGCTATTTGTATGCGACATGACCGCCATCAACATGTTCTCAGTTAGATACCATTGTTTACACTGCTCTGTTTATTCTGTAAATAGTATTTTTCAAAATATTTACTTAGATTGACAACTTGTTTTCATCCATGCACCCTCAAACCTGTGATAATAATATAAATCTAATTGTATTGATAAAATCTATCTGTCTATGCCATAAAATTTTAGAAACAATGATATTTCTAAAAGTTGACAGAAAACAACTGCGTCTTATTTTGTCTTTTCTCTCTCGTATGAAAATCTTAGTAACGTGTATCGGTATATATCATATTAATATTATTTTATTTATTACTAGCGAGGTATGTGGTTTGGTATATTTATGCTAGCGAGTATCCGGCTTGCGTTGATATACCACCGAAAGAAAGAAATTGTTTGTGTTTAATTCTGTTTATTGGAGGGATTTTGGGTTCACAGGAATATTTTTTCCGTTTTTGCGTACACGAATATACTCTTTTTTCAAACAACTCGCGCGCCACCTATTGTAAAATTTGTATAAAATTTTCATAACACTAGAGCTCACCATTGTTTATAGAAACTTTCGCGGGTGTGTACACAACAACTCACCAAAGTTTCATAGCCATCAGATGAATGGTATGGAAATAATTTCAAGACGCCATTATATAATTGTAGAAATCATCGCGGATACGCGCACAACAAATCACTAAAGTTTTATCGCAATCGGATGAATGGTTTAGGAACTCATAAGGGACACACAAAGAAACATTAATTTTTATATATTAACAAGATTAAATTACCCCAAACTAGGCAAATACTCATATTATGATGTAATATAATACAAATTACTGTACAATAATAAAAAGTTCATTGATAACAATAACTTTAAAAGATACTATACCTGTTATCGGCCGGAGACGCGCGGGCGCGGGCAGCCTGCGCGCATGCGCGAAAAAAATATTTCGAAATAAATATGTTTGTCTGAGATTTTGACCCTTCTATGTACAGAATTTGTATGAAGAACAAGGCCAGAATCGCTTGCGCCAACATTACCCCATAAGATGGGTAAAAATTTAACGAATATAAACGATTTTATCTGTGGCATGAAAATGTCAAATTTGTTGCGAATTTTATTTGTCAAAATCGATGCGTGTTCCTCGACTAAAACTTCGTAAAACCTATTAATTTACGTAATTAACGCAAGTAATGTTGTTTTGGTATATAGTTTATTGTTCTAGGAATGTGTTTCGGTCAATAAAATATACGATAGCTCAAAGTTAATCCACAAAACATTCAATTCAAAATTCAAAATGGTGTTTTGTTAGGAAATTTCCGTATTTTTCCTGGATTTTGATGGCCTTTGACAGATAATATTAGGGAGCATACATTAAGTACGTAAGCAGTTTTTCTTCCAATCTAGACCCCCCCCCCCATTGGTGAGATAAATTTGGGCCACTTCGTATATTCTTTCCATTAGACGTGAGATTTTTCTGAACCCCCCCACCCCCTTTTGAGCTCACATAATTAATGTATGCCTCCTTATGATTCACACCGTGATGTTTACCGCTGACATTTTTGATATAATTTTTGGTTTTGCTGAAAAGTCAAGCAGGTGTTGGCCGATCAAATCATTCTCAAGTCCTTCATTTCTGCTTTGTCGTTTCCGGTCTTGCTCGATCGATACTAGCGGAACTACGAACGTTCTTTGAATACTGATTCGGGACTTCAGTACAGTAGTACAGTCGAGGAATAGTGAATTGGGCTGCAGTGCCGCAATAATATCATGCTGATTTTCAAACATAATCAGATGCAATTTTATTGAAGTACCTACCTACACAATCTAGCGGTAAAAATCAGAGAAGTATAATGCTAAGATTGTGAGCACCTGTACAATCTAATATTTCTTCCACAGAGTATGAAACTGTAGCAAGTGAGCTTTCCAAACACTACATAATGTTTGGCATGAAAGGTGTGCGTCATAAATGATTTATTTTAATCATTCCAAAATGATTAGTGATATTTCACTTGTCACTTTACACAACATCAAGAATCATACTAAACACAGTAAAACACATGTTAAACCCAGTTATAGTTTTCCATTGATATCAGAATTTACAGATTGTTCGAATTCAGGACCTACCGTTTTACACCCACTATGTATTTCCTTAGGGAGGAATGCAGATCCTGGCACAGCTTGTTTTTGGCAAAAAACCATGTTTTCACCGCGTTTTAAGTTGAGAACTTTAATCTGAAAGGTGAAAAAAAGTGCGGAAAGCAATAAAAATTTTTTTAAAGAAGTAATTCATTTTCAATTATGTTAAGTAAAATTTCACTTCGCGAACCGACACTATGACAACTCGGCGGCCATTTTGTCACTGATATATTGGTATCCCGATACAAGGATGAGCAAGATACGATTGTAGCCGACTTCGTGGGATACATGGCGCGTAATTATGAAATTTGTCTAGCGGGCTTGTGTATGTTATCTTTACTTTAAAAAACAGCCTACGTTTTTAAATGGTTTGTCTAACGGGCTTGTGTATGTTATCTTTACTTTAAAAAGCAGCCTACGTTTTTGAATGGTTTGTTTGACTACGCAGGGTTTGTGTAGCGGGCTTGTGTATGTTATCTTTACTTTAAAAAACAGCCTACGTTTTTTAATGGTTTGTTTGGCTACGCAGGGTTTGTGTAGCGGGCTTGTGTATATTAACTTTATTTTAAGAAACATTCCAGGATTTGAATGGTTTGTCTCCATTCCAGTACCTACGCGCCTTATTATTTATCCCACGAAGTCGGCTACAATCAAGGGCGGATCCAGGGGGGGGTCATGGGGTCATGACCCCCCCCTGGGCTGGGTCCAGGACCTAGGTGGACCTACTTTTTACTTGTATCTATTATTATCATAATTAAATTATAACTTCTTGTGACTTGACCACGACTATGTGACCCCCCCCTGGCGCTATGTGACCCCCCCCTGGCGCCAAAGCTGGATCCGCCCTTGGCTACAATCGTATCTGGCTCTTGTTTGTAGGTCTGGGATACCAACATAACAGTGACAAAATGGCGGGCGAAGTGTCGTAGTATCGGTTCACGAAGTGAAATTTTATTTATACCTACTTTAAACGGCTGTATCTCCCTCAATTTTGCCGAGCGCGCCTTAATTTTTTTTTTATTCAGCTTCTCCACACTTTTCTCATCTAGAAAGTGCCTTTTTTATTAAATTTCCAAACTGTGCCCGGATCTGCATTTCACCCATTCCTTATTCTGAATTGTACGAATTAGGGACTCTAACGGACGATGTTCCCAATATTACTGGTCAACTGTTGAGCCGAAATTTTGGCTCAACACTCCTCAAATGCACAAATACGCTCTTCCCAATGCAACTCTCCGACCAACAGGCGAATCGGAGACTCAGATTGATCGATCGAATTTCACAATATTGACAAGGTTAAAAAAATAGGTTATGGAATAAAAGATTACATGAATAGGTAAACACTAATAGAGATAATAAACCAAACAATATTTTATTCTAATAAAAGTCATCTATTTAAATGATCTATGGATTTAGTAGGTATGTAGGTACGTCCAAACTGTAACATTAATATATTTTACGTCATAGAACGTTAGACGTTCATTATCATACAAGCAGTAGACACGCAACGCTTTTGTTATCTACTGAACAATGTGTCTCACTCATTGTTCTGTTCATGCCTTATTGGTGAACAGAGCACAGTGATCGTTAAGCCTCTGTTTTATTGACCGGTGCCGGAATCAATCATGCAAATTGAAACTGAATTGATTTGTGCTACCTACCAGAAAGCAGACGCCTATAACTAATATAATCTCGACATTTTGACAACCGGAAAATATATAGGTGTGATAAATAATAATGATTTTAAAACTTGTAAAAAATCTAGATATAATTTAAGTGCTCCTGTGCGAAGTTTAGTATGTAGGCATTAAAAAAAGTTCCTTACATAAGTATGCATGGTGCGGTTTTCACAGGGTGGGATTTGGCCCCCTCCACAAATATTCTTCAGTCATCACTCAGTTCTTCCCTTCCTACTCCAATCCTCTTCCATATCATAGTCTATCCGCCGTTTCTTCGGTCTGCCTCTGGGTTGATTCAATTGGGGCACCCACTTGGTCACGATTTTCGGCGTCCAAATATCTAGAATTCAACCGACATCAAGTCCATCGAGTCTTTGGGACTCCAGATACTAATATCTACAGCCTGTATGTCGGACGAATATCTACAGCTCATATGTTGAGCTAATATCTACGAACTTCAGAGTGTTGACTAATAACTACAGAGCTAAGGTCGGACGAATATCTATGATGATCCCAGTGTTGACTAATATCTACAGAGCGTAGGTTGAACTAATATCTACAGAGCGTAGGTTGGACTAATCAGCTAAATGTGTCCAATAGTCCGATATTGGGGATTTTTACAAACATACTTACATAAATTAAGTTTTTTAAATTGCATACGCAATATTACGTTATTCAAATATGCTATACGTAATTGCAAATCCAACCTCTGCCAGTGCTGTAGATATTCGTCAACACTTTGATTCTCATAGATATTAGTCAGCAGTTTGAGCTGTAGATATTCGTCAACACTTTGGTTCTCATAGATATTAGTCAACAGTTTGAGCTGTAGATATTCGTCAACACTTTGGTTCTCATAGATATTAGTTCGATTTTTTCAGTTTTTGGAATTCCTGTAGATATTAGTAGACGCCTCCGTCTTTGGGGCCTACAGATTTCCAATCTTCCGATGATTTTTAATTTGAAAACATAAATACTACTTCTGCTAGATTGCTAAATAGCTTGTTACGTGAGAACCTTTTCGGCCTTCATTAAAATATCCATTGTCAAGCTGTAAAAAAGACTGCATCGGTTTCGGCGGGACTTAAAGGCGATAATTATTTTGGTTTCCTTACTTTTGATGAAGGCTTTTTTAACGATTTTCAATTCGCATCACGTCATAACAACGTGTTATGCGTACCGTTCACGCTTCGTGCCAACTTCAACACTTACGCGATACGTAAATACGTATAAATAAAACATGTTGAGAGGCAGTGTGTTGATTAAACTTGACCTTGGCGGGTACACCCGCACGGGGGATACGGAATGTGTGCGGCGAGGCGGTCGTTATTTCACCGCTGTTCGCTGTTAGCTGTTGGTTGCCTGCCATAGTGCCATAGGAATAAAGGATAAACCATACATACCATAGTTTTAGCAGTGGGCGACGAGGAGGGATCGATTCTGCCGTCATCTAAACACCAAGGGCCAGTTGTTTCACAGAATTTGAACAATTCGTCAAATTTCAGAGTTATTTTTCAAGTTCTGTTATTATTTGAATTTTGTGAAACAACGGGCCAATAATAATATAATAACAGATCTTGAATAGAACCTTTTACACAACTTGAATTTTAACTCTGAAATTTGAGATAATAAGCGGAAACCAAGGAATGGTTAATGAAAGTAGGTAGGTACCCAAAGGGAACAGGGATTTAAAAAAAAATATGTATTGATTATTATTATGGATTTAATTGGCGGTCCTCCTGTCATAAATCTAAGCGGGTTATCTATGGACCAGGGTTGCAAATTTTTGGAAAATTCCTCAAACTGCGGGGAATTTCTAAGAATTAAAAACGATATGTGAGGAAAATGCGGGAATTCTACAATATTATGAAAACTGACTTTACGAATACCTATAAAAAAGAGCATTTGCTGAATATCCAACCATACCGAAAAACAATATTCACAATTACAAGTGACAATGTACTATTTTCGTTCTCTTTCGCTACAAATTTCTATTTTAAGCCCGAACGAAAGAGAAAATCTGAAAATGACTAACTAATAAAAATAAATGCTAATTTTGTCTCGTTTTGGAGGTAAAGTGAACTTGAGGGGATTTTTAAAAATATATACTGAAGTTAATTTAGAATATAAGCATTGGTAACCCTGCTAAGAATATTATACCGAAGCCGGAATATTTTCAAGATGCCAACGTAGTCTCAAATATTCCAGCAATGACGCATGAAGAACTCCACAAAATTTTAAATAAATATCAAACAAAATTACTCCACAAATTTTCCGTCTATTACTTCAAAATTATCTGCTATTGTCCAAGACGTGGGCAAAATTGAATGACCGAATTAAATGAATAAATTCAATCTTGTGACACACTCAATCTAATTCTCAATTTCAAAAGGAATTGATTCTTCATTCCTTATCTTTGGCCTTGCATCCTACGATTTTTAACGACACCATACATTTTTAATTTCCATTTATTTTACTGTTAAATTATTTCAATGAATAATGTGTTCTGTAAACGATTTAAATATTATATTGTTTCATAGGTATTTAAATATTATTAAACGGGCCGCGCGCCGCGAAGTTTTCGACGGACGGTATTGTGAACGACTCGCCTATTACGATTGTATTCCGCTACCGCCGCGCCGCTATTCTAAAAACACCCGAACATCATAAGTCCATGTCCCAAAATGGCCAAAACGCGGCCGCGATTCATCCGGGTTGCCCGAGCATCTCTTTCACGCAAGGAATTAATCATTTATCCTAAACAATAGTCCTGACATTGTCCTAAGGTCCCCGCCGTCCCAGGTCCGTGTTCAATGTCCGCGTCCCAGGTACCTAGTCTGTCGAAATCGAGATTGTCCGATTCCGACAGACAGAGGAATTAAAACAAAAGTCTTTTTCACTTGTGACGTCATGGTCTTTTGTAATTCTTAGACCTAAAAATGACGTCAGGCGTCATCGTCACGTCAATGTCACGATATGTCCCAAACGCATCCCAGTCCTAGGCCCGCAGCTCGCGAGTAAATCAAGTCACTGCTAGGTAAGACACAAAACATTAATCAAAAGTTACTAATTCATTCGTCAATGCCAGCCCTTAATCCGTCCGCGCGGTTCATTTATTCCCCCGCGCGCCAAGCCGTCAATTTCATTACATAGTTAGTCGAAAACTTTCGACTTTGAATCTGAACATCAGCTAGAAAAGTGAGAAGCGATGCTTATCGGTTTTTTGGTACGTACGAAAGATATTGTACCTACCTACTTTTAGACGTAGATCTTGGGTCGATATAATATGTAAATTTGCAGATATTATAAGGCCAATTAGCTGTGGTTAGCTGTCATAAAATACTCATCTTAATGTTAAAATGATGTTTATATTAGATCACGTAAAATGGAACGAAATTATAAGTTTAATAAATAAAATAAAATCAATAAAATTTTAAGGGTGAAACGAAAATTTGTATAATTTTAAGATATAATTGCTAGCAATAAATACATTTTACATACGAAAAATTACGACACTAAAAAAAGACAAACAATATAGGATTTAGCATGCGAGATAATGAGATAGAATAATCGGTCTCCTCTTTGTGTGGTGTTTCGTAGCCTATTGGTCTCCTCTTTGTGCGGTGCTTCGTAGCCTCCCCACTCATTGTGATTTGAAAACCGATGAAACGAAAAAGCGACACTAAAAAGAGTCAAACACATTAATCTATAGGTTTTAGCCTGCGAGATAATGAGATAGAATAATCGGTCTCCTCTTTGTGCGATGCTTGGTAGCCTATCAGTCTCCCCTTTTGCGGTACTCCGTGGCCTCCCGGTCTCGTGTGCGGTGTTAGCCTCCCCATTCATTTAATTTTCAATTTTCAATTTTTTTTATTTTTTTATTTTTTTATTTTTTTTTTTTTTTATTTTTTTTTTTTTGAATTTTATTGAATTAAAGGAATGAATAAAAGGAATCAATTCAAAAGGCCATGGGAATCAGACTGAATCGATTCACTCCTGGGAATCATTCTGCCCACGTCTATATGTCCAGGGACATATTGAAGGAACCGCACCTTTTCACAGCTTTCGTATCAATAATTATCTTTTTAATTTTTTTTTTTTAAATTATAAAATCAATAGTATTATTATTAAATTAATAAAAACAGTTTATTTTTGAACAAGTTCTGCTGTGTAATTATTATTACGCGTGACAGCTGTTCCGCCTTCTGAAGGCATTATCGAACTGTCAGTTATCAAAGGCATTATCAAACTGTAAGGCGTTATCAAACGGAAATACGCTAATACTAACAAATAAAATAATACTAACTTACAGAACAATAATATTTCTTACGGCGAAAGAAGGCGATACAAAATATTGACAAGATACTTTCCCGATGACAATTCTTTATTCCTGAGGATATTATATTGGAGATTCACTTATAAGAAGATTAAGAAGATATATAATTACATTAAAAAAATGTGTTCCTAAAGTGAGATCTAAAGACTACACAGGACGATTAAGGTGGGTTGCACACTTCTAAGGTTTGATGGAATTAATGCATTATACCTTCAAATCTTTTGGAAACAGATGTCTGCCCCTATTATTACACATTGGAACATAACAAGTTGACCGCATTATTATGACAAAAACTTTAAATTGTCTCAAATGGCGTAGAAAACGAATGCGATTTGTCAGTTCTTCCAACCCATTCCCAATTCCCAACCTAACAATAATAACGTAGTATTTCTACAGCGCGGTTTTATTTCACTTCAAGTGCGCTTAATTATAATAAACTTAGGTACCGTCTTTCGTAATGCGGCAAAAATTGTGCGAAAACAACCGTTGTGCGAAACTGTTTTGTCATTTAGTATCTACCCTATTAGGCGATGATGTCATTGTCTATGGCCAATAAATAGATTGGCTTTGTGGGCAGTTGTAGGTAAGGGAACGTACGCATACTACGTGACCCACTTTTTGCAATTTTTTACCCCTTCCCCCCCCGGTGACCACGTGTAGTATATTCCAAGACCCCCCTCCCTCCCCCTACAGTTTTCAAGTAGTAAATCGTAAACATGGTTTTGAATAATTTCTTGCTAACAAAAAATTAAAAAAAATATTATATGGCTTATATTTGTTTTTATTAATACGGGGCTTGCTGCGTGACGGCAAGAGTGCATGCATACCTATTTACAAGTGGAAAAAATATTAAAAAGTTAGTGGAAAAAATATAAAAAGTTTTCTAGATTGACTGCGTGATAAAAACCTAAGCCCCCCCCCCCCATTGTGACCAAGCGTGGATTTTGAAGATCCCCCCCCCTAAACGGGTCATGTAGTATGGGTACGTTCCCTAAGGTACCTACTCAAGTAGCTCAAAGGGAATAATAAATTGTATCCTTGCGTACATTATTTTCTAATTTCTATACTTTTATTATTTCTTAGCGTTCAAACCGGTTTTCAACCCCTTGGGATACGCAATAGACGTGGAACAAAATTTATTCAATTTCGCATGTAGAATCATTGATTAAACCCGAGTTGTGTTACACTCTGAATAAAATTGTATTCATCGTATTTGTGTGACTTGATTGTTAAATTCATGTAACAATGAGAGTATTGAAAAATTAAAAATGAAACTTGTCTTTCATTACATTTGTACATAAGGGAACGTACCCAAACTACGTGACCTGTTTAGGGGGGGGGGGGTCATCAAAATACCACGCTTGGTCACAACGGGGGGGGGGGGCTTAGGTTTTTATCACGTAGTCAATCTAGAAATCTCGCGTTTTTTTTCGAGCTACGAGGGGAGGTTTTTAAGTTCGCGGAATGGGAAGGTAAGTGATTAATCGGGAAGAAATTGTGAAATGTGGAGAAAATTGAGTTCCGCGCTGTTATAAAGTTCCTTTAAGTTAATTTAAAGATCGGAAAAATGTATTAGGGTAATAGGTGAATATGTTGAAAAGGAAAAATAATTTTGGTTTTTATTTCCACTCCTTACCCAATCCGCAATCTTAAAAACCCACCCTCGTACATTCAAATAAGTGAAAAAGTTCAGGGAACGTGTTTGTTGAAGATGATTGATATGAAAAATGTTTATAAAAATAACAAGACTTTCTTTTCCATAAATTACATTCCGGTTTCAATATATTTTGACATAAGTTTTATCTTGATAATATTTTTTCCACTTGTAGTGCATGCACTCTTGCTGTCACGCAGCAAGCGCCGTATTAATAAAGACAAATATAAGCCAAATAATGCATTTTTTATTTTTTGCTAGCAAAAAATGATTCGAAACCATATTTATGAAATACTTCGTGAAAATTGTAGGGGGGGGGGTCTTGGAATATACTACACGCGGTCACCGGGGGGGGGGGGGGGGGGGGGGAGGGTAAAAAATTGCAAAAAGTGTGTCACGTAGTATGGGTACGTTCCCTAAGATAGATAGAGGATACGGGGTACAAAAAAAACGTTGTAAGAGTTAAGGGGTAGGCACTGTAGGCAGGCTCAAAAAGGTTGACTAGCGCTGGCGTACAACATCAGTATTGTTTACAACTATATCTGGAAAATAATGCCCCACTCGTATATAAATAATAAAACCAAGAACTGATTCAAGGGTGGGGGGGGGGGAGGGGGGGATGCTGAAATGCTGACTGTTAAAACCGTCCATGAATACAGGTAGGTAAATGGCGGATATTACCGTTGATTTAAAAGTAAAAAAAAAATGTTAAAACTATTTTTACATAAAAATTACCCAAAAACGTTGAAATTTTGAAAAACATTATCATCTTTTTTTACTTCATCACCTTCCGAAGTTAGTGCCCTTTACCACCAAGGGCGGATCCAGGGGGGGGGGTCATGACCCCCCCTAGGCTGGGTCCTGGACCTAGGTGGACCACTAATTCAAATTTTTAAACATAATGTTTTTATATATTTTTTGTATCTATTATTATCAAAATTACCTATCTATTTTTTACCTGCATCTATTATTATCAAAATTAAATTATAACTTCTTGTGGCTTGACCACGACTATGTGACCCCCCCCCCCCCCCTGGCGCTATGTGACCCCCCCCCTGGCGCCAAAGCTGGATCCGCCCTTGTTTACCACCTGGACAAATTGTACCTATAAATATTATCCTGAAACAATGGTTTATGGAGTTACAATATCTTGGCTTAAAGCCATCAATATTATGAATAAAAACTTGTTTTGTATCCAGGTATAATAAAGACATACCAAACACATTGTGTGAGTGTGCGAACTGAGAACGTAACAATCCGTAAACAGATTTAGAAAGAGAGCTAGAACGATTCACGTATTACATTTTTCACACGATCAGAGCTGTTGGAATTCGCGCTGGTGGTCTTTTCATTGCCGAATAACAGTAAAGTGTTCTACAATGCTATGTTCTACGTGTGGGGTTGTTTTTCCACCCGCTCCAAAGGTCGGTCGCAATCAATACTCCTGCAGCGCGCTGGTGACGATCGAACAATAAAACTAAACAACCTTCCAACTTGATCAGGTAGGAACTTGTTTATCAATAAGTATGACTTACTGCGACTGGGCGGGTTGCGAATAAATTGTGAACGTACTTACCTATTATTACAGCGTAAATAGAACTGTTTTTTGATGGCAACACCGTAGCGAAATGATTCAAACTTTCCTGTAAACGATTTTTGTTTATTGTTTCTACGATTCTTATTATTAGCTTTCTAGCACAATAAAACCAAAAACAGACACTTAGTTGCAAGCAGATAAAACATGTGATAAACCTTCATACAACATAAAATACTATTTTTGAAGAGTTTTTATGCTGAACGGGTTATTATAAGTTAAGTTTATGTACCTACATAGGTCATAGGTATGTGGTTGGCAGATTAACAGTTTGTTCAAATTGAGCCTGGAAATACACCCATTTCTGGGTTCAATTGCCATTGAAAGATGTCCCGGAAACAACCGATAACCGCAAAAATCCCAGATATTCGAAAAATGAAGAAATCTATTAAATGTTAAAATCACGGTTAAAACCACGGCCGTAGATTCACCATTATCATTAATCATTATGCTAACGTAGACATTGAAAATAATGTTTTATGGAAGAAATCACCTTCAACTAGAAATTACTGTAAAATCAAAAAAATTCATTACAAATTATATAAAAAAAATAATTCCAGGCACGACGAGTACCTACTCGTATTAAGAGTAGGTATTTTTTTATATGAGTACCTACTCGTATAAAAAAAATCATATAAACTAGCAGTTAAAAACCCGCCCGCAGGTTTTTGCTGCTAGGCCCTGCGGGCGGCTCGATGAAAAATTTTGGGCGAGTTCGGCTTCGCCCAGTTTGAGTGTAGGTAACCATTTTTATAAATCCGATAAGAACTGGTTTCAAAAATAGCCAGTTCCTGAGATTCACTATGATCCAGTGAGAGCCAGTCACCGAGTTAAAGTAACCGTGACAGGCAATGACGCCACATGTAATCTTTCCATATCCGGAAAGATACTTAAATTCAAACGAAGAAACGTCCACAAGCGAGCTGCTGACGTGAGTGGCGACATCTTGTTACGAATTCTTGAATTCAAAACCGAATTACAACGGTAGTTTTGTTTGAAATTCCACGTAAACAGATGTTATTTGTGGCGCAACGTGTACGGCGTGGCGTCAACATGCACTCGAAACCGGGTTCTGAAATTCAACCACGCAGACGCTGGGGTAATAATAACGTTCGATCATACTAAAGGACGTGTATTCCAAGAACAAATTTAACTTACCTACTAGGTACCTAATACGACTTTTTATTCGTCGTTTCCCGCTATTTCCCGTCACACCGGTCCTGGTTTTTATTTAAAAAATAATACAGACACATCTACCTATATCAGTAAAATTATCCGGATTCTGGATCATGCAAAAGAAAATAATAATTTTACAGTTAGATTCCAATATGATTATACGAAGATGATATCAGATATTTTCGTAGATGTTCAACATGATATTATTACGTTTCGTAAATAATTTAAAATCTAAAAATATATGTCCACTACAAACTACAATTTAATAACACAATAATTTGAAACCACAGCGAGTAATCGCACCAAAACGAGTTCCTGATTAGGTACTTTTAGTAGCTACTTTTAACAGGCAGGAATTTGAAGCCGCATTTCACGATGTTAGTTAATTGACATAAATTGTTCACTGGAGAATTTAAACCTCCGCAATGGTCAGAAATGCGATTCGTGGGTGTCATTCTGCGTTTATAACTAACTCTCCCACAAATTCCTCGCAGGCGTAATGAATGTATGGAACGTTCCTGTTGTTTATGAAATCCCCACATTTTTACTCAGCCCTTGTAAAATTTGTGTTGTAAATGTTGTTAAATTTTAAACTCGGATTTGATTGGTCGAGCGATCGAATAGGAAGCAAAGTACACGCCTGTACACGGTGACCGGAAACTCGTGGTACAAGCAGGAAATTGGTGAATCGGTGAAAATTTTGTGTAACTTTTTTGACTTGTGCTTTAATTTTCGAATAAATCGAGCCCGAAGTTGGAATTTTTAGGTCAAATTTGACGGTCACTTGGGGGTCAATAACATCTAAACGTAGATCCTGCTCCTAACCCTATAGTTGCCGAAAAAAGTTTTTTTTTGGGTTCTCTATGCGACGTAGATTTACCAGTTTCTCGCTTATACTACGAGTTTTCGGACACCGTTTATTGTGAAAATGGATATAGGGTGTTCGGGAAGTAATGTTTTAATATTTATTTTATCAAAAATTATATTTTTTAATTAAGTAAAATATATAATTTTTTAATAAAATAGTGATTTCAAAAAGTTGATTATTTTAATTTTTTAATAGTGATTTCAAAGGAGTTGATTATTTTCATTTTTTAATAGTGATTTCAAAGGAGTTGATTATTTTCATTTTTTAATAGTGATTTCAAAGGAGTTGATTATTTTCATTTTTTAATAGTGATTTCAAAGGAGTTGATTATTTTCATTTAATTAAAGTGACGCCACAAACTGAAGAAGTTTTAATTTTTATTTCTAGCTAAAGTCCCGGCGTTGTCCCGACTTTACACAGGGTTTTTCGAAATCAAATGTAAACAATGAACTTTCTCTTGTTTTGATGGTAAAGTTCACAAAATTTCACCAATCTCGGAATAAACCCATGCTGCCCCCCCCCCCCCCCGCCCGCCCGCCACAGACACTCTTCTTTATATACAGTATAATATACATAAATAATGTTGGGAATATTTTTAAATAGGTCATATTTTGCTGTTTTCAATGAAACTTGAAAAATAATTACAATATTTTGGGCGAGGTTAAATATTATCTGCTATGTATAATATATCTTACTCGTATAGCTAGTGGCACACAATTTACAGGTTTCTCACTAAAAAAAAACGTTGAATTTTGTAGTTACGAAAATCCTATTTTTAACCACGGAGCTACAGTTTGTCAAAAAAGAGTAGAAAATATATGAGGGCGCCACTGTTGATCAAATGGCAATACTAAACGCATAACTCATTGTATTAAAGTAAAGCTGTGTAACCTACATTTTTATAAAAAATTAAAAAGGCATAATAATTGAAAAAATATTTTTTCATTGCAGTACAATAGATATCTGCCAATCTCAAAATTAGAATTGCGTATAGGTGTATTATTATTATACCTTTGCAATTTTGTGTTAACATAATGAAGAATAACTATAGGTAATGTAATGAAATATAAAGTGCAGTTTAGAAATTGCTCACATTTATTTAAAACTAGATAAAGTACCTAGCATTGCCTGGGCTTTAGATCATGTCTCTAATTTTAGATCTGAATATATTTAACTCATTCATATCTAGATCTGAAGTAGTGTAACTAAACCCACCATTAGTGAGTCTTCCTTTCTATCTATTGTTAAATTCAAATTTATGTTAAATTAAATTAAAGCAAATCGCTTTATAAATCACCTTTTAATCAAATTTATGTCATGAAGAAAAAATGTTTTTTAAAATGTGGTTTACTGTGTTCTATACATTCAGTGTCATTGCACTTCAAAAAAATATTTGACAGTTAAATTGGTGTTGCCAGTCTACAAATTCAGTAGTTCAAGTTTTTATATTTTCTACCCTTATTTGACAGACTATAAATACTACAATATTATGAATATGTAGGTAGGTATATGACATTACTACACAATGCTGACAATTGATAAAATTTATATATGAATCCTTTTAACAGGCTGCCGAAATTTTTATTTTCTAAATAAATAAATAGTGAACTCTTTTCAATCTGCTAGGGTTATATCACTTGCTTATAGTGCCTTTACCTTACAGTGACCAAGCGGGAAACTGGTGAATATAGGTACATCTCATTTGGAGTCGATTTTGTGGAACTTTATTTTATTTGAGCTTTTAAATCGGGTCCGAAGTTGGAATTTTTAGGTCGAAAAAAATCTGTTGCTAAGGGATTAATTATCAGTTGTATGCATTAAAATGCGTAGAACTGGTGCCCAACGTCTTTAACCCTTTATTTGCCGAAAAAAAAATTAATTATCACATCGAAAAAAAACGGGTTATTTACGTGATGTAAATTCACCCGTTTCCAGCTTATACTACGAGTTTCCGGATACCGTGTATATTGGAGAATCTTTCAATTTGTGACAATAAAACATAAATCTGCTGGTATCTTACCTTACGTTTTGTTCGAGTATTTTACTTTATTTTATTAAATATCGATAGAAAAAACTGTTGGTTATCCATTTAGTGGAATTTTCCGAGAAATTTCACTAACGGTGGATAATTTGTAAATAATTGATTCGGGCAATGTTTATGTTGGCGTTGAATTAGCTGCCTGACGGGTTTTAACTGTTCCAATAATGCTTTGAATTATCTATTTTACAATTTTTGCTGATTCAATGTCGTTGTTGCAACAAATACATATTACAGAAAATATTTATCTATTGTATTTAAAAGCCCTGCTTCGGGTGTTAAGGGACGTACTTGACTTACTTTAAACCAGTGATTCCTGACATTATTTGGAGTAAAAAATGTTAATGAAATTTTGGTCTCCGGTGACTTTTTTGATGACGTTTTTTTGTTTTTCAAATTTTTTTTCTTCAAAATCAAAAAAAAAAAATTCCTCATGTCGTTACTGGTCATTTAGCTGAGTAACTGACCAACCCCTAACCCCGCCTCCAACTGTCCAACACCTACCCTTTTTTATGTTTTTCTAGAAAATAAAATCAAATACGTCACCGGAGACCAAAATTTCATTCACATTTTTTACTCCATATAATGTCAGGAATCACTGGTTAAAGTAAGTCAAGTACGTTCCTTAACACCCTGTATAACGAATGTAGATACTGAAATGAAGGTGTCAATTGATTTCGTAACATTGTCTTGCCATTTAGAGCTCTGTTGCAGCCGCTCTTTCTTTTGTCATCTATGAGAAAAAGGGAGAGGTCACAAGGGTATGCATTCATCAGCGGTATGCATTCAGCTAAATTATTATACAATCTTTTGCATCTGAGTTAAAATGGGCTATGTCTGATATTTTAATATATTTTAAGAATTCAGATTTATACCTTTTTAGGGTAAATTGCCTGTTTCCAAAAAAAGAGGGAGAGAAAATTCTATAGAGGATGCCGAGTTGTGCATGCAAAATATGTGTTCTGTTTTTCATAAATTCACTTTATTTTTTCGTAAATTCAGCGGAGTTTATTTGACCTATTAAATACATGTTCTAAATGTATACCTTTTTAAAACGTGTTCTAAAAATATAACTTTCTCTCTAGGATCTTTCAAAGTATTAACATGCATTCAAAATGAAATCGTGTTCTAAAACAAACTTATTAAAAACAAGTTAATTTTTTTAATTCCACACAGGACATCCTAAGGAAAATAATTTCCCTCGGGGCCTATGTCTTCTTTGGGGATGCTGTGGGGAGGGTCTTTTTTAGGGATAGAAAGGAGATTGATTGATAAATGACTATTCAAGGAATAAAGTAATGAAAGGCATTATTGCTCTTTCCAAATTTAACCTTATTAAAACGCATTCCAATTATTATTAAAAATGTGTTTATGTAACTTTCAAAAGCATTCTAAATTTAAACTTCTTAAAAACATGTTCAAATGTAACTTTATCTCTAGGAGCTTTGGAAAGTATTCTATGTAAATTTAAACTTCTTAAAAACATCTTCTAATGTAACTTTATCTCTAGGAGCTTTAAAAATATTCTAAATTTAAACTTCTTAAAAACATGTTCTAATTTCTAATGTAACTTTCTCTCTAGGAGCTTTCAAAAGTTTCGGCGAGAAGACGGCGTCCCTCTTCGAGCGCAAGAAGAAAGATGCCGGTGACCTGGCGACCCAGAAGGTGCAGGAGGCCTCTGCCATAGTGGAGGGACAGGCCCAGAAGGCCGGGGAGCTCATACAGTCCACCAAGAGTGACGCTGAAAAGGCGGCAATAGGAGCTGTCACCTCAGGTACTTATATTTTTTAAGAATGGTAACATTTACAGCACCCACTGTGAAAGGGAGGCGTCTACTAATATCTACAGGAATTCCAAAAACTGAAAAAATCGAACTAATATCTATGGGAATCAAAGTGTTGACGAATATCTACAGCTCAAACTGTTGATTAATATCTATGAGAACCAAAGTGTTGACGAATATCTACAGTACTGTCAGAGGTTGGATTTGCAATTATGTATAGCATATTGGAATAACGTAATATTGCGTATGCAGTTTAAAAAACTTAATTTATGTAAGTATGTATGTAAAAATCCCTAATATTGGACACATTTAGCTGATTAGTCCAACCTACGCTCTGTAGATATTAGTTTAACCTACGCTCTGTAGATATTAATCAACACTCTGAAGTTCGTAGATATTAGTTCAACATATGAGCTGTAGATATTCGTCAAACATACGGGCTGTAGATATTAGTATCTGGAGTCCTGTGAAAGTGTCTCACTTTTGAGTTGTAACTTTGCAGGCGTAATTAGAGAAGTCCCCCCTGGGCGCCGACTTGCCAAGGGGCCAAGGCTCTGATATTACACCTAATACAACGCCCTTGAGGTTTTTACTAGCGCCAGGCGTCGTTTAGCCCTGATCTGACCTGCCACGCAGCTGATGGAAAGGCGCATCGACCGCCAACATCTGAACGCACCTCTCCCGATGAATCCGGGCACCTCTGCTAAGTCATCAAACATAGCAAACTACTTGGTGTGAACTATGGCACAGATGTTGGTTATCAAACGAATATCATTTAGTTTAATTTTTCGACAGTTGTTAGACTGTTTAAAAGCTTCATAGCCCGTGATGGAAATTACATTGTGAGCTTGAAATGACCCAAGTTGACCCAGAAATTTCCGACTGAAAAAGCTGTGTAAATTTCATGACACCAAAGCTCTCCATACAAGAGATTTTGCCTTTTCAGACAAAGGACATACACATATTTGCTGCTCTTGCTAAAGTGGAGATATTATTGCCTATTCATATTTCTGTCAGATTAATAAAATTAGTTAGGTACCATCAATGACGTAATATAAATAAATAGACTCGCCATAGTCTCATATACTCACAATATAATGTGGAAAGTAAGGAACACTCTTTTGTTTTCAGCGATTTTCAGTATAATTTCTTAATTCAAAAGTTTATTCCTGTGTGATAAAGATAGACAATCAAATAATGTGTGTGTATGAATGACATGGATACATGAGCGGGCGGCGTATTGCTTGTCACTTTTTGATGGAACGTTCGCTGTCTCCTTTTCTTGAGGCCCACTAGAATAAAAGGTCCGGCTGCCTGTCGGAGTTTGATATGTCGAGCTATACAATAAATACAATAGGGCAATGACAGTGTACTAGACGTTTGTAGATAAACTAAATATAATAGGGAGCTGGCCACAATGACATGCCAATGGAGTTTGGTACACCAGTGGATTTTGGAACGCCACTGGTCTTTTAAATGAATTTACTACTTTGACAAAAAATGCTTCTAGGTATAATGGCAAAACTGATTTTATACTGGATTAAAATAAATATTTTTCACTTTGGAGACTGTGGGAGACTGGGGTTTTTAGGATTTTAGGTTACTGGGATACTGGGAGAGGTAAACTTAATCTAAGACTGATTAAAACACTTGAAAAGAGGTTTGAACTTGGAGACTCTTGGTATCTGAGTATCGTTTCTGCTTGGCTGATAGTTTTGAACTGACTTCCTACCGGTTTGACTTCTATTTTTATAGGGCAAACTCAGGTCGGACTTTTGGGGGACAGAACCTCCTTAATTTTTCTAAGGTACTTGTTTTAGGTAATTTCCCTGGTCGCTACGATTGGAAGTCAGCTGTGTCAAAATTATGTGTGATAGTTTTTGCCATGATTTTACCAACTCAGGATACCAAAGCTTAACATCATTTTTATTGTGTTTACAAGAAAAGGTACAAGTATACATATGTGATATAAGGTACAATTTTAAACAGTAAATATTTTTCTTAAAGTGCAACAATCACTGATAGATGTCAGTTTTTGGGTTGTTTTTGTAGCATATACTTATTTTTAGGTGATGATGTTTATTTCTTGATCCAAATTATTCTCAATTTCTCGAAATTGAGCTCCAAATTTTTCGGAACATGAATTCGTTGTCGTAAATATTTACGATTCAGATTTTTCCTTTGTTCAGAATTGACCAATAGTGGCTCGGCTGGTCGCATGGTGGGGGTGACGTAAATAGTCAGCCAATTCCTTGGCGTTGATCATTGCTGTCTGGAGTCCCTTGTGGAAGTATTAGGTGGTTATTCAAATGTGTTTTCCAGTCCAATGAGGCTGCCGCATGTATTCATTATCAATTTCATTTATGTTTTCAATTGATTAGTTAGTTAAAGGACATAATAGCGTTGTAGACAAATCATTTGGAAGGGCCACCACATGCACATTATTCCGCTAGCCAATAGCAGCTCTCAGATTGTCGTGCCGGCGGCATGGTACTCTGTGGGAGCGTAAATTCCTTTCTTGAATTTCCAGGGTTGTCATACGCTTTCGCGCACTCGTTCGATGCACACGGATTCCTACGACACGTTCGATATAGACAGTTTTCAAATGGTGGCGATTGTCATCAATACTTGTTGGAACTACTGACTTATGTGTTGTTTTACTGCAAGCAAACAAATGAACAGAGTGTTTAGGCTGATTAGTCTACTTTAAAACAGTGAAATTTACTTAGCAACAGAAATTTGACTGTTGCGCGTCCAGACCCTTTACTTTAGTAGGACTTGAATTTTCTCTAATGCGAGCGGGAAACGTGAAAATTAATTGTAATATTTATAATAATCGATAATATTAAGTAATTTGCGTGTACTTACAAATGAAATGTTATTCATTCGCCTTTACTATTATTTGCCGTGTAATTAAAACATTTTCTCATCACACAGGAGGGCATTTTGGCACCTTTTAAAATGCAATTTACTTACTGGTAAGTGCTGGTAAGACGCAACCTTACTTGATGCGTAGCAGTTTAGTACTAAAGTACTAGATATCGAGACCGGTGCAATTGTCTTGCCTTTGTCTTCCCACTTTGAGATTTCTACCCCTCGTCTAATATAGTATGTAACGTCATTGGGTACCATATGATTATTTAATTTTTCATAAAGAATTTGATTGTTAACCTTAAATTATAAATAGTATTGCTATCAAAGATTAAAAAACGCTTTTATTCGACTAAACGGGAAAGTCCACACAACCAATATTTGTCTTTTGCTCTAATGACTACATCACCACAAAACCACAGAACATTGTAATCTCATGTGGTTTTAGAATTTTATCCTTATTGATGCACTGGTATTAAATACATATATGTCATTTAATAAATTTTATAATGATTAGTCTTTGCCTATCACTACCTACTTGTCATATCTTTTGAAAGGTGAAAGAAGTTTATTAGTCTTGAGTTTTTTTAAACTACAATAGACTTGAAAGAAATTTTAATGAGTAAAAAAATACATAATAACTTTCAGAGTTGTTAAATTATTCATTTTGTTTATTTAGTGCCGAAAAATGCTTCAATGGGACCAACTTTCAGTCCCATATATTCCACAGTATTCTGGTATCAATATTTAACTTCATTAAACATGATTTGATGAAGTCAAATATTGATTGATGATAAATTTGGTGGATCTTTAAAAAATGACTTTTGAGTAAGTAAGAAAGAGCACTGAAAAAATAATGAGTGCAGTTAAAACGCGAATGGAGCGAAATAGAAGCGAAACTTTACCAAAACAATTTCAAACCATGAAGAACCAAGGAGGCTTGAAAAGTGAGATCATAATCAAAGCGCAGTGAGTAGGCCAATATGAGCGCAGACTTCGTTAGCGCTGACTCGTCAGCCTTGATAGGAGTATAATGCTTCGCAGGTGCTGTATGCGTCATTTCCGTTTCATCCAAATTCCGAATCGCTAACGGAGCTAAGGAAGTTTCACTTCAAAAAAATTAGAAGTCAGGGGACAGGAGGGAATTCTGTGTCTTGTTACACCAACACTTCATCGGAAGATCCTCTGAGGAACCAGTTGGCATTGACGCACAGAAATTTTTTAAGTTAATTCATTCATTTTTATGTGACGACAGCACCACAAAGTATAATTTGATTTATATTTCCTTGACATACATTACGCTATTAAAAAAAATTATAACCTCACCAATAAAAGTGTTTAAAACTCCGCAAAAGTTGAAGATTCCTCTTGGAGTGTTGCCAGAATAAAAATAATATGTATAATGAAAGGGATTTTATGATTGGATTTCTCGACAACATCTTGCAAAAGAAAATCTATTTCCTGAAAGCTCGTATTATACTAATGAAATGATCTACTTGTTAAATGAAATGCTAATATTTCAGCCGGAGACAGCAAACATTCTGCCATAGACGCCCTGGATAAGGAGTTCGGGAAAGTCAGCGTGGCAGCCGAAGATGCCAAAAATGCCACCTCCAAGGTAAATACTATATTATTAAAACTGTAAACATATAGAATTACTTATATTAGATTAATAAATAATAATTGATAATACATAATTATTGTGTTTTGCTCATCAAATCAACATTTTTGAATGATTACAAATTAAGTAGGTACCTTCGTACATTACCTTAAATCTAATATTATCCAGATTAATGGCATATCATCCATCTTGTATCCATCATTTCATTAAAAAATATCTCATTATTTATCTTAAATAATTTTCAGGCTGTTGTAATCTTAATATTTTAATTAATTAATTTGATTAATTAATAAAAAAAAATAATGAAAAACAATGGTAAGTTGGGTTAAGATGAATATATACGTGAAATCCTATTTAGATACTATTTTGATTAATCTTTACGACGAATCGGCTTACAGTATGAACATCAAAAAATATGCTACGGATAATTTGAAGCTTTAACTACTTTATCTATGTATTGGAATTACAATAAAATTATTATTTACGTAACAAAAAATATAACCGTAAACCACTAAAAAAAATGTTTTCTCATGACTTAACTATGAAGTAATGTAAGTAACAATTTTTTTAAAATACCCCTTTACGGCTAAGACTATTTTTGACTTTATCTATGTTCTAACTTTTTTTCGTTCTTATAAAATTATGCACAAAATAAATAAAAACCAACAATTTTTTCGCTCACTTGCCTCGTGCAAAAAAGACGCTCGATTTTAAAATTTTGCAGGCGTGAGAATCGAAATATTTCTGGCGTTTATATTCCTCTTAAGCCTGTGTGCTTTTTTGATGAGATGAACTTTTTGGATCATTGGTCCACTTTGGAATTTTTTAATGAAGAATTCATGGTTTTCCCGCATTTTTCATTTTATTATGTTATCTTTAGCTCTTAATTATGTGAGGAAATTTTTATTTATCTAGTTATCCACAGTAAACCACCCAAAACTGCCAGTCAAAACTTCCTGTAAATTATTTTTCAATGTGGAGTCAATGACGTTATTTTTTTATTTTTTTTTTATTTTTTTTATTAGTAATAGAAGGTACATAAATTACAAATAAATTTTATACAGTAATTAATTACATAGTAGAATATTTGATGTACCCCCATAATTAAGCAAGGCTTGTGTGTATGGGGGGGTGTTATTAAATATTATGAGATAGTAGATAATAGACTATGGCAAGTCTATTTATATATTGTTATATAAATAGACTTGCCATAGTCTCACAAACTCAAGATATAATGTGGCAATTAATCAACACTCTTTTGTTTTCAGCGATTTTTAATAATTTCTTAATTCAAAAGTTATCCATGTATGATAAAGATAGACGCTTAAAGAATATGTGCATATGGATGAAACAAAAGATAGAACGCGGGCGGCATTTTCGTATTCAAAATTGAAAAGTTCCGTCGAATACTGTCTCAAGGCCGACTAAAGTAGGAGGCCTGGGCACCAGTCGAATTTTGAGGTGTCAAATTTTCAAGCTATAATGAACAACGATAGTTTGCAAATGGCGTCAATTGTTATTGTATTTGTTGTTTCTGCTGATTTGTGTGTTGTTTTACCGCAGGCAAGTAACTAAAGAATCATTAGATTATTATTATAAAAAGTAAATTTTACTTAGCGACGGCATCGAATTTGTAATTTGGCTGTTGCGCATCCAGACCTGTACTTTAGTAGGCCTTGAGTTCTCTAATGACGCATAAAATCTTTGGGCGGAAAGCAATTGTATTATTTATGTAATCGATAATAATAAGTAATTTGCATGTATTTACGAATGAAATGTTATTCCTTCGCTTTTACTACTGTTTACCGTGTAATGGAAACATTTTCTCATCACACAGGACTGAATTTTGGCGCTTTTTAATGCGATTTACTTACTGGTAGGACACGACCTTACTCGACGCAAGGCAGTTTAGTACTAAAGTACTAGAAATCGAGTACTGTACAATTGTCTTGTTGTTGGCTTCCCACTTTGAGATTTCTACCATGCGTCTACAGTATATAACGTCATTGTGTGAAGTAACATCGAAAATTTGTCTGGCAAGACTGGAATTCATTCTAAAATCGCAATTCAACAAATTAACCATCAAATTTACTAAAAAACGTCATTCTATCTTACCCCTTTGCCAAAAAGACTTTTGAAAAAAATTTATAAACTCTTTAATTAATTAGTTAAATTTAAAAATTTCACGCAAGACTGCAAATAAAAGAACAGTGAATATGAACGACCGTGAACTCTTGCAATACGGATATTAGTTGAAACTTCGCTGGAATGCAACCAAGTAAAAACTCAATAAGTCAAAATGTGTATACAAGAACTTAATTTTTTCCGAATAAAATAAATAGTAGTACCAACCTAGTCTAATAATACCACCTTTACTTTTAAGCACAAAACGCAAAATAATTTGTAATCATTGAATTAAATTTTAAAACAAGGTTATCGAACAATGTTTTTTTGTGTGATTGTTTTTATATTCAGATTAAACCTGAAACCGGTCGTTGGGTGAAATAAATTTAGTTGTTTAAAACAAATTTAATTTAATCTTATCATGGCAAGAACAAGAGCTGCATTTTTGGAACATGATTTGATATTAAATAAACGATATTTTAGCAATGTCTGATTTTGATTTCAGGCCATTGACGATGGAAGAAAGGCCCTCGATGACACAAGGCAAGCAGCCACCGCAGCTGTGGACAGCACGAGAAAAGCTGTCGACGACACCAAAAGTAAGAAAAAAATAGACAATAATTTCAAACAGGTACCTTCCTATCCACTCGAGCGATAACTACCCAAATTTTAGGTGATTTTTATGAATTATAAAATTAATCATTTTTTTGAAAATTTTTTATAAAACTTATGTGGGACTAACAAGGAATTCTAAGTGGATTCGTTGGCTTTATACCGCAGTAAGTTCACATGTTTTGGTATTAACAAGTCATATAGGTCTCAATACTATCAAGGTTACAAATAAGATCTAAACAGTGTTAGAAAGAGAAAACACCACGCTTGTATTTAAATCTAAAAGTTAACCACAAATAATTTTACGAAACCTTTACGAAACCAAAGTTTCCGACCACAATTTGAAAAGAATTTATGAAACAGTTTTTAGTTTGTGGATGTGTTCAGAAATATTACATTTATTTGGATTTTATTGCAAAGCGGAAATATTTTGACGTTCCAACAACGTAGACCTGAGGGGTTAATATTTGGAGGTATGATTTTTGTAATGAGCTCGACTGAATTGAAAACCGAACACCCGGAAATGTCTATCGCTCGAGTGTTTATACGAAGTAAGGTATACAAAAGTATTTTTTTTATCAGTAATTTATTGGTCAAAGTCAATAATATTTCATAATTGTAGAGATGAAAACGTACATAAAACATTATTTTTATGACCCGTAATGTCCATCTAAAACAAAACATGTTACATTTACATAAATTCTAGGCGATAATAATGAGCAACCTGTTTGACCTTTACTGATAGTGATTTAAAAGTGTATAATTTACAAAAAAGATAAAATAACTATTTTCGTTATTTGTTTTTGGGGTGTTATGCCGTGTTGCGCTACCTCCTTCTTTAGCCAATGTTTCGGACAGCGTTGCAGTGTCCATCATCAGGGCAGATCCGGCAGATGTGTGGTAGATGTAGAAGGAGGTAGCGCAACACGGCATAACACCCCAAAAACAAAAAACGGAAATACTTTTGGCCGTGAAAATCCTAAAACGTATCCAAAATAACTATATTTATTATTAACCACTCATTTGCCGCTTGTGCGCCGGCGTATCATGAGACTTTACACGCGATTTTGACCCTTATGTATAAAGAAAGTGTATGAAGAACAAGGTCTGAATCGCTTGCTCTATTATCGCTCTTTACCATAGAGAAAACCGCAATGCGTCTGGTCTCTCCATATAATTTATATTAATGATTTACCGGAGCGCGGGAATGTGCGCAGTTCTTGCGCATGCGCGGGAAAAATTCCTTTAACTGCGGTTTTGACCTTTCTATTGTTCTAAATTTCTCAAGGACAGTGTCAGAATCGCGAGACACGAAATGTCACGTGGTGTCATAATGCCGCGTTTTTATTGGTGGTGCTTTTTGCTGGCATACCCCGGCATTCAACGAGTTAAGAAACATATGCCTGCAATTTTTATTATACTTATATGACACTATAGCAGTGTTCTTAAGCTGTGCCCCTGTCTAACCTGACCCCCGGGGGTCCACAGAATATGTGTATGGGGGTCCGTAGTCTCATCTCTGGACCATTTAACAATAATAAATAAATGTCACCAAAAGTCTCGTAAGCTCTAGGCTTACTTAGCATGGCGAATGTGCGACAGCAGGTGGTATGCAAGTAAGCGTAGATTATAAGGAAACATCAGAAGATGCACTGAATCATTTACTGCTTTTCTCAACCACATACCTCCGTGAAAGGGCATTCTCTGCTCTTGTACATTCCTACTAAAAACAAACACAGAAACAGACTACAAGTGGATCCGATTTGAGATTACAATTTAGTAGTAACATCAACCAGAATATCATTGATTTAGTTGTAAAAAAACGACACCAACCTCCACATTAATTAATCGTTAATTGCTGTTGTACTTTAATTATTAACGATTTTTTTAATACAACTTTTTTTTTGTATATGTAGTATTTGTGTTCTAAATTAAATGGTCTGAAATTTATTGCTGGTTTTTTCCATTAAGGGGGTCCTTGAAAATGTGCTTGATTTCCTAGGGGTTCGTGGCTGAAAAAGGTGAAGAAACGCTGCTCTATAGCTTTATTATTTGGCTAATGTCCAAAAATTAGCAGACAGGCGATAAATGAATCAAATCAATAAATTCAGTCTGGTGACGCATGTGAATGAATTTTCAGTGTCATTACACTAATTCATTCGTCGTTTGCGCCTTTCAAGTTCAGGTGGGTAAAAATAAAATATATTTCAGGTTTGGCGTAATTCTGAATGGAACATGAAAAGAAAGTAAAGAGAGACAAAACATAGCGCACGCGTTTGTCGATAATCACCGTCAAGGAAAACTTTTATCAAAATTTAAGCAGAAGCACTGATAACGGAAGCCGTTATTTGAAGTGGTAAATGTCAAAATATTAAAAATGGCGGTGATTGCCAATGTGCAACGATGTATCAATTGTGACAGGCCATACAGTACTATCAGATAATCAGTAATAAATTATTCATTGTTTATTACTATAATACATACAGGTAGTAGTACAGCTACGAACAAACTACACATACTATCAAAGCGGTGGCCAGTGAAAGTTATGCATTTGGTGTGTAAGTAGAAACAAAGGCGTGACATTACTGTGTGTATATGCGATTTACTGTTGAATAGGTGAACTATGTTGACGACACTTTTTGACAAACATGTGTTTGACCATTAGATTCAAGAAGTGCTTTATCATGTCTCTGTACAAAGGTAAAGGGTCACATGCATGGAATGTGGAAACCATAGCGTGCTAAGTTCACCTGGCAAACCTATATGGTAAGAATTTTGATTGAATGGGTATGAATGATAATTTATGGGATGATAAAGGTGCTTTCATGAGTGCATACACTTTTATAATAATAATTGTTTATGGTACATCTTCCTTGTTGCTAACAAAACCAATTTATTTCCAGACACATTTAACCAAACAGTAGACACAGGCAAAAAGGCAGCAGAGGATGCGCGGCTAGCGGCAGTGGCGGCCAAGGACAGCGCCGTGCAGGCGGCCGAGGCGGCCAAGGAGCAGGCCAAACAGGCAGCAGAGGCTGCTGGCGAACAGGCTAAGAACGCTGCCAGTGAGTTCCTTCAACTAATTATCTAACCGTCATACGCATGGTCTTGACACACACTCCTTTCTTTATTCATATTTTCATTGTCTCATACTTTACTATTCTGTTGTTTTGACTCTTGACTTCCAAATCAAGTATTTATTTACTTGAGATTGTGCCATGTCTTCCTCGTATATTTAACCCTTAGTATGCCAGCAAAAATATTGTGCGACCCGCCATGTGCTGACACTATATCCGTAATAATTTATTTTTTTGTAAAATCATATACCTACTCGAAAATTCTAAAAACATTTATTGCACAAAACAGAAAGTACAAAGGGTATATTAATCAATTCTTTAAAATAATGATTACAGACAGCGCCGTTGAGGAGGGAAAGAAGGCGGCGGCAGCTGCGGCAGAACAGGCCCAGAATGCGGTGACGGGGGCCATCGATCAGGGCCTGCACCGGGTGGAGGCAGCGGCGGACGCTGGTCTGAAGAGCGCCAGCACACTGGTGGACACCAAGCTCAAGGACGCTGAGAAGTATGCCGATGAGCAGAGGGAAAAGGTTATAATATATTTAATAAATAATTAGACTCGACAAATATTTTTCAAATGCTGAAAGCTGATTCATAGAATTATTTCTTTCTTTCTTAAAAAGAAAGACAAACATTCCCAGTTTATGAATAACCTGACAATATTTGAAAATCTCCTACTACCACTACAGTAAGCCGAAAATGTTGCTTGAATTGTGATGGAGGACTTAGCCAGCCGAGGAATTCAACACGGAACGCCTGGGTGGGACCCAAACACCATGCCCACTCAACCACTGACCGGTCTCAACCACAGACCGGTCTCAACCACTGACCGGTCTCAACCACTGACCGGGCATTTATTATTTCAAAATTTTCAAGAGCATTTATGGTAAACTTTTAAATGCAAATACAAAGCTTCTTTTTCTCTTTTCTGTTAAATCTATACTGTACTGGTTAAATCATATGAAGTGAAAGGACACAAAACTGCGCTATACAAATATAACATTATTATTATGTATCTCACCGTAATACAAAATGAGACAATATGACTTTTACGAGTCCATGTGAGGCAGGAAAAAATATCTTCCAAAATTGCTCTTGGGGTTAATATGACAAGGGGCAAGGCTATGCTTATTCCATTGTTATTTCAATGGAAAGTGCTCTGAGGATAATGTCATTGAAGCCGAGAATGGATCAATTTTATGACCTTCTTGTGCCTAACACATATATATTGCTGGGGTCCTAGCATGGTCGATCGATATAACCCTATATCAATACGATATCGGTAAAATCCGTCATTTATGGTCAGTTATCAATATGTGCTAGCACGCTCAACAATTGATAAGGGATATTCCGACCGACGATTGACATTTGCCTGCCAAATCGTATGCATTCTTAGTTGATAAAACCCCAGTATTAATACGAAATGTAATAAATCCGTCGTCTATGGTCAGTTAGCGATATTTGCGAGCACAGTGAACATACGATTCCGACAGTCGGTTGACAAAAGTCGCCATTTTTACCGTGGCTTCCGGAGTGACAGATAAGCTGTCAATGTACAGATTTCTTTTAAATAATGTCGTTTGTTACGCAAAATAACTGACTAATTAATGAGTAGAGGTGAACTAAAAAACTCTCAGAATTTAAAGAAATCGTATACGAGACCCATAGACTCAGTTAATTCATGAGGCGATCAATTAATTGCTTTCAAATTCGAGAAACGAAATTTGTTAAAATGTCGTTTAGTCTCAAAAAGTATCTACATGCGAAACGCCAATATTTATTTGAGTTCGAATTTCAATTCGAAATTGTCAATTTAATGGTATTTTTCATTTTTACGCAGCACATTTCAAATTAAGAAACGAAAATTCATTAAAAGATCCCCAGTGTTGCCATCGTGTGAGATCGTATGTCGATTCCTTATTTATTTCCCTTCGATGTCGGTCTACCTATCGATGGTGCAAGCGTGCTAGGGCAATCGGTTCGTTATCGATACGAGATTGTAAATCACCCTGTCCTTTGTTTGACTGGCGATATACCTACGCAACTTTATTAATAATGACATTCTTTCTGCATAATTACTGATTTATTAATGAACGGAGGCAGATTATCGACGATTGCAAGACTGAATTAAATCGGAATTCAGACGTTTTCGTTTGACAGTTTCGTACTTTCGAATATATCTCGTGTTATGGCTAATGATCTCATTGTCCAATTAACTCCTTTTTATTGTCAAAAAATACATGCGGACTTCCAACATATATTAAAGTGTGTGTATTTAATATTATTATGATATCTCAGCAAAAATCTCGGTGTAAATGGATCTTTAAATGTTCAAAAGAAAAGATTATTAGTTAGTTGTCATATACATTAATGGATTACGATGTTTTTGACAGGTATTATAGACCGGGAGCCTGTCTACACAAACCCCCGTCATAGAGTACACAGATGAAACTACTTTGTAGTGATAATCGACATTTAACAAGCTAATCTGCCGGTGCGCATCTTGGAAGGTTCCACGCAGTCATGGAAATAGTGAGCGATTTTTGAAGTAAAACTTCTTTACGCACGCTCGACATGGGGGGTAGGCTGGTGAATGCGTTACGAAAAAGGATATTATATACATTTTATGCGAACGGTAATCGATGCGAACGGTAGGCGAATGGTGGGCGAACGGTCGGGCCTTTGGGGGGATGGGGATGGGTACCCGACACGCGTTGCAAGGACACTGTAACCTTGGGGTCAACTAAACTGTAATGGTTCCATCCTATATAACATTATATACAACGGGTGCTCGGCATAAGTTCGTGAAGTTTTACTTCAGTCGTGTGGTCTAAAGCACACTCGTTTTTATTCGAAAAGATTACGTCATCGGGTGCACGAACGGGAATGGTTTCATATGATAAAGGTTGATTAGTAGATGTGAAAATTAGCAGGTCTGCCAACCGGCAGCCTGGCACGTTCGCAGGCAGCCGGTGTTAAATTGGGATAGAAATTAGTAAATTTTACGTCATCGAGTACACGAATGAAACCAACGAATAACTGTAGTCTAGATTCTAAACCATCCCATTGAAGAATTTCACTAGTTCCATGACTGCGCAGAATCTGCCAAGAGACGCGGCACACCAGCTTTTTTAAGACTTACTAAATGTCCATTATCACTACAAAGTAGTTTCATCCGTGCACTCGTAAGGTTTGTGTACCGGCTCCCGGTCTAAAACTCCGATTCCATAGACATTGTGACAGCTACATAGAAAGTACCTCAAGTGTTGCCAGCGTATAACAATTTCTTTTTGATTACCTTACATTGCTTATCAATATCGGTTCGGTACAAAATCGTCGGTTGTTATGCCATGTCGATTCGATATTGTAAAGATAACGATTTCAGTGTGCTAGGACCCCTGGTGGGTCACGACTTGTATGGGGAAAAAAAAATTCGTGTTTTGATTTGTCTAATAGTGATAAAAGGGTATTAAATGGAGATATAAAATCACATAATTTTTTAAAATAATATTTGGATATCATCTTCTTCCTCCGGATTGACTTTGAAATTTCACATAATAGAGAAAAACCCACCCTTGTTAAATCTTAAAAAAATGTTAGATAAACCATTAAAAATGAACTATTTTTAATAAAACACGAAATGGAGGGAATATTTTGATTTATTTGTTAAAAAAAATATATTAATATAATTCAAATTATCTCAAGGCAGTGTATTCAAATAGCAGCAAAATCCTTCTTACTCTCAAATTTTGGCATTATTTTGTGAGACTCAATCTTGGGACTTTTTGTAAATGATTTCGTAAAAATATACTATATTTGCTCTGGAAGATTACAAAAAATATGGTTTAAAGGATTCATAGTAACTTTTACATACACTAGAAATAACTCCTCATGATGAACATTTTCAAAACTTTGTAGTGAATCCGGAGGAAGATCGTATCAGAAATTTGAAAAAAATTTAACACATCGTTTCAAACCCATTTGGCACCCTTTTATCGCTCTTAGAATTTAAAAATAACATAGACATATGAATATTAGTAGACCAGAACATAAAGGTGAGGGGTCGACAATGACTACAGAGGGGCGCAGAGCGGGAAGATGATTTTGGAGATATGTGATTCATCGATAACTCAATATGACAGTATGTATATAGGCATCTCGCATTATAATATCACCATTTAGTTCTTAAAAGTAAACTCTGCTTTTGAATGAATAGACCTTTTTACATGGGAGCGCGAATTGCTCGCTACGTATTGAACAAATTTACGAGGTCTAAATACGGCAAAGTAAAGTTAGTTTATTTTCAGACTCCAATATTTTGTTGCCATATTTAGTTAGGACACTTTTACAAATGTTTCATAATTTACTTACCCCATAAACATCGACGAGCACACGCCATGTATCTCAAGTGATAGTATGTACATATTTAAAACACAAACCATGTTTTTTGCGGTGTTATTTCGTAAAATGCACCGATGAGCGCTCGACACTGGCTCGCAGAAGAATGATGACATCACATTTTTTAGATTCACGCGAAGCCATACGCTTTTATCACTTAGGGCAGGTCTACTAATATTCATATATGTCTATGAAAAATAACATTTTTTTTAAATGACCCACCTTATGACCAGTGGCGGCTCGTGAATTTTGGGTGTGCTAGAGTGCTGGTATTAAAAAAAATGGCATTATTGATGTTGTTGTAGCTGAAAAACAATTTAAAGTTTCAAAATTATTTTTCGCCTACGACAACATCCATGATGTCATTTTTTTTAATATTAGCACCCTAGCACACCAAAAGTCACGAGCCGCCACTGCTTATGACTAGCCTACATTTGTATTTCCACCTTTTTATAATATTCACTCCTTTCTCTCCCTAAAAAGACCACCTGCACAGCATCCTTTTTGCAGCAATTCAAAGTTTTTCATCATCAGTGATTAAAAGATTTGTTAAGAATTTAATCCAAAATAAACAATTAAATGTTTGTTGTAGATGGTGGCTGGAATCGCCGCAGCGACCCAAAAGACTGCCGAGACAGGAGCCGAGGGAGCAGCTGGCATCCTCGGAAAGGCTTCCGGCCTGATGAACTTCAAATAAGCACCCAGTCAACGCTAACATGCTTCAAAATTCACCGCATAATGCCTATGAATTTAACTCTCATTCAAGAAATCATTGCATTTATGTAAAAAAAAAACGAGATTTTTATTGGACGAACACGACTGACCATGACAAATTCAAAAACCCACACTTTCAAAAGTTCATTTGATTTGCAATGAATTAAATTAAGCCGCAGTAGCTTCTCAAATACATTAGTTATCTACCCATAAAAGATAGATGCAGCCAGCAAACAAGCCTAGATAGTTCCACAAATGGAGAACTTATGAGAAAGATGTTGCGTTACATAGATAAGTTTGCTACTTTTATATGGTTTTATATACTTAAAACAGTAGTGTATTTTGTATTCATTTCGCAGTAATACCAAATTTTGTAAATTTTAAACTTCGCTGGCATAAGAAATAGAAAAAGATCTGATATTCACATTGCAGCGCACTTACAATGTAATTACTGCAAGCTGAGAACAATGTGCTATTACTTAGCGCATTGTTTTGTAATTAGGTTTGATAAGTTTAAAGTAAGAGATCTGTAAAATCAGCAGTACAAAACAGAGGAGTACACGAAGATCAGTTTAGTGTTAAGATATTCAAAGAATATAATTGTGGCAAATGAATGCAGAAAAGTCCTGCCTGTAATATTATTATTATTAAAGTGTCACATCTGAGAAGCCATTAAATTCTACAAACTTACCATTGTTTAATGTTTTAATAATAAATGGAGTGCTTTTAAAATCAAAAGGGATATATTATATATTTATTTTTTTATCGAAACCTAATTTGTGTAAATTTTGCTTAATGGCCTTTAAAACGATAACATAAGCCCTATAAAATGTAATTACTCCCACAAAAGCTTTTGTGATGCAAATTGTAAAATTGTCAAAATTTTACCTCTAAATTTCAGTGTTTGTTAGTTATTAAATAAATAAACATTAATTTAATTTGTGAATATTACTTAAAATTATGTATGTTGATAACTTTTCCTTGATTACAATACATATTACTAAATAACTAAACGTCTCTCCATGTTTTTGCATTTTGCGGATATCACAATTTAATAAATTGGTTAAAGATTTGCTAGCTTTAGATCTGCCAATAAAAAATCTTTCTGTAAATTTAATAGGCTTCGATAAACATCAAAATTAAAAATTAAATTTTAATTCAATCAAGGGAAAGTTTTTAATGAAAATAATGTTTCTTTATAATGATGTCAATATAATCCATGTTAACGCATTATGAACAAACTTTTAATTTCAAATTACCTTCATTTTTATACTTATTATAAATGTACTGTTACTGTATATTCTAGAAATGTGATAAAAAAAATAAAATTAAAATAATGTTTCAATGAGTTTTATTTCCTTTATTACATAAAAATTAAAACATCTACTAACACGTTAATATTTAATTTTATTTATCATAAACAATTCTTGTTATCTGAATAAAATTTATTAAAACACTAATTTTAACTCAAAAACACAACATTTCTGAGATTCAAAAATAAATATCATGTTTTGAATCGCATTACGAATTTGTCAGGTACTTTTTATTTTATTTTATAACTTTGACGCATTGTGAATAAACCATCATCCATCATAATATGTTTTGTAGTGTTAAGACAGTTTGGAATGATGTTAAATGTAAATTATATTTTAAAATATCCCATTCAGGTCAAACACAAAAATAAACTTATTGACAAAAACCTCAAAGGGAGCTTTTATATAATTGAGGAGTTTTTAAATTGAGATTGAGAATCGTTTTTTTTTAAATTCCTAGAAACCTTTTAGATGGCAGCAAAAACTCCCACGTAGATTCCTGCGTTACCGGCTGATATACAGACTTCGCAACGAGATGAAAAAAATTGCAGATTCACATAAATTGGGCATTAACTTAAAAACTTTAAATCTTTATAAGTTTGAATATTTTTGCAAAATTGCATATTTTAAGAAGTCAACTCTTAAGAAGCTTTCATTTGAGAAATTTGGTTTTTGCAGTTCCTCGAAGAATGATTAGCTCAATTTATTCCACTTTTACAGGTTTTCCCGCTTATGAGGTTTTTTTCCAGTCCCTTGGAAGATTTCTTAGGATTTACAAACAAATGAATACATTAAAACAAAATATTATCTACGTGATTAATTATTAAAATGGTATAGATTATGTACTTCCAAACTAGCGGATCATTATTTAGAAATAGAAAATTAATAAAATAATAAATGCATCTTTATAGATAGATATTATTATATAGATATCGATCTACGTTTACCAAGATTAATTAATTAAGACATTGACAATTATTCAAAAACTATATATAATGTTGATTGCGTAACTCAATCTCCCTTATTTCTATTATCTATGGATAAGGCACTGTTTTAGTTAATTTGTCGACTGTTCAGAGATAGGGTTGCCATCCGGGGAACAGCCTGGAGAGGTTATTGCTGTCGGTGGCCTGCTGCAGCAGTCGGGCCACCTGCCCCGGGGTGGCCAGCGCGCTGCCAAACTCCACCCCCTCCAGTTTGTTGCGCACACGCAGTAGCGCCCGCTCCGCCTCGCTGCCCGAACCACTCGCCTCTGCAAGGTGGAAACATGGGATTAACGATATCAAGATGGAAGAAGAAAAAGACAACTAAAATATCTTGGTCACATCAAGCAATGTACACAGGCTGATTAAATTTCGACTGTCTTTTCATCCTTCTTGAAATGCTTTATCTATTACAACCATAGATGTCGCAAATCCGAACTTCGTAGACTATTTTATAATGATGTTAAAAATAAATTTTAAAAATATTTTTTCACATAGAATTTCTGATCAGCTGTTTATGATTAAAATTAATTAAATTAAATTTATTTTTCCATAGATATGCACCTTTCATTATCAAGTATACCACAGACATATACAGAAATCGAAAATATTTTGTGATTGTATGAATATTCTGTTGACTCGAATAATTACCTCTCACGGCAGTTTCAAAACAACAAACACGCAGGATTCGCGCGGTTATAAACTTTACGATTTTTTAATAATTTTTTTTATAAATCCTACAAATATGAGATAAACGGTAAAATACAGGTTAATTCATATCACTATACTAAGTTTTAATGTCTCCATGTTAAAATTCGAAGATATGATTTTTTAATGTTAGCGAAAAATTAAAAAAATGATCTTTTGAAAATCTCGAGCAATAGGAGAAAAACTTTTAAAATGCGCTGTCGCTCCAGTGGTTATGTTACTAAAGTTTCAGATCACAATTTGAAAATAATTTATGAAACTTTGGGAATTTTATATTAATTATTTTTACATGGAACGATAAAAAAACGAGGTGATGATAAGTTTATACTACATTTGTCTAATAAAATATGTATGTGTTTTTATTTTTTTTCATTATCAGGAATTTTAGTTAGAAAACATGTAAGGTGAACCATTTTTAAAACTTTGTTATGTTTATATGCAAAATTTTTAAACTTCAAAAGTCAAATGTTTATTTTTAATTTATAAAATTTGAGAGCGTAATTTATCATCTTTCAAAAACAGTTTTTAGTTTACGGATAAATTCAGAAATATTACATTTATTTGAATTTTATTGCAAAGTGGAAATATTTTGATCCTCATATTTTGATGTATTAAAAAAACAAAACGTAGATACATTCACAACAAAAAAGGTATTAAAAAAAAACAAAAAGTAGATATACAACGTGTCCGGAAACTCGTAGTACAAGCGGGAAACTGGTGAATCTACATCACATAGATAACCCAAAAAACTTATTTTTTTCGATCTAGGCATTTCGATTTTAATATTATTTTTTTTCTATTTTTCTATTTTTTCGGCAACTAAAGGGTTAAAAAATTTTTTGAACCCGGTTTACCCTTCGTTGCATTTTATAAGACATTACACAGCTGAAATCAACCCTCTAGTGAAAATTTTTTTCAAATTTAACCAAAAAAATTCCAACTTCGGACCCGATTTACTCGAAAACGAAAGCTCAAATCAAAAAAAGTTAAACCACAAAATCGACTCCAAATGTGATGTGGATTATTAAAATCGAAATGCCTAGATCGAAAAAAATAAGTTTTTTGGGTTCTCTACGTGATGTAGATTCTCCAGTTTCCCGCTTGTACTACGAGTTTCCGGACACCTTGTATTCACAATAAAAAAACAAAAAGTATATACATTCACAACAAAAAGGGTGTTAAAAAAACAAAAAGTAGATATATTCACAATAAAAAAGCTAGTGACCGACCGAAGGTTCGGTTTCGGTTTCGGCAAGTTTTGGCAAAAAAATCTAGTTTTGGCATCAGTTTCGGTTTCGGCAGATTTCGGATTCGGTGTCAGCCGAATGAGAAGTTCCAAGAAGTATTTAACATGTTTTGTTATTTTTTATAAATTTGGTTTGTTTTATAGAAGTAATATAAAAAATATATTATTTTTTCACATACTTCAATTATTGTTTTTTTTTTATTTATTTAATTTAACACGTGTTAGCTGTCTGAATAAGTGTAAAAAATAAGCCAAATAACAGTAAACAATCGATTTTTAAAATGTCTAAAAAAGTTTCGGTTTTGGCCGAAACTGAGACAGACACCGAAGATTCGGTTTCGGTGGAAAGTCCTTTTTCGGTCGGACACAAAAAAAAAACAAAAAGTATATTCATTCACAATGAAAAGGTGTATTTTACCAGTATTATAGTTGGTAAGCGAAGGCGTTGGCAGGTCCTGCTTGCTGTAGGCCTGCAGGGGACTGATGGTCCACATATACAGAGGGTCGCACAGCAGCACCTCCAAGATGGTGAGCAGCGTCTCCTGATTGGCTCTCAGCACATCCATCGTCTTTTCACAAGACCTGGAAACACAAAAAGTTGGCAACTTATGTGAGTACCGTACCGTACCGTTCGTGGGTCTTTGGCGTCCCCAATTGTGAGGCTGAAGAGTGGGGAAGGGAAGGAGATGGATTAAATGAAGGTTGCGAAGTACCTGGCCATTCAGATCTGGTCACCAAACACTGCTAAAGCCATTTCACGCAACGTATCGAATCTGAATGGTGGTCTTTCACCAGGACAATAATGAGAGTTTCTACAATTAGATTGACTATTTTTTTAAATGACATCATTGGAGATGCTGTGTAGTGGGTATTTTTGAAAAGGAGTGAATATGAATCTTGAAGAGACTCGTGTTGTAGGAGGGGGAATCATGGTTACAGTTACCTTCTGAAGACCCCTTCGACTCCAGCCAGACCCATCCCGGCCACCATGTCCTGGGTCAAGCGGAATGGGACAGTCTCTGGAGTGGGCTGAACTCGGCCTTGTTCAAAAGCTATGCCTGAAATCATAAGACATGTTCAGAATTGTTTTTATTGATTATTCATTAATTACTTTTATATACCTAATAACTATTTTTTTTTTACAAATGAGTAATGGAACAAACCATAATTAACCCCTCAGGTCTTTGGCCTATTTTGTTGTAAAGTCAAAATATTTCCGCTTTGCAATAAAATCCAAATAAAATTAATATTTCTGAACAAATATGCTTTCAAATTTTTATAATTCGAATAAACATATACAGCCTTACTAAAAAAAACCACAGCACGCCCGATAACCCGTGTTGCTGCAGCAACATGAATAAAACAAAAATACACTAAAACACGAAACATTACTAATAAGGTTTGTTCTTAAAATGTATTTTAAATCTGGCAACAATGCAATTTTTTAAAGTGTAGGTACTAAATTGTTTGTTTTCCTTCATAACCGCTAGGTGGCGGCACCTGCACATTCGTTGTTCGCGCTCTTATAAGAACTTTCGCGCTGGAAGCGGAAAAAATTTTGCTTCGCGGATGTGTGTGCAATATTACTTAAATGTGATGGTTAATTTCTATTATATATTTCTGGTATATTTACCGTGTTTTTTGTGGTTTTTCATAAGTTTTAGTCAAGTTATAATAGCTATAATCGTACTTTGAAAATTGAAATGTTAAAAACTATTTTAAAAGATACATGAAAATTCAAATTTACATTTAAAGGATTTTATTTTATGAGAATTTCATGAAAGTGGTGTTTTTTTTTAAATATTAATATCTAATACATATGTTCCTACATGTATCAAAGAAATTAACGTCTTTAGAGATGCAAGAAATCTGTCATAAAAGCCGGTATTATTGTTAGGTTAGTTTTTTAGCAATAAAAAAACTTTGAAATTTTTTATTATTTTTTTTTTGTATGCACGAGGAAAAAGTGAACTAATAGTTTCCTTCCAAATTTATTACATAAAAGGACTGTGTTTTTGAAATTTTGATTTTTTTAAAATTTCTCTACATTTTAGTCAAAAATTTTTTGGTAAGAAATTTTTTTCCATTTTTTGCCGAGTTTCAATCTTAAAATATGTCAGTTTTTGAAAACTAAAGTGTATTTCAGATACACAATCTAAAAGGTAATTTTATCTAGTTTTCATTAATGATATTTGTTTTTACGACACCTTCAAAAATAAGAAATATATAGGACATTCAAAATACTATATGAATAAAAATGAATCGACGAAATGTATGTACGCTCATAACTTCCGAACGACTGCACCAAATTGGATAATTCTTTTTTTGTTGTGTTCGTTATTGTCAGGACAAGGTTTGTATAAAACTACTTGTGAATTCTGGTATTATGAAATTTGTGTAAAAAAATTGCAATAAGTGGCACGCGAGCTGTTTGAAAACTGAAAACTAATATTACTGATAACGAAAAAAAAAAAAATATACCTATTTTATTAGGCAAATGTATTGTAAACGTTAAGAGTCAACTTAGTTTTTTGTCGTTTCATGTAAAAATAATTAATAAAAAATTCTGAAATTTCATTTTTTTTTTTTCAAATTGCGGTCGGAACTTTGGTTTCATTTTAATTATTTTGTGGTTAACTTTTAGATTTGAATACAAAACATCATGTTTTTTTCTTTCTATCACCGTTTAGATCATATTTCTAACTGTAATAGTAAGGGAGACACAACGATTTCTATGAAACCTATATGTGTTGTTCCGAAAACGGAACAAATTAGCCTGAGAGGTTAACTAAAGAATGCTCTTGACTCTTCATGTACTGCACAACTTTGACGAAGTTATTCGGATTTTTTCAGAAATCCAGAATGTTTACTGGTGATTTTTCCTACCTCCTACCACAATCAGTTTCTGCGCATCAACCATCAGCGCATTATCTTGTTTGCCAGACTGTACATGGCTGGTTTAATTAAACAACTAAATATTTAAAAGAAAAATGGCTTACCAAAATCAATGTGTATCACTTCCGCTGTTGATTTATCAATAAGAATGTTTTGTACATGTCGATCTCCTAATCCAAGGATATAACCTATCATGGATGAAGTTGCCACACTGAAAAAAGCATTAAAAATGTGTAATAATGAAATTAACTCTGAGAAATAACATTGAAGAAAATAATAAAAATCTAAACGAAAATATGAAAGACAGAGAAAAACAGAAAAAGATAATGGTCGCAACTGGGACTCGAACCCAGAACCTCTTGTCTATCCGGGACTAATAAATAGTGTAATAAATTGTAGGAACTTTCTTATTGAACAAATTAAAATTTGGCACTTTCTCTAATACTGTTAAATGAAATTGCAAACCATTTGGATGTAAGTGACTGTTCTTTATATGCCTTAAAAACATTATTGAAGAGTCACTTGCCTAAATGCTGATAGGGTAACTAAATTGTACTGTAATTGGAATTATTCTGTTGTACAATAATAATAAAAATAAAATAAAAAAAATATTTTCTTACAGAAAAGTGGTTAAGGCTCTACATCTCATGATGGAAACGTCGTTTAAAGCTAAGGATAAAAAGGATTGTGCAAATTTTGTGATGCTAGAGCTCATCATTTGACGCATTTTTAGCAAAAACAACTTGAGAATTATTAAAACTCTCAGGCCCTCCGTTCATGGAGATACTTACAATCTACATAATTGTGACGAAACCACAAGTACCCTGCTGATATACCACTTTTTAATGCTAGTCTCCGTACACGGCGCTATCCGAAATGTACTGAACTTGATCATTTTTCACGTGCAGTCGTGAAGTGAACACGCTGTCATGCGATGTCATATGACTTTTTTTCCAACATCAATCCATGCCTTCTCCACTAAATCATTTCTTACGTATTCTGGTAAAGTATAGTTATGTAAACATGCTTTTTTTCCACTTCCAGAACAAATCTAACATTACTTTCATATTCCGATGCCATTTCTGTCAAACGTCAAACGAATAAGTATCAGACACAAATGATGCGAGCGTCGCGTGCGATCAGCACTGTCGGTATCTTGATACTGATTGGGAACCGACAGCCACCGCGTAGCGCCGTGAACGGGCACCAACAAAATCGTACGGGGGTACTTACGATCGGCGCGTACGATACGCGCACGAGGATCGAGTATCTCGTAAGTATCTCCGTGAATGGAGGCACTCAGATAGAAGACTTATTTCCGACTTGGCTTTTATTTTTAAAATTATTCATGGTATTATAGACAGCCCTGATTTATTAAGCTTAATTGCCTTCCATTTACCAACAAGAACTATTTGATCTAAAATTACAACAACAATTTCAAGACTGAGTCATTTAGATACTCGCTTGTACCTAGATTGCCTGCAGTTGTAAATGCTTTCTTAGAAGTAGTAGATGTGTTGCACGGAATATAGTTACAAACAGGCTATAATAACACACCTCAATAAATCAATGTTAGCTTAATACCTACTATTCTTCTGCTAGGGTTCTATACGGGGTGTTAAGGGGCATACTTGATTTACTTTAACCACTCAGACCCACAAGCTTGTTTATATGACAATGTAACATTACTAAACATACATACGAGGCGTATCTGAGTTATTGACCAGTTATTTGGAGTAAAACGGTAAATAAATTTTGGTCTCCGATGACTTTTTGATGACTATTTAAAAAAAAAGAAAAAGTTTTTCAAAATCAAACAAAAAAATTCTTCCGCATGTCGTCTCTGGTCACTCAACCGAGTAACCGCCCAACCTCTTATCCCGCCCCCAACTGTCCATCACCTACTATTTTTTACGTCTTTGTAGAAAAAAAAAAACACATCAAAAATGTCACCGGAAACCAAAATTTCACTTACATTTTTTATTCCAAATAATGTCAGGAATCTAATTTATCTCAAGATTTACTGTTCCACTATTATGTATATCACTTGTTTTGTAACTGGCCGTATAGGTGTATATTAATATAAATAAATAAATAGACCTTTAGAGAAATAGTATTCAGACAGAAAGAATTGTGCAAAATTTCAAGACACCAGAGCTGATTTGCTGCTTTCTGATTTTTGCAAAAAGTAAAAATTGAAAAGTAATACCTGTGGGTATACGCCAGTCTTCTTTCATACCACACGGCCGGCAGCAGAAAATTCTCAAAGAAAAAGTGATGAAAGACCGGCTTCATGCCAGCCAGGATGCTCTTGAAGACGTTCAGCTTCACCTCGTTGCTGGCGGTGCGCTTGTCCGTCATCATCTTGCGAGCGTCGCGCGACGTGATGTCGCGGGGGCGCAGGCGCGCATGGTAGCCCCCCGAGCCATCGCCGCCCACCAGCAGGCGGCCCAGCGGCTCTGTGCCCTCGCACCACTCTATGACGCCTGAACGACGAGATAGTGCCACCACCTGGGGATTGATTGATTTGTTACTGAATTGATTCATTAATTAACCGATTAATTTATTAATTACATGATTGATTCAAAAATTACATGATTGATTCATAAATTACATGATTGATTCATAAATTACATGACTGATTCATAAATTACATGACTGATTCATTAATTACATGATTGATTCATTAATTTCGTCATGTATAAATTATTTATATGATTGGTTAATTAATTATGTAATTTTTAATTAAATGAAGACAATATAAGCGAAACTCAATCGAAAATCTGAAAACAGAAAAATCAGAAAAAGATATTGACACATCTGGGACATCAGCGAGTTTCGCTTATATTGTCTTCATTTAATTAAATATTACAATTTGAGGTTTTACTCATAAAGTTAAAAATAAAAATAAAAATTATGTAATTACTTACTTACTTAATACAACATTGGAAATCATGGAATTATTTACTGTTCCCGCTAAGAGGTTTATAACTAAATATTCGGCAATAAATTTCTGTATAAATACAATGGCAACAATATGTATAGGTAGGTAACACTCACGGAAGATAGAAGGGAGCAGGTTCATCTGGGACGTAGTTTCTTTCAAGATGAAATCACCATCTGAGATGTAGTTCACTTTTTTACACTGAATTATTGCTAATTTGAATAGTTTTCAAAGAATGCGATGCGACGTGATAAAGCGATTGTTTTAAGCAACTTATATTAACGAGGACCTCGTACTCGCGGAGCTGCGTGAACACACTGACTTTTTGGGGGGCAAGGGGGGAGATGGGAAAGGATCCATTTGTTGCCATAAATAAAATAAATAATCCATTTCAAGAACACAAAAGTCTCTCACCGAGTTATCACTAAAAGCGGCGCGAACACTTACTTAATTACATGATTTCCTATGTTGTATCTTTGCATGTATTTGACTATGAGTATGTTAAGTATGCCTATGTTATACCTTTTCATTGTAATTGATTTATTTGAGTATGCCTATGAATATGACAATGAGTATGTTTGACTATGAGTAAGTTAAGTATGCCTATGTTATACCTTTTCATTGTAATTGATTTATTTGAGTATGCCTATGAATATGACAACGAGTATGTTTGACTATGAGTAAGTTAAGGATGCCTATGTTATACCTTTTCATTGTAATTGATTTATTTGAGTATGCCTATGAATATGACAACGAGTATGTTTGACTATGAGTAAGTTAAGTATGCCTATGAATATGACAACGAGTATGTTTGACTATGAGTAAGTTAAGTATGCCTATGAATATGACAACGAGTATGTTTGACTATGAGTAAGTTAAGTATGCCTATGTTATACCTTTTCATTGTAATTGATTTATTTGAGTATGCCTATGAATATGACGAGTATGTTTGACTATGAGTAAGTTAAGTATGCCTATGTTATACCTTTTCATTGTAATTGATTTATTTGAGTATGCCTATGCATAAGCCTATGAGTATGCTAAGTATGCCTACGCTATATCTTTGTACAATATGTACATATTGTAATAAATTATTGTTCTCCCATTATTTACTATAGGTACATTGTATTTTAATTTTTCATTGTATATGCTTTAGTGATATAATTGTAAAATTAACCAACCTATTTAAAATAGCTTGGTAGTTTAGAGAATTTTATAGCGAAGAATAATCATCAATTAAATAATCAATATATTAATAACCAATCATCAATTAGATAAGGGGTTCCCAATCTTTTTCAGTCAGTGGCACACTTACAAGTTTAGTATTTTGTCACGGCGCCCTACTTTAGTAAGCTATTTGGAATAGATATAGTGACTACGTATATTAGGTCTGAGGGAGCGGGAGACAGAAATGAAAGACGTCAGTCAGTGTAGTGAGTCAGTCGTTTCTTGGGCTACGTAGCGGAGGGTCGGTGAAGCGGTAACATGATGTATGCAGGGTGCCGTGATGAGATGCTGCAGGCGTACAGAGGTGATGGTGTGGTGAAGGTCAGCGAGTTGCTCAACACCTTGGCGGTGGAGATGACCTATCTTCCAGGCCGTTGCTCGACGCTTTGAGTCGTGGAGATGAACGGTGGGTGGCTCGGTGAGCTGAGCCACCAGCAGGTAGTCCTGGCGAGGCGGAGCGTGTTTCCATGGCAGCGAAGCACGGTGGGACTATGGGGTGCCATGAAACGGTGAGCTGATCCCTTGGCTGAAGGTGGCGTCAAACCTTATAAGTCGCGGGGTGTAGCTGTTCTCAGGAGCTGAAGACACGATGGGCCTTGTAGCTGAGACGTGAAGGAGTCATCGCGGAAGCTGCCCTGGATGTGTAGAGGTGCCATGCAGGAGCACTTGTGCGGAGATCGTTACATGCTGAGATGTTGACCGACTGGTGGTCTGGGACTGACTGAGCGAGCGAGCGAATCTGTTGCTTATATAGCTGCGGTAGAGTAATTACTCTCACGGTAGGTATTACGTGCCACTTCGGCAGTAGACGAGAATGTTCGGCGCCGTACAGATATTGTACGGTGCTATCTGGAGACCTTTCTAGGCGGTGGCGATATTATTATCATCGGCGTGGCAAGCGGCCAAAGTCCATCCTGCCGTCGTAGGTAGATAGGTACATAGGTGAGTAGCTTGCCCGTATCGCGCGAATATTAGATATTTCTCGTACGTTCTTTCTGATGATGAAAAGATTATAATGTGTCGCCACAGGTCCTTACATATGAGCGAATGAAAAATTTTAAAGCTTTCGAAGTTAAATTTGGGTATTCATTTTGAATCGATACCCAAAACTCCACCAAATCGGTTACTGGTGAATCTAGTTTTGAGGCTGTTGTCGCAAGAGAGTTCAATGAGACTCTCTTGCTCTTGTGTTGTGAATCCTGGCGGAGCTTGTGCACGGAAAGGATCTTGGATCCACGCAAATTATTCGACATCATCATCTGCAAAGTACTTCGAAAACCATTTGTTGAACTTTGATATGTGTACCGTCATGGCCAAAAGGGCCATCAGGTCTTGTCAGACAACCAGTTTATTAGATGCCGCATATTTATACAATTGCGGGAAAAGCTAGCTTGACTTAAGTAAACGGACATTGCAAGCAAGCAGTCACGTGCGGGTAAAGATGTGGGAGGGGTAGGGTATCAACGGTTTTCAAGCGTGTAGGTACTTTTCGGCGAGTGAGCCACGGCGACGAGTATGTGCCTGTGTACTTTAAAGATGCGCGAATATTAGTGGTCTCGGATAATGATAGAGGATCGACTCACGGCGCCCCTCTTTACTTTCTACGGTGCAAACTTTGGGAACCCCTGAATTAGATAATGACTCCTTAATTATGTGATTGATTCATGAATTACATCAGTGATTTATTGATGACTTATTGCTGTATTGATTGATAAACTGATTGATGAATTGATTGGTTGATTGATGAATTGATTGGTTGATGGATTCTTCAATTAATAATATAATTGATTCATTGATCATAGAAGTAGATTCTTGGTTAGATGAATCCATCATAACTCACTTTTGTCAGGTAGAAGAATAAGGAACTCCAGTAAAAAATATTATGACTTTAAAAAATATGTTCATACAGACCAATAAACGCTGATTCTGAATATATAAGTTTTTTTTTATAATATTAAACGTAGTGTTCGTAAAAAAATATTAAAAAGTGCATTTTTTAACGTCTCGTTAAAATACACTGTAAAGTTGGTACGATTGAATGGTTAGTGCTGACGTCACGCGTCACCAGTCATTGTATCACATTATATTGAAATCAATTGATATGTAGGTATGGCACAAGCCATCAGTATTAACAACATTTCATGTTATTCTTTATTTCGTACTGTTTATAGAGATTTAGTTGTAGTGTTTATTGAAACAATAATTAAGCCTAAATAATTCAGTATCAAAAATAGAGGTATCTCTATTAGTTTATCTCTATTATTTAAAATATTGAAAAACTACTGCACAAAAAAAATAATGAATGAAAAAAGTAATGCTTCTTCTAGGGAGAATACTTCGAACAACGGAACAACGGATTTCAAAATGGCGGCAGTAGATCAGCTGATTACGCAATCCCATACTAATTTTTCGGGAGTGATGACGTCACACGATTTACCATATTTCCGGGGGGTCTCGAAAAATTAAAACTTTGACAATTATTTTAACTATTAAAACTAACTCTAAAAATAAAAACAAAAACGCAGTTATTTAAGTTAGAAGGTCATTATTCATAAAAAAAAAATTTAAAAATGGACTGGAGTTCTCTATTGAAGTTGACTTCATCGATAGAATTAAAAACTTACTTTGTAGGTTCGTATAAGCAGACGTCTTCTTCGGGTCTGTTGATTTGAAGCTAGCAGATGATTGACTATGATGAAAACTTGTTGCATCACGGCATCTTGTCGAATATCATCTTCCCCCTGATGAGAAAGATATTAAGATATTAATAATATAGCAGTCTTTACTTTAGTCTACCGAATCTCACAATGACTTCATGCCCCATTAGATTCATGAGTTGTATGCTAAAATAATTTATCATATTAATAACAAAACACACCTTAAGAAGCATAGGCCTTTCTATGCCATCGGATCCTCTGCAGGATAATTTCTTGGGAACATTGACTCCTCCAACAAGCATAAATTTTTCCGAGAATGATACAACAGCTAGAAAAATAAGAAAAAATTTGTACATACAATATAATGTCATACATAATAGTCCTGGGTCGATCGATCGTTTTACACGTCCCGGGTCGCTCACGACACACTGGCGTCACGAGTGGGTCGCGAAGACCCACTCTTTTCGCGACATAAAATACGAAACTCGGTAGCCGAGTTTCTCGCGCCGGTCGCCGCCCAGACCGGTCAAGTCATACGCGACACGAAACCCAGGTTATAATTGTTCGCTCACAGCTCACACCTGTAACTAGTAATGTCATATCCCAGAAATAAATTTAAAAAAAATATGTGCTTCAGGGGTAAAAAAAACAATGTTTTATCATGTTTTGAAGGATATAAAAACAATGTAAAAAACGTGTTGTTATGAAGCTTTTATTGAGAATTTAAATAAGTAAATTAGCTGTAAGCTGTAATGCTTTATTATAAACTATTATTTTATAATTTTTCTTTGTGTAATAGGACAGAAAATAAAATAAACTATTAAACAAATATTATTAAACCTAATGAATACTGAATAATTGTCTAAAGATGACCATAATAGGCTGAGCGTAGACCGGTAACGGTAAAAAATAAATTGTGGAGAAGTTTTTCAAATTGTTTTAATCTGTATATTAGGGGAGAGTAGGGTATATCGTACCGGTCGATAAATCGTACCACCTGGTTATTTCCGCTATGGGTCACTTTTTATTAATCCTGGCAACACTCCACGAACCGTTTGAAGTGTCATAGTTGTTCCATCATTTTTAATTAGAGTTGGATCGTGCGTCTGTTTGCAGTACACTTTTTCTGCTTTTTCACAATCTTGATCTAATTTTTTTGGGTCCTGCCTAAGGTGATTTCGTGTTCAAAGGTATGTTTGTTTTTTCTCAAATCATCTTCAGCTAACATGTTTATATTCTATAATTTGCTATTGCAAAACCACATTTGTCAAGTGTATTGTTACATGTTCTGCTGCCATTATTTCATAGAAACTCAGAGTTTGCTAAATCGTACCGCCAGTACGATCGATAATCGTTCGTTTTACTATCAGTGGTCTAATGCAGATTTGGAAGCAGCGATTTCGGCCATTAATAACAACGAAATGGGACCAAACGAGGCTTCACGAGTGTTCAAAGTTTCTAAACCTACATTAAGAAGACATATGCAAAACAGGAATGTATTTGCAAACAATTTGGTTTTACAAAGGGGAAGACCAACAATTTTTCAAAATCAGTTCGAAAGTATACTTGTAGAGCATTTGTTAAAACTGGAGGCTCATTTGTTTGGTTTAACCATAAGCGATATTCGTCGATTAGCTTACCAAGTTGCTGAGAAGAATTGTATTCCACATACTTTCAGCAAAACTAATAAAATGGCAGGTAAATCGTGGTATGAAAAGCCACCAAGAGTTGAGCATCCGACAGCCAGAATCGACTTCATTAAACCGAGCAAAAATATTAACCATTTTTTTGATTTATTGGGAAAAAATTAGATGAAAATAAAATCACAGCTACCACCATTACAATATGGATGAATCGGGATTTTCCACAGTGCAAAAAAGCCCCAGAAAGTAATTGGACAGAGAGACAAAAGACAAATTAGAGCTATTAAAAGCGGAGAACGAGGAGTTAATACTACGTTGGTCTGTGCTGTTAGTGCTGCTGGCAATTATATGCTGTCCATGATTATATTTAAAAGAAAGCGAATGAATCCACAACTGGAACAAGGCGCACCTGCTGAAAGTGTTGTTACAGTATCTGAAACAGGCTACATTAATGCCGATTTATTCGTCGTTTGGATGAAGCATTTCATTTCGGTTGTAAAGCCAACAATTGAACAAAAAGTTTTGGTACTGCTTGATGGCCATACCTCTCATACTAAAAATCTAGAAGCACTTTTACTGGCTAGAGAAAATGGAATAGTTCTCTTGCATTTACCTGGACATATCACCCATCGACTTCAGCCTATGGATGTTTCATTTTTTAAACCTTTATGTACATATTACACTGAAGCCATGGAAAAATGGCTGCGGGTGAATGCTGGGAAACCAGTAACACAATATCAGGTTTCACAATTGGTGAATGAGAGCTATGAACTTTTAGCTACAATCGGAAATGCCGTGAATGGTTTCAAAAGCACAGGTATTTGGCCAACAAATAGGCATGTCTTTCAGGATCACCACTTTGTCGCATCTGAAGCTTTAAGGAGTTCGGAACAACAACCACAAGAGAACTCGTCAGAGCCTTTATTACCACCACCACCAGTGACCTCATCAGAGCTTTTGTTACCACCACCACCACCAGTGACCTCATCGGAACCTTTGTTACAACCAACAGCACTGGTGATCTCGTCAAAGCCTTTGTTACCACCATCCCCACAATTGGGCCAAACGAATTCAAATGCGTCGACATCTTTTCAACTATCAATTAATGAGATTTCTCCAGTACCAAAGAACCAAGGAAAAAAGTACACACGCGTGGCACAAAAGGCTGCCGAAATAACTACAAGTCCATATAAAAATGATCTAGAAGTTGCTGCTGGTAGACGCTCAACTGTCAAAATTCCCAAATTAAAAATTGAGAAAAGGACAAAAAAGGTTATTAAAAAAACTGATAAAAAACCCAATAAGGATAAGAAGTGTACCCGAAGAAAGAAGACTAGAAATATGTGTAGCGATAAAATATGTAGTAGCGATAGTGAAGATGCTGATACTATTGTCGTTTTGGATGATTCGGACATGGATATTGATGATGGTGATGATGATGAAAATGTGTGCCATCTATGTTTTGGCAATTATTTTGACAAGGCTGGACCCAAAGGAGACTGGATCCAGTATGTTCGTTGCCATAAATGGGTGCATGAAGCTTGCACCAGTAACCCAGACATTTGCGACGCATGCATGCCTTAAAAATGACCATATTTTCTTTGATATAAATTGACATAATGTTCTAGGTACGATTTATGTACCGGTGGTACGATTTACCATACCGGTTGGCCAAATCGTACCGAAAATCATTTTTTATAAAACCTTTAATTTGAAAACTTAACAGATGCATGAAAAATATGATTTAAATATACATGATACCCAATAAAACAGGCATTTATTTAACCTAATTCCACTTCTCTGATCCAATTCCGTCATACTGTATTGAGAGTTAAGAGCAAAGTGGTACGATATACCATACTCTCCCCTATGTATTGTTATTTATTAACGTCACGCACAAGTGTGTTGACCGAATGTGTCGCAGTTTGCACTTACGCTTCACCCAGCTACTTTCTACTACCTGAGTCGAGAGAGCGGGTGGCCAAACCCGGGTGTTGACAACCCGGTCGCTCTCTCATACATCTATCTATCGTCGCTCCCCCGCCATATCCGCACCCGAAACCCAGGTTGCAGTAGTAGAGCGGTTGCGAGAAGTGGGTCGCGAGACCCAGGTGCTGACGAAAAAATGACCCGCTCGCTCCTTGGTGGTCCGTGAGCGGGTTTCAATGAGCGGGTCATTCACAACCGACCCAGGACTAATACATAACGATTTGAGATTTTCACAGCCATAGAATAAAGAATAACACAAGAAATAACGTCATAATAACCCAAAAATTTATAAGGATAAGTCCTAATATATTTGTCACTTACTGGGTATGTCATCATATTTGCCATTCTTTTTCACAGGAAGAGTCACAGTTGGTACGAGAGTCAAATTAAGCTGTTTCATTTTTTTAATTGGTTCAGATTTTGGAACGGGCTGCTCGGCGGGTTTCGCATTTTGTACTTTAAAATTGGCCAAACTTATCAGAGCTGAAAGTAAAATAAATTCATAAGTCCAATTAACAATAACATGTATATAAATGTAATTATAATTTAGCTGAAGACAAATACGATAAGTTGTATTTAATTAAAAATATTTTAGAATACCAATGCTTAGTAAATCTGCTTGCTGGATGATGCTGGTTAGATTGGCATTTCCTTTTCTGGAAACCGAATCAAGCATTTTCTTGGCTGTCGCAATGTATGGCTCTTCTGAAATTATAACATGAATATAAGTATCAAAGAACACGTAAAGTGTTTTAATAATAATAATTTTTCAGATTTCGCATAGTTATAGTTTTGAAAAAAAAATGTTATGAACCACTTGTAAATAAAATATACAAGTGGTTCTAAAGAAGAAATATTGGTTAATTTATTTACAGTAGAATTTAACTAACCCAGCACTCGTATCGACGGCTTAAACTAAGATATTGTATGTTCACTTTTTGCCAAAATTAAGTTATGAAATATTGATATACGCCAAAATCTAATGTAAAATATCTTGGAATCTTAATAGATAAAAATGTTAAATGGAAAGATCATATCAATCTCACTGTGGAAAGAATAAGAAAACTTATCTATGTTTTCTATAACATACGAAATATTTTAAACAAGAAAACTATCAAAATTGTCTATTATGCATTAATTCAGTCTTTATTACAGTACGGCATTATTGGGTGGGGAGGGGCCTTTAAGGCTTCCTTACAGCCCATAATTATAATTCAAAGAATAATTATAAAAACCATTCTTAGGAAACCATACGACTTCCCTACTATACAGATATTTCGGGAATTTAATGTACCATCTATTATAGAATTGTATAAGAGAAACGCCTTATGCCAAATTTATAAAGAATATTTTATTCAAAAAATTCACCCCTCAGATAGCATAAGCAATAGATTTAAAACTAATGGCTTAATAGCCATCCCTATGCTTAGAACGACTACGGCTCAGCACCACTATTTGTATTTAGGTGTAAGATGGTACAATATATTATTATCCAATAACAACATTAATATAACAGATACACTGAATTATGAATTATTCAAAAAACAAATTAAGTCTCTTAAATTGGATAATGACATATTGTACCCTTAATGTTTACCCTTTATGTAATTGTTTAATTTACCCTTACTTAAACAGCAATATTTAATATTAAAAAAAAATTGTATTGATATTGTCCTTATACATGGTGTCCGGAAACTCGTAGTACAAGCGGGAAACTGGTAAATCTACATCACATTCGGAGTCGATTTGTGGTATAACTTTTTTGATTTGAGCTTTCGTTTTCGAGTAAATCGGGTCCAAAGTTGAAATTTTTTTGGTTAAATTTGAAAAAATTTTTCACTAGGGGGTTGATTTCAGCTGTGTAATGTCTGAAAAAATGCATCGAAGGGTAAACCGGGCTCAAAAATTTTTTTAACCCTTTAGTTGCCGAAAAAATGGAAAAAAAAAAAAATAAAATTAAAATCGAAATGCTTAGATCGAAAAAAATAGTTTTTTGGGTTCTCTACGTCAGCGTTTCCCAATTTTTTTTCGCCCCGGAACCCTTATCGATCATACTTTTCCAGACGGAACCCTATTTTTATAAGAAAAAGATAAACTCGCAGTTTAAATGCTTTCATGTTTACCTTAAAAAGAAAGATCTATAATTTTGTGTAAAACTTTAATTAATGTGAAGAGCGATATCTTTTTAATTTTTTTGTTAAAATAGCATTGAAATCAGGCTTTGTGTCAGATAGCTGAATACGAAGATCTGGAGCTGCATCCAGTCTGTTTCTGTATTTGTTTTTTGTGTAAGCGTAAGCCGAAAAACCAGTTTCACATCGGTAAGTGGTCACAAACGGTAACAAAACTGTGATAGCCTTTTCGAGACTTCTGGATATTCGTTTTTGAGTCCAATCCAAAACTCATCCAGATTAGTTTTTTTCTGAATTAAACTTTTGTTGTTAAGGAAGAAAAACATTTGATATCTACCGAAGTCTCGTGCTCTGTTGCTGTACGTTTCCTGTGAACTAGGAATGGATTCTGTACCCAGTCAATGTCCTGCAGGTTTTTTTCAGGAAAATACTCTTCCAGAGATTTGTTGAGGGCCATCTAATGTTCGTAAAATGCATTTTTCAATATGAGGTTACTTGCAACTCTTTTTTTTCCAGAAACTCGTTTAAAAGAGAAAAAAATGGTACTGTTTCTTTCTAAGAAAAGAGGTTTTGTCGTTTTGTGTTTTTTGCTTGCAATGATCCTTGCAACAATCCGGACGGAACGCGGAACCCTTGTGATGCTTCTACGGAACCCCAGGGTTCCGCGGAACACCTTTTGGGAAACGCTGCTCTACGTGATGTAGATTCACCAGTTTCCCGCTTGTACTACGAGTTTCCGGACACGTTGTATAACTATTTTTGTCTAAATTGTGTACCTACCTAAGATATTTATTTCATTAGTTTTTTGAAAATTGTTTACATAATGAACATTATTATTATTTTTTTGCATGTAAAATACTCCTCCCATAAACACGCGCTCCTAGAGCTCAACTTATGGAGTAGTAGAATAAAACATGAATTATTTTGTAATCTTACATATATTATCATTGTAATGTATAAACAAAAATCTTGAAATAAATAAAATAAAAAAAATATATTGCATTTCCGATAACCATTTTCTCGGAACAAACAAAGTTAAAATCCATTCATTCCAGTAATCCGTATTAGAAAACCAAAAATTCTCTAATAAGGAGAATCCATTTTTTTATGTATAAAATATATCACCCTATTGCAAAAATTTTTACACATTTCAACAAATTAAAATCAAAATTCGCAAGAGATTTTTTAAAAGCTTTCTTTGTGATTCTCTAAATTTATGAAGATACAGTCTGTCAAATAAGAGTAGAAAATATAAAAAATTGAATTACAAAATTTGTAGGCTGGCAACACCAATTTAACTGTCAAATATTCTTTTAAAGTCCAATGTCACTGAATGTATAGAACACAGTAAACCACATTTTTAAAAAACATTTTTTTGTTCATGACATAAATTTGATTAAAAGGTGTTTTATAAAGCGATTTGCTTTCATTTAATTTAACATAAATTTGAATTTTGGCTTACAATTGATCTTTTCACCTTGGCTTGGCTTACTTGGCTTGGCAAAATCTTGGCTTACAATTGATTTTTTCACCAGGTTGATACTTGAGTATCTTCCACCCTGGAAGTAGTTTCAATTGTGCCTGCATGAGACCAGGCTTCTTAACCTTAACTCATAAGCTTGTTTTCATGATAATATAACATTACCAGACATATGAATGAAGTATGAGGCGTACCTGACTTATTAATAATACTGTAAATAAAATAATAAATATTGCGTAAAATTGATGTTTACCATTGTTGGAAGTTTGTGACCTCTTTGTAGTCTTGCAGAGCAACTCTGCATCCTTGTTGGAATTCTTCAAGGCCAGGACGATGGGCAGCGTGTGGTGGGGGTGCTCAATAAGACACCGCTCTGTGGAAGTCAAAAACGCACATTCATTCTTTAATTATAATTATCGGAAATGAATTTATTTGTTCATTCGGGCTTCATAGCTCATAAATTCTTATAATCCATGAAAAAAATTCTTATAATCCATGCAGGTTATTGCGTCATAAATATGTACATGGTAATCTCTGAATACACAAAAAAAAATTACAATAAACATCCATTTAAAAATTGCATTTTTTAAGGTCTATGACTCTATAAACATTTTCAGTAGACCATAGATAATGTAAATAAATAGTAATATTCAATATTGACACAAGTAAGTACTGTGATAAATAGTGAAATATGGTGGATTCATTGGCTTCATACCCTTTAAAATAGAGCAAGCAGTATAATATGTTTCCATAATAATATTTGGAGGTATGATTTTTGGAATGAGCCCGGCCGAATTCAAAACTGAACTCCCAGAAATCTCTATCGCTCAAGTGATTAACATACCCATTAAATTGTAGATAATTTGCTGATACGGTTTCCCATTCACGCAGTTAATCCGTGGGGCCAGCTGCGGAATGACGGGCAGGAACTTCCTGGAGGGGATGCACTTGAAGAAATCGGCCAGTGACCTCTCCGAGTCGCCCTCAAGCACCAGAGAGGGGTTGTCCAGCCACAAGGAGATGACACGGAACACACAGAGGTTGTTCTCCTCACCGTCAGACAGGGAAGACAGATAGCATCTGTATAGTAAAACATTAAAACAATATATTGCTGGTCCGGAAGAAAAACGTCACAACTCAAAATGGACATCAAAAATGCAAGGAAAAATTGCACAAATTTGAAGTTCGGTTATAAATAAAATCGACACACTTAGAAGTAAAAGGTTTTTCATGCCCACAAATTGTCATAAAAAGTTTGAAAAATTATGAAAACAAATCTACAAAAAAGTCATAAGTAAAAGTCAAGTTACTTGTAATTACATACTTGCAAGGGAAGTTTTAAAAATAAGTTGAAGAATATAGTTATCTTTAACCGTTTCTCTGCCAAGAGCGAGATATCTCGCATTATTGGCCGTGCCCAGCAGGCCGGCCATAGAAAAATAGCGAGTTATCTCGCTATTCTTTGAGCAAGATTTTATTTTTTAAATTTTTATTTTTTATTTATTTATTTATTTTTTTTTATTTTTTTTTCAAGATTTACGCTAAGTCATTTAAATATCCTTTCAAGGTGTAATGTTTTTAATTTATAAAAATAAGATTTTAAAATGATTAATTTTGATTAAAAATTCACGGCCTGCTGTTCACAGCTAGACTCCTACATACCGGCATTTAAAAGGTTAATAGCTGAACCAACAGCACTAATTTTGGTAAGTCGCTCTTATTTTGAAAACTTGTGTAGAATCTTGAAAAGAAGAATCAGAAATTTCAACTTTGAGAAAAAATTGTGACTTTTTGATTTGCGACATTGTTCTTCCAGACCTCCAATACATATACATTTTTGTTTTTAATGAATTATATAATTATTATTGGTTCACTATTGTTGCACCCGAAACTGCTTGTGATTTACAGCTTCAGATGCACTTGGAAGTGGACTGTAAATACAAAAGAATGAGATGAAACGAAATGGTGTTTGCTGGAATTGGGTGATAATATGTGTAAAAAAAACTAGGGAAGCAAGGAAGAAGGATAACCAATCACTTACTGCTGTACCTCTGCGAAGGAGCACATAACACAATCACAATATGCATACTTTATTTGTTTCACCGCGATACCTCGAGGTAGTTATCGCCACAACAATACAAATAAGTACAAAACGATATTGTACTTTCAAGGTGGTCAAATACCATCTTTTTAGTTTAAAAACTAGATTATGAATACGATTAACACTAAAAATTCGCTTCCGAGGTAGTCCAAATTCTTCTTCTGTTTTTCAGAAAATAAATGCACACAAATTCACTCTCGTCATTGTTCCAAATTCAAAACGCTTTTCCAGCAAGGTGATGTGGTTAGGGAGGGTAGGTACTGGATAAATGACATCCCAATAGGAACTATGCATATCATTATTTCAAAACCAAACTACGGTCATACCACATAGAGTTCTGTTGTAACTATCCTTTCCCCATTTTTGAGAAAGAGGTAGAGGTTTCAGAGCTATTAGTGGTATGCATATATGCAGAGGTTACAACAGAGCTATTAGTGGTATGCCTATAAAATCATTTTGAATTCCATGTATTTGTACCTTATAGCTAATTGGAGATAGTGATCCCTTTCCGACTGAGTGTTGGAAATTTCTATTTCGTCAATGTTGCCTTGTCCATCGTTGAAAAATAGAGCTTTTCTCTCATCCCTACAAAAAGTCACAAAATAGAAATAGTTTAGTATAATAATACAAGTGTATAATAAAAATCTGTATGTACGAGTATAATAAAAAATAATATGTAATTGTATTAGGTACCATATTAGTAGAATCATAAATGTATAGAAAAAGATAAGAGCATTACAAATAATATTATGTAAAACCAAATGTTTTAGGCGGCCGGGGCGGAAGTGGCATAAGTCCCAAAATATCGTGTTGCGATAACATTGTTTGGAATGGAATTACTGAAATTCAGGGACCAGATAGTCAGTGCATTTCCATACCTTCCTTTTTCCAAACTTCTTCCCATCCTCACTTCATACAACCTCACAACATAGCCCAAACTGGGGATACCATAGTCCTATAGAAATCAAAGATTTTTATTGATCTAGTTAGGCATGTCCAACTGAAGATTTTTTGCGGCCCAAAATTAAGTTTTCAGCTTTCTATGTTTTGGATTTTGATATTCATAAAAAAAAGAAAACAAAACCGTTAAAAAATTTATGAAATTCAAATTATATTTTGTGAAATTTGAACTTTCTTGTTATTAGAACTCAGACTCTCGATGACGGTTTTGATTTATTGCTTGAAAAGTGCAAGCCGCATGGTCGCACTAGGAATTTATTATAGCAATCAAATCCAACCAGTATATTTTATCCGCATATTTCTTGGAAGATCGAATAAAACCGACCTGATTTTAATAAGTGGAGGGTGAGTGCTAAGGACACACATAGGTACGTGTATAGTTGTATAATGTATTTTAGCAATAATGGCCCACCAAACCATTTGGGTTGGGCATCCCTGATCTAGCCACTTCTACTTGATGAAACATATCATTTAACTCGTCAAAGGCCAGGCCATTTCGTGGAAATTCGCGGAACTTCACAAAAAAACACTAAAAAACCACCACTTTGAATTTTGAATTGAATGTTTTGTTGATAAATTTTGAGCTATTTTATATTTTATTGACTGAAACACGTTCACAACACAATAAACTATCTACCAAAACCACATTACTTGCATTTATTACGTAAATTAATAGGTTTTATGATGTTTTATTCGCGATACACGCATTTATTGCGACCGTTAAATTCGCGGCAATTTATGACAGCGCAATGTCATGGATGAAATCGTTCTAAAAATATTCCAGGGTGACAAGGTGAATGAAACTTTTAGCATCACCTAGAGTAATGATGGCGCAAGCGATTCTGACACTGTTCTTCATACAAATTCTGTACATAGAAGGGTCAAAATCGCATTCCAAAAGTTTTTCGTCGACAATATTATTCAAATATTTGAATTATTTTCTCGCGTATGCGCATATGACGCCCGTATTTTCGCGTCTCCGGCCTTTGACCGGTTAAAGCCTAATTCAATTGCTAACATCAGTTAGGCATTTGTTAGCCACTTCTCTGCTGACTGCCTCGTAATTACCTTGAGAGTTCGCTAGCCTGATGCTTTTCTTTCAATGAAACGGCCGTATCTTTACACCTCTCCATACACTTGATCTTGTTAACAAATGCCGCTGACTTGATGTACGTGTCCATCTGTTTGTATTCTCCATCAGAAAATCTCGCTATGGTAAGGTAGGCATCTATCTTAGCCGTCATGTCTCCATTTGTCCCCAGAATCTCCAAAGATTTGTTCAGATAGTTATCCAAAATATCCATGGCACTTTCACTGCGTGTTTCAACCATCCAAGAACCATACAATCTGAAAGAGAAGAATCATATAAAACTAAATTCGGTACGACTAGTTAGGAATTATATAATCTAAATATGGTTTAAAATTATGGCTCTAAAAATCTTAACTATAAAGCTGAAAATTTGATTTCATGTCCCACTAAAAACTGGTAAATGGTGAGCTCTGGCATTAGGCCACCAAAGGGAGGAGATATCTGTGAGAGCCGACAAGAAGTTAAAGCCTGGTTTATCAGCAGTCATATATGGCTACAGTTTTTTTGGCACGCTTAGGAATTTTTAGTTCATATTTACTATTGAGATAATTTTGATAATTTAAAATCTGCCATTGTTAAAAAACAATCCAAGGGAGTGAGTCTGTATCTATTGCTTTAGCTAACGCAATGTTTAACGAGTCGCTTGTAACATAATACATTTGAACTCCTCGAGAAAGGTTATTTCTTAATATATAAAACAAAGTCGGGTTAGTTACACTATTTATAACTCGAGATCGGTTGGACCGATTTTGATGATCTTTGATTTGTTGGATTTGTCTCCGCTCCGGATAACAGAATAACTTTTAAAATATTGCAAAAATTAACTAAAAAGAAAGTTATGAAGAAAACTAAATTTTTCATACATTTTATATGGAACGAAATCTCATATTTTGAAAGAACTGCAGCATTATTGTGATAGGTATTTTCCAAAAATTCAAAAACGTCAAATGTCAAAGCGCTAATTGTTTCGCTTTTGTTCTTAATCATATAATGCTGCCCCTCTTTCTTACACACTAAATATCAATAGTCGAAAATGAGACAAACGGTGAACGTATGTCTCTGCACCCCTCCAAAGGAAAAATACAATAATAATAAATTTCTGAAATGAAATGCATTTTTTACGTAAGCTCCACTCAGGACCTATGTCATCTTAGGAGATGCTGTGTGGAGGGTCTTTTTAAGGAAGGGTAGGATGTTCTGGAAAGGAAAAAGGCATGAGGAGTGGTTAGGAATCTGGAGGTCAGTGTATCCGGGAGTGAATCCATCCCTCCAACTGCGGTGCAAGGCCATTGCCTTGACCTGAATTGACCTTTCACCTTAACCATTCCAGCCGGACTCTTTCGACCCATTGGTCGAGAGAATCCGGCTGGAAAGGTCAAAAGGTCAAAAGGGAGTTCCCAGTCTCTCTCGATCCGGCCCGTCACGCAGCAGGTGGGCAGACGCATCCGCCGCCAAGACCCGTACAAAAGTCACCCCATGAATCCGAACCCCAGGCAACCCTGCTAAATCACCAAACATAGAAAACCACTTGGGGTGACCTTTGGCTGAGGTGTTGGTTACCCAATAAATGGTTCCCGGGGCGGCGGCCCCCGTACCCGCTTCCTTTCAAAAATTCCCGTGAGTGGAAAAGTAAGAAAATCACAAAAAATATAAATCCGTACACAACGCCATCTCTGATACTAACAAAAACAAAACACGGACAGTTGGGCATCGATAATTGCTTCATTGTGTAATTTTTATCTTAGTAAAAAAACTTTATTTAATTCAACAGTTATTGATTCTAAGGCGGTACGAAGTTCGTCGGGTCAGCTAGTTAAGAAATAAAAAAACAATTACTTCTCTAACAATTATTTTTAATACAAAAAATAACCTGAGGGCATTAGCATGCAGCAGACTATCCCTGCTGCTCCCATTGGTGATGAGGCTCTTGACGAGGTGCAGGGCCACATCCCGGTGACCCCCGCACCAGGCGGCCCGGCCCTCCGCCATGCGGATGAGCCCGCTCAGCTTGGTCACCAGGGCCAGCTCCTCGCCACTGGCAGAGGGCAGGCACTGGAGGGCCCCGGCAGAGCGGGAGGCGTCGCTGATCCAGCGGGTGGCGGCTTGCACCCAGCCGTGGGATAGGGCCAACTCTGGAACGGTGGTTATTACATGAACCTGATAATATTGGCAGGAACCTATTGGCTAACAGTGGTTAGCTGTTGGAGTGAAACTACCACTTATATATTGTGTAAGGCATAAAAGGCATTCTGGTATTGCACCAAATTCAAATATTTATTTATTTATTTATTTTTTATTTTTTTTTTATTAGTAATAGAAGGTACATAAATTACAAATAATTTTTATACAGTAATTAATTACATAGTAGAATATTTGATGTACCCCCATAATAGAGAACTCCAGTCCAAATTTTTTATTTTTTTTAATGAATAAAGACCTTCAAACTTAAATAACTGCATTTTTATTTTTATTTTTATAGTTAGTTTTAATAGTTAAAATAATTGTCAAAGTTTTAATTTTTCTAGACCATCAGAAAAGCACCATATCTATGGTGGATTGTTAATATGGTGATATGGTCTTCACACCAATAGTTTATTTACCTTCAAGTTGTCATATTGAATCAGTGATGTTATGTCGAGGGAAATTTCCCTATATCTAGGGGAGAAAAATATTTTTTAGGGATAAGGGAAATCAGGACAAAATCTAGGGAAATTTCGAACTCTGGCAAAATGTTTATTACATATGACAATATTACTGGTATTATTTATATATATATATATTATATACGTATACATATATATTTTTTGGAATTCTTATGAATCTTAATTATTGTTCATGTACTTACTTGCAATGTTATTTTTAACACTGACAACTCAAAATGATATTATACGTATCTAAAAAGATAAATGGGACCTCTGAAAAAAATTTTATTTATGTTTTAAGTTCTGTTTTTTTGGTGATTGTGGTTAATTTTTATTTTGCAAAGTGTTTTTTTTTTATTTGGAATTCAGTTTCTAATTCAGTGGTGAGTGCATTCGTACTTTTAAATTATTACTTCACGTAGCAAAAAGTGCTTTATTTGGAAAAAACACAGTATTATTAGTATATTTACCAAGTTCCGATATCTTTCCAATTAATTAATCATATTAATTAACATATAACAGGATTAGTGTTACACAATCAGGTGGCTACGTAGGTAATTGCGTTAATGTGAAATTCTAGGGAAATTTCACTTCGAAATCTAGGGAAATAATTTTTTTGGGCAGAGCATCCCTGATTTTGTATTTAAGAAAATGGCGGAATAAAATTAAGATAGGATGTGATTTGTGATAGGATGACTCAATGATTTTTGTGTGAGAAATTGAGGCGTTTTTTATTTAAGATTAACTGCTTTTAATATAGAAAAACATTGGTAAAATGTCCACATTTCACCGCTACTGTTATTGTATTTTAACAAAGTGCAATATAAAAATAATGAATCATCTTTGCAAATACAAGTGATATCGTTCTTCAATTTTGTCGGTTCAGGCGTGATTTTGTACATTATTTTATGTATAACACACAGAAACTGGCATTTATATACACTGCATGACGATTGCGTAATAGCTTGTATCCCTTTACTAAAAACAACTTGAAAATACAATGTCAAAATATGACACGACTTTTAACCTCAAATAGGCAAAATTTATTCCAGATTGTCCGCAAATATAGCCCCTTTCGTAAATTGTTGAGGGCCTAAATTATGTTTCAATAAACACAATAACTATTATTTATCTAAATCTCTATAAACAGTATGAAAATAAACCAAAAACACGAAATATTGAATACAATACACGCAAATGTATATCATTTCAAATGTCAATGTCAATACAATACACGCGATCACCAGGTGACAGTGGGTGAGTGTGACGCGTGACGTCACCATTCACTATTTTAGTAATGCCAACTTAACGCTGTGTTTTCAGGAGAGGTTGAAAAATGCACTTTTTAATAATTTTTTAAAAACTCTGCGTTTAATATTATGAAATAAAAGTTATATATTCAGAATCAGCGTTTATTGGTCTATATGAACATATTTTTTTAAAGCCATAATATTTTTCACTGGAGTTCCTTATTAAGCAAGGCTTGTGTGTATGGGGGGGTGTTATTGTATTGCTTTTTTTATATCATTCAGTTTAAGTTTTCAGTATAATTTTTGAGATGAGTTTTAAAATTTTTTATATTGTGACACCACTTGTTCCGAACTCAAGCATACCAAACTCTCTTCTATTTTTTTGACAAGCGATTATGGTTCATTTAAGGTTCAGCTACCAACAGGTTTTAAAATATAAAAACCGTTGAAAAGATAATGCTGGATACTGTTGCCATATGGCAACTCCGGCACACGACAGGAACAAATCACACCAGGGGTCAACATTAAATCATCTCAGAAAGGGTACAAACTAATTACAAATTAATTACATGCTGCAAGTGTCACAAAACAATCTTATATTGGCGTTAAAAAACATACCCAAATTCAGAAAAATTATGGGAATAAAATCAAGGGGTAAATGAAACTTTGCAGAACCACTGAACCCATAGTTTTTTTTAATGTTATTTAACCCCTCGAGTATTTTTGGGAGATATTTCTACCAGCAGTTTGCATTAGTGATATATATGATTTAAACAGTGTTAGACAGAGAGTATATCTTACTTTGCATTTTAAATTTACATAGACGTTTCCGAAAGTTTGAAATAACTCTATGGAACAAAATTTAGCATTTAAAAAATATTTGTCAAGATTTGCAAATTTTCAAAATATCGAAGAAATTAAATTACAATATATATTTTTTTTGTTATTTGTTTTTGGGGTGTTATGCCGTGTTGCGCTACCTCCTCCTTGAGGAGGCACGAATGAGGAACGTTATGAGGAACACGGCATAACACCCCAAAAACAAATAAAAATACTTTTGGCCGTGAAAATCTAAAATCATATCTACAATAAATTTTATCATACCTTTTTAGTTTTGTGTAAAGTGGTAAGTACAGATAACACCATGAAAACCAAAAAAACTTTGAAAACTTTTCCTATGTTTGCATTCAAAATTTTAATGTTTTTAATTGCATAGGTCAATTTGTAATATGAACTGAAATCTTTCATCTATTTTCAAAAACAGTAGTTTATTTTGAAATATGTTAAAAAACAGCAAATTTATCCAAAATTGAATGTAACGAGAAAATATTTCTCGCGCAATTTGCATTTCGTTAGTTCGTTTAAGAGAAATACATTACAAATATAGAGGCTCTAAGGGTTAGTAATTTGTTTAACGCAAACAAAGAAGTTCTAGTTGTAGAAAGCTGCCTTTATAGTAAACCTGCATACTGCAGCTGAAGCTCTGCAACGGAAAGCTGCAGTCCTGCCCCAGAAGTATGTTTGGACAAGTTTTCCAGGATGACCACCCTCTGCGCCAGGATGGGCTCCACGTGCTTGAAATCACTGAATGGCAGAATATTCTTGGTGGACCAGCTGGCCAATAAACCACCATAGTTTTCTTCGTCATTGTTTCTTATTGCTTTCACCTAAAAGGAAAATGGCATTATTTGTTGTACCCTATATGCCTTTTACCAAGCCCTTGTGTTAGTTCCCACCCCACTACTTAACAATATCTCAAAGAAAAATAATCACTCAAGCGAAAGCTACCCAAATTTGAGAAGGTGATTTTAACAAATTAAAATGAATTATAAATTTAACGACTTAAATTTTCTTTTTATAAAACCTAAAAATCTGGGATATCTGGGTGGATTCATTGGCTCTAAACTTCAGTAAGCAGTTCATATGTTCGTGTGTTAATATTTGGAGGTGTAGAGAACGATACTCAACAGCCACATAATTGTACTTTATACGCGGGCAACTCAGCTGACGCGAACTTGCATTCTTTCGGTTCGAGAAAGATACCGAAATTCATTCGTTTTTCGACGACCCGACGTGCGGTTGTGTGCTAGAGTATCGTTCCTTATAAATCTTCCAATTTAATACTTGTCGTGTTTTACTAAACTTAAATAAATCTTAACTTCAGTATAAAAATAATTTCTTTCAATCAACATCACGGTACATTTGGTAACCCAGTGGAGTCAGATAAAGAAGAGTAGCGAAGTAAGTATAACACCACGCGGATCGCTGAACAGAGTCAGCGGACGCCATTATACGAAATCCTACCCACACAACATCTCTTACCAAAGAGGTATGATTTTTATAACGAGTGTGGCCAAATTGAAAACTGAACACCTGAAAATATTGCTCGAGTAGCTAACTAAATAACCATAGTACTGTTGGGTAGGCAGATAGGTTAGATCACCACACAACTCAATCTCGGCAGACACTCCTTGTTTCATTTTTGACATTTGAAAGGTCCCCTAGGTGTAATTCTAGGTGCGTTTCAGCTGTCTATCAAATTTTAATTAGCTGATAAGCTTAACAACATAATAATTGTAATAGTTGTCTTCTTCTGCTGACCACAATTTCTTCAAAGGCTGAAACGGACTTAGGGCGCCTTCAATTTAGACGTTTCATGTCGGACCGCTGCAGTGCCGAAGCGGTGCGTTTGTCGTATGGCGCAAGGATGGTAATTTGTTTTCATACAAAGTGCACGGAGCGGCAACAGTGCGGAGTCGGTACCGAGAACGCTCAACGCCAGGACGGCAACGTCGCAAGCTCCACGTGTTCATTTCGCTGTTGAATAGTGCGGTGACAAGACGTGAGAGCTAATTTCATCGAATTTTCATGTTTATTGTTTAAAATGGATGATATAAACGTGGAAGAATTTATAAATGAAATTGAAATACGTCCTGCTATATGGAACTCCAAAAGCGACAAATACAGTAATCGCACGGAAACAAAAAATGCTTGGGAAGGTATCTGTGATACATGTTAATGAAAATATGGGTGATGCTCTTATATGGGGGCTTCGTTTTTGTTTCTGTTTCTGTTGGATGTTTTTCAACAAGAACACTAACAGTAATGTTTCTTCGTCAGAGTCCATGGCTTAACAAATGAATTTAAAACATCAAACGACCCACGTCTAAACACCACTAGCATACGAACACACGGCAGTCAGATACGCTTTCAATTTAGATTTTTGGTATCGGACTGCTACCGTACTGCAGCCGCACGGCAGCGGGTTATAACCAGCGGCACGGTAAACGTGCGGCAGCGGTCCGACACGAAACGTCTAAATTAAAAGAGCCCTTAGAATCAAAAGAAAAGAAAACAGGAACCTTTCAACTGTCAAAAAAACAAAATGGCGCTGAACGGTCATTTGATGACTTTGTCACATTTGAATCTGTTTAATTTAATGTAAAAAAATACTCACTGCCACAAAATGTTCAATCTCCTGCAGAATTTGTAACTTTGTTGAAAGCTCGTAGGCGCTTTGACAACTTTCCAGGCTATTTTTCATGCAGAAAGAGGCAACGTATTGCCTCGCTTCCCGTAGAGCATTGTTCACGGAGAGGTCCGCACTGTTAAAGTTCCTGGTGATGGAGTCCTTCAGAGAAATGTACTGGTACGCGGGCCAATAGATTTCAGATTGAATGTTTGTTCCAGAATCCGAGCTCTTCTGTGTTTTTGATTTGAGATATGCAGAATCTACTTGAAGACTCCAGTTACCTGCAAGCATTTTCAAATATCGAAATTCTTTCTTCAATAAACAGTCAATTTCATTGCCATGTTCAGGTAATTTTGGTTTTGATTTATTAAATAAGAGAAAGTGAACGTACTTTTTTGGATGTGAGGTCTACTGTTCACTACTAGATTTTAAAACATTGAATAACACAAAATATGCATACCTAGTCGCCAAAAGCACTCAAACTTCAAATCATCCAATGAAGATTCTGCAGTGCAAACGTCCATGTATTTCCCAGCCAAGTGATACAGGCCTGACATCTGTAGTGAACTGGCAAAGCTTCTTTCAGATATCACCTCGGATTCTAAAGCTGTAGCTGAAAATAAATGATTTCATTATAAGATTTTATTATTTTTGATATGGAGATGGTCTGCGTAGCACCTGCAAACATTCAGGCCACTGTGCGTACACTATATTTCACCTTATTCTTTTGACATTACGGTGTCCAGGGCAGATGTGTAATCGATAGTGAAAAAGTGTGTACTTATGTATGTAGATGTGGTACCGTATTGCCAGCTCCAATCCTCTACGACAACGATCGGCAATTGGCGGCCCGCGGGCCAGTTCCGACATGCGAAGGGCCCCCTTCTGGCCCCCAGAACCAGAAGAGAGAATTAGTGAACTTGCTATTATTTCTTCCCACCATACTTGGCACACAATCATACTTTTTTTTCATGTCTAGTTTATTTATTTATTAATTTACGGACAACAGTCCATTAAAAACATAATAATAACACGAATAAAAAAACAGAGATGACAGTGAAGGAAGAGCACATATAAATTAATAGCAATGACAATATAAAATATAAAAAGTACATATAGAGACACTACAAGTCAAAGTATGAAGAAGCATTTAAATATTGCGTATCGACTGGCGAAAGTCATTTAGTTTTACACCAAAAAAAAGTTCTTTTGAAGAAAACATAAAAGTATTTTAAGAACCCGTAACACCCAAGTGGGATTCAACTACCACGCTACTAACTGTACATATGTGCTATCATACTTATACGTATACAAATAATATCAGAATTTTGAAAATCCACACACTTCCAACATTATAAGTAGAAAATGTGGCTTGTTCAATGACGGAGAACTAAACTACTTAGTAAAAGATGGAACCTGCAACTGGGAACCAATAACTATCACACTACCAATCGGTTGGTCATGACATGATACGCCATACCGCCAAAACCAATTGCCGACTGCTGCTCTACAAGCTGGGAGTGTAATTTTAAATGATTTTCTGCATTTGGTTTTGGTGTAACCGTCAATTACCAGATACCAAGAGTTTTGAGTTTTAATATCAGGAGCTTTAATAGATCATAGAGAATTGGAGCTGGCAATACAATATCGCATCTACATAAATAAGCACACATTTTATTACTATCGATTACACATTTGCCCTGATGATGGCCACTGTAATGCTGTCCAAAACATTGGCTAAAGAAGGAGATAGCGCAACACGGCAAAATACCCCAAAAATCTTATCTATATCACAAGAATATATCACAAGAAGTCACACCAGAAAGGATCTTGTGGTCCCAGGGAGCAATACGGCAAAGTATCAAAAAACATGTACATATCTTGGACCAAAAATATATAATAAAATTCCCCTAGAATTAAATATTAAAGCTTGCAAAATGTCCCACGTCAGTTCAATAATAACAAAATGGTTGATTGGCTTAGGTAGGGTGGAATCTGAAGAACTATTAAATAATCTCACTTAAAATTTTACATGGCCTATTAACGGCACATTTAGTAAAAATTCAGTATGTATATTATTTAAATAAAAAATAAAAATACATTTTTCTTTTCTTTTTCTTTTTTTGTTACAGAATAAATTTTCAGGCATTTTTATTGATGTATATTTAATTTAAAAAATTAAAATGAACATTTTGTTAAATTTTTTTTTTTTTTGCATTCTCACCAGCATTTGGTTCCTTAGAACGGGCAATCTGCCTAGCTAGGAACTAATATCGACCCACAAGACATAATAACACTTGTACACATTTTATAGTTATTTTTCAATGTTATTATTATGTTATTTTTGCCATACAAATGTATCAAATGTAATGTTATAAATAAAAAATAAATATAAAGTTTGCTTTAGTTAGAACCTTAAATAACAGGGTAAATATCGGTTCGGATTGGCCACGCTTATTACGAATAATTTTTAGAAAAAAACTTTAGATTCGCCTTAATTACTATAAAAGGAAACTTTTTGGCTTTGGGGCGGCGGAAAATAATGCATTTTAATTTTCAATTGCATAAAACCAAAATTCACTTCGCGAACCGACGACGCAGCGAAAATCCGCAGCCGTAGCTGTCACTGTTATGGACTGTAGCTGACTTCGTGGGATAAAGCGCGTAATTATGAAATTTCTCTAGCGGGCTTGTTTGTGTAACATGGTTTGTGATACAAAAGAATGTGCCCCTTTATAACGCCTACTCGCGTCAACGCAAGAAAAACATCCCAGTTTTCAAGTGGTTTAGCGGCTACGCTAGGTTTGTGCAACATGGTTTGTGATTCGCGGTATTTCATGCAGGTATCCCACGAAGTCAGCTACAGTCCATAACAGTGACAGCTACGGCCGCGGATTTTCGCTGTGTCGATTCGCGAAGTGAATTTTGGTTTTATGCAATTGAAAATTAAAATGCATTATTTTCCGCCGCCCCAAAGCCAAAAAGTTTCCTTTTATAGTACTTAAGGCGAATCTAAAGTTTTTTTCTAAAAATTATTCGTAATAAGCGTGGCCAATCCGAACCGATAATTACCAATAACAGAAATACAGGGAGATACGGCATGCTGACTACAATAAAACTATCAAAGTGGAGGAGTCATTGAAAGTTATGCATTTGGTATATAGGCAGAAAAAAAGTAGGCAACGCAATGCATAGATACAATTTGCAGTATTATGGGCGGCCGATGATGGCAACACTTTTGTGCTCATGGCCCATCTCCCTTGTTTCTATTATCTTAGGTTAGAACATACAAATATTATTCATACTCTCAAAATCGGCTGTTCCACTTTTTGATGAAATTAAAAAATTGTTCTCTTACTAGGAAATAGATTGAAAGAGTTGTTAGTGTCATCACTGGCTTCCATTTGGCTTTGGGAGTTTGGTCCGCAGTTGGAAAGAGCCAAGTCCTGCATTAGCAGGGCGTCACTGAAGGACCCCATCCTCATGTAGAAGTTCCTCCGCTCTGCAGGATTCAGGAGGTGAGCTGAACCGCAGCCGTTCAGGGCATCATTGTCTCCTATAGCCAGATAACTCTGAAAGAATATAATGTTACAATGATGATTTATGTAAAAAAGCCATTTAATACAATACTAGGAGGTTAAAAACCAGGCTACCTCAGCTGTAATATAGATGGCACCACTTATGTTTGTGGTTAGCATGTGGAGCGAGAGCTTTGATTTGATTTGGAGAAAACCGCAAAAAACTGTCACATCTCTAGCGTAAATAAATAATTGCCTTTCTATTTCTTAAATAATGAAATGGAGTACCTAATATAATTTCAAAAATTGTAAATTTTTTTATGTATGTCTATCATAATTTAAGTAATTTCGATAAATAAAATGGATATTGCGGATTTCGATACTCGCTTTGCGATTTTCTCATGATGTAGAGGCTTTTAAAACTCAATTGAACTGACGCGCGAGTTTCTAAACCCGCCATTTTGGCAAAATAACTGCTCGTGATTGGTTAAATTCCGATATAGCGGGATTTGATAGTAACTTCCGGAATGATATAGCGGGTTTTGTTTCTCACCCGCAGTTTTAACATGGTTTTTGGTCATGATAAGGGAGGTTTTGAAACTCAATTTAAGGTTCCTCTTGTTCCTTGCAAAAATGTGAACAAGATGACATACTCAGAAATTTTGTCAAAAAATCGGATATAGCGGATATTGAAATTATAGAACCAATATGTGAAACATGCTTGTTACATTATGTGATCCATGCCGAGTCATTGAAATATGATGGGTTGAAATGGTCTACATTTTTAATGTTAATAAAAGATAAAAAATTGTCTATTAAAATTTGCAAAAATAAAGATGTATTTCCAGGGTGCTTTGTATGCTTTTCCCCAAATAAGACTGCCTCCCAAGGCTATTAATTTTTTTTTTTTCAATTATTTCTGGCTTTCACCCTTCAAGGGTGTTTCTAGGCCATCATTTATAATTACAGAGAAAGGAAAGGTGAATTTATATATTAATTTTATTTAAATGAGCAAATTTCAGAATTTTATGGAAGATTGGAGTCGAGTTCAGACTTAGAAGAGATGAGATGTTGAATGGAGGAGAGGCAATTTTGGATAAATCTTGATAGAAGAGAGGATATTTATTTAGAGAGGGACAATCAAAAAATATGTGATCTAAAGTTCCCACATCTAGACCACAGAACGTACAATCTGGGGAGTCAAGCACATGAATTTTAAAAAGGTGAGAAGGAACGGAACAATGTCCGAGTCTTATTTGAATAAGTAAGGAAATTTCTTTTTTGGAAAAATGGGGGAATTTTTGAAAGCACGGTTTTGATGGGATAGTCCTTTGTATTGAGGCGTAGTGGGCACCCTTAGATTGACTAGCAATGTTCCAATACTCTGTCCAAACATTGCGGGATCTATCTTTGATGATAGAAAAAATATCAGATAGGGGAATATGGTTTACGAGGGTAACGGTAGGGTTAGATGCTCCTTGTTTTGCCAAGGAATCAGCAATATCGTTACCCACTATGCCAACATGTCCAGGAATCCAAATCAGAGTGACAGTTTTTCCAGAGCTTTGAATGGAGGATATCAGTACTCGAATAAGACATACAAAGTGATCATCAGGATGAAGAAGAGGACTGGATTTAAGTTTTTGGAGGGAACTGAGAGAGTCAGAGAGAACAAGAGAATGTTCAAAATTATTTTTTATTATATATTTGAGAGATTCAATTATTGCAATGCACTCGGCAGAAAATATTGAAAATTGGTTTGAAATTGAATAAAATATTCTTTCATTAGAATTATTGTGGTAAATGTTAATACCTAAACCACAGTTAGGAGAGTCTGGAGATTTGGAGCCATCAGTAAATAAAAGAGAAGTGTTGGGCCATTTACAAGAAATAATGTCGAACATATTATTGACAGTATGGGCTGGGAGATTGGAATGACTTTTAAGGATGCCGATCCCTTCTAAAATTGTTGGGGATAGGGTGACGTGACTATATTTTAATTTGAATAATGGAAGAAGACCATTTTGGATAATTTGAAGCTCTGAGAGAGAACGAAAATTTTTACAGATGGCAGGAAGAGGTTTAGTTCGAGCTCTGATTGTAGATGAATGTGTTGAGTCGTTGAACAACGAGACTCTGGGAATAACCTGATGGCATTTAGAATTTAAAAATTTAAGAACAAATTTGTCAGAAAATAGTTGACGTCTTAAATAAAGTGGAGGATCAGAACATTCTACTTGAAGGGAATTGATGGGCGACGATTGCATGGCTCCAGTTATTATTCGCAATGACTTTGATTGAATTTTGTCTAATTTGCTGAGTGCATTTCTGGATGCAGTACTAAAAAGTGGGCAGGCATATTAAATATGTTACATAATGCATTGTTCGAACCCCCCTCCCGCCCCGGTAACGCACAGTAACGTTTTACAAGACCCCCCCAAATACGTAATATTTGAACGGCCCCTCACCAGTCTTAGGAAAACGATATAGCAACGATTTAAAAAAATAATTATTATGTTTCCCTCACAAAAGCACCCCTTTCTGCACAGTGTAAAGGCAATGTTAAAGGGGCGGGTTAAGGTGGGGGCTGTAGGAAGGAATTTATTAATGCAGGTCTTGAAGAGACCCGGATTATATGAAGGAGGAAAAACAGATGCCGGTAGCTCATTCTAAATGCAAGCCAACTTACACAAAAACGAGTCGAAGAAGCAACCCATTCTCATGAAGCCAGTGGGAGTGCCAAACAATTTGGGAGGCGTGTATGGGTACCGCCGCCCCGGGAACCATTTATTGGATAACCAACACATTTGGTGACTTAGCAGGGGTGCCCGGGTTCATGGGGTGAGGTTTGTCCGGGTCTTGGCAGTGGATGCACCTGCCCACCAGCAGCATGGCAGGCCAGATTGAGAGAGAATGAGGGAGTCCCTCTGACTTCTCCAGCCGCACTCTCTCGGAATATCGCCTTGCACCGCAGTGGGAGGGATGGATTCATATGTCCTGGACACACTGACCTCCAGATTCCTACCCATCCCTCATACCCTTTTGCTTCCCAGAACTTTCTCTCCTTCCTTTCCTAAAAAGACCCTCCACACAGCATCCCTAAAGACGACAAAGGCCCTGAGGGGAATTATTTTCCTCAGGGCCTCCTGTGTGAAGCTAATGTAAAAAAAAAGCCAACATCAACAGTGAATAAGTATTCAAATGTGATTAAATATTACAATCTGACAAAAAGACAGCCAGTGATGAATGAATTGAATAAACCTTTCTCAATATTGACAAGATGTGTTCTCCTTTATAGAGAGATGATATCTTATCAGGGTTGGATGGAAGCTGAAGGTCAGGAGAAGACAGGCCCCACAGCTCTCCATAGTAGATGGCAGCAAAGTGGGCCCCCGTGGAACTGGCGGCCCAACAGATGGGCAGGTAGTCAAACTCCATCAGACCATCGCAGTCACCGGCACCTCTGGATTTTCTGTAAAATAATTGGTTACGCCGAATTTTACATCATTTTAACACAATGCTTAAAAATACACATACAAAACCGCTGCACATAAGCAGATGTTAGTTTTCTTCTTATTTCGTATGGAGGGGGGTCAGAGGGGGACATCTAGATCTGCGAGCCTGTCTAGTAGCCTGTGGACCTCATCAATCCCGCTGGGGAATGAATGGAGCAGGCATTCATTGATTGTGTTAACGTAAACTTGAATGTGCCTTTTCTTTCATTCAGTTATGCGTCATATATTTTCTGGTGCTTCTCTCTCTCTGTTCATACACTCTATTGTCCATAGCATCTCCTACATACCTCTTCATTCCATACTGTTCATTTTTACATATTCATCGTACTTTTGACTATCCTCTACCAGTAGATCCAGACCTGAATGCTAAACATCAGAGATGGAATCAGGACTATATTGTGAAATGGCAGCATCAACCATTTTAAGGTAACCATTAAAATAAAAGGACATATTAACAATACAAAAATACATCCTTACGTGAGACTTTTGTAATGCTTCTTCTGTATGGAAAGAAATTTAACAAGTTCCAGCATACACTGGACAGATTTTTTGGCAAATATTTTGTTAGATTTTGTGTTCCCACAAGAGTCTATCTGGTGGCTGGGGCCAGCAGTAGGCCTATCATCTCCAATACTTGGAGAGGCGAGGGTTCCTTCGTAATAGTTGCTGAAGAATTTTTGGATGTTGAAACGTATCTTGTTGATTTGGTCTTCACTGCCGTACAGGTGGAGCAGACCAATCAGACAGGGAAGGAGTGTTTCCGAGAATGAAACCTGAAAAAATTAAATGTACATTGATGTGACTAAAAAGAGTAGTTTCAATTTTTGTTATAAATGTCATCAGGGGGAAAAAAAAATTTCTATGAGACCAACTGAGTTGTTCAGAAAAGCGAACAAATTAGCCTGAGATGTTAAAGTAAACTGATGATACCTTTTTTATTACATACACATATTTCAATTTGGGAGGCGGGAATGGGTACCGCCGCCCCGGGAACCTTTATTGAATTACCAACACCTCTGCCACAGGTCACCCCAAGTGGTTCGCTACGTTTGGTGATTTAGCACCGGTGCCCGGGTCCATGGGGTGAGGTTTGTCTAGGTCTTGGAGGCGGATGACCAGGACACACTGAACCCCATATTCCTACCCACCCCTTAAACCTTTTTCCTTTCCAGAACTCTCCTCTTCTTCCTTTCCTTTAAAAAACCCTCCACACAGCATCCCCAAAGATGACATAGGCCCTGAGGGAAATTATTTTGCTCTGGGCCTCCTGTGTGGAGCTCATGTAAAAAAAAAAAAATACACCTCCGATAAGCCAGTGAAAATCAATGTTTGTTCACCAGAAATTAAGGAAAAATTGAACTTACTTTAGACACACAGACATGCCCATAACACACTTCTATCGTTTTATCTTTTCAGTGCTTTTGAAAAAATGACCACAACCACTTACTGATAATTTTTACGCTTATCGATCTAAGACCTTATTCAAAAGGAAACAAGTTCTTTGTTTAAAACCACTTTATTTGAATTTATATTCGTCGACCAGTTTCGGTTGTACTCAACCTTCTTCAGGACAATAAACATATAAACTGACCAGTTTCGGTTGTAATCAACCTTCTTCAGGACAATAAACATAAAACAATTACTGTCCTGAAGAAGGTTGAGTACAACCGAAACCGGTTGACGAATATAAATTCAAATAAAGTGGTTTTAAACAAAAATCTTGTTCATTTTGTATAATGTCAAGCCGCAAAATGTTTGCTTTGTTCGATAATTTAAGACCTTATTCTTGAGTTGTATCCTCATTTCTAAGGATCATACTTCAATTTCTCTGATAAATCAGGCTCCTCCAGTCCTTACGGTCCTGCTTCGGAGGGAGAGCCGAGGACACCAATGTTCTACTTCTCCTAATCCATCGAAAAACATTACTTACATTGGATTGGCTGATGTCCATGAAATTGTGCAGAAAGCAGTCATGTTCTGCGAAACACTTCAGCAAGGATGAGGTCATGTTTAGGATCCAGTACGAGTGACCTCTGGGATCCTGCGACAACCACAAGTCCTGTCGCCGTATCAAACTGTCCAAGTGATTGTCGTTTATTTTGATCTTAGCGTTGGGATAGCTCTTCCTCGAGGCTAGGAATGGCATCATTAGATCTTTTATGAACGTCATATCTTCTTGGTGGCTTAGGAAATCTGGAAGTTACAGAGGATGTTTGTAATGTCTGCAAATACAATTCTGTCTGTAAATTTGTATATAAATTTTTAAAACTTACCTAAAGCAACGTTTCCTTCTCTAAAAGCTAGAAGGGCAGTTAGGGCCTTAGAAGAAGCCCTTGCAATGAGCGGGTCGGGGTTGTGGAAGAGATTGTTCAGGAGGGCCAAACTGGTGTAGGACAGGTACTGAAGCGGGGTCATTTCTATGATGTGGTGGGGGTCCATTGATGGCCGCAGCACCAGTGTGTGGTAGTCTGCCACCCCAAGCTCCCCCAGGCATCTGCAGGCTTGGAGACTTGACTGGAAATTAAATAATATAACATGACTTAGATGACTCCCGATGCCGTTGACTGGCTGAATAACTCGAGCATTCTGATTTGACATCCACCAACTATCCCTCACCATATGAAGAAGACTTATATGACCGAGGAAGAGGTGGAGCAGGGTTAAAGAAGGATGGGAAGTACTTAGAACTGGAACCATTTGCCGGCATTTCTGTGTTACTCCCTGCTACAACATGGGTCTTGAAGAGACCTCCTTCCTCACCTCAAAAGACCCTCCACACAGCATCCCCATAGATGATTATAGGCCCTGAGGGAAATTATTTTCCTTATGGCCTCATGTGTCCAGTTAACCGTTAGCGGAACTTTTGACTTTTTTTTTACTTCAAAATTTTGAACTGAATGACAAAAATGTCAGTAAATATGATGTTATTCAAAATTTTTTATGAAGTTTTTGACAACCTCAAATATTTGGCAATACTAGTTACTTTAAAAAGTCACTGCTACACTAGGTTATAATTATTTTGTGTGTGTTATCACGGATACCACAATTCTGCTGAGGTTTAATGTAAAAAAAAGGGACTACCAGTAAGAAAATACTGAGAAAAATACACAAAAAGACAAGTTTGTAGTCTTTTCATTTAGAAGACGGTTGTGATAGTAACGGTCAGAAATAAAAATATTGGAAAAAGTTCCAAATTGATTCAACATAATCATTATCAGGGAAAACAATTAAATTAAGGTTATTTAACCGGTCAAATTTGTTTTATTGGGCCAACAGACTTAGCTATAAAAGATAAAAGATCATTTGGCCTATTTCATCATACACTCCCAATGTTTTTGCAATTGCCAGCCGCATACTATTCATTACACATAATGGAATTCTACCACAAATTGTCAGTATCCAAAATAGACATTTTTAAATGAACCATGAATTCAAAAGTCAAATAAAGAATAAAACGTAAAATCATTGTAAGATTGTGCAGATCCCAAAAACTGTATAAGAAGTTGGGTTACGTTAAGTGGACACGACTTTGAGGCTAACCGAGGAAGCAGTTAGAATGACAGCATGGAAGAAAAGAAGCATGATGGAAGGCCAGAGGACTGGAGGAAAAAGGCAAGGGCTGAAGCCAATGGAGAACATTTGTGAAGGTGGCCAAATTCCACCCTGGGATGTAGCACCGTGACGATGACAAAGATTTAAAACTGCACGCTAATAAAGGTAAAACAAAAATGGTTCATACTTCTCTGTCGTTTCCATCAGATGCAATTTGGATGAGTGCACAGGAGAGTTGGTGCAGGATGCTGTTTTTACAGTCTTCTGAAAAGCCTCGGATTTCTTTTAACTTTTCAAACAATGCCGCTACTTCAGTCCTCGAGTTTTTAAGTTTGTAGTGTAATACTTTCAAACCTTCGTATCTGAAGACAATAAGAAAAAAATCAGTAAAAATTTACATTCAAAGTATGAACTACATCAATTAAATACATCTAAAGGCAGATTTACACATTGATTAGTAGCAAGTGTGTAGAGCAAGAGACTAGTGCCCCAAGTGTAAACACTTATGATTCAGTTATGTTAACTCTCCCACAGTCAACTGGGGCTGAAGGTAGACCCCAAAATTACTATCCTTCTTATGTCTACTTAAATACATGAAATATATTTTTAGTATTTTAGGTATTCCTGAGAATGTCTGTTGTCTTCGATTTAGATTTGGTTAGAACAAAACTCTGCCTGTCCTGTTGTTTTTCTTTAATAATATAATACAAAATAAATTTATATTCTACATATATAACTCACAAACACTTGCACAATCATAACATACATATACATATCCACTACGAAAAATTACTACACTTAGACATTTTTCACTATTCTCTGCTAACATGCAGAATTAATTTATACACATATATTATTTTATAACTAAAAGGATCTTTAACCCGTCTAATCACAGGAGACCCACGTTGTCCCAAAACATCATATGCCGTTATAATAACAGGAGACCCAGATTGTCCCAGAGCGACAGTGCATTATTAAAGTTAGATATCTCTCTTCCTGTCATGCGAATATTTGTGATTTCTTTTATGTTAGAAACGGAATGAAATAATGCTTCTCATTGTCTCAGAATTATATGAACTAGGTTTTTCAGATATTTTACAAACCCGATCAAAAGTGACGTTGTAATTTTTCGCCCATATGTGACGTATCACACATTTAATTTTAAAAATAAAATTGTATGAAAGTGAGGTTACAGTTTTATTACAAATTTTATTTAGAAAAGGAGTCTGTATTTTAAATTTTAAGTTTATTATATTTTAATTACTTTAATTCGAATATTCGCAGGTATGCATTTTTTAGCCAATTTAAATTTCCAATATTAAAATTTTAATATTTAGAAACAAAAATGTTGATTTCTAATAAACACACCGGAAAGATTATTTTATCTAGATTTTAGAACAATTTTTGTTTTTGCAAAAGCGTTAAAAAAACCCAATAAATAGGAACATTTAAAATGCATGGGAAGAACCAGGAATTTTGCGCGCAAACCTTGATAGGCAAAATTTGACAGAAAATTATTTTCTTATTATTCGAAGGGTTAACCCTAGATCACAAACCTTCGTTGAATCGACGACGCAGGATTAAAAAAAACCGCGATAACTTTTGCACGTGCGACCGTAATTCTTTCATACTCAGACTAATCTCAATCGACCCGTTACTTCTGCGATAGACGGTAGTGCGGACGATGGGGGGAATCCACGAGCGCAAATTCAGCAACCATGGCTCGTCGCATCGACGAAGGTTAGTGATAACGTGACTTTTTACTTTTACTAGATTTTCACCAAATTTTTATTAGTTTCTAGATTTTCACCAAAATTTTTATTTTATTAGGTAATTCAAGTCTTTGTTTTTGATATATAAATTGTTTTTTTTTTTTCAAAATTTAGTTATAACTAATTCAAATACCAACTTTAAAAATGTAACAATTGTTGATTTTGCATGAAAACTATGATCTCATTCATAAGGCTGTTGATAAATAAATTTGATATTTTTGTTCATCTAAATATAAGAAATAATATAAATAAACACTGTACATTAGTTATAAAAAGAAATATGTGCATGTTTTGTTTTAAAACCCTTAAACCCCCTTTATTAAGTACCGTAATCGAAACGACAAAGGTTTGTGATAAGCGTAAAAAAATAAGAGGTCTAGGGTTAATAGGGACGCTAGAAATTTGTTGGGTTATAGCAGCCATGTTGTTAAAGCGACATCTGTCAAATTTGTTTGTCAATTGTTTAGTAGTGTGCAGCAAATCACCGTGGAAGGTTTTTATGCATTGAACATTGTGCGCAAATCATCAACTTTGAAATTTGATCAAGAAAGGCATGGTAATCTCGCACATCGGCGACATGAATTGGCCACCGAGATTTAACGCCTTTAGACTTCTTCTATCTTAAATCCCAGGTGTGTGTGAATAAACTGCAAACAATTGACACTCTCAAAGTCAACAGAACAAATGCCATCCAGCAAATTCAGCCAGATTTACGCAACAAAGTCATTGAAAAATGGACCTCCCGAATAAGCGCCGCCAAGCAAAGCCGAGGCAACCAAATAATGCCATAAAATATACTTTCAAATAAAAAAAATTGGGTGGATATCTAACATACAACTAGTTTTATTTATATTTTAAAATAGAGCATCCTTATTGAAAGACATTTAAATTTTCATAAAACTTTTAAAAGTCAATTACAATTCGTAAGCAACTAATACTTGATTTCAAAATTTCTCTACATCACTCCCACACTTTCTTCTACCTAACTTATCTCTCAAAATAGAATGTACTGTGCACGCGTAAATAAATTAACAAATCACTAATTATCATTGCCTTACCTGCCAGTTAGTCCTCCATTCAAAAAGTTTTCAATTTGCTTGTACAGCGTATCATTAGTCTTCAAACATATTCCATTGAGAACATTATTCAACTCCGAGAAGTATTCTTCGTCTGGTAAAGGATCCAATGTTTGTATTGCCATCAGATACGTCTTTATATCAATTAGCAAAAACTCTAAAAGTGATATTACAGCCGCCCTTAAGTAGGCACTTTTCAGTGCAGCCTGGGAGACTGTATTGACTATCAATGATAAGAATCGGGAAACTAAATTCGATAAGTCTGGCAACATTTTCTTAATCATTGAATGCAGCATTCTACACGCGCCAATGCACATATACTGCTTATTCTCAGTAGCTTTGTGTGAGTTTATTATGTGCAGCAGAGAGTGGATGATAAAGGAGCAAACAAAGGTGTTGAGGTTAGTTTCCAGTGGCAGAGCGTGGCAGAATACCCAGTACTGGTGAAGACTTAGCAATCGTCTTTCTAGTGTGTGTTGAAGGCCAATGTCTGCCCAGAGATGAAGAAGCAATTCTTGAATGCCAAAAGGATTTTCATTGCAGAGGTGAAATATTACTTCTGTTGAAAGACTCGCCTGTAAATTTAAAAAAAGTTATATGAAATATAAATTCTTTTAACTTTGTAAGGAATAAATTAATCTTAGGGTGTTTCAAACACTAACATATTTTTGTTGACTAATCAAATTTGATAATCAGCTCCATTTTAAATTTTTGACAATAAGGAACTCCAGTGAAAAGTATTATGGCTTTAAAAAAATATGTTCATGTAGACCAATAAATGCTGATTCTGAAATATAAGTTTTATTTAATAATATTAAATGCAGAGTTTTTAAAAAATTATTAAAAAGTCCATTTTTAATTGGGTCGTAAAAACACGCCGTCAAGTTGGCATTATCGAAATTTTAGTGGTGACGTCACTGTTCGACGTATCGTGACGTTACTGTAAAGCCATTGATGGGAATGTATGATATGACACAAGCCATCGTATTAATTTATAAATCTTTTTTATTTATTAACCAATACATATAATATACAATTAACCAATATATATATAATATATAATATTAGTGGTAACAATACCTCCCTAATTGAGAAATTCTCGTGTTTAGAGAGGGAGCATACTGAAGCATACATTTACATACTGTTTATAGATATTTAGTTGTTGTGTTTATTGAAACATTATTTGACCTATTATTGAAAATATTAAAAAAACTATTGCACAAAAAAAATAGTAATGCTATTTCTAGGGAGAATACTTCGAACAACAGAATTTTTCAGGAGTGATGACATCACACGATTCACCATACATACGGTGGTTTTCGGGGGATCTTGAAAAATTAAAACTTTGACAATTATTTTAACTATTAAAACCAACTCTAAAAATAAAAATAAAAATGCTGTTATTTAAATTAGAAGGTCATTAAAAAATTTAAAAATTGGACTGGAGTTCTCTATTGAACAGTGGCTTTTAATCTCTAGCGGCCGGACCACTGCACTTCAAGAATCGTACCAACAACAGTAAGAAGCACTGCAATTGTAGTGTCGACCTTATAAATTCTTTTTGCCTTCAGATATTAACTTTACTAGATAAAAATGTCCCCTTAACGAATAAAAATGTAACTTTATCAAGGGGTGTTTGCTTCATCCCCTCAGGCATCGACCATATTTTGTTAGTCAAAATATTTCCTCTTTGCAACAAAATCCAAATAAAGGAATATTTATGAATATCCGAAAACTAAAAACTGTATTTTGAAAGGTGATAAAATACACTTTCAAATTTTATATTTCGAAATAAACGTATAACTTAAGAAATATAAAAATTTTGAGATAACATAAAAAAGTTTTGAAAATGACTCACCTTACATTTTTTCTAACTAAAATTACTGATAACGAAAAAAAGTAATATATCATTAGATAAATGCATTATAAACATTATGGTCACCTCACGTTTTTGTTGGTCCAAGTAAAAAAAAAATTATAAAAAATTCCCAGTCTCATTTTGTTTTAAATTGTGATCTAAAACTTTGGTTTCATAAAGGTGTACATTGTACTTCTTTACGGTTAATCTTTAGATTTGAATATAAAGCATTGTGTTTTTTCTTTCTAACACCGTTTAGATCACATTTCTCACCATGATGGTAAGGGCGACACAAGGATTTCTATGAGACTCATATGAGTTGTTTCATAAAGCGAACAAATTAACCTGAAGAGTTTAACATAAATATTTTTAAGTTTCTTGTCAGCCCTATGGCTTAATGTAATTTAATCAAAAATTAAAACGGGCTGAGTATTCAAATTTAATGGAAAGCGAGATCGTCGATTTGATGGCCATCAAATATGACAAAAGTTTGAGACAACTCAACCTTAAACAAATAACTCAACCTGGAGGTTACTTACATTCAAGTAATTGATGATAGAATTGAAAGCAATATTGGTTACTGCTGGTCCACCCATAAACGGCAGCGCTCCTTCCCATCCCAATTCATCCCGAATATCCTCTTTATGGCAGTAATTTTTCAAAACGTGTTTTAGAATCTCAACTATCTTGCCAGTGGTGAGCTTGTTGATTGAGTCTTTCCCCAGTTTCTTGGTGAACGTTGCGAGGAGTGATTTACTCACTAGCCCGTACCTCTTACCCGTACTCCTTTCTGAATTCCCGGTACTTTCGCTAACTATGTGCGGCAGGCATAAAGCAAGGGCATTGGGTAAACATTCCTAGAAAAATCAAAATAAATCATTAAACAAAAAGAAAAATACGGAACATCAGTCAAACTACGTTATCTACTACAGACACACCAAAAAGTTCCAATGAAGTAAAGTAATATTGGTATGTTTTTTTTTCTAGATACCATTGTTTGATTTTAACTTCTTGTGTACCAACATATATGTATATATTATTTCAAAAATCATTTCTTTAATCCTAGATCACAAACCTTCGTCGAATCGACTAAGGTTTGTGATCTAGGATTAAAAAAAACGCGATAACTTTCGCGCGCGCGACCGTAATTCTTTCATACTCTGGCTAATCTCAATCAGCCCGTTACTTCTGCGATAGACGGTAGTGCGGACGATAGGGGGAGTCCACGAGAAGGTTAGTGATAATGTGACTTTTTACTTTTGCTAGATTCTCACCAAATTTTTATTAGTTTCTAGATTTTCACCAAGACTTTTATTTTATTAGTTAATTCAAGTCTTTGTTTTTGATACTTGAATTGTTTTTTTTTCAAATTTTAGTTATAACTAATTCAAATACCAACTTTAAAAATGTTACAATTGTTGATTTTGCATGAAAACTATGGTCTCATAAGGCTGTTGATTAATAAATTTGATATTTTTGTTTTTCTAGTTAATATGAGAAATAATAGAAGTAAACACTGTTCAGTAATAATAAAAAGAAATATGTACATATTTTGTTTTAATAAAACCCTGAAGCTGGGAACATACTAGGCCCACGCCACGCTACTCAACGTGGGTAGACGTCATCATTTCCATATCTGGACTACTTACCATCCATACATTTTCTATGGAAACGGGTGCTTTACAATCACACTAGCCCCACGCAACACAAACCAACGCCCCCCACGCGACGCGGATCTGCCGCAGCCAGATCGGCGTGGGCCATGTGGAAGGTGGAGGGGGTATGGTCACGCCTACTACGAGATGATTTTACATCTTTCTGGTGTTATCTAAGCATCTAATGTTATGTTTCGCAATATCTGTGGTTGTTTTTTTGACAGATATTATTCAAAAATGGATGACGAACAGTTCATTGAAATTGTTAGACGGCACAAAGTTATTTATAAAATCAAATTACAGGATTATAGAGATTCTGCATACGCAGTGCAGCTTGGGAGGAAATTTCAGCCATTCGTGGCATGACTTTCCCCTATAATTAATGACAATCAAACCTTTGACACACTGCCAGTCTTTCTCTGATCCGAATGGACTTTCGAAGACGTGTGTTTTCTTTTTTTATGTCATATTCAATGACAATGAAGCTCTTTAAATAGCACTTTACTCATATGGAAGTACTTGAAGAATCATCCGTCATCAGATTCTAGTTCCTTTACTAAAGTATGGAACTCTCCAAACATTTGTCTTCGTTTGTTAATGTTGTGGACCCAAATACTTCTCACTTTTTTCTTTTTACGAGAATATTGATTTAATAATAATCGTAGCAAATTATCTTCAAATTAGCTTTCAAGACATGGCAAAGCTGTCATCTGCTGAGAAGAGAATCACATAAACATAACCTAAAAAATAAATGTCAAATGTGTCGAATCAAACGCGCCTGCGCACAACCAGAGACCCCTTGTCACGTGGTCACAGCAACGCGTACATACGTCGGCCAGTGTGAGCATGGACAGGAACGTTGCGTCGCGTCGCGTAGCGTGGCGTGGACTTAGTATGTTCCCAGCTTAAAACCCCCTTTATTTAGTACCGTAGTCGAAACGACGAAGGTTTGTGATAAGCGTCGAAAAAAAAGGTTAGTGATCTAAGGTTAAATATATAACTCCATGACCTCTAAGTCTATAATAGCCAGGTACTATTTTCAAATACCCACATGAGGTAAAAATTGCAAGGCGCATATGACGCCGTTCTATTTGTATAAAGAACATTAACTTTAAATTCAGTAAATTTAAATGATTCATCTCTTCAAGATACATAAGAATCTAGTGAATTAAAAAAATATATATATATATATAACTAGCTATTCTGGGGAAATATCACTTACATAATACAATTCGTTCGTCCAGTTACACATCCCCAAATACAAGTTTTGAGATACTGAGGAAAACAATATTCGAATGTTCACCATAAATCAAATATTATTTACAGGTGTCTGTGTTTTACACATTAAATATACTATAAAAATAACACCGGAGGCATAACAGTCCTATCGGACTGTAGTATGACTTTTGAAATATCCTACTATCGACCCAGACAACATCAACATTTTGTTTAATTCACTACAAGTTTTTCTGCATTATAATTGATTTGGTGGTGTTTATGAGTAATCTGAGTAATGTACCATATTGTCAAGAAAAACATGAATAATACATAATTAGGATAGACCATACGGGACGCCAAATTGTTACATGATCCCGGAGTGGGTCAAAATGTTACGCAATATGTAATGTTTAATAAATAATGATGTTAAAAGGGTAGAATAAAAGATCTGCCAGCTTTATTTTTATAGGGGCGCCACTGGTTGATTAACCAGGCTAGCAGATAGTAAAGCAATGAAACACTCTCAGGGCCTTTGATATGCTAACTTTACGATTAAATTAAAAGGATTATTTTAAAATAAATTAAACAGTATTGTTAAGATATATTAAATTAAAGATTTTATTAACACATAATAAATTAAACTGGGACAAATTAACATAATAACAGAACATAAACTCACCTTCCTTGGATCGACCATAAATACAAGATTCTATCTATCTATCTAAATTACGATCTTGTGCTTCTGGTTTTTCTCCTGTAGTATAGACAAACAAAATACCTGGTACTGTATTCAGCCGAAATGTTTATTTGCTCCCAAAATCAAATCCAGCCATAAATATCTTGTATATCAAGGCGAGAATAATAAATCTTCGTTATTTATCAGATTGATTTCCTTTAGGATATTTTACTTCCATGTGTTTACATAAAATGCCTGTTACTTGGCAATTAAGATTTGAAATTATCCATCGGTTATTTTCGTGTAAATTACGACGTTAGAAATGTGTTATTAAATACACTTATGGGCATCACGATAACGATGATCGCAGCCTAGTTAATTATGTTCCAGTTTCGGACAATAACCTTCGTATTTCTTAATTAAATTATACGAAATAATATCAAATGAAATCACGACCGACTCGTCAGTTAAACCCTCTACCACCTTGAAAGATAACTAAGAAGTGGGCACTAAACAAAATATTCCATTTTTATACCCTTTTCAAAAAAGAAAAAATGAATGATGTTACTTCCAAAATTTAAAAAAAATAAATCTATGTTGAAGTTTATTATTTTTTTTAAATATTATTTAATCACCTCTTGAAATTAGGTACCTGCTTGCCTAAATCTATGATAAAATAAACTGCGAGAAATATTAACAAATATTTTATCATAACATTACCTCCCGGACCACGCAAATGTTTGTCCCCAAACATAACTATAAAAGAAACCTATTCTATCTGATACTCTTGTCGATCCAAGGATTTCTATAAAATAAAAACAACAAAGCAATTAATAATATTTAACAATCTTTTCAAAGATAAATAAAACATAATATATAATTAATAATTCGTATGAACTTTTTGAAATATTTAAAATTGATTAAATTTGATTTAGGATTAGAATACAATATTATTGATTATTATAGTTAAAATACCTAAAATAGACATAATTAAATGTTACATGAACAACAATCGTTAAATGATTAATAATCAACACACATTAAACTGGAAAGAAAAAATATTATAATTATTATTTCTACAAATTTTACATAACTCCTTCAGAAACGTCATATCACTTTATGCTCTAAAGCGTCACTGTCCCAAATCAGGGTATTAAGCCTCAATAGGCATCACTTTTAGGGAGATCAATCAACCCTCACTTTGCACTGAATTTAAATCCATCTTTAGGATATCAAGAATGTTCACTCCGTGGAGTTTCCTGACTAACTCACTAAGGTCAATTGGTCTATCCAAGAAGGAAATATACAAAATAGCATTCAAAATTTATATAAAATTAAATAATTTAAATGTCATAAAGTCATCAACCATCGCCAATGAATGGTGCCAAATAATTGAGGTAGACAACCAGCTTTGTGGAGTCGAAATTGTTTAGTAAATTGTTTGAAACAAACAAATTCCAGTTTCCCAAGAGAAAACAAACACTTTTTAAGCAAAAGTTTATAAATTAAATAAACTAATCTCTTTAATTAATATAAAAATACGTATTGCATACTCGAATGCATAGGAGATATGCTCTAATATAAACTAACTTAACCACATCTATAACTATATTTATATCTCTATATATTTTTTATATATTTTTTAAAGAAATACGATATGAAATGAAATTAAATGTTAACATTTTTATGTAAATTTTATATTTTTCAACTAACAAGACAACCCAAGTTGCAAAGAGGTACGAATCTTTGGATCTCTGAATAATCCCGTTAATTAAACAACAAAAATTGTAGAATTAAATGTAAAAGTACACAGTTCATTATAAACTGATTGCTTAGAATTTTTAAAAGAAAATAAAGTATAAATACTTGGTGGTAAATCTTTTTTTAAAAATTCTAAGTTAAATAAAATTAAAACATATACACATATATACAAAATGTCGTGATTAAAATTTTAGTTTGTCTGTTCATTCATAACATGTCTATTAATAAGTTATACTATTAATAACTCCGTAATAATATAAGATAATGGTTGAACTCGAGCGATGTACCAGAGTTACCTGTGTTATGAATTGTTGTTAAAGACCATTTTTACATAAAATTGTATATTTAATGTTTAAATGTTATTATATTTTAGTTGTAAAACTGTAAATATAATAGTACTACTAACTATATAAATGCAAGGCAGCGACAAATCGGTTGATCAGACCTGATTGAAATGTTTCGACATTTGAGTAAATTTCTTCTGATGTTTTTGGCCAAACCCTTGGAAACCACCATATAACTTCGGTATATAAGCTCGGCTTTACAGAACTTACATGTTTTAAAGTCAATGAATAGATTCTCCATGATTATGACATCAAAAAAAATTACGCGTCGAGTGTACAATATTTATTATTGATTGTATGGGCTCGACTTTTATTGGCTCTGACGTAGAGCATAACATAAGACAATATAAAGGCGTGCACAAATTAATTGAGACTTGATATATTTGAGAAAAATAATGATGTGATTTTGCAGAAATCACTACCAATAGTACCGAGTTTATGAATTACTTGTAGAATGTTGTGTCAGAATTGCTCATAAAAACTTCCAAAACAACTCGAACCACTCAGACAAGTTTCACATCACGTAGTACTGCGTGTATGCACATGGACCAGTGGACTGCAGTCCTTCCATCACCTATAGGTATTATCCTTCTACAGACAACGGATCCACTGCCTCCCGACTGACGATGTAGCACACTGTTCCGTACCTAAGACAGCAGCTCAGGGTTTGATGAGCAGACAGCAAGCATCTCTCGCCCTCTGTCTCTCATGTAAGGTAAACGTTATCGACGCCGGATCGATACGTTGCGGATGGGGTACACGCCCACCCTTACCTTTTGGAACTTATTTAGACCATTAGGAATGGTAAGTTGAACACCAGGACCCAGTTGTTCAAACTGGATATACCTCCGCCAACTCCCCTCCAATGATAATAATGACGTTGCGTCATTGTCCATTATTTCTCCAAGTCTTATTACATTTCGTGTATATTGTCCTTTATTTGTTAAAATAATGATAATAAATATCACATTATTCCTTGTGTCACCGTTGAAAATTACTTGATTGTACTAAATTCAAAACGATTTTCAGAATTGTTATTGAAAATAATGCCCGTTTTTGTAAATAAAATATAAGAAAATGTCACAATTGGCAAAAAGAAGTTTTAAAGGTTATTGATAATTATGTATATTGTTAAACAATCGATTACGTTACAATACAATTGACTATTTCATCCTATCTCGAATCCTGTGATGATGGGCCCACCACCTCAAAAAAAACGAAATAGAAAGAAACTGTCTAACCAGAAAAGACAACTCTGAAATATCTGCATTCCGTGCGCTTGAAATGTGAGAAAATCGAGTAGCTCCATTCAAGTTATTTGTATTCCATAATAATATTTTTTGAATAAAATCTTTACTAGATTTGTAAATGACGTTTAAATAATTATTAAAATCTACGTTTAGAAAAATACCTTATTTGTTAAAATATTATAAAAGGAAAAATTGATTCTTGTTTTCGATGCAGTCGTTGAATAAGACGCTTAACTAGACCTTCTTTTGTTTTACCATTTACGTTCCCGAATGAAGTCGACATTTTGAAAAAAATAATAAAATATTCCAGTTCAGAAAATAAACGATTTGTATCACGTAGAAAACTATTAAAATTATAAAATTCGTAGAAGTAAATACATTTATTCTCTTTTAAATTACGGAAAATCAAATTTGTTTAATTTGTTCAAAGTTGTTCTATTTGCATTTCGTTTTAAAATTACTGCCGCAATAATTCATTTATAATTCGTAGTAATATAATATTTTGGAAATGACGTAGCGAAATGAAAATAGTTATACCGAAATACAAACAATAAACAATAACATTTGATTGTTTATCCTTTGTTTTTCTTTTAAATAAAGTGTTCGTAGCATTATTCCATAATAATAGCCGTAGAATTAATCGAAGATTGAAGACGTTCTCAATTGTATAATAAATAGTACGCAGTCGTAAAAATTCAAACATAAAGAAAAGGTATTAAATTTTGCTTGATTAAAAATTAGAAATGACGTTACGAGCTGAAAATAGTTAACCTAAAAAAAATAATCAACTTGATAACATTCTATTGTTTTTAAACAAATGAAATATTTTCAAAACAAATGAAACTCGTTAATAACAAAAGCTCATGAGAGAAAAAAAAAAAAAAACGACATGTTATGAACAAACAGACTTTGAAAAAGAAAATATACATTAAAATCCTTGTAAAACAATCGTAAAGTAAAAAAAACGAAACCCAACACGTTTAAGGCGGCCAAATTGCTATACAAAATTATTAAATTGTTATAACATGATAAAGAATAAATTGGGACAAATAAAACATAATCAGGAACAATAAACTCACCTTCCTTGGATCGACCATAAATACAAGATTCTATCTATCTATCTAAATTACGATCTTGTGCTTCTGGTTTTTCTCCTGTAGTATAGACAGACAAAATACCTGGTACTGTATTCAGCCGAAATGTTTATTTGCTCCCAAAATCAAATCCAGCCATAAATATCTTGTATATCAAGGCGAGAATAATAAATCTTCGTTATTTATCAGATTGATTTCCTTTAGGATATTTTACTTCCATGTGTTTACATAAAATGCCTGTTACTTGGCAATTAAGATTTGAAATTATCCATCGGTTATTTTCGTGTAAATTACGACGTTAGAAATGTGTTATTAAATACACTTATGGGCATCACGATAACGATGATCGCAGCCTAGTTAATTATGTTCCAGTTTCGGACAATAACCTTCATATTTCTTAATTAAATTATACGAAATAATATCAAATGAAATCACGACCGACTCGTCAGTTAAACCCTCTACCACCTTGAAAGATAACTAAGAAGTGGGCACTAAACAAAATATTCCATTTTTATACCCTTTTCAAAAAAGAAAAAATGAATGATGTTACTTCCAAAATTTAAAAAAAATAAATCTATGTTGAAGTTTATTATTTTTTTTAAATATTATTTAATCACCTCTTGAAATTAGGTACCTGCTTGCCTAAATCTATGATAAAATAAACTGCGAGAAATATTAACAAATATTTTATCATAACAATATGGAGGGTAAACTTTTACACTCAACTCAAATATAAATTTTTCGGAAATGTCCAACTAATAAACTGGACGATCGAATATAATTAATAATTTTGTTTTACTTTTATAAATATGTAAACACAGTCTCCATTGTCAAGTGGTAAGGCTCTCAACTAGCGATCTGGAGGATGTGGGTTCAAATCCTGACGTGCGCAAGTAAGCTTTATTTATTTGATATTTAGTATTATTCCACAATTTAATCATTTAAAAATAATATAACGTATATTTGCAGCACGTTCCAGAGTGGAAGATATTTTCAGTATCGCCCAGGTGTAAGACCACCATTCAGAATCGAAACGTTGTTTGATATAAATAGCCAGGTACTTCCCATCTACCTCATCTCCATCTTCTCACTATCTCCAGCCTCACAACATACCCCAATTGGGGATGCCATAGTCTCACTGGATCAGTGAGGCTTTGGCATCGCTTTTTGACAAAGCCTTCTACATGGTTCTGCCACTGAGAGCTCTTTTGAAACCTCACATTCTAATATATTAGGTCCTTACATATGAAATTGGCGTTTTGCCGTACTGGCAACTTTGATCTCAAATATCTTCTCTTTGGTTAGGAATTCCAAATTTAAATTTATACAGCTATTTACTCATGTATTTGTGTTTCGAAAATTATAATTCATTTGTTTTTCCCTTAATTGTTTTTTTTCTTTGCGTCACTTAGTTTACAAAATGGAAAACTTGAAATATCGCGTTATTTACGAGTACGAGTTCCACCGTGGCACCAGTGATGCAGAAATGGCTCGAAGGATTAATGATGTGTATGGCGACGGTGCCGCAAAAGAAAACACAGTGCGTTTTTGGTTCCAACGTTTTCGTTCTGGAAATTTTAACCTGCAGAACAAGCCCCGTGGACGGCCGGAGACCAAAGTCAATAATGAAGAATTGAAGGCTATTGTGGAAGCGGATCCATCGCAAACCACGTCCGAGTTAGCTGCAGGCTGTGGTATTAGTGATAGTGCTAGACCACACACTGCACAGCAGACGGCTACCAAATTAGAGGAGCTTCAATTGGAATATCTAAGACATCCACCGTACTCTCCGGACCTTGCCCCAACAGATTACCATTTTTTTCGAAATTTGGATAACTTCTTGCAAGGGAAAAAATTCAACTCCGATGGGGCAGTCCAAACCGCCTTAAAAGATTTTATTGATTCCCGTCCGAATGGTTTTTTTAGTAAGGGGATCTGTTTGATTTTGAAATAATGACAATATGCACAGTTCCTACCGGAATGTTATTTTATCCTTCCTACCCTCCCCAACCAATGTCACCATGGTGAAACGAAACAAGGCACAATAACATTCAACACTGTACAGTGAGATGGCCTGACATTTTGCAATCAACTAGTTGTGTTTTTTGGTGTTTCGCCCTTCGTATTTTGGTAAGTGCCTTTGGTTTCCCTTGTCCTTACATTCCAATTATTTACCACACAGTCAATCATCCAACTTCAGAAACATTTTCGTTTTGGTTTTGCCTTTACAGTCCATTTTTCGTCAGTTGCATTTGAGGCTGTAAGTTCGAGACAGTCTCGGATGCAACAGGATCGATGAACTACATATGAGATGGCAAAAGTGCATAGATAGCAATGGTACACACTTTGATTAAATAAATATATTATATTAAAAAAAAATCGTCTTTATGTTCCTCCCATACAAAACGCCAATTTCATATGTAAGGAACTAATATTTGCCATTGATGAGGAACGGAGGAATGAATAGAATGAGTGAATGAATGAGTGCCAATATAAATAAAGAAATGTTTACCTCCAAAGTCTTCTCTACAGATGTCATATTCTTCTTTGCTATAAGCTCCATCAACAGGCTGTTTCTTTCGTCATTACAAACGTAAAACATTTCGAAAGGAATCAAAATCTGACGGTAATTAAAATAGAACTCTTCCTTCGAAGTGCAGCCGGTCAGGTAATAAGGAAAATTGTCCAAGGTCAGGCCATTATCAAGCCAAGATACCAAAAAGAACTCTATGTTGTTAGAAATCAGAGATTCAACAGATTCAATGCCAAGGTGTTTAGAAATGCAAATGAAGACTTTGTTTAGCAGAACCGGACTTATGTTTTTACTCGTGGCAATTTGTATGATGGACGATAGAGCTTTCTTGTCCCAAACAGGACTCGTGATGGCAATTGTGGCTAAGCAATGCAGAACCGTGGAAGTTTTGTTGGCACTCTCGTCTGTTATGACGTTCTTTGTTAAACCAGTCAACTGAAAAGAAAGAAAAATGATAGAAAAATATCGCTTCTCCGCCTGTTGGCCAGGATCAAAGTTTCATTCTGCAATAAATATTTAGCAATCAGTAAGAATTTAGGAGATAACCACTGGAGCGATTTCGGTCGAAAAATGGACCACTTTTATTTTTCTGCAATTGATTTCGGTCCAAAAATGGACCCCATTTTTCTACCATTCGTGAAACATTTATTGTAATTATTTAAATCATTTCCTTGGCCAGCCATTTATTTTAACACGAAGCTATTAAAATGCTTGATCTATTATGACCATAGATGTCGCAAATCCGAACTTCGTAGGCTACTTTAGAACAATGCTAAAAATAAATATTTAAAATATTTTTTTCCCGCCGAATTTTTGAACAGCTGTTTACAGATAAAATTAAATCCTTTTTCCATAGATTTGCACTTTTCATTATCAAGTTTACCACAGACAACATATAGAAACCGAAAATATTCTATGTTGACCTGAATAAGTATCCCTCACGGCAGTTTGAAGTAAAAAAAAACATCCAGGATTCGCGCGATTATAAACTTAACGATTTTTTAATATTTTTTTTATAAATCCTAGAAATATGAGAAAAACGTTAAAATACTGGATAATTCATTGGCTATATAGCACTATAATAAGTTTTTATGTTTCAATGTTAAATTTCGAAGGTATGATTTTTTTAATGTTGGCGAAAAATTTAAAAAATGTGTGGAATGTTCTGGAAAATCTCGAGCAATTGAGACAAATTTATTTATTTCGCGTGATCGCTCCAGTGGATAATAAATATATACAGCTTTCAGCAAAACACGAAGTTCAAAAAAATACATTTTTTTACACTAGCTCCACGCAAGAGGCCCCGAGGAAAACAATTTCCCTTTGGGCCTATGCCAACTTTGAGGATGCTTTGTGGAAGGTTTTTTAGGGAAAGCAAGTTCTAGGAAGGAAAATGGTATGAGGGGTGGGTAGGAAACTGTGGGTCGGTGTGTACAGGAGTGACGGATACTTGAATCAATTCCTCCCAATGTGGTGCAAGGCAATGAATCCGAGAGTCTGGCTGGAGAGGTCAAAAGGTCTCCCTCAACCAGGCTCTCCCGATCTGACCCGCCACGCAGTAGTGGTTTTTATCTTTCATGGGCAATCCAATTTGGGTGGCGGATATGACTACAGTCTCTTATTGGGTAACCAACATCCCTGCCATGGGTCATCCTAAGTGGTTAGCCATGTTTGATAACTTAGCAGGGGTGCCCGTTGGGGTGAGATTTGTCTAGGTCTTGGCGGCAAATGCATCTGCCCACCTTCAGCATGGCGGGTCGGATCGAGAAAGACTTGTTGAGAAAGGCCCTTTTCCAGCTGGACTCTCTCGACCCATCCCTTTGCACCGCAGTTGGAGGGGTGAATTCATACGTCCATCACTCCTGGACAAATCGACACCCCGGTTTCCTACCCACCCCTCATGCCATTTTCTTTCACAGAACTTCCTCTACTTCCTTTCCCTAAAAAGACCATCTACACCGCATCTCCGATGATGACATAGGCCCCGAGGGAAATTGGTTTCCTCAGGGCCTCCTGGGCGGAACTAACGTAAAAGAAATATATATGAATCTTAAAAAGTTTTTTTTTCAGAAATTTGTATTACGCACTTAACAAATTTTAGCTTGCCGACAAATAGTAAAACATGTTCAAAATACATTTAAATATTTATATGGAAAAAGGGAAGAACTTACATCCAGTAAGAATACTTCTGGCAGGGAAGAAACCAACTCATTAAACTTAACAGCAGAGGCTTCCTTCATGCTGTGGCCCAAACAGACGCAGGCATATAATCGAATTGAAAAAATTGTGTTTCTTAATCCCTGAACCAAGACGTCGTCCATTTGCTTTCCCCAGTCTTCAATATTTGATAGATTCTGTATCCACGAGAGGCATTTGAATGCTTGCGCCATGGTTTTGGGAGCGTAGTTCTTGGATTTGCAGCGTAGGATAAAACTTTTCAACATTATGGTGCAATTTTCTCTGTTGGCTTTAGTGCCAAATTTTCCAACGGTATCGAGTATATTGTGGAGGAGTGTTAGGATGCAGAAGACAGAATCATTGTCTCGAAACAGCTTCTTGCACATGATCTGAAGTAGCGTCAAAATGGATCCTGGAAATATAGAGATAGATTACTACTGGTCTATTCACTCAGTATCGCCCTGGTGAAAGACTGCCATTCGGTATCAGAACATTGCTTTAAATAGCATTAAGTAGCCGTGTTTCGTGACCAGATCTGAATAACTAGACAATTCCCGAACTTTCCTATTCCCTTCAGCCTCACAACATGCACCAACTGAGTATGCCATTGTCCAACTGACTTCGGACAGTTGGGACTCTTGTGCGATGCTCAATAAAATAATAAAATATTGCATAATATTGACGTAAGATAAGTACATCTGATTTTATTTATCATTTATTAGACATCTCACAAGTTTCATCTGCTCAGATCCAGTGTAATTAAGGAATCTCCAATTAGGTTATGTTGCGAGGCTGAGGTAGAGGGGAGAGGAGAAGTGGCTGGCAATCCAGATTTAGTCACTAAACATAGATAAAGCCATTCTAAACAACATTTTCTCCAGCGGCGTAACTATACCATCTGATGCCCGTGGCAAATTCATTGGATGGGGCCCCCTCAGTATAAATCGTCACGTTGTAATTGAATTTTAATAAATCACTTAAAAAGTTACCCAACGGTTTTACTAATATTGTGTGCATTTTTGTTAACCCCTCCGCAACGTAAGCAGATATATGCGTTAAAAATACGACAGCAGTCAAGTACAATAAGCGTGTTTATACGTCAGCGCGTGTCTCCACAGAAACCGTTATAACTCCGTTATTGTTTTAGTTACAACACTAAAATAAAAAGTGAAAGGTCGATAGTGAATCATGCTGCACATCTCTATTCAAGTTGTCCATAGAAATACATTAAAAGAACATTCTGTCAGACGCGCAGTCTGACACATAATTTATTCCGCCAAATTTCCTAAGGGCGGGTCGACCGCGCCCGACATTGTTAATTTTTATTAAATATTTTTATATGAAATGATAAAAAAGTGAGGTGACAAAAGTGTTTATTACACATTTATACAATAGAAAGAATAAGTATTGTTGTTTACATAATCTGTGATTTTAGTACCGTTTTCACATAAAAACATCATGTGAGTCATTTTTACATTTTTTTAATGTTTGCATTCTAAATTTTAATATTTACAAATATTAATATTTATTTGTAATATAATAATTCGAAAGCTTATTTTGTAACCTGTCTAAAACAGTTTTTACTATTCGGCTACGTTGAGAAATGTTTCATTTATAGAGCTTTAATTGTGAAGCGGTAAAAGTGCATATTGGCGATTTTCTGAGGGGTTAAATATCTAATAAATTTTATTTTCAAAGCATATGTATTATATGTTTATAATGAAATAACAATTTAATCTATACAAGATGTTTATTAATAAAATTCTTTTCTCCGAGCTTTCTGTCCCGCAAAAGTATCAACAAGATCATCAAAGTTTAAAGATCGGGCTGTAGAATTTTCAATAGAAAGAATAGCCAAGTTGCATAGCCAAAGTACTTTCTTGCTTAACAAAATGCGGTAATACCCCGAGCGTCACTAGCTCTCCCGCGCCACCAAAGTACCGCGACAAAAAATCAAGCAACCAATGGATTGCGTTCTAAAATTGATCGCCATCCTTTTCTTATAAATGCGTTTAAATCTTGATAATTTATTTGAATTTGTATATGGTATTTAGTTGTGTCTAACTTTAATTGTTTTTATGTACTTACATAAAATTTATAATTTTTACAAAATATTGTTAAAAATGTTAAGTTACTTCAGAGCTCTCGGCCTCTCGGCCTCCGCGGGGCCCTTGGCATTTTGCCAGCCCTGCCACTCTATAGTTACGCCACTGATTTTCTCTCACCAGGACAATACTGCTAAGTAAAGTCTACTCCGTAAAGGGATGTGTATTATTTTACGTATGTATATTATAGAACTTTATTGCGCATGCTGGGTTTCGTACCCGTAACCTCTGCATTATAATAAACAGACATGGATTATTATGTATTTACCAATAGGGACATCCTCTTGCTTGTATTGTGTTGTGACAAAAGTTACAATATTTACGGCAAGCGTAAACTCGTCACTGCTCTCAAAATCTTTGTAAGTGTCAGCCTCCAGGATGTATTTCAAGATTTGACCGGAAAACATGGATTGGCAGGAGCAAAAGTTCGCTAATATTTCCAGAATAATTTTCTTAAGATATACTTCATTGTCAATCACAATTACAGTATTCATTCCCATAAGTTCTGTATTGTTCTCTTCCATTGCATTATCTGATTCGTCAATCAAAGCGCAGCAACATTCAATCAAGTCTTTTGACATAGTTTTGCATATCAAATGGTAAACCACAGGATTGTAATTACTTTTTGTGTAGAGTCTTTTGACTTGCTTGAGTATGTCTTCTTTTTCTTTGCTACTGTTCGTCCGACTATTGAGCAATAACGGTAAATTAAGGATGATTAAATTCAGTTCATCTTTAGCCATCAAAGATAAGGTTTTGATGTCAGAAACTGGAAGTAACACATTAAAGTTACTGAATAAACTGATGAATTCGAAAGCGGTTGCGCATTCGTGTATACATCTTGTAAGACTCGTTATGGAATCAATATTTTTTAATATACTTTCATTAATAGATGTATTTAAGTTAGTCGTTATATGATCGAATATCTTTTCTGAAATGGATAAAGAATTGGTTGTTCCGACAATTTGTGGCTTGTCTTTTCTTTCTTCAACGAGAAGTCCGTCTTCAAAATCACTTTTCAGCATGATGTATTCGTATGAACCGAATAAACATTCTTCAATGCTTTTCCTGTCTTTAATTTCTTGTTTACGTGGTACATTCTCGTTAATACACAGTTGAAACAATACAAATGGAACCTCCCTGTGGCTCTTTAACGAATCTGCACAGTTGTTTAACACCCACTGAGCGACTTGTAATTGTATATTTTTGTCAGTAATCTTGTAGTTATAATGCAAAAGGATAGAAGATAAGGTTCGAAGACTGTCGGAAGTTGAAGGCATTGTTTTGTCAGAATAAGATTTCATTAAACTGTTGAGTGGAGCGTCAAAACTTTCTATTTCCACTATCCTTTGCATAACATTGTGACACTGACCAAACACCTTGCTATCAGTGGACACTTTTCTGAAAAACAATTTAAAAATAATTACTTTAATGTCTCGTTTGAGATGGCAAGCGCAGAAGTGGTGTAACCCACAGAAAAGTTACGTTGAGATAAACATGTTCAAAACATCAAAATGTGCAATTAGCACAAATATTTTTTTTTTTTAATATCTGTTGAATTCACGGCGAAAAACTTTTTTTTTTAGTTGTTGACCTAGCCGCTTCTTTTAATGAAACATTATCATCAGCCATCGACCTTAAAATTAACACCGAAAAAAAATATATTGGTTTAAGAAAACATGTATCAAAAAGAAAATTCATTATCTCACAGTCGAAAGATCGGAAGAATCATTGCACTAGCGGTGGCCAAGACTCTCGAAGAATTGTAGCAACGATGACGCGTGTATTTAAATGCAGATTAATTTATCATAATTACCTGACGCAAGTATTCCAAATTGTCAGAAGAGGTTCGGCGTAGCTTTGGTACCAGTGCCCCTTGCTAATTTGGCCACAGACCAAGCCTATCACCTGATAGACGGCAGAAAACTTTTGCACTGGGTTATCGCTTGATACCAGATTAGACAGAATATGCAGGAGTTGGTCCATGTCTGAACTCGATACGGTCTTGGCATACTTCTTCAAATACATTGCAGTTATTGAAAGCCTGAAAGAGACAATATAATAAAATTAAATATGTACACATAAACAACAAATAAGTAATTTTTCAATTTGGGTGGTGTGCAAGGGTACCGCCGCCCCGGGAGCCATTTATTGGATAACCAACACCTCTGCCATAGGTCACCCCAAGTGGTTCGCCACGCTTGGTGACTTAGTAGGGGCGCCTGGGTTCATAGGGATGTTCATTTGTCTGGGTCTTGGCAGCCAATACGTCCGCCCACCAATTGTGTGACTGGCCGGATTGGAAGAAACTGGCTGTGATCTCTCCAGCAGGACTCTCTTGGATCATCGCCTTGCACCGCAGTAGAAGAGATGGATTCATACGGACAAACTGACCCTCAGATTCCTACCCGCCCCTCAAACCTTTTTCCTTCCCAGAACTTCCTCTCCTCTCTTTCCTAAAAAGTCCCTCCATACAGCATTCCCAAAGATGACATAGGCCCTGTGGGAAATTATTTTCCTCCGGACCTCCCATGTGGAGCTAATGTAAAGTCCATAAAGAAAATGTAAAAAGAAATTTAATAAAATTTCCATTTTTTAATAATGGAATAACTTATTAAATAATCATTAATAAATGTAATATTGCATATTTAAACTGATAGGGTCGAATTAGCTCAATGGTCAGAGCAATGCCCCGGCAAGGCATAGGTCCTGGGTTCAATTCCTAGAAGCAACTGACTGATCTTTTTCTGTCTTTCTGTTTAATTTGACATTACCATAACAACACCGATTTTAAAACAAAACTTATAGAAGGTAAAATGTAAGGTTATTATTAACTCCCGAATATCAGTATAATGTTGGCTAGGAAACATTTCAACAATACAAAAAACTTTTCCATAGATCTCGCTAAGTGTTAAAAAAACAAATACATTTACATATCGTCGGCAGAAAGGCTAATTGACGTAACCAGCAAATCCTCTACTTTCGGGAAAGTCGAAAAAACAAAAAAAATAGATCAGAAAATAGTAATGGTAACCCCTATCGTTGTATTTGAATTTTACAATGAACAACAGAATAATGACATTGTATATGTTTCTACCAATATAATTAGATCTACGTAATTATTTAAAAAAATGATGATTTTGGTGGGTACATCCATTCTTTTTAGAGAAAATTTTACGATTGCTTGGCTGTAACCAACAATATCTAGTATGAGAAGCTCGGTGTGCGATTAATTTACGGAAAGGCAAAAGGGCGTAACCTTTTTTGTGTTATTTGTAGCTCCTAAAACCATGGTGTACGCCTCTTCGAAGGGAGGCCCTCAGGGAAATTATTTTCCTCAGGGCCTCCTGTGTGGAGCTAAAGTAAAAAAAAAAAAAAATCTCCATATAGGAAGCCCTGAGGAAAATAATTTCCCTCAAGGCCTATGTCATGGGGATGCTGTGTATAGGTTTTTTTAAGGAGAGGGAGGAGAGGAAGTTCTGGGAAAGAAAAAGGTATGAGGGGTGGGTAGGAATCTGGGGGTCAGGGTGTCCAGGAGTAACCGACATCAATTCAACTCTACCACTGTGAGGCAAGGCGATGTTCCGAGAGAGTCCTACTGGAGAAATAAAAAGGTCTCCCTCAAGCAGTCTCTCCCGAACCGGCCTGCTATGCAGTTGGTGGGCAGACGCATCCGCCGCCAAGATCCTGACAAACCTCACCCTATGAACACGGACACCCCTGTTAACCCACCGTATATAGTTAACCACTCAGAATGACCTATAGCAGAGGTGTTGGTTATCGGTTGGTTAAACGGTGCCCGAGGCGGCGGTACATACCTAAACCTGCCCCCCAAATATGAAGAAAAAACAACTTGTAACTAACCATGGGTAGAGATGGCAAAATTTAGCATTAACAATTGGAAATTTAGCGTTTTATAGCATTTTGAGGCATAATTTAGCGTTTTGTAGCAAAATAGAAAAAAATGTATTTCCTGAATGTTTTTAGCGCATATTTTAAGTATTTTTGGTAAAATATATGTTTAACCTTCATTTGCAAGTATTTCCATGTGAAATATTATAAATAATTAATTTTAATATTAAATTAATAAGGAAGGAAACTCTAAGTACGGGTCGAACACAGACACAACTAATGCAGATTGCGATTAACATCAATAGGCGTAATTTGTTTCGCACAATTTATGTAATTTCAAAAAGCAATTTTAGCCTACAGTACAAAAATATTAAATATTTACACATAAAATAGTAACAAAATTGCAAAAAGAGGTAGGACAGGCTTCCAAAATGAAACAAAGTAGGCATATTTGAAATACAGGTAAATACAAAAAACAATGGAAATGGCACTTTACTGATTGAATGATAGCATTGCGCACGTTTCAATAGTGGACTCCTTCATTCTCGTACGCCTGTCAGTCAATACTAAATTGTAGTGACTGAAAAAACGCTCTGCATCAACACTATTTACAGGGGCCCAAATTGTCTGTAGGGCTGGCCCGGCAAAGGCGGAGTTTGTCACTTTCATTGCCATCAACATTTGCACCAAGTCACACACTTTACCTTCACGCACAATTTGTCCCATCAGTTTGTGAAGGTAGAGATAACCCTCAACACAATCGTCGCTGGTCAGCTTTGAGAACACAGGAAGCATTTCAAAGTCTCTTCTCACGCACTTCTCATCAGGTGTCAGGGATTGTGCTGCAGTTGCTGGGTTGAAGAGCTGGCCGGCAGCCTTGTAGAAATTATTTGTCTTGCACGGCGCCATGTGTTTCGCTAACTTCAAGGCGCTCTTCTGGGCACACCCACACAACAACTGCTTGAGCTCCTCCCGCTTGGTTACACTTGTGATGCTGCCGAGGAGAGATTGAGTCCTCTGAGAGAAATTTCCATTCGACAAGCGCTTTAGGGCTGACATAAGAGCTTCCAGCTCGTGCCAGAGCAGATGGGCATAGGGAAATTTTGAGCCTTCAAGTGTGTTGATCAGTTCCACAAACTTTTTACATGAGTCTGCAACGAACACCATCTGCAGTTTGACCGATTGCCAGGCGACTGGGTCCCTCTGCTGCTCCAGCAAAAATTCGGCGCTGGCGTTCCTGTTCTCGTACTGGCTCAGAAACTCAATCAGAGCATCAGAGTATTCATTCAGATAGAGAACTGAGTGGAACCAGGAGTTCCACCAAGTCACTACTGGACTTGGGAACAGTACTGCAGGAAGGTCAGGGTAATTTTCTTCCAGAAATCATACGTACGCATTTTTCATTTTCCTGGCGTTTAAAAAAGACATCTTCACCTTGACCACAAACTGGTTGAGTGCCTGCAACTCCTTCATGAAGATATCTCCTGCAAGATTGACTTTGTGAGCCCAGCATTGAAAGTGTAGGAGGTGCTCACCAGCCAAGATATTTAGTGCTCCGAAGCACGTCTCCATGTAACGAGCAGAGTCGGAAACGAGGCCCAGGACGTTGTTGTATTCGATGCCGTAGGTAGTAATAGATTCATTGGTGGCCTGGCAGCAAGTTGATCCGGTCGCCTTGTCGAGGAAGAGACAGTTTGCCAAGAAGACATCCTACGTGGCAGCCTCAGCAACAGTGCGGAAGAGGACCGCCAGCACACAGCGACCACGGCTGTCGGAAGTCTCGTCGACCACGATGGCGATGGGAACGCCCTTCATCCTCTCTTTCAGCTCCTGCTTCATTTCCTCTCCAACAGGCTGGACGAAGTTTTGCCGTAAAGTTCTACCAGCAGGTAGATCTCCAGAACCAGGGATATACCTGAAAAAATTAACAATAATAAAATATACCGTGTAAAAAAAATCTGATCATTCCAATGTGTTTTTACGACGCTGGGAATAGGGAGCGGGGGGATTAAAATATCAACATGTGCCCCACTGCCGGCTTTGAGCAATGCCCAGTTAGGCCTATAATTAGATACAAATTAATAGTTACTAAAAACCAATACAGGAAAGCAACACAATAGACAACAGTGCATTCAAACTCGTCAGATAAAAATAATGATAAAAACAAACTTACTTTTGTAAGTATTCTCGCACCGCTGGATGGTCCAACTTGTTGATGGGTATGTTTGCTTTTAAACACATCTTCAGGGTGTCGTCGATGAAGATTAATTTCTCTGTCTTAGCTTTCTTCTGTATTTTGCAAGCTTCGGTGATAGAAAGCTGTCACTTGTGGCCGTGATTCTTTTTTTCCTCTTTTTTGCGTAAATGCCCTGCGCCTAATACGTGTTTACTAAGGCTGTCCTTCTTATCCCATTCTAGCCTAGTATTACAAATGCCACACATCAATATCTTATTGTCACTTACATAAAATTGGTCTGCCTTAAATTGCGACGCACGCTGTTCTACCGTAATCGTCTTACCACGACCCATCGCGACAAGTGATTGAGAAACAATTGCGCCAAGTGCAAGTGTGCAGGAGAGCTGCAGACGCTGGGCTGACGCTCGCAGTCTCGCAGGTCGCAGGCAGAAATATCTGGGGTGTGGTTATTGGGGTAGTGGGGGGGAGGTGGAAGGGGAACTGGTTGCTAGGCAATGACTGACGGAATGCGGCGATGAGCCAGCGAGAAAGTAATGTGTTGTTGAAGAACGTGCGATGTAGGGAAAACCCGAGTTTACGCTCACAGTCGGGGGAGCGCGAGCTGAAGTTAGAGATGATTTTTAATCACTTATATCCGCTGATAAATATCGATTTTTTGAAATTCTCACATATTATTTTAATACCCGGTATTTTCGGGAAATTCGCGCCTATTTCGCTAAATAGAATAATTTAGCTGAAATACACGTTTTTCGCTATTTTTTCGCGTTTTTAGTTAAAACGAAATTTTGCCATCTCTAACCATGGGTAATAATTTGAAGAAGTGAATTGCATCAGCTGGGAGAGGGAGTTGAAGTCGGTGTTCTCCAGTCGACATCTCTTTGGAGGTTGAACATCTTCACAATCGTTCTGGGAATGCAGACTTCCATTGAAATTCTAAAATTATTAACAAATTGTAAATATTAGTATTATATATTTGGATCATTTTTATAGCATCGTTTTTTGGGAAAATGATTGTAACGTAATTATTTTCTTGGTAGTTATTCAGTAAGTACCTACTTGCTCGGAAGGAGTATTATTAATTTCGGGTGCCGTTGAAACGATTGATAACAAATTCAAATTGCCGGAACGTTGTTCGTTTGTTTTTTTGTTTGAAAAAAAAAACGATTAGAAGGGCGACGTCATGACATAACGATGGATTGGTCGGAAGTTTTATTTTGTAAGGAGTTTTGATACTCCTAAATGATTGTGTAAATTTGCAATATTATGCGTGTAACAGACGTGATGCCTTTACGAGACTGTTAAATAGTACTGGGTCGCGGTACACGCAGGATGTTGATTGTTTTTTCGAGGCGAGGAAAACTTTTATTGTGATGATCCGAGATATCGAGTTACCTATGTAATATTACAATCTAATGGAAGTGTTTATGATGTCTGTGTGCCTGGTACCTAAGGTTGGTGTTCTTGTGCTTAGAACTGAGATTCTTGTGCCACGTACAATCCAATATCACCGAGGACAACTTTGGTGAAGACTGCAGGCACTTCTTAAATCACATTTACAGTCTAGAACTGCGGTTTATATCCTTTCAATGCTCAGAGATGGCCATCGGACGCATTGTGACGCCTTTGTGGATGGATTGGAATCTCGGCTCCATCACTGTGTCATGGACATGCGAAGCGGCAGCTCTGGGGCTCTTCTCCAGCTATCTGGAGCCCTTGTCGCTGAGGTTAGAAGAGGTGCGCCATTTTAACTATGGCAAGCTACGAATGATCATTTGGAGTGGATTCTACTAAAATAACTGAATTATCTCTCTCTCTCTTTACACCTTTCTTTATGAGTTTACAAAGGTATTTATGTAGATTATGTTATAGTAGATTATGTTTTTTTGCTTGTCAATAATAACAAGTTCATTTTGTTTTATGTGAGTTCTTTTATTTACATCAGATAGTAGCTTTCTTTTATCCCACGCAGGACCCTGAGATGATGATAAGAGCTCATGCATACGGAATTTCTCTGCTAACTGATAAGATGCGTGTCATGATCTCAATGGAGCTTTGTAAACATTGTAGAGATCAAAAATAAATAAATTCACAACATCGCAAATAAATAAAGTATAATTTTTCGTTACAATTTGACTCCACCCAAGTTTTTTAGACTCTTTATATATATTGTTACGTTACAAAAGATAAAGAATAGAGTCCTTTATTCCTGTTGCGAGGAGTTAGTGAATTGGGTCCCAGTGCACAGCTCGCCGCACCGCCCCCCTCTCCGCCCCCCTCTCCGCATGCGGAGGTCCGTGGCCCGAGTGCCGATCGGCACCCGGCATTCATTTCTCCGTTTGCCGCGGGCATGACAAGAGTGTCCTTAGTAATTGCGCCACGGCGCTGTTCGAGAACCTAAAAACTCGTGATTGTTTCTATAATGTGTATTGTGCCCGAGAAGGCTCCAGCCCACCAGTAGCCTGTCTGACTACCTCATTTCCTGCTTTGTCAGTAAAATGAATCTTTGCCCCCTCTTGTGTGCTACATCCCGCGTTTAAATTCACTAACACGTGTGGAGAGTTGAGAGAGAGAAGTTCCCCGCCATGTTAGAATACTAGTCCTAGCAAGTACCCATGTGTAGTTTGCCGAGGCTGGCAATTGTAAAACCCTGTCTCCTTCTAAATGAATAAACCCTTTACGTGCAAAACTGTGTTCTGATTGAGGAAAGAGACCTGGAGATTGTGAGGAAAGGAGGAGGAGGAATTCACAACACTCGCCTTGGTTTTAAGAGGAACCTTGCTTGCGCCGGCTTCCTGAGCTAGTTCTGTTGGCCTATTTATTGCATGTCCTTTCCAGGTTTGGTTTAGCAAAAGGCCGTAAGTATGCGGCAATGCTAACACTGGCGTCCAACTTAGGGGCAATTTTTTTTCTTTCCTCCCTCTTCACGGTCCCACAGTAAGTAAAGGCCGTAAGTATGCGGCAATGCTAACACTGGCGTCCAACTTAGGGGCAATTTTTTTTCTTTCCTCCCTCTTCACGGTCCCACAATCTCGTTCTTCAATCAGCAATTGTTTAAACTTTATAATGTATAATGTTTTGTCTTGTTATTCCCAATTTGTCTAGCATTTCCAACAGGAACCCCGGCGCGAACGTAACTTCGAATCGCAATTTAAATTATCACGGGCACGATCCCTTCATTTTCGAGTCGTCACTCGACAAAACATTGTCACCGGTATTCCTACGTAAAGTGCTCAACCAAGAAAGTTGTCGCCGTGAATAATATAGTGTTTACAAGTGTCGACCGACTAAATTTGCTAGTTTCAAATACAAGTTAATAGTGGAAATAAACACAAATATTTAAAACAAAGTTATTCAACAATTAAAATCCTGTATATGAAAAACCAATTACCCGCTTCGTTTCCCGAAAGTTAATAAACCTATTATTTTATAATAAACCTATTTCGCAAGTACTGGTCTGTATTTATATCGACATATTTTGCAGCTTAAGAACAAGTGGATTAAATTGTTTCTGCCATTTGACAATTGGGCATTTTTTTTACTTCTGCCGTCCGTTTCTTCTTCTTTTTTCTTTTCCTTCTATTATAAAGAAACATATGACATAATTCGAAAAATGCCTAGTTCGCGTTGACGTCGATTCCTCGAAATCTAACATTACATCCATATGCACACTATCTGCATATAATCCTTGTTATGACGAAAGGAAGTTGGCGTGTAAATACCAATAATTGGTGATGCTCAAATCAGGCTACAGTCTAGCCACGTAAATAAAAAAACTATTCCCCAAGACATTGTTGAATTTTCAAACAAATACTTCCACGAAAACTTGTATAAAAGAAAAAATATTTCTTTCTTTTTCTGAAGAATCCCCCTTTGGAAAGCTAATGGAAATATTCTAAAAACATGTTCGTTTAAGGCGAACCTCGTTCCGTTTTTTTTATTTCCGGACTTTTGCAAATTTGCAAACCTTTTTCAAAAACATCGGAATAAATTCTAAAAACGTGTTCCATTAAGGTGAATCCTGGCCCGTGAAATTTTCATATCCGGACTTTGAAAATTTCCAACATATTTCCAAAACATCTGGATTTTTTCACAAAATCACGTTTTTTGAGGCAAATCGCTGCCCAATTTTTTTTCGTTTTTTGGACTTTGAAAATTTTCAAAAAATTTCCAAAACATCTGGATTTTTTCACAAAATCACGTTTTTTGAGGCAAACCGCTGCCCAATTTTTTTTTCGTTTTTTGGACTTTGAAAATTTTCAACAAATTTCCAAAACATCTGGATTTTTTCACAAAATCACGTTTTTTGAGGCAAACCGCTGCCCAATTTTTTTTCATTTTTTGGACTTTGAAAATTTTCAACAAATTTCCAAAACATCTGGATTTTTTCACAAAATCACGTTTTTGGAGGGAAACCGCTGCCCAAATTTTCAAATAATCCAAACACTTATAAAAAAACGCGTTTTTTTAGCAAAAAAAACTTTTTGTAAAAAATACGTCCCCAGTGGTCAAATCTCTGCCCAATTTCTTTCCAATTGCGAGTCTAGTTCTCACTTTTTCCAACATAAGGTCACTCTGACACGATCCTATACACCATGGAAAGACATTGTCAAAATTGGGAATACGGAATCAGTAAATTCCATCACATCAAGTACTCAGGCGTTATCAAATTAGCAAAACATGCATCTTGTTAACCCTGACCATTATTACGCCCCTGACCTCTCTTGGCCAGTCGTCAATCAGTGCGATGCGGTCTCTTTAGAAGTCTTATAATTCTTGTCATAAATGACGTGAGTTACTTGTAATTATTAAATGTAAATAATCACCCATATGGGCATTCGTAAGGTAATCCTTACACCCGAAGGCACATTAATGTCAACGGTTGCCTAACTCCTGTACATTCTTTTTCTTTTTGCATAATTTTATATGTTCTTGTACATCCTGCGTGCCTTGCCTGCTGTACCACAAGAGCACCTCTTGGGGCACCGTTTTCATACTTGTATGCATCCTCTTCCTGAAATTGATCACTTCGGGAAAGGGCCTCCTTTTCCTCCTACCATCAACGGTTCCGAAAACTCTTGCTCCGAGACGTCGCTTTCCTTTTCACAATTCTTGCAGCATCCGCGCGTTTTTTTTCTCACCTCATCGTCTCATCTTGTCATATCACCTTTTTTTAATTGTTTTGTGTCGGGTTTTTGTCGTACCAGTACGTCCCTACCCTAATGTTGTAAATATAAAATCATAAGTGCAAGTCTGTATAATAACCATTGGTTTCAGACCATTGCCGCAGCTCGCTACTATGGTCACAGCACCATATTGTAAGAATGTCGCGACGATTTCTGTTATAATAGGAAATCCTCCCGTTTTTTCTTTCTTTTTTTCCTCTTCACCCCATCCTACACATTCATAGTAATGTTGTATATTGGGGATCGTTTCGAATACACCAAATGAACACACCTACCAGGTCACATTCGCTGGATTCGAAACAATTCAAGAGCAACCTTGTTGCTACTTGTGGTTTTTCTCCTTTTTCCAAAAATTAGAATGGCGCTCAACCCAATTGCTCTATTTTTTTTCCAGAATCGTATTTTGTCGGATTCTGAGAAATTTTTTTTTTTTTTTTTGTTATAAAAGTGACAATACGTTTCGTCCCTTCATTAACATTATTCTTTGTACATATACAACTTCATCATGAGGTACAATATTTTATCATGACATCAGTTTCTTTTGTCCTTTATTGTACCATTATTCTTGTTTGAAGTTTAAAATCTTGGCCAGATCTTCAATAAAATTTGTGTTTATCGCCTTTTGGCAAGTCTTGTAACGTATGCTAATATGAATTTATTAAGCTACAGCAGTGCCGTATTAATTACATCATTGCAACCCGCCGTCTGTATTGAATGGGGATCCACTTTTTTGAACGTAAACTTTTGTAACATTATAGGCGCGAGCCTTACAATATCTACTATTATAGGTGTGAACCTTACAATATCCACTGCTATGGATGCGAATCTCATAATATCTTTGTGTCTTTACACGTCACGGGGAGTCCGTCATAACTACTCATTGTTTGCTCGTCAACACAGGGTTGTTGATCGAGAGGGTGATTTATCTCATTAAATTGTTTTAAATACCTATTGGGTTACTGTCTTTCAATACTGGGCAAAATTTGTTGTAAATCGTTCATTCCTGTCACGTGAGACGTGAAAACGTGACAATATTCACCATGAGTCGTGCGAACGAAATAATATCTACCCCCATGTTTGTGTGACCTACCAAGTGTAGATCACACGCCTTTTATTTTCTGTTATCAGAAAATTATTGCTTTTGCAGCAGAGTACTCATTAACATGCCCGTGGACTTCCTGTCACAAGAACCCAGGAACTATCCACTATCTCAAAAGGACTAATCATACGCTTCACTCATGATTATGGGGCATCGTGTCGTAGGAGTTAAGTTGATGGACACAAAAACACCTAACTCGTTGTCTGGGAGACGAACAAGAAAACCCCCCAGGTTTGTGAGATTTGAGCAAGGGTCTGTCATTTCTCGCAAACAAGTAGGAGAATAAAACGACCCTCTAATCTTCTACCCAATACACGTAGAGGATTAGACTCTTTTATGTCAGTGTATTCCTTTTGTCCTACACTACCAAATGGTATTGTAATGTGCCAGGATAACTGCTGTAGACCTTGTTTCACCCTCCACTCAGAGGTCGAATTTCGGAAATAGCTGAGTCCTCAGCAGTTTTCTTCGTTCAAATGTTCCCAATTGTCACCCTTTCCCTTCCTCGAAATTATCCGTGAATGGGGATATATGCGTTACGCACTTAGCGTTTCGTTTGTCAAATGGGACAACCTTCATACACGGATCCTTTCAACTTCCTACTCCTTTCCCACTTTTCATAACTTATTTGTACTCAATGTTTTTGTTCTTCGAAAGTAGAAAAAATGCTACCGTATAGACGTGAGCATAGGTCATGGAAGACCAACTTCTTTCGAACGGGGCATTTTGTCATACGTACAAACCCTTACCCACGTGTTCTTGGAAATGTATTTAGTTTTAAAAAAAACTAAATGGGTTAAACAGAACCTTCCTTGAATACGTACCTTTGTAATATGTATAAGTCTGTAGTTGCATTTAGTTAACTCTCTCTACGTCTTTCTCTCTCTCTACACGTCAAACAAGTCCAATCTTTCTCAACATGCACACCTTGTTTCTCTCCAAACCTTTTCATCATTGGTCTACCAGGCAGGTAACTTCAAGAATTTTGTTCTAATAATAATTTTTTCGCCGGATTAATAAGAAGACCAGCAGCTCTTCACCCTATCTACACCTGCGTCTCTCTTCATGCTGCCTTCACTACCGTCACGGAGGTCCCATGCCTTCAAACCCTGCGTACCAAAAGCACCCGACCGCACCTAACTTAACCTAGTGTGAGTCGTGCGTGTAGTTGCGAATTGTATCATCACAAAACCATCACTCAAACAAACCCGAGCACGTCAGCTCTAGGTTGGTTCATGTTCCTGTTGCATCATGCAAATGTTCCTGCGGCACCTTGTAATGTTCCTGTTGCCATTGTACAAATGTCCCTGCGGCATCTTGCAAATGTTCCTGTTGCCATTGTACAAATGTCCCTGCGGCATCTTGCAAATGTTCCGGTTGCCATCGTGCAAATGTTCCTGCGGCATCTCGCAAATGTTCCTGTTGCCATTGTACAAATGTTCCTGCTGCATCTTGCAAATGTTCCAGCTGCACCTTGCAAATGCTCTGTTGCCATCATGCCAATGCTCCTGTGCCCTCGCGCAAATAACAATACCAACGATTGTTCACACAACAATCCCACTGTATACAAACCAGTGTACCAACCACCATCACAACAACGGCTGTCATGCACACAAACCACCTCTATAAAGGACCAACCACCAATTACAATTCCACTCTCCAGTACCTCAATGATGTCATACTGGCCCACCCACAGGATCCGGAAGCAGCTACCTTTATGACCTCTGTGACAGGTAGAACCCTCTCCACCACCAAGAAGCCTCATCCTGCGTTCTCTTCTTCGTGTTTTCTTTAAGGCCCTAGTGTTCCTTGAGTGTAATCTCAAACGGGCCAGGTTATTGTGACAAAGTAACCTTGTAACTTCAGTGTAATGTTCAAACACCCCAGACATCCTACGCAAACCACGCTACGCAAACATAGCTCACAGACCAATGATACAATTTAGAGTCATTTTTTTTCTATCACTGCATAACCCTTGTACCTTTCTCCAGCAGGTCCTTGTTTATATTTATGTATGTCACTGCTCTTTCATGTGCATTCATAGATAATTCTTTGTTCACCATGCTTTTTCTCTTTTGTTTTTGTTTTCTACTATTTTGTAGCTAGCAACTTTTTTCTCTCTCTCTCCTTTTTCTCTTAAATGTTTTTTTTTGCACAAGTGCTGGAAGGGTAAGAGGATTTCTTAGCCCTACTGCTCCATTACCACGTCGCTTTTATTGCCGCGAGGGGGGAAGTGTTACGTTACAAAAGATAAAGAATAGAGTCCTTTATTCCTGTTGCGAGGAGTTAGTGAATTGGGTCCCAGTGCACAGCTCGCCGCACCGCCCCCCTCTCCGCACGCGGAGGTCCGTGGCCCAAGTGCCGATCGGCACCCGGCATTCATTCAACCGCTTGCCCCTGGCGCGACAACAGTGTCCAAGTAATTGCGCTATGGCGCTCTCCGAGACTCTAGACTCGTGATTGTTTCTATAATGTGTATTGTGCACGAGAAGGCTCCAGCCCACCAGTAGCCTGTCTGACGACTACCTCATTTCCTGCTTTGTGAGTAAAATGAATCTTTGCCCCCTCTTGTGTGCTACATCCCGCGTTTAAATTCACTAACACGTGTGGAGAGTTGAGAGAGAGAAGTTCCCCGCCATGTTAGAATACTAGTCCTAGCAAGTACCCATGTGTAGTTTGCCGAGGCTGGCAATTGTAAAACCCTGTCTCCTTCTAAATGAATAAACCCTTTACGTGCAAAACTGTGTTCTGATTGAGGAAAGAGACCTGGAGATTGTGAGGAAAGGAGGAGGAGGAATTCACAAGCAAACCACAACACTCGCCTTGGTTTTAAGAGGAACCTTGCTTGCGCTGGCTTCCTGAGCTAGTTCTGTTGGCCTATTTATTGCGTGTCCTTTCCAGGTTTGGTTTAGCAAAAGGCCGTAAGTATGCGGCAATGCTAACAATATATATATATACACCTACAAAATATTTTTTTCCAACAATATTTTTTTAAAAATAGCAATGTCTTTTTTGGACAGTTGAACGGATATTTCAAAGCTCGATAACTCAATATGGAAATGCAATTGCAAGCTGAAAATATCTGCATTGACATATAAATTCCAAATAGAAAAAACTGCATAAATTTCATATTGCTAGAGCTCTCTGTTTGAAGGTTTTGCGGCTTTAAAAAAACAACAAAATTTCTGTTTTATCGTTAACTCAGGGTTCGGGCCTATTTTGTCAGGTCAAAATATTTCCACTTTGCAATAAAATCCAAATAAATTGATTATTTCCAAACGCATCTGAAAACTAAAAACTGTTTTTGAAAGGTGATGAAAAATGCTCTCAAATTTTATAATTCGAAATAAACATACAACTTTTTAAATATAAAAATTATGAATGCAAAAATAAAAATTTTAAAAATGACTAATCTTAGGTTTTTTCTAACTAAAATTACTGATAATGAAAAAAAATAAAAAAAACACATATTTTATTAAGAGGGGGGTACGGTTTTAAAGGTGAAAAAAAAAGCTAATAAAAATTAATTTTTTTTTTTTGGAGACATGAAAAATGTTGGTTTATTTATTTCATACACACGCTATATATAGGATGCCATTTGAAGTATCTTCGAAAAATTTTTCAATTAAAAATATCAATAAATAGTCCGTGAGAGCGAATCTCTAGAGGCACCTCGAAAAAAAGTTGTTATGCGGTGAACATCATAACTCGTTACCAAATCATTTGAAACAAAAAAATCGAAATGCGTTTAAAAGATGATATGTTTTCTCAAGTAGTCAGGAAGAGTTTGTTTAAGTCAAAAATGCGATTTTTGCTAAAAAAAAATTCGGTGAATTTGTTATTATAAAATGGAAAAAAATGATTAAAAAAAACTCTTCTTGACTACCGGTTGATTTATGTGTAGAAATAGTGTACAAAATTTCAAGAGGTTCGGTCAAGTAGATTTTGAGTTATTGTTCACGAACTTTAAAAATTTGTTTGCGAGAAAATCGATTTAAAGTTTGTTATATCGTCGCTGCACACATAATATGAACAATGTGACGTTTTTGACGAAAATGAACTAAATATACAGTTTTTTTTAGTTTTTTTTTCTCCACCTTCTACAATATGAGCCATGTAATAATAACCCATACTTAAGGAGATATAAAATGAATCATGTGCACACAGTCAAAATTTTGCATCTCAAAAAGAACAATGTGAACTTATTTTCCACGGTTCATATTAAATGTGCGCTTGTTTCCACATCTATGGTCACATGGTTCATAATCTACATCTGTGATTATACCAGGGTTGGGATGTCTAGGGAAATTTCTTCGAGGAGAAAAATATTTTTTTAAGGAAAAGGGAAATCAGCACAGGTTTAGGGAAATTTCGAACTCTGCCCACTTTTTTTAAAAAATTTTTTTTGAAGTTGTAATCTTTTATTTCCCGGTAAAGTACACAATTTCAGATGAAGGCATCGGTATTTAACGTATTGCTAATATTAGACCTTAACTGTTTAGGTACTCCATACACGTGTTTTTTCCTAAATATTGCCCATTACTAACACTTGCATCATTACTAAAAACATTATTTCGTTTCAACTTAAATTTAAATTTGGTTTCATTTAATTTCAAACCGTGAGATTTTTTTATTAGAAAATAATGCATTTAAAATATGAGTTGACACCAAAGATATTGAAATATAAGTAGATCTGCTATCTGCTGTTTTTACTGTGTAGGTCTGCGCTTCCGGGTGTCGCCGATATCGTTTACCAATTAACAAATAAACTAAAAGAACAAATAATTAACGAATAAACCAAACGAACGTTAAACTAAATGAACGAATTCTTTCCTTATTCAAAATATATTGTTAACCAATATTAATGCACATTTTCAAAAAATCAACTAAATGAACTTTTTTTATGAAAAAAAGTTTTTCATAAAACTTTGTATGAAAACGACGTTAATTAGCGCGTAGTCCGGCGACAGTTGCGCGGACACCATAGCATATCTCTTCTGTATTTGAATATCTTTGGTTGACACCCTACTAGCCGCCGCACTTTTATTAAGCACAGATTTTGAAAAAAACATTTCAACTAAATTACTGCAAGAAACAACTAATTAAGTTTGGATAGATGGTAAAAGATGCATTAAAATTACATTTTTATTCAAAGTTCAAAATTTCCCATTTAAAACGATTCCTTTGGCGTCATTTAATTTTTTTTATGTATCATTGCGTGAGCTCCATTTCAGTCAAAACATGCTTGAATTATAAATTATGTATTTTTTTGTTTTTTAAAGAAAGACAAACATTCTCGGGTTATGAATAACCTGATAATATTTGAAAATTTCCAACTACCACCACAGAAATCGGAAATGTTGCTTGTGTGGTGATGTCGTGGGACCCAAGCATGATGCCAGCTCAACCGCTGACCGGACTTAGCTTACCCAAACTTAGAACCTAATAACCAATTTTTTATAACCTGAATACCTCAGAAGAGTCCCAACTACTCCCGCCTGGAGCCAGTGAGACTATGGCATCCCCAATTTGGGTATGTTGTGATGCTGAAGATAAGTGGGGAGGGAAAGGTGATGGGGAGGAGGAAGATGAGGAAGTACCCGGATATTCAGATCTAGCCACCAAACATGGCTGAAGGAGCCATTTCAGTATCTTCGACTCTGGATTTTGTGGATGTAAATAGTTTTTTCTTGTAAAATTGTTAAAATGAAGTGGAATTTTTACCAAGAACCCAGTTGTAAGTTGTCACAATGGACTTACAGAGTGTATTGTTATGTCTCAAACTACCGGCGTCTGCTGTAGGTATATTACAAACAGAAACTTCAAGTATTACGGTTACTGGTTTTAACTAGCAGAGCTCTAAGATTTTGTTGGCGCCAACGGCGTTCAGTCCTTCATTAATAGAGTTGCCTGCATTTACCCTTCTTTCGGTATCTCTGTCAGCCTTCCCATCTCTCGTAAACATACTTCCCAAGTATACAAACTCATCCACCTGCTCCAAATACTCGCAATCATTCACAACTATGTTGCACATTTTTTCATACTCTCCCTTTCAAATACCATGACTTTAGACTTACTTGCATTCATCATCAACTCATTCTTCATACATACTTCGTTCATCCTAGATACGAGAGACTGTAGATCTTCCATACTGTTAGAAATCAGCACCGCATCATCATCAGAAGTCGGGGACGCTCGAGGAAGACATAGCACGACCAAGTGAATCAGATACTTGAGTCAGGCCTTGTGAAGAGTCGGAATAATAGAAGAGCATGTATGAGACGATGTATGAATGTGAACGAGGCAAGAAGTGTTCGTCAAGATCGTGTTGTTTGGCGGTACATCCTCTCTGCCTACCCCTGCTGGAAACGGCGCGATAGTTAGTTAGAGCTCTAAGATATTTTATAGATGGATTTTGTTCTGTATAAATACGGGTGTTGTGATGACCCAGAGATGAGTGTCATTAATATTTGGGAATGTTCAAATTAAAAGTTTCATTCATTCATTTTCAATTTAGGAGGCAGGAATGGGTACCGCCGCCCCGGGAACCTTTATTGAATAACCAACACCTCTGCCATAGGTAACCCAAAGTGGTTCACTACGTTTGGCTCGGATTCATGGGGTGAGGTTTATCTAGGTCTTGGAGGTGGATGCCAGGACCCCAGATTCCTTCCCAACCCTTATACCCCTTTCCTTCCTAAAAAACTCCTCTCCGTCCTTTCCTAAAAAAATCCTCCACACTGCATCTCCAAAGATGATATAGGCTCTGAGGAAATTATTTTTCTCAGGATCTCCTGTGTGGAACTCATGTAAAAAAAGTATGTGTAATTTATACTTTTCCAAAATATATAAAATAATATAATACGAAATGCCACATCCTCTGCACACATATATTTTGTAATAATAAATAGTCTCCCATTTTAAATCTCTCCTAGGGCTAGGACTAGGACTAGGGCCTGGTGGTCAGATTTGAATGAAATATTTGGATAGCTGTAATTGAAAATGAACAATGTGACGAAAACTGTGCACAGAATATGAACCATGTGAACAAAATCGCATTAAAATGCGATTTTCTAATATAAAATTATGAATATTTGCAAATAATGTTTTCATAAACTGAATAAAATATGTTTTTCCTACTTTGCTCATAAATAGAATATTCGTTTTCCGTTTCGTTATTTTTTTAAACAGTTTTTATCGATTATCTCAGAATGTACTAAAGCTCACATTGTCCATATTATGTATGCAGCGACGATATTCGAAATATACTTGATTTGAGCATGAGGGCCGGTCGCTTGAAACGCTGTATCTTCTTTGGTTTTGCTCCGATTTACTTGAAATTTTAACACACTACTCTTGACATGTTGAACATCCAGAAAAAATAGGTTTTATAACCTTACCCCCCCTTGAAAAATTGTCTTTCATCAGGGAGATACTGAGAATATCTAACACTCTTAAATGTGCCGCAAACAAAATAAAGTTTAGTTGCATATGGTGAGATTCCAACCTGCGAACTCAATCGTTTTGATTTTTTTGAGAAGATTTTATTTTTGGTCAATTTTACCAGAAGTAATGAAAAAATTAGATTACTCACACAGACACGCCCACAACACAGTTCTATCGGTTTAACTCTTCACTGGTCAAGAAGCTGAAATTAAAATCTGTGCAAGTTCTCCTCATTATCGGATAATACTTGAGCAACAAAAGCACTTCGCTGTCAATCAATCGAATGTATTATAAACATTATCCCTTAAGCAAATGTATTATAAACATTATCGTTAACTCACTTTTTGTTGTTTCATGTTAAAAAAATTCCCAAAGTTTCATAATTTTTTTCTTGAAACTTTGGTTTCATAAAGGTGTACATTTTAATTATTTTGTGGTTAACTTTTAGATTTGAATATAAAGCATAGTGTTTTCTCTTTCTAACACCGTTTAGATCATATTTCTAACTATAATAGTAAGGGATACACAATGATGTCTTTGAGACCTATATGAATTGTTCCGAAAAGCGAACAAATTAGCCTGAGGTGTTAAGATAGTTGTTTGATTTACCTGGTGATAAAACGCCACTGCCAAATTCAGAAATTCAGCGCAAACTTCCGGTTGCGTCTGCAGGTTGCCTCTTTTGACGGAGTTCCCTTGGTAAGCGGCCTCGCATTTGATTATTTGGTGTATGGAAACGAGAGCCGCCCTCCAAAGTACCCAATCTTTCACCAATATTCCAGACTGGTTGGCAAAACAACCTCCCGGATGGTGAACAGTAATAGACAAATGTAAGAACATGAATAATAATCTCTGTAAAAAAAGGATATAGAATTAAAATTAAACTTTAATTTTGTTTTATCTTTGTATTTGGCTGAATGTAAAAATTTCAAATAAGGAACAATGAAAAACTGTATTTATTCATTCAAAGATTCATCAAAAAATTTCAAATTTCAAATCAGGAACAGTGAAAAACTATAGTCATTCATTCAAAGATTCATCAAAAATGTAAAAATTTCAAATCAGGAACAGTGAAAGACTATAGTTATTCATTCAAAGATACATCAAAATGTGGCCTAATGTAAAAATTTCATATCAGAAAAAGTAACTGTAGTTCAAAAGCTTCTTTTATGACTGCTCTCAATACTCAAAATAAATAACAAAGACAAAACATTATCAAAAATGAGTTATTAGATGATACGAGAGGTATTACAAAGTAATGATGACCTTTTTATTTGTGAATGCATCAGAAGTTTGTTCATAGAACTTAATGATGTGCGGCACAATAGCTTCTGTGAACTCGCATACTGCAAGTCTGCTTTCAGCGGCAACCTGCAATTATATATGTGCGTATAAAAATTAGTGATAATTTGGGAGTCAGGAATAGGTATCGCAACTCCGGGAACCATTTATTGGTTAACCAAAACTTCTGCCACATGTCACCCCAAGTGGTTCGCTACATTTGGCGACTTATCAGGGGTGCCCGGATTCGTGGAGTGAGGTTTGTGCGGGTCTTGGCGGCAGATGCGTCTGTCCACCAATAGCATGGCAGGCCGGATCGGGAGAAACTGGTTGAGGGAGATGTTTTGACATCTTCAGTAGGACTCTCTCGGAATATCGCTTAACTCCGCAATGGGAGGGACAGAAATTCATAAGTCATCACTCCCGGGCACACTGACCTGCAGATTCCTACCCACCCATTATCCCTTTTTCCTTCCTTTCCTAAAAAGACCCCCCACACAGCAGCCCCAAAGATGACAAAGACCCTGAGGGGAATTATTTTCTTCAGGACATTCTGTGTGGAGCTAATGTTAAAAAAAATGGAAACCTCTTGCATGAAATACAAAAGAGATATTTAATTAATGAAGACAATATTAGAGAAACTAAATCAAAAATCTGAAACAGAAAAATCAGAAAAAGATATGGTCACATCCGGGACTCGAACCCAGGACCTATGACTTGATGGGTCAGTGCTCTTCCAACTGAGCTAATGTGTCCCTATCTGATTAGGTCATTTTTTACTGTATCATACTTCGACTAAGAACTACCGACTAAAACTACTAAGAACTATGTTTTCTTAATGCATATTTTTATTGGCTGCTATCTTTGTGTATGATTGCAAGATTCAACCAGAACTAAATGCTATCTAGATAGTGTCTTGGATAAATATATCCATTATTTCATTTTAATATGGGACATCTATGGACTTTTCTGCAAGTCTAGGATGAATATTTATTTTTATTTATAACTTAATACAATATATCGGCAGATAGATCGGCCCGGAAAGCCGAAGGTCCTGGGTTCGAGTCCCAGATGTGACCGTATCTTTTTCTGATTTTCGATTGAGTTTCGCTAATATTGTCTTCATTCATTAAATAATACAATTTGAGGTTTTACTCATTAGGTTAAAAATAAAAATAAAAAGAATACAAAAAGATATATTTTAATGCATTTATACTTACATTTTGAATGATCAATATAGCTAAATTGAGAACATTTTCTTGCAAGTGGTGTTGCCGTTCAAAATCATTACTGGTGTACAGGCTGGTCAAAGCTGTGAGACTGTCTCTTATGGGCAATATCAGGTGGCACCTGGTGACCCCTCTTTCTATTATATCCTTCACCAGGCACACAGATAGCAATCTCTCAATGTTGGTAGAACTGCTGAGCTCTATGCTGACTTCGAGCAAATCTGAAAACAAAATTAATAGAAATATGATATAAGATTCTTACGGCCTATTTACATAACATATTATGTTGTTTGACTTACGAGATCTGAAAATAATACAAGCCTGATATAAGCTTAACCCCTAGGATACGACACACTACAATAGCAGTGCAGTGAAATCATGACTACATCTACAAATTAACTGCAATATGTGGGTGTAGAGCTAGGTTTTAGAGGTTTTTAATGCATTTTGTTCCTGTCCACGAAATTTCGAAAACAAAAAAGGTGATATTGAAGAAACTTGTCAATTATTTCAAATATAATTTTCAATATTATGTTTGGTGTTCAGATATTTTCAAAATACTACCCGTCTTCTAAGGGTTAATTAATAATATTAGACGGTTTTGACAAGAAAAGCAGATGAATAGAGTAAGGAGAATATTGTACAATGCGAAAGTAAACGGAATAAGAAATAGAAAACACACAAAGACATTGGAACATTCGGGTGAATGAAATACTTGGATACAAGAAGACGGGGCATGTAGATTCTGTACAGCAGAAGACCGTGTATAAAATAATGCAATGGTTAAAAAAACATAATATGATTAATTACCTGCCCATTCGTAAGGAGTCAAATTGGTCAAATAATACTGTGAATTGATGATGTGCTTGCTTATTAACTTTACATAGGTATCACCCGTGGCTCGCACCAGCCTGCTGCTCTTCAATACATCTATGCAACATTGTACTAGTCTGTCAGAACTGATGAAGCATTTATCTGTAAAATAAAATAAATAAATTAGCAGCCCCAGACTAAGTGACTGTGCGAGGAGAGACTGGGCCTGCAATGGACTGAGGCTGCTAAAGAAGCAGGAACATGGAAGTGTCTTTTCAAAGTGACGGGGGTGCCCGACCCGATGATGTTACGTTAAATATTCAACTTTTCAAAACAGGCTGCAGAATTCAATTATTTATATGGTTCACTATTTTGTTAGGTGTCAATTTTAGCATAGGTAGTACCCATCTCTCAGGGATTGGAAACACAACCTGCAATGGTCCCAAGCCAAGGTATGAACTACCGCACATTGTGTCTGAGATACTGAGTTGCATCTTGGAGTATTTAGACCAGGCCCAACCTGCGGCCCAATTGAAGATGCCTAGGGAATCGGGAGATATCACAAAACTGGGAATGAGCTACATACTATTAAAGGAATAAGTTAAACTTTTTTTTTACAATAGCTCCACACAGGAGGCCCTAATGAAAAAAACCCCACAGGTCCTACGTCTTCCTTGGGGATTCTGTGCGATGGCTACTTTTAGGGAAAGGAAGTAGAGGAAGTTCTGAGAAGGAAAATAGTATTATGAGAGGTGGGTAGAAGTCTGGGGGTCAACGTGTCCAGGAGTGATGGACGTAAGAATCCATCCCTCTCAAGGCAGTGCAAGGCGATGGGTCGAGACAGTCCGGCTGAAAAGGTCTCTCTCAACCAATCTCTCCCGATCCGGCCCGTCACCAAGACCTAGACAAACCTCACCCCATGAACCCGAGCACCTCTGTTAAGTCACCAAACCTAGCAAACCACTTGGAAGGGGGGTGTTGGTTATCCAACGGTTCTCGGGGCGGCGGTGCCCATACCCGCCTCCCAAATTGAACACGGGAAATAGTAAAATGATTGTCATTGCAAAAGCAATTGTTTAAGGAAGCTAAGCATTATTATTTTTCAAGTTCGGTGTCATTTAAAAATAAATCTTTGTTACAGTTATAAGAAATATTTTTATAAAAGAAGCTTATGAAAATAATTAATTAAACATAAGAAATTAAATAAAATAGATTTATTACTTACTTTTATTCGCTCCAGATATCAGACTGAAAAGTAGCGATGAACTTTGTGCCAACACATTTTGATAAGTAGAAGTCCCTCTTCCTGAATCAAACTTCTCAGCTTCCTGCAAAACAATTCATAAAACGATTGTGTAACCTAATAATCCCTAAACTACTAGCAGACTACTGCCGGGAATCAGGAGCCAGGAGCCGGGCTGGAACCGGCCGATTATTTCAATGAGGAACACTGCACCTGTTTTCACCATAGACAAAATAGATATCATATCTCTGCGGCTACTGTACGAGCCAGTTGTGAAATATTAAATGTACATACAATGGAATATTGAATGTTATTTCTAAAAGAATTAAATTAACTATAAATAAATTAATGTAAGCTTCAAAGGAGGTTCAGGCATAGGGTCCATTTTGTAAGAGGGTCAAAATATTTCCGCTTTGTAATAAAATCCAAATAAATGGAAAATTTCTGAACGCATACAAAAAAAAAAATTGGGTTTGGAAGGTAATAAAATACGCTTTCAAATTTTATAATTCGAAATAAATATATAATTTATGAAATATAAAAATTTTGAACGCAAACATAAGAAAGTTTTAAAAATACCCACCTTACGTTTTTTATAACTAAAATTACTAGCAATGAAAAAAAAAACACACACACTTCATTAGACAAATGTATTATAAACATTATTGTTAACTCACTTTTTTGTCGTTTCATGTAAAAAATTCTCAAAATTTCATAATTTTTTTTACAAATTGCAGTCGGAAACTTTGGTTTCATAAAGGTGTACATTTTAGTTATTTTGTGGTTAACTTTTAGATTTAAATATAAAGCGAGGTGTTTTCTCTTTCTAACACCGATTAACACATATTTCAAACAATGATAGTAGGGGAGACAGAACGATATCTATGAGACCTATACGAGTTGTTCCGAAAACCAAACAAATTAACCTGAGGGATTAAATGGTCTACACATCGGTAAAATTAATTTTTCATCTTTGACTGGGATATTAATTTTTTTGTTACCCATATTATTTATTATCACGTAAAAGATAAAGCCACCATGTCATTATGGTTTGAGATTAAATATTTTTAAGCATTTGTTATCAAATTAATCGCCATTTTGTCACAGTGCAATAGTTGATTGAAATGTGGAAATCCGCAAAGAATGCAAGGCTGATGTAAGCGTAATGAGTAAGATCAAGAAAGGAACGCTCCGATGGTTTGGGCATGTAGAGCGAATGAATGAGGAAAGGAGTGTAAGGAGAATATATGACGCAAATGTGAATGGTAGAGGAAGTCGAGGACGCCCAAGAAAGACATGGCACGACCAAGTGAATCAGATACTTGAGTCGGGCCATGTCAAGAGTCAGAATAATAGAAGAGAATGTATGAGACGTTGTATGAATGTAAACGAGGCAAGGAATGTGTGCCAAGACCGGGATGTTTGGCGGTCCGTCCTCTCTGCCTACCCCTGCGGGGAAACGGCGTGATGGTTAGTTAGTTAGTTAGTTAGTTAGCAATAGTTGATTTTTGAAAGTGATACATCTTTCCGTTAAAAACTGGCTGGTGCCGGTTATGCTCCTGGTTTGCTTTTTAAAGGGGCGGCCCCGGGTGGGTGGCGTTGTAGGTAGTACCTTGCGTATATTGCCATACAAATCAGCACCGGCCGATTAAAACCGGACGGGAACCAGGTGTAGTGTGCTAGCTCACTAAGAGCTTCTCACTCACTAAGAAATAAGGGACCTACTAGTTAGCATGGAAATATGAAAAAATCATTTATTCTTTTCGAAAACATAGAAACATTGAAAGTAATGCTAAAATTTCTGTACTCCGTTTGCTTCTTAATACTAATAAATTATTTAACTTAATTACTATAAAAACAACTACTGTACAATCTCACTAATCCGGCACTAGACCGAAACGTCCAATAATCCGGCACCCTCCGCCCGTGCCTCCCTCGCCTCCCTCGCCCCTCTACGCCTATGCCCTCCATCGCCGCGTCGTCGTCTAGCACTAAATACATACTCATATGCACATGCGTATGTATTTACCTGTTGTTTTGAAGTGTGAATAGTGTGTATATTCTCTTTATGAAATGCTTTGTTTTATTTATTATGATTTTTTTTCTATAATCCAGTAATCCGAACATTCCAATAATCCGACACCTCTGGTTTATAATAGTGCCGGATTAGTGAGATTGTACTGTATTTATGTCGGGGGAGATGGAAAAACATGCATTAAATTCATATTAAAAGTTTATTTTCATTTTTAATTTAACCTCTCATCTGTCGCTGGCCCAATCCCTGCAAAAATATTTGCTTTTTTTAAATGCGATTTTAACCCTTATGTATAAAGAAAATGTATGAAGGACAAGGTGAGAATCGCTTGCGCCAATATCAATCTAGGACCTAGGTAGGATTTGATTATTGTAGCTACTCTGAATTATTTTTAAATAATTTTCTATGAAATTTGCGGGTGGCTTTTCGAAATACCATTTAACATTCGACAAGTTAATAAGTAAAACCTCAAATTGTAATATTTAATTAAATGAAGACAATATTAGCAAAACTCAACCAAAAATCTGAAAACAGAAAAATCAGAAAAAGATACGGTCCCATCTGGTTCCAGATGTGACCGTATCTTTTTCTGTTGTCAGATTTTCGATTGAGTTTTGCTAATATTGTCTTCATTTAATTTTCAAATTAAAAGTTTTGGTAAAATTCTCATCGGAATTTGTCAGGTCCATGTTAAAACTTGTTAGTATAATGTGACATTTGACGGAATTGGTATTTTTATTATTTTGATACAACATTTTACATTTCGTAGTAAATACAATCCAATAATGTTGGTGTCACTGAGTGGCTTACCCATGCTGAGGCCCCCATGTTGTTGTATTCCTGATACAACATGGTGTGAATTTAACAATGGAAATAATAATATAAACTAGTTCCAGCAAAACCTTGTACGGTCATCCTCTTCCTTCACAAGTGTTTTGTTTGAAAACGAAAAAACAGAAGATACTAGAACGAAGACGTCACATATGATCTCTTGCTGGAACTAGTATATTAAATTATAAGAAAATTCCTTGGAACTTTAATGATTTCTTTGTATCTCCCCTGATGTAAATATTTGTTTGTTATAGTAATTAGGTTGAAACAAAATGTTATTTAATTATTTTTTGCATATAAAGATTGAGTATGGAAATTTAATGAAAATTAATTTGAAAATTGTAACTGTAGATCTGTATAAAATAAAGACAAGTTAATCGAAGCACAATATAGTATTTATAAGAGTATTGTTACTAAACCACATAGATAAAACCGTATGTAGGTTTGATCGTTGCTGAATTGAATAATGTAAATATTTCAATACAGAGTAGCGAATGAATTGAGAAATTTAATACTGTTGTATTGTGATTATATGGCAGAAAAATTATTTTTTTTCTTAAATACGTCTATTAAAAATGTAAACAAAACATGATTTCTAACCTTAATGGTCCAGTCATGAACTTTAAGGAAAAGACTTTTCCATGTGTGTCCTGTATTTCTTCTGTGATTTTCATTTAAGAATACGGGCAGCCCCGTTCCTCCCAACAGTTCTTTCAAAGAATCGGCGCATTTCTTCCTTTCGGTTACACGATCAGATGTCAAGCCGTCGTAAATGTTGGAAACCGTATTTTCTAAAGACATGTTGATATAATATGACTATTTATCGTAACATTGTGTACAACGAACATGTAGCAATACGAAGGTCGGAGATAGCGAGAGAATGGTATTATGAATAAAAAATATTAGTAAAAACACAACTCTATTTTCAAAAAGCGAAATTCCTGACGTTTGAAGATTTTCTGGCGCTAAATCAGAGACAAACGACAAAGAACTGTCAAAAAACTTTTTAAAACCCAAAGACAATAGAACGCCAGGCGGGTTGCCGCGGTGACGGACAACTCAGAATCATGCAACTTCAACATCTCATTTGAAAAGTCATCTAATGAAAAAAAATGTACATATTGATATTAGGTTAGGTTAGGTTATGGGCTATTTTTCTATTTTTTTCATTACTTTTAATGACTTTCCAAAGGAGTATTGAAATTGCATGATTCTGAGTTGTCGTGGAACCGTTGCCGCAACTTAAATGGACTGAAATTTCAGTTGCTCTTTGCTCTTCTCGCTATGAGAGATTTGTACGTTCATCAAGTTGCTCTCTTCCAGAATCTTTGACAAGATAAGCCGACTGAAACCATTACTGTAATTAACTGAAATACCGGCCATTTGGCCAAAACATAGTTGCCTTTAAGCTCCCTAGAGAAATATTAATTTGCGTTCAACAATTTAAGGAACCCTGTAATTTTTAGTATTGGTAATTCATATCAATAGGCTTATCCTGCAAGGATTTCTACTAAAAAGCAATTGACGAACGTAAATATCTTTCACAGCGAGCAGAGAGAGCAACTGAAATTCCGAGCCATACTACATTGACAATAAAAAGACAAATGGTCAAGATCGTTTTAATGAGGAAAGCACGAGAAAATTTATTCAACCGAATTATCATTATTAGCTCCGGATTATTAATTTGACTACTCTGTGACAGAAAACTGTTTTAAGAGCTTTGCGCTATTTATATCAAGAGAGAGTCGAATTATTGTGAGACGAATTTGAAAGCTTTTATTTTGTTCGTGGCAATGAATCGAAGTTCTGGATCACATATCATCATGGAAGCCTACAGAAGTTATTATTCTGATTTTTTTAATGATGCATAATAGGTAATTCGTTTTGGCTGTACAATAAAATATGATTTTTCTTTAAATTTTTATTAATTCATTGCTTTGACGGTTAGGTACATAATTTGGGAATTTTTTGACCACCATGCTAGGCACACAATGACGTTATAAAACGTCATTGTAGGCCCATGTGCTTGGTGGTTTGGCGTGGCATGGTGGTTTGGCAAGTTATAATATATTCTGGTGGACAGACGAAATGATTAGCAAAATTTATATTATTTAATAATATTGCAAATTTTTCTGTTAGGATATATTTATGAGGGATAAAATTCTGTCACAGGCCGCAGCTGCCGCGGGTAGTGGGTGGAATATGAAAACTTCTTTTCCAATCTATTGGTGTATAGTCTGTCAAAAAAGAGTAGAAAATATATGAGGGCGCCACTGTTGATCAAATGGCAATACTAAACACATAACCCGTGGTGTTAAAGTAAAGCAGTGTAACCTACATTTTTATAAAAAATTAAAAAGGCATAATAGTGGAAAATATTTTTTCATTGCAGTATAGATACCCACCGATCTCAAAATTAGAATTGCGTATAGGTATATTATTATTATACCTTTGCAATTTTGTGTTAATAAAATGAAGAATAACTATAACGTAATGAAATATAAAGCACAGTTTAGAAATTGCTCGCATTTATTTAATACTAGATAAAGTACCTAGCGTTGCCTGGGCTTTAGATCATGTCTCTAATTTTAGATCTGAATATATTAACTCATTCAGATCTATGGCACGACCAAGTGAATCAGATACTTGAGTCGGGCCATGTCAAGAGTCAGAATAATAGAAGAGAATGTATGAGACATTGTATGAATGTAAACGAGGCAAGGAATATGTGCCAAGACCGGGATGTTTGGCGGTCCGTCCTCTCTGCCTACCCCTGCGGGGAAACGGCGTGATGGTTAGTTAGTTAGTTAGTTCAGATCTAAAAGTAGTGTTACTAAACTCACCATTAGTGATTCTTCCTTTCTATCTATCGTTAAATTCAAATTTATGTTAAATTAAATTAAAGCAAATCGCTTTATAAATCACCTTTTAATCAATTTTATGTCATGAAGAAAAATGTTATTTTAAATGTGGTTTACTGTGTTTTGCACATTTAGTGTCATTGCACTTCAAAAAAATATTTGACAGTTAAATTGGTGTTGCCAGTCTACAAATTTAGTAGTTCAAGTTTTTATATTTTCTACTCTATTTTGACAGACTATAGGTTGGTATATTTATGGTACATCTACAATAAATTTACAACTCCTTTTCTCATCGTAAAACAAGTTAAGAAAGCACTGTCATTAAATAATATATATAATATAAATGGCAACACTGTTAACAAGGTTTCCATGACAACAAGATTTCAAATAGACAACTCAATGCACTCAATCAAATATTGCTCAATATTATTGAACAGCAGCAAGCAAATCCAGATATTTGTATTAAAAATTGTGTTGTTATCTAATTATGGAATGGCCGAACTTTACTTGATTGGGGAAATTACTGGGGTCTACGGTTTCGATGATAACTGCCATTTTGGTAGATTTAGTATTCACTCAGGTTTATGTACAGAATAATAATTAATTGCCTAAGTTGTGTTGAGATACATAAAAAATATGACTAAAGATTAATAGTATTTTAGGTCCAAACTGGAGGGTTATTTCTGGATATACAGAAGGTCAAACACTTGCAGATTCACCTTTGTACGAAGGACCAACCATTTGGGCACATCCACTAGACGTTTATTTTACAACTAAAGGGATTCAAGGTTTGATTTGCTCGTACAGAATTATAAAAAGAAGTAAAAGAAATCTCTATCTGTATTATGTAAAGTCAGACTGAAACCAGCCAAAGAGAGAGCGGGTTATTTTTTCATCATCATGCTAACCGGGTGCCGGGTACCATTGTAGGGAGGCGAGCGACCATAAATGAATGAGTATGATGAGCTGAGTGGATTGTCAGCATCCGGGTCTCGCAACCCGCTCTCGCGACCCGATACCGGCTGCGAGGCGAGGTGTGGCGAGGCGAACGAACGTAGAAGATGTATGAGTATGAATTTTGTAGGCTGGGCATCACATCTCGAATCGCTTTCTCGCGACAGACAAATAGAGACGGTAGATACCTAAAATCTAAAATAGGCTACCGGAGACCTACATGAAAGTTGAAACCTGAAAAAGTCCCAAAAGTATGGTTTTAAAATCGTAATTTATGATTAACATAACATCACTTACTTTAATAAAACCTCCTAGATCACAAGGCCAGTTATACCTTGATAGTAGCACACCTCTACCTTGATAATAAATGAATACTACAAGACTGTCCGAAACATCGGCACAAGAAGGAGAAGTAAATGCAAGAAGCTCAATACTCCAAAAGTCAAACAACGTAATACTATTGGCTGTGATCTGGAGAACTTCATCATCACCACTGGCTGCAGTCCCTCGCCATTCGCCTCCAGTCCTCGGTCCTTCCCGCACTCAATCTCAAATCTTCCAATCCTCTTCCACTCAGTCCATCCACCTTTTCCTTGGTATGCCTCTGAGGTATCCACGTGGTCATAATTTTCAGCATCCTATCATCTGGCATTTTTTCTACATGACCAGCCCCAATCGCAGCCTTTGCGACCTACCCCTCTAACGGAGAAATAATTGTATTGTGTGTCATTATTTGTTTTGTTTTTAGGTTGGCCCAAAATCCAAGTACAAGTCCACTGCCTGGATTCTGTGGGCCGGTCTTGGCTGAGGGGCTACTGCATTGTCACTGTGCCCTCCACCCCCGGCCAGCATGTCCTAGAGAGTCCATGCTGGGTGCCCAGCCCCTCCAGCGTCAGGGAGAGAGTCTCGCAGTACTTCCTCGGCGGGGCCAATCAGCTGCTATCGCCTGACGTGTTGAGTTCCGGACAGGACAGGTGAACTAATGCTTCTCTTATTGAATCTTCTTTTACTACTGTTTGACCAACGGTGGTTGACAACCTCTGTGGCAGAGCAGTAAGCTCCTTGGCTCTGAACACAGAAGTTGTATGTTTGAAGCCCCGTATTTAATGTAAATAAAGTAATATGTTTTATATTTACACCTCGTTTCAGAGTGGTAGACACTCTCACTATTGCCTGGATAAGGTGATCATTCTGAACCAAAATGTTGCTTGATTAGATCGGAATAGCCAGGTAGTTTCCGACCTTCCCTCTCCCACATCTCCTTCCCATTCCATCTACCTTCAGCCACACATACCCCAATTTGAGGTTGACAGCCTTTTGATTAATGAGGAAGGTTTAGGTATATAATTTGTCAAGGTTTTGTGTAAATTGGTTGAAATATATAATATACTAGCTGACCCGGCCATGCGTTGCTGTGGCTAACGAAACAAAACGCCATCTACTGGATGGTTACCCAACCTTTATAACCAAAATAAATTAACTCACACCGCCATCTGTTAATTTGCATACAAATCAAATCCAAATCGCCCGCTTGCCAGCCTGCTCGTCTGTTCTGGATAGGTCACCCTTATCACCTAGCGGAATGAAATATACTTTACGATCTATTCTCATACCTACCAAACATACATAAAAAATGGGCTGGAAGTTTCGCCCTCCAGAACATTCGAGAGTATTCGAGAGCATTCCACAACATTCCAGAACATCCCGAAACATTCTGGAATTTTTCGGAATTTTCGAGAATAGTCTGGAACTTTCAGGAACATCCCAGATCATTGTGGAACATTCCAGAACACTCTCGAATGTTGTGGAATGTTCTGGAACATTTTGGACCATTCGAAGCCTTTTCTATATAGGTAGGGATACCCATTGATAGGGAAGATCCGTTGTGGGTTCGAACATCAGTTCAATCTCATATCAATTCCCTGAGTGAAACTGGGTACCCCCGCTAGTTCTAAATAAATGGATGTGTAAATTCTGAAATGCTACAGAAAAATGTAATAAAAATGTTTGTGTTATGTTTTCAGGTACAAGTTGAAAACCAATTCGTCTGGCTACGTCAAACTTAAACTAGATTTGATATTGAAAGATTTCAACAAATTTGGAGTTGAATATAAATGAATAATCTCCTTTATTTTAAAAAAGATACCATATCTTTCAAATCCAGATACAATGAACCGGTTTTATTTCGTATTGTTTCTATTCTCACAACTTCAACTTTGTATTAATTTAAAGATTAATGGCGACTCTCCTTTAGTCAATGTTACTTTCCATCCTAATAAATTATACACAAGTAGTGTTGATAAAAGTAATCAAAGTTTAAAAGCGATAAATAAAAATGGTCCATCGTACATTGTTTACGAAAGCAACACAGAACTGTCAATACCAAAATCCAGTAAAAACATTGATGGCGGAAATAAATTCAAGAAATCTGTTTTAAACGAGGTAACAATGCCAAACGTTGATTCTATTGAAGACATCGAAGAGGAAATAATTGATAGTTTCACAATCTTCAATGAGAGTGAAGATTCTAACTCTACCGTTCTTCCCACTGATGTTTCGTTACCAGAAAATGTAACAGATTTTTTGGAATCGAGCACCGAAGAAGCGACGGAATTTATGAACACAACAGGAAGTACATTAAATACAACAATCATATCCACTACTCCAACTCCCGTAACGAAGAAATCTAAAAAGAGGAAGAACACCCCGTACCAGCCTAAAAGCACCATTTGTGAATGTGATCTTAGTGTAAGTCTAAGCTAACAAAATGTCTTTTCAAAACAATTATTTTAGAAACATGTACATTAGGGTGGATCGAAATTGTATGGAAATTTTTTATTTTTATAAATCAGTTTTCGCGGGGTGCGGAATAGATGCTCTAGGTACATACAATTAAGCATACAAAATATCAATTTAAAATTTTGATAACAAGTACTGCCACAAAGCAGTTGAATTATTTACAATCTGGTAAAAAAATGTCCCTTTTTAAAACAGTTTTGTGTCAATATGAATACTTTAATTTTTACTTTTACATTTCATAATGAATAAAAATTGCCGCGAATTGAATAATAACATTTAAAAAAATTGAAATTTTTTATTAATCCCGCGAAAATTTGACAAATTGCTGAGTCCACTTTCGCGCACTATACCAAGAAACGCAACAAACATCTTTAGATCAACCGTCCACATCTCGCAGTACAGTTTCAAGTTTTACTAACGTTGATCTTCCAACTGACCAACAATACTTTACTTCATCTATTTCTTCTTCTTGTGTAATAAATCCAACAGACAGTAGACTATCTGTTGTATCCAGAATACTGGATCGATACAGTATTTCTGATCGGGCGGGTGCTGCCATCGTCTGCGCTACAATGCAAGATATTGGATTAGTGACAACAGATAATCTAACAAACGTAATCGATCGTAATAAGATTCGACGTGCTCGTGCCAAAACTAGGACCACACTGCCTGACTGCCATCAATCAGCCCCATTTTGATTCGTGCATTTGCATATCGTTTGAAGGTTGAAAGGATAAAACATTAATCATGTAGGATGGACTCAGAAAAGTTGTGATAGAAGAACATATCAGTCTTTTGAAAGAACCTGGCTCACAATACATTGGTCACATAGGCGTTAAGTTCGGTGATGCTAAAACAATAGCTCACAAATTGTTTGCATATTTTGTGGCAAAATCCTTTGATTTAGCGTGCATCGTGGCTATCGGATGTGACGGAACAGCAGTTAATACTGGAACCAAGTCTGGCATTATTCGACTTCTTGAAGGAAAGCTCCATCGTCCACTTCAGTGGTTGGTCTGTCAAATACATGCCAACGAGTTAACCGCTAGAATGCCGTTCGTGCACCGGTGTGTTTGAGATTTTACACGCGATTTTGACCCTTATGTATAAAGAAAGTGTATGAAGAACACGGTCAGAATCGCTTGCTTTATTATCGCCCTTTACCATAGAGAAAACCGCAATGCGCCTGGTCACTCCAAATAATTTATATTAATTATTTACCGGAGCGCGGGTATGTGCGCAGTTCTTGCGCATGCGCGGGAAAAATACCTTTAATTACGATTTTGACCTTTCTATTGTACAAAATTTCTCAAGGACACTGTCAGAATCGCTGGACACGAAATGTCATTGGGTGTCATGGATGCCGTTTTTTGCGAACGCTAATTGGTGGACAACCAACCCCAACTACCCCGGCAAACAAGGGGTTAAGTTTGAGACACCTTTTCGAATACATTGATGGAACGACAACAGGTCCTAGAAGCTTTAGCGGCCAACTAAAAAAGTTACTCAAGAACTGTGAACATCTTCCTGTGAATTTCAAGCAATAGAATGCAACTTACCGTACATTACAAAATCCCGTGACGACCTTAGCACAGACCAGCTTTATTTATTGGAAATGTGCCGAGCAATCGCCGAAGGACAATGTAACGAAAACTTAGCCAAAAGAAACCCTGGTAAAATCTGTCATTTCGTCCCTTAGCTTACAACACCGCTCAAGTCGAAAATTGGCGGTTTTCACATTTTAATGCCATTGGATAGAGCTGCTCATTGCGCGTCTAACCATTGGTCACATGATATAGATTTCAGTCAATCAGAAGCCGTAATTCTAAAAGTAGTGACAGCGCGCAAGTCGGTTGGCCTCTCAACACCGCGTAAGTCGTTAGTATGTCATACATTTCTCGCAAAAGTACTTCGCGCTCCGTGATTATTATATTTTTACGTGAGTTTTATCGCTGAAAGGTCCATGAAAGAAGGCTTATTAGAAGGTTAAGAGGTAAGCTATATAATAAAGTAATGTTTATTGATTTACGCATATTCATACATAGAAAGAAATGGTAATAGAATATCTTCATTTACTTAAGCGGTGTTTACTAACTATCTTTTTGGAACTTAGGCGGTGTTTCAAAACGTATTTTATTTCTTTTAGGTAGCTCAATAATTGAAATACACTATGGATGGAGAAGAAATTGATTCCTGGAGTTCAGGTGATGAATTGTTATGTGCTCAATTAAAAGAAGCAGGACTGAAAAAGTAAACAAAGTTGCAAAGATAAAAAAAGAATTAAACTAGGTTAGTAGCATAGGCCATCGAGTATCTTTAGCCTTCTGTATTGAATGTTGCCTATATCACGGTAGAAAGTGAGAACGTTGTGCAAGAACTAGGAAATATTGTCCTTAATATAAATTCCATAAATTTAAATCATGACGAATCTTTCCCTACTTCAAACCAAAACATTCTCGTATCTAGGAACACTCAAGACCCAATGTCTGATATAATTATTGATAATGAGAACAATACTCAATGAACAGATAAAAATAATACAAACCAAAATAATATGCAGCAATCCAATGCCTTTGCGACTCCATCGTGTTCTTCAAGAGTGGTCATACTCAGTGATGTTCCATATCACGGTGATTTGTTAAGTCATAAAAAACGACAGAACAAGGCGACAAAAGATCCAAAGAAATATAAACGCAATGTAATAAAGAATTACGGATTAAATGCGAAAATTATTTAGGATACAGAAGAGACTAATGAAACATTTAAAGTGAAACAAGACGTATTTAAGCCTGCAAGATCCATGAAACCACCGTGCAATTCTATGTTTTCACGATTGAACTGATAGTCGAACTTACGTTTTCACGAATGATAATGTACGTCACCAAATCTGTTAAAAAATATTCTTGGCCTCTCTTAGCATTAAAGATTGGTTTGTCAAATATTGGCTGACAAAAACAGACTGTGCCATGCCTCCCGGTTTGTCTACTTCAACCACTAATCACAGAAATCCAGAGAAAATTGAAGAACATAAAAATGTTGCAAAGTTTTTAGCAGGTCTTCTGAAAGGCTATAACTAAAACTGCTAGGAGTGATCATTGATGATGCGCTTACGAAGCTCGTTATTTGGACTATACCTTTATATATCTATACCCGACTTTTCGAAAGAATTAATTTATAAATCTATACGGCCTGGTAAAAAATTGTAAATAAAATTGGTTTTGATGACGAGCTTCAGCCGTTACCACATCGTCCCACGCCAATTAACAGCATTAAACAAATAAATCACCTGCAGAAATTGTATGCAACTAGAATACCAATTACCTACAAAGCGGAAGTATAAAGATTTGCAAGACCTAAAAAGTGTATTACCATCTAGTTACCACTCTTTTTATGATGACCTTCCGCACAGCAATAGCAAAAGATAGTAACTAACTATTAGACTAGAGATTTCGAGTAGGTATTTTTTTTTTTTATCATTTTATTACTAATATATCTTGTTTCGTCGGAGTTTACCAAAGACTATGTTTTAAATATTTACCTATTAAAAAAAATATAATAATAATTGCACTAACGCTCTAAAGGTTCGTGTGTCACCAAATAATTTTAAGCAATTGATCTCAATCATGTGATTTTTCGGTTTTAGATTATAGTAACCTATGTTATAACGATTGTTAATTATTCTTGAAATATTTCTTAATAAAAACTTTTCTTTGTAAATCATCTATTAATACCGTATTCCCTAACCTTTTCGCAAACAACACCGCCTTAATCTAATGAAATATCAGTCAACACAGCTCAAGTCATAAAATAAAAGTTAAAATAAAGTAAATTTTCAAAATAAGTATAAATAATAATTTCTTAACCGCTAACTAGGGTATTTATTAAGTAATAACAGAAAAATTCCAGCGATTTTTTAAAATAGACAGTTTTTATCGTCTCCTGAAAAGTTGGTAAAAATGACTTATGCGGTGTTGTTAGCTAAGGGACGATTTGCGTTTGTTAACAACAGCCAATACTATTCTCCGACTTTACATTTCAACCAAGAATCAGAAGAAAATAAGGTGATATTGACTGAATTTATGCTAAGAGTGTATGCTCCGACATGGTTTAAAATAAAAAAAACACAACCTTTGTGTGTTAACGGGGCGAGACACCTCCACGAAACCATAAAATTGTCTCGTTACCTTCCAGAGCATTTGAAAAAGGTGGTAGATCCCGTAATTCAATGCAACGGTTATTTTGGCCACAGCGAAAATATACTTATTAGTACGCTAAACGACGAACGAAGACAAATTAGAGAGTTGGTTCTGAGACGGATTCTAAGTATCCGAGAACGTAGGTCAGGGTTCTCTCCAATAAGAGTATTTAAGCTACCTACTTTTAATTTAACGCAGCAGACTATATTGACTTGATCTACTGGGAAAAACCATCAGCGAGACAATAATTGATGCCAATGCAGACCACGAAATTATCGAATTCAACATTTTGTGCAAGTTCCGATTGATGCCCTGTCACACGCAAGCCACGGAAAGATGCATCAAAATGGTAACAGCATCAAGCTCTGCTGTTTGCGACCCTGAAAGACGTTAAGGGTGGATACAAAACAAGCTAGAATCTTGTCGTATAACGCTAGTGTTCAATTCGAAGGACTATAAAACACAATAACTTTTATGATTTTTGACTTTATTTTTTTAACATTGTTTGTGATTTTTTTGTGTAGCAATGGTACTTTTATTGTTTCTTGATTAGTAGATAATATTACAAGTAAATGAAAAGTTTAATTTTTTAATATTTTAACTACTTTTATTGAGCAAAGATTAAACCCTTCTTTTTCTAGTTTCTCGCTGTTTTTGTAAAATTTGAATTGACTTGTGGCAGTACTTGCACTCGAAATATCTTAATGCTGTCATAATAACTTTTAAAAGTATCCCCATAGAGCATCCATTCCACACCCCGCTGCTAAGAAAAACAAAAAAACAAAAAATCGATCCACACTAATGTACATGTCATGTGTCCATCTTAACCATCTGGCAGAAACTCTGATTTTTCCAGTTCCCAGTTCCCAGCATAATCTCTTAAACTGTGCACGGCTTTTTCTGTTTGGTACTTTCGACAAAATTGTTTTCAGCTTGCAATGTCAATTCCATCATGTGGTATGGAACTTTAAAATATCAAATTAATTGTCAAAAAATAAGATTTTTTTTAAATAATTGTACAGTTACTGTTCCATTAGGAATTAGTGCTCGTTAGGTAATTAATATTCACCACCACTGCATCGAGCCATTTTTCAGATACCATTGGTTTGTTATGTAGAGTCTGGTAAATAAGAGAATGCGCCTGATGGTTTAAGCACATCAACCGTCATGCGCTTTCTCTTATTTGCCAGACTCTACCAACAAACCAATGGTATCTGAAAGATGAAGGTGAAAAATGCAGAAATCCATTTTGGTACGAGGCGCGGTCGGCCAGATAAAATCACCATTAACCGTTCTGGATTCCCCAAGTATTCTGAATAATTTCAACAAAGCTGCGCAGTACAAAAAGGCCAAGCATATTCTTTCATTTGCCAAGCTCTACCTTGATGATTTTTGTATTCATTTCTCTTTCAGAAACCCGTTTGTGATGTAAACTGTTGCTGCGATAAAGATTGCCTCGAATCAGACAAAACTGTGTTCAACAAATGCCTTGACAATGAGAATAATCCAACTGAATATTGGAAATCTAAATATTGCGTATCTAAACAATTTGCTTTTAAAAATAATACACCTTGGCTGATGGAGAGTCATTCTAATGATTTATTTTGCGTTTTGAAAGATAATCTGCCACCAAAACTGAAAGGAAAACGACCCAAGGTAAATTAAATAAAAATTGGTTTCTCTTGTTCTGAGTATATGACCTGACAATATTTAAATTCCAATTTTCTCATTATAAGCGGATATTATATAGGAACTTGGGTTTAGACCGCTCAAGTGACTAATCAATCTCTTGTATATTATTTAAACAAATGTTTTATGTACTTTGTTTCATCAGATTATAACTTCAAAAGAGGAACTCAATTTTATAACAAAGCAATTTTATGGTTGGCCCGATGGGATAAGCACGGAAAGCACTAAATTTGACAATACTAAGCCTTACATCTACAATGATGAAATCTGGATCTTTGTGAATACAACTCTTCAAAGACTTGGTAAAAAAATTGATAATAAGTATTTTGTAACAAATAATTATTAGTAGTCTAAATATTTATAAATATTTTTGGTTGTTTTCAGATGTGCCATCTTCAAGACTGAATAATTATTGCAACAGCAGAAAAAGCTTTAGATATCTGGTAAATTCCAAGTCCAAATGCTTGAGTGCTTTGCCCCATGTGGAAATGTACAATATTTACAATCATTCTGACCATTTATATCTAATATCATCTCCCCTGGCGGTAAACGAAACCTGGATTAAATCTCCCAAGGTTAGTTTCACAATAATAATATTTAATTTAAGACAAAATGTCGCAGGATTATTCTCTTGGGCCAAGAGTTGTATCACCCAAATAACAATTGTTTTAAGTTTGTTTATTAATGATGAAAATTAAAATATTCCTTGTTTTTCAGGACTGCCCGGCTAATGTTTGCATACCAATAATTCCTTATGTTTGCAACTTGCAAAACTGCTCATTACTGAATTCCACTGAAAATCGTCCCCAACCATCCTGCAGAGAAAATGTCTGCATCAATATGATCACCTCAGTAAAATATAACTTTTACACAAATGGATCTGAAGGATATACAAATGCAAGTATTTATTTTGGACTCTCCGATATGTTTCAGACTTCTAAATATATTGAACAAGATTTCGAAATCACGCAATCATTTATAAATAGGAACGCTTCGGAAAACGCCAGACCTCTCAGTGGGAATCCAGGATACAAGTTTGGAAAACCAATAATTATTTCAAGAATGATAGCGTATAAAGAAAAAAATGATTCGGAGGAAGTCGACACTCTGGAATACTTCGCTTCGAAAATGACGTACCCTCTTCAAAATGTTTTCGCCATTCCAAAGAACATCAACGGCTTATGTGTGTTGTCCAACTTATCGTTTCAAGAAATTAGATTTCATGACAATGTTCAGTTTAAATGCCAAACTGTACAAAATGTGTCAGACTTCATTCTGAAAGGAAATGCAACGGATGCCTGTGCAAGTATACAGTTTCAATTGATGAATTATATGCAGTATAACTTCATTGAAGGAACTCCTAAAATATTTGTGTCGACGATCGGCAATCCTACACAAGACGGAAGAAACTGGATTGAAATCCTGCACGAATTTACGACCAACCCAATTAGTGGGGTATTTTCAGAAGACAAAGAAACTTTGACTTGTTTTAATGTAATGTCAAAGGTACATTATACTTTTGTTTACATGGCTGATCAACAACCGAATGCACCGAACCAACTGAATATCATAGGTGTTGGAGCAAAGTATTCAGCGCACGAAAACAATGTGTTTGAAGTAAAAGATAACCTTATTGTGGGAGCATTGTCGGTAAGCACTAGGTTTGTGGATGTTACTAGGCCACAAGATGTGCGCTATGCCAGAGGACCCAGTTTTCATATACACTTGCCTGCGGATTTCTTTTACCCATTTGCGTTTAATGATAGCCCACTTATAAAAGGTGAAAAGATTTATTTATTATTAAACTTGATTATGGCACTAAATTACTTGCAATTGGTATCACTAGATTACACTTTTTATTACTTTGGTTCCAAATTGTCTGTCTTCAATACTAAATTTATAATTATGTACATATTTAATAAGGATAATTTAATTTGTAAGGATTGATTTAAATTAAATAAATTAAATAAATAGAATATGTTTTAATAGTTTTTATTTCTTTTTATATTTCTATAATACAATTTTATGTTTTGATCACAATATTCAAATGATAACTTCAAATTATAAATATTTTATAAAAACAAAAAATATTGTTTGCCATTGTAATAAGGCAATCTTTTGGTACACAGCATTTTCATTAATTACTTTAAATAATATTATTACGCTTACTTTTAAATTAAAAATGCACTTTTACAAAAAATGAGTTGAGAAAAACACCCCGACGACAAAAAGAACTCGTAAGATCATTGGTAATATGAAAAGAATGAAATAACAAAGTTGAAAGAGAGAAAAGTAGGTCACTCCTAGCGCGACTAAATGTAACTTTACTCTTTAGGGGGTAGGGATACGCGTACACGAAATATACACCGTATCGCCTTCTAGATCAAACACTACGGACGTTACCGCTATTCTAGGTACCGTGAACTACGTCATCCAAATGTGCTACGTGGGTTTGGAACTCGGTTAGGTTTTAATATTGCAATTAAAATTCTACATTACACGTTTACTTCTAAAGTTTACAATCACACCCGTCTAACAAATGATACACTTCACAAACCGTATGTATTAGGAAACATCTCTTACACAATACATTTATACGTAATATTAAGATGTCAACTGTGCATTAACTGGATGTATTTAGAAAAATAAACTATCACAATTTTGTACAATATATAAAAAATACACCTTCAACAAAAAGCTTTTTACAAATTCGTGCTCAGTACTAACTATAATCATGTTTATATTTGACTTCTTTCGTAATTAGTTATAGAGGACTGACAAGGTGTAAGTATATAATGGAAAACGGTTTAAATGGTCAGTATTCATAAAACTATTACAAACAGATAAAATTACAAATAAACGTTTCTACTTTCGACCACAGGATATTATTTACAAAGATAATATAATTATTATTATTATTCTTAAACCTACACAAGAACAAATCCTCCGTGTTTTTATCTTACAATTAAAAATTATCCTAGCATGTATTTTAATATTTTGTTTATGGTATAAATATTATTTTCTTAACTCAAAAAGCACTTAATTAAAAACATGACTACATAACTGGCAGGATGAAATATTAACTCACAATACATATTTAATATTCCACATACCAATCTATACATTCATCATCACTACACTATCGTATTTACTATATTTAGTAAAAAAGATATTTTGGAAGCTTTTTTACAGCAACATACACATTAATTTACAAGTGTTTACTTAAAAGAGGGAATTGCAAAAACTAAATAATAATGTATGACAATAATAATTGTGGAAGTATTTACGAGAGTTATATTTTATTATTGATTGAATAACTTATATTTAGTCTACTTAATAAGCATTATCTCTACTCTACTAATTACTAGCTGAACTTAAAACAAACAAAACAGTCATTTCTAAAATAATCGCAAATTATAAAATAAGTGGCAAAAAAATCAGATGGTGTATTAGAAATACACGAGAAACAAAATACAAACATAAAACATTATTTATGGCGAAAATGAGATACATTATATGTTTATACCGTTAATTACTAAATACCATTAATATACATTAGGAAAGTAAAGGTACAATTTTGTTGTTATTATATTACAAGTAAATAAGGGTATATCGACACTACTAACTATTTTTTCGTAATACATTTGACAAAGAAGAGCGTTTCCAATATGAAAACTATAAAAAAATCTCAATTATACACAAATTGTTGTTTATTGTTATTTCTGAGATGTGTACCTTATGAAATAAACCGATATTAAAATTAAGGTCATTTTGTAAAAAAAAGGTTAAACACAAATTAAATTTTCGGTCATCGACGATTATCATTCATGCACAGAAGCGAATTGTCATTGCTCGAGTACAATCTGATTAAAACTTGTTCAGAAAGTTTAAAACAATGTGATACTTAACCCTTAGACTTCAACCAACTGCTCTTGTAGTTCAAGGAAATTCTGTCTTCCTTACAGTGCACCGCAATGTATTGATTAGTGCTAAGACAGTTTTCACACATTTCCTTATATATATTTTTTTTAATGCCACATTTTGAGGTGTACATCACACAATATTATAAAGAGACCATTTGGACAGATAATGAGAGGATTTGTTTGGAAACAGTCATTAGGTGTGCACGGATACAACTGAGTGTATTTGACACTGTTTGTAAGCAGACCTGGAAACTGAGATGAAATCCCACAGCAGGTATAAACTAATTTTCTTTTTGATACAAGTTATGCTCATGTTAAAAATCTTAGGGTATAGCTTCGTAAAAAAAATTCAATGTAAAAATCTAATTTCTAATGTGGCTGTAAGATGCTTTCGAAATATTGGCCATTTTCTAGATTTAGATCATCTTAAACCATAGTGTACTAGCTCACTTTTGGAAATTTCTGAATTAGAGCTTGAAATGAGGGCTCCAAATCATAATCTAGCTCTGCCAGAGCGAACCAATCAGGGAAAAACTGTCTATGATTTCTCCGATTAATTCTCTCTGGCAGAGCTACATTATGATTTGGAGCCCTCATTTTAAACTCTACCTTATGGTTTGAGACAATCTATTCAGAAATTACAATAAAAAAAAAACTGAATTTCAATACACATATTTCTTAAGACAGATCAATTTTTATTGCATTTATCATTAAACTTGCTACCCTTATTACTGCCATAATTAAAAACCCTATGGACTCTATGTATGTCTGCATAATGGTAGGTAATAATTGCAGTGATGATTGCTGAATAAAATGTAGTTTGTTGAAAGTGTGTTGTTGATAGCCGTTACTACAGACAGTTACACAGATTAGGGGGCGCGGGAAGACTGTATTACGTGAGATCAGTTGCGTATATGTATCCTTTCTGCTGAAGAAGGAAGAGCCTCTTCTCCACTGCATCTTTATCTGAAAGAATAAATACATTAACATTAATGCCTTTGAATCAGTTGCCAGTGAGATTATGGTGTCTCCATTTTGGGGTTTGTTGTGAGACTGAATGACGTAGGGGAGGTGAAGATATAGGGTGGAAAGGAAGGTTAGGAAGTACCTGGCTATTTAGATCTGGTCGTGCCATTTCAAGCAATGTTTCGATTCTGAACAGTGGTCTTTCAACAGGGTAACACTGTATGATACAGCTTGACATAACCTTGTTAAATGATAGCGAAAAGTTAAACTGAATAAATTATTTTTTTTTTTTTTTTTTTTTTTTTTTTTACAGTGAATACCGCACAAGAATCTCAACTGCTCCCGTCTGGAGCCAGTGAGACTATGGCATCCCCAATTGGGGTATGTTGTGAGGCTGAAGGTAGTGGGGAGGGGAAGGAGGTGGGGAAGAGGAAGGTTGGGAAGTACCTGGCTATTCAGATCTGGTCACTAAACACGGCTAAGCCATTTTCAAGCAACGTTTCAATTCTGAATGGTGGTCTTACACCAGGGCGATACTAATAGTATCTTCCACTCTGGAACATGCCGCAAATATACTATATATTATTTTAAATGAATTAATTGTGAAATAACACAAATTAATCAAATAAAATTTATTTGCGCATGCCGGGTTCGAACCCGCGACCTCCGGAATGTGAGTCAAGAGTCTTAGCCACTGGACTACGGAGGTCGTCTTTAATTATGATTGCACAAATAAATATTAACTAGGTATCTTATCTATCAGCGCACCTAGACTGTCCTAAGCACCCCACAGCGCCAATCTGTCATAGCAAACTTTGATGTATCATCTAATATATAAAATTCTCGTGTTACGGTGTTTGTTATCATACTCCTCCGAAACGGCTGGACCAATTTTGATGAAATTTTGTGTGCTTATCTGGTAGCTCTGAGAATCAACCAACATCTATTTTTCATACCCCTAAAAGTAAAGGGTGTTCCACTCCGAATTTTTATTTTATTTTTTTTGGACAAATTTTTTATTTTTTATTTTTTTTATGGTGAGGCATTAAAAAATACATGCAGCCCTAAATTTTCACCCTTCTACCATTAACCCCTATTTTTTAAAAGTGATATTAGTAATTCAAACCGGTGTCACTTCTGACCCGATGAGAACGAAGCCGGCCTCTTTTCTCTAATTTTAAATTTTTTACTAATCAATTAGTGTTTGATATTGTTACTACAAACATGATTCACGGTCCATGCGGTAATTTGAATCGTTCATCGCCTTGCATGGTAGACGGAAATTGTACAAAGGGTTTTATTAAAGATTTCACCAACGATACGGTCACACATGTTGAAGGATATGCAATATATCGTCGAAGAAATACCGATAATGGCGGACAATCATTGATTAAAAATATCAGTAACGTAGACATTGACATTGACAATCGTTGGGTGGTACCATATGCACCTCTGTTGAGTAAAAAAGTGGGAAGGAAAAAGGCGTGAGGGGTGGGTAGGAATCTGGAGGTCATTGTATCCGGGAGTGAATCCATCCCTCCAACTGCGGTGCAAGACCATTGCCTTGAGCGGAATTGACCTTTTACCTTGACCTTTCCAGCCGGACTCTTTCGACCCATTGGTCGAGAGAATCCGGCTGGAAAGGTCAAAAGGCCTCCCTCAACCAGTCTGTCTCGATCCGGCCCGCCACGCAGCAGGTGGGCAGACGCATCCGCCGCCAAGACCCGCACAAAAGTCACCCTTGCTAAATCACCAAACGTAGCGAACCGCTTGGGGTGACCTATGGCAGAGGTGTTGGTTATCCAATAAATGGTTCCCGGGGTGGCGGCACCCGTACCCGCTTCCTTTCAAAAATTCCCGTAAGTAAATGGAAAAGTAAGAAAATCACAAAAAATATAAATTCATACACAACGCCATCTCTGATACTGACAAAAACAAAACACGGACAGTTGGGCATCGATAATTGCTTCATTGTGTAATTTTTAACTTAATAAAAATACTTAATTTAATTCAACAGTTATTGATTCTGAGGCGGTACGAAGTTCGTCGGGTCAGCTAGTAATATTATAAAAGACAATGACAAAAAAAAAACATTGTGAAAGAAGGGAGGTTCATTAGAAGAAACTTGGTCTTCCAAATAAATTCATTTATGAAACATAATTTAAGCTGAAAATGTGACTCCAGATACTAATATCTACAGCCTGTATGTCGGACAAATATCTACAGCTCATATGTTGAACTAATATCTACTAACTTTAGAGTGTTGACTAATATCTACAGAGCTAAGGTCGGACGAATATCTATGACGGTCCCAGTGTTGACTAATATCTACAGAGCGTAGGTTGGACTAATCAGCTAAATGTGTCCAATAGTCCGATATTAGGGATTTTTACATACATATTTACATAAATTAAGTTTTTTAAACTGCATACACAACATTACTTTATTCCAATATGCTTATACATAATTGCAAATCCAACCTCTGCCAGTGCTGTAGATATTCGTCAACACTTTGGTTCTCATAGATATTAGTCAGCAGTTTGAGCTGTAGATATTCGTACGCACTTTGGTTCTCATAGATATTAGTTCGATTTTTTCAGTTTTTGGAATTCCTGTAGATATTAGTAGACGCCTCCGAAAATGTCTCAGGCCTGAAGGGTTAACGAATTATTACTTAAGTAAAGAATAATAAACTCCCAACTTGGGAGGCGGGTATGGGTACCGCTACCCGGGAACTGGGAATTTATTGGATAACAAACACCCCTGCCATAGGTCACCCCAAGTGGTTTGCTACGTTTGGTGACTTAGCTGGAGTGCTCGGGATCATGGGTAAGTTTTGCCTAGGTCTTGGTGGCGAATGCATTTTCCCACCCACTGCGTCACGGACTGGATCAGGAGAGACTGGTTGAGGGAGATGTAACCTAGACCTCTCCAGCCAGACTCTCTCGACCCATCGCCTTACATTGCAGTGGGAGGGATGGATTCATAAGTTCGTCGCTCCTGGACACATGGACCTCCAGATTCCTAACCAACCCCTACCTTTTACCTACCTTTACCTTTTTCTTTCCCAGAACTTTCTTTCCCAACCCTAAAGAGACCCTCCACACAGCATCCAAAGATGACATTTGAAGGATTTTTTTTCCTCAGGGCCTCTTTTGTTTTTTTTTTTTTACATTAACTTCACACAGGAGGCCCTGAGGAAAATAATTTCCCTCAGGGCCTATGTCATCTGGGATGCTGTGTATAGGGTCTTTTTGAGGAGAGGAAGAAATGAACCTTGGTCTTGAAGAGACCCATGTTATAGGAAGGAGGAAACACAGAAGCCGGCAAATCATTCAATCATGCAATCCGTCTGTTAAGATGGGAGAATCTATTAAACAGACCGCCCGTTTCTGCACAGAGTCGAGGGTATTTTTCAGGTATTTTGGAGCTCCAGACCAGAGGTGCTGCCAAATTCAACCGTGGGGCGCACTTGTGATTTGTACAGGGTTAGCAGTTGTGTACTATTAAAGTATCTGCGGGCCCTGATAGTACGCCCAGTTTTTGGGAGGCTAACTTTACTCTGGCTTCGATGGAGCCCCCATACCTGAGTTGGTCACTTAGGGTTACACCAAGTATATCAATGGAGGGCCTGTTCCGAAAATTGCTTCCGTTGAAAGATATTAGATTTTCATTTCGATCCCTTTTAGACGTAATCAGACAAGATTGGGTCTTTGAAACATTAAATTCAACGAAATAATTTTTACCCCAAGAGAAAACACTCTCGAGATAACCGTCCATTCTTTGCTTCGTTTTGAGCCCTTTGGGGGCTTGTCAAACAAAAAGCTATCATGGACTGTACTGTCATCCACGTAACAGTGAATTGACGCACATGACAAAAGATCGTTGATGTGCAACAAAAACAAAGTCGGAGACAGAACCGATCCCTGTGGGACACCACAGCATGGTTATCCAATACATAATATATGTTAGAGCTATTGTAAAAAATATATACATACATGAATCAATTATTTATGCATAGATTTGTGATAATACTTACATCTTATGAGCAACATCTTATCATTCTGATGAGTGACGTGTTGTGCGAGGGAGTGGAGTAGGATTTGGGCGGTTTGATAGCGTTGGAAGCAAACTTCGGGCTTTCCAAATAGCTCATCCAGAGCAGCCGTTTGACACTGAAACAATTGAACAATTACATTAGCACAGATTTAGAGACAAAATTATCAAAATAGTCAAATGGTGGCCGACCATCTTGATTACAAATATGTACAATTCATTAGAAACCTTTGAAATAAAAAATATTATATTGAATGCAAATAAAGAAATATGATGTGGCCGTCTTTTTCAACAAAGGTCTATCTGAACAGGCCTTAAATATCAAAATCTGAAATTCGGTCTCTCAATACAAATTTAACATCAGAATGATAAAGAAACTCAAAGATTTAGGGTGCATTTTACAACCTCTGAGTAAACTGCCGATTAGCGCTACTCGTAGACTTACATATTTTATTATGTAACTGTTTCATCACTGTGAGCAATGATACCCATCATGCCTGTTTTTATCATCGTGTTAATTCTAAAATTAAATAAGTTACATAGGTGACGAAATACCCATTTATTTTTTGGCATTCTGTGTTTATCTAAATAGCATTTTACATTGGCTTTGGAAATCTCAAATTTGCAACTGTTTGTAGTCCCATTTGTTGCAAATCAAAATATAAAAACAGCATAGAATATTAATCTTTACAATGCTGGCCTTTGAAAGTAATTCAATCCATTATGTTGCATGTTTTCACAAAATGTATGTGTTTTAGCGAAACTTCAAGGATCACATCAAGGGGTAATTACTACAAATGGGTTGCTCCGAAATCGGCGTTTTTTGCACACAAAACCACAATATTTTCTTCGCCCATATATGCCATAATACATCTTACATGTTTGTGAGTGACGAAATCAGGGTATGGTTTTTGTACTAACTCGAAAAATTGATTCGGAGTTACCTAGTTGCGACATCTGAGTGCGAGGTTTTTTTTTTTTTTTTTTACATGAGCTCCACACAGGAGGCCCTGAGGAAAATAATTTCCCTCAGGGCCTATGTCATCTTTGAGGATGATGTGTGGAGGGTTTTTTTTAAGGAAAGGAAGGAGAGGAGAGTTCTGGGAAGGAAAAGGGTTTAAGGGGTGGGTAGGATGGGGGTTCAGTGTGTCCTGGTCATCCGCCTCCAAGACCTAGACAAACCTCACCCCATGAACCCGGGCACCCCTGCTAAATCACCAAACGTAGCGAACCACTTGGGGTGACCTATGGCAGAGGTGTTGGTTATCCAATAAATTCAATTCAATTCAATTCAATTTATTTTATTCTTTCAAAAACATTACAAAATTTAAAATTTCAGTGCGTTTTTAAAATACATTTGTAACAGTATTACATTAAACATAAATATAAATGGTAAGCAAAAAAAAAAACTATATGAGCATCAATTGAGCTTGCCTTTTAAAGGCAGCTTCACTGACGCTAAATATGTCGATATCCGAATTAATTCTGTTCAACAGCAAAATTGCTCTCCCGATCGGCATGACCATTGGCAAGTTAGTCCTGCAGGCCGGAAGATAGAACAGCCTATGCTGTCGATGGCGAAGATAACCATCGGGAATATAAAAATGAATATTTTCCAAGATAGCTGAGTTCTCAAGCCATCCACGAATCAATCTGAAGAAATGCGTAGCAATGTGTACATCCCTTCTGACACGTAGATGGTTCATTCCGAGCATACCCAAAAGAAAGTCGGTAGGATAGAGCCACGGGTAATAGCCGTACTCCCTCATGTACAGAAATCTCAGAAATTTTTTCTGAACTCTCTCCAACATGAGGGAATATTTTGCTTGGTGCGGACTCCAAATTATCGACCCACTTTCAAGTCTACTCCTTACTAAGGAATTGAATAGAATTATGAGAACCCGGGTGTCTTTAAAATTCCTTGCAGTACGCAGAACAAAGCCCAGCATTCTCAATGAAGTGCTACAAGCCATCTGAATATGAGTATGAAATGTCAGCCTACTATCAAACATGATTCCAAGGCCCTTCATGGTGGAGACACGTTTTAGACTTTGGGCGTCCATCGTACACCGGTAATACCAGGTATGACACGCCCTAGTGAATGACAAAATTAAACATTTAGATATATTGAACTCAATCCTGTCACGTAAATAATTATCAATTTGTGATATAATTATTTACCTGACCACTAACCTGATAATTTGAACAGCACGGAATGGATTGGCAACACTTTTTTTTTCTCTCTGGTTTTTCACTTTTTGAATTCGCACCGTACGGGAAGCCGGTGTTGATTCGACTTGTCACTTTAGTGATAGTTTTGGATTTAAAAATGGGATAATCTCTTCGTTACAAATTGTTTTAAACGATTTTAATCGCGAGCCGGGCGATGTACATTTTGCGAACGCTTCTTTCTGATGTGATCGGAACGCTGTTTCTAATGTGATTGGTCGCCGCCATTGGGACCGATATTTGTCCGCGACATAACGGTATTGTTAATTACCTACATAATCGCGACTGGCATATTGAAAAGCTTTGCGAGGGAGAGTCCTTATGACCTGGTACGGTCATTGCTGCTCATATTTGTGACGGATGGTTACTCGGCGTTCATTTCCTGATGAGGTGTGTTGACGGAAATCGTGTTTCATCCGGTGGGCTCAACCGGAGCACTGGTGCTGATCTTGGATACTACTCCCTAGCGGGGAGTCCTCATTCTCTGGCCTTCCTGGGGGTCTTTCCTGGTTCCCATCCTGGAGATTGCGAGAGAATATGGCCCGCGGTTCATCAACGCGCTATATTCAAGTAAATTAAGAGTTCGTGTCAGTGTAGAATTAGATAAAGATCCATGGTCCGCAGGTACGATATTTCTTTCTGCTTAATTATATTCCTGTCAAATCTGTTATGAATCTGTTATGTTTCAGAATCTGTTATGTTTTTGGGGATGTAAAACCCGGCCCCTCAAAAGGGCAACATTGTTATGTTCTTTATAAAATTATACTGGGCTTTGGTTGTTTTGGAAATGAACTCTTTTATTACTGAAACCAATTTAACCTCACAAGTAGAAACCTGTTTTCGTTTATTCCCAAACAATCTTGTTCCTTTTTTTTATTCTGGAACAAAAAAAAAGCAGAACCTTCCTACATTACGGATCGCTAGGTCCCACATAACCTGAGAGAGAGAGAGATAACCTTATAATCCGTTAAGGTTCCCGGGGCGGCGGTACCCATTCCCGCCTCCCAAATTGAAAGTTTTCCCGCCTCCCAAGTTGCCGTTGGATCACATATGCGACAGCTGCGGATATCAGGTTTTAATAGTTATTGAGAAAGAAGTATAGTAGATGGTTGTTTATATTTCGATCGTCCAGTTGATTAGTCAGACATCTCTGAAAAATCGAAATTTGAGTTGAGTGTGCAGTTATATGTAAAAGTGAACTCTCTAACTGGTACAATACTCAGATTACAAACACCGCCAAGTCAATTATAATGCACAAAAAACTTGTAATGAAATAAACAAAAAATTTATGTTTTCTGGTTACTAGTCGCAAATTTCAAAATGTCATACTACTGTAGTGGACCATTGTGTCGCCTGGTGTAATTTTATGGCATATTTAACCCCTCCGCAACTTAAGCAGATATATGCGTTAAAAATACGACAGCAGTCAAGTACAATAAGCGTGTTTATACGTCAGCGCGTATGTCTCCATAGAAATTGTTCTGACTCCGTTATTGTTTTATTGACATCGCTAAAATAAAAAGTGAAAGTGAATCTCTATTCAAGTTGGCCATAGAAATACATAAAAAGAACATTCTGTCAGACGCGCAGTCTGACACATAATTTATCCCGCCAAATTTCCTACGGGCGGGTCGACCACGCTCTACATTGTTAATTTTTATTAAATATTTTTATATGAAATGATAAAAAAGTGAGGTGACAAAAGTGTTTGTTTATTACACATTTATACAATAGAATAAGTATTGTTGTTTACATAATCTGTGATTTTAGTACCGTTTTCACAAACAAACATCACGTGAGTCATTTTTACCTATTTTTAATGTTTGCGTTCTAAATTTTAATATTTAAAAATGTTAATATTTATTTGTAATATAACAATTTGAAAGCTTATTTTGTAACCTTTCTAAAACAGTTTTACTATTCGGCTACGTTCAGAAATGTTTCATTTATAGAACTTTAATTGCGAAGCGGTAATAACAAAAAGTTTTCGTAAAATGTCATTTCGTTTGAGACATCTTAAGGGCTTAAATGGCGATTTTCAGAGGGGTTAACATGTAAAACAGTCACGTGTAAATAATATTTAATTAATGGTGGAAGATACTCTCAGTATCATCCTAGTCTAAGACCACCATTCAGAATTGAAACATTGCTTGAAATGGCTTTAGACGTGTTTGGTGACCAGATCTGAACAGCCAAGTATTTCCCCACCTTTCTCTTCTCCATCTCCTTCCCCTGCCCACTACCTTCAAGCCTCACAACGTACCACAATTGGGGTGCCATAGTCTCACTGGCTCCAGATGGGAGCAGGTAAGACTCTTGTAAGGTAATCACATAAAAAAAATTTAAAAACTTAGAGATGGCTGACTAATCAACTGGACGATCTATTTGCACTCCAAATTTTGAATGTACTAAAGACATGTTGAACTCACCATACGAATGGCGTGGTTGTACAGAATCTTATCTGCAGTGGCGGGACACGCCTTCTTCAGACCCATGCTGTTGAGCCTCTTGGAGTCTTGCAGCGTGGACCTGTACTTGTTGTTCATGACGGACAGGACGTTCTTGACGGTGGCGGTGGGGTGCAGAGAGCGGGCGCGCAGGTGCTTGGCGGCAAGTGCCAGCCCGGCCCCGAGCAGGTGCAGCGCCCTGACCAGCAGCACGAGGCGCTCGCCGCCGCCGTTCTCACCGCCCGACGCCAGGTCGGGGTCGCTGCCCGGCGGCGAGGACGTGTCCATGAGGGCGGCCAGTGGGGCGCCGCGAGAGTTGGCCAGCTCTAGAACGCACTCGCTGAGTGCCAGGACGAAGTTTAGCTTGGCCAGGGTCTCGTTGTGCTCGCGCTGTGAATGTCAAGTAATACTAGTATGAGAATTAAAAGTGCGAGTTTTTAAAACTACTAGCTTTTTTTTCTGATTTTGCTTGAGAACCTCTTTTTTTCTAATTGAACAATCGAAAAAATGAATAATTCAAAGCATCCTAGCTCATGATGGATATGATCATTAACCTCTAATCGGCCGGAGCCGCTCATATGCGCGCAGCTTGTGCGTGAGCATGAGCGAAAAAAATATTTCTAAATAAATGTGTTTGTCTGCGATTTTGACGCTTCTATGTACAGAATTTGTATGAAGAACAAGGTCAGAATCGCTTGCGCCAAATTTACCCCATAAGATTTCATTCACCTTGCAACCCCAGAATATTTTTAAACGATTTTATCTGTGGTATAAGAATGTCAGATTTGCCGCAAATTTTAGCTGTCAAAGTTGATGCATGTTCCTCGACTAAAACATCGTAAAACCTATTAATTTACGTAATTAACGCAAGTAATGTTGTTTTGGTACATAGTTTATTGTTCTAGGAATGTGTTTGGTCAATAAAATATTCGATAACTCAAAATCAATCCACAAAACATTCAATTCAAAATTGTATTTTTTTTACGAAATTTCCGTATTTTTACTGGAATTTGCCGGCCTTTGACAGGTTAAAAGTAACATTTTAATAGCACACAGAACTATAACATCTTTAAATTATTATTTATGCATTAAAAAAAAAAAATTAATTAAATGGCAAAACTCAACCGAAAATCTGCAAACAGAAAAATCAGAAAAATGCACAGTCGCATCTCGAACTCGAACCCAGGACCTTCGCCTTGCCGGGGCACAGCTCTACTAACTGGTAAGGAACAATGGGTCACAAAGGGAAAGCTGCCGATGTATCGCATGTATGACAGCAGCATAGATAAAAGAAATCTGTATTAAAGAGAATATTCTTACGTCTAGCAGGGTCTCCTGCGGCAGGTCGGGAGCTATGAAGGTGAGTGGGTGCGGGAAGAGCGCCTGGAAGGAGTCGGAGATGTTGGGCAGAGTGGACGCCCTCGACGGCCCGTTGTTGTTCTCGGCCGCGCGCAGGGCCGCCAGCACGATGGGCGGTGACGTGCCTAGAAAAGCTACCAGTTATACGAGGGAAGAAAGAGAGGAATTAGTAAAGCAAATAAAATAGCAAAATAAATAAATCATAAAAAGCAGGAATCAAAATGAAAGGCATACATAAAGCTGGGTCCACACATGTTCTTTTGTCCGTTCCGTTCCTCCGTTTCGTACCTCCGTTCCGTATCAAAAACTCTGGACGCAAGTAAAAATAGCCCGTACCTCCGTAACGTCGCTGCGATCATCGGCAACATCGCGTGTTCATTCCATTCCAGAGAGAACGACCTGCGCATGCCGCGATCGCGTCCAGACTGGCGCATACCCGTATCGTATCGCCTTTGAACGGGCCGAATAAACCGACTCCCGATGGATCGGGGCGTACCTCTACCCGTAACGTACCTCCGTAACACCGTACCGTTCCGAACGGGCGTCCAAACTAGCGTTCTTGATCGCGACGCTGATACGGAACGGAGGAACGGAACGGGCAACAGAACATGTGTGGACCCAGCTTAATAAAAACAGAGGGAGATATGGCATGGTATCGACCAAATTGCATGGGCCATCAAAGCGGCGGAGCCAATTAAAGTTATGCATTTGGTGTGTAGGTGGTGCGAAGCTATGTGTAGATGCAAAGACGCTATGTTGTGTGCGTGATTTAATGATAATGGTTCTCCCTTGTTTTATTACCGAAGATGAAAGGTATGACATGCCGTTGGAAACTAAGCAATTATGTAAAAACAGAAATTACTCAATTAATATAATCTAATCTTAATTTGTCGTTTGAATAGCATTGACCCAAAAAATTTTTAAAATCAAAATTTTTGTAAAAAAAATGATGTTGATAAAATAGAGAAAAGAGGTCAATAGAATGGCAAAATGAAGAAAATTTCAAGTCCAACTTCTAGTTTATCTTGACCTACCCCTTCCACCTATCACTTCCAATCCCTGTAATCTATTTCACACAGCAAACAAGATTTTGAGTTTTATTTTACATTGTGTCTTTATTCAGTGTTGCGAGTAATTTTTGTTTTTAAATTTACATTTACATGTATAGTAACATACATTATATGTAGAGAGAATAATGTTTTATTAATGGTAATTTTTAGTAATTGACCAAAAAAATATTTATTAAGTGCAAAACCTGACAGGTCACATTTGTGGCACGCTGTCAAAATCTTAAATTTTCATACTGTTGTGAAAGGTTAAAAGTTAAAAATTCATAGGTGAGCTTTATTATATAAGGCAAAACAACATATAAAAACAGATAAAAATTGTCAAGCAATAAGAAAAGAATTATTATATTACATAATTAATAAAGATTGAGGTAATGTTACCTGATCGCCTGAGGGGGCTGGCGTTGGTGGGGGAAACCTGCCAGGTGTTGGGCGGGGAGCCCCCAGAAGCACTCCTGCGGCGCCCTGAAGGGGGAGTGCCCATTATAAACTGCACCTGCAACAGCAAATCATGCGCATAAGCTTACAATTTTACTTACAAATAACATACATTTATAAACTCATACAGATCTCATAGAAATAATCCCTTACTATCATAGTGAGAATTTGATATAAACGTCAAATCTAAAAGTTTACAAAAACACATTTAGTTAGTTAGGCCAATAACTTTAATTAGTTAGGCCAATACATTTATGCAACCAAAGTTTCGGATCGCAATTTGGAAAAGAAATGATGAAACTTTAGGATTTTTTATTAATTATTTTTATGTGGAATTACAATATTTTTTTTCATTATCAGTGAGCCAATTTTAAAACTTTTTTAAGTTTGCATGCAAAATTTCTATACTTAAAAAATTATGTGTATATTTCGATTTATAAAATTTGAAAGTATATTTCATCACCTTTTAAAAACAGTTTTTAGTTTTCGGTTATGTTAAGAATTATTCCAATTATTTGGATTTTATTGCAAAGAGGAAATATTTTGACCCTCTGACAAAATATGGTCGAGACGTGAGGGGTTAACAAATTCTCTACTTATATTTTTATCTTTCAATATAATTTCTAAGCAATGTTAATTTTTAATTTCTCCTCAATATTTTTATTTGATTGGTGGGTAACGATACAATTTTAAATTGATAAAATTATTGAAAATACACTATTCTACCTCTAGATCTGTGATGCAGAAGTGGTTATTATTTGTGAATACTATATTCTATGATTATTTCAATAAGAGTAAGGCATTTCCAATGGTTTGCAGACAGACAGACAGACAGACAGAAAGACAGACAGACAGCTACCCAGACAGTTGGGAGAAACAACTCCAGAGTTTGTGTGAAAAGAGGACCTGCTGGGCCTGCTAAGGACGGAGGCTGCTGAAGTAGTGCAGGAGAGGACAGCCTGGAGGCAACTGGTCGATGTGACAGGTCACCAACCCAAATAGGACAAGGGGAAGATGTACGTATGAGTAGGAACTTACGGAAGGCGGTGAGAGAGAGCTGATGTCGGGCTGCGTGGAACGGTACTGCTCCGAGCGCTTCATGGTGATGGGCTGAGATCTGGGAATGGCGCTCCCGGGGCCGGGGTTGCCATTCTGCTGTTGCGCTTGCTGAAATTTAAAAGAAAACAAAACATTAGTACTTACAGATTCAAAATGTTGTAAAAGCCAATGAAAAAGTAATTATCAGATCTGCATTTGAAGAAATTTATTTTCTTCATTGTTAGACATTATGTACCTTTTTCAATTCAAAATGATATTTTAAAAAATGTACCCAAAATTCCCAACTTTCTAGAGCAAGCTCCTATGGCACCCCCAATTTTAGGAATGTGAAAGAAACAAATCAGGGAGAGGAAGGAGAAGCGATAGAAGTAGGTTAGGAGAACCCGCCATAGGCCAAAAAACACAGCTGAATTATGTACAAACAGAATCAAAATACAATGTAATTTTAACACTTCAAAGATTCTGCGTTCTGCGATTTCTACCGATAATTCATATAAATTGTTTCAACTCATCATTGACTCTAACATTTTTGTTTTTACATTAATTTCACACAGGAGGTTGTGAGGAAAATAAATTCCCTCAGAGAAAGGAAGAATAGGAAGTTCGGAGAAGGAAATAGTACATCGTATTCGTCGATTCGTACGTCCAGGAGTGACGGACGTACGAATCCAACCCTTTAACCGCAGTGTAAGGCAATAGGTCGAGGGAATCTGGGTGAAGAGGTCAGAAGACTTCCTCAACCAGTCTCTCGATCCGAACCGCCATGCAGCAGGTGGGCAGACACATCGGCCGCCAAGACCTTGACAAACCCCACCCCATGAACCCAGACGAGGAAGAGGTTAGGTTAGGTTAGTTTAAGTAAAGTTAGGCCAATACAATAACTATCCATACTAATTAACGAGAAAGCGTTGATCAACAAAATATTGTGTACTATCATAGACTCCTAATCCCACAATGGGTTTCCTCACCCAACTCTATATTGGCATACTCCTCGCTTCACTCACATTCATATGTCGTCTCGTACATACTCTTTTGTTATTCTGACTCTTGAAATGACCTGAATCGAGTATATGATTTAAGTATCCGATCGTGCCATATCTGGTTATGTGGTTTTGCAAAGTGTTGGATTATATAGTGAGATTCTATTATATACATAAAGCTACGATAATAGTTTTGGTGATAACTGGGCAAAACAGAACACAATAAAATAATAGGTAAGGTTAGGTTAGGTTAGATTAGCTTTCTCATTATTTTTCATCATGGAACCAGATTTGACGAGCAGGTAAATGAATCTGTTAATCACCTTATTCCTGAGGCGCTGCGAAGGCACGGGAAGTGGCTCGGAAATGAGCAGGGTGGAGGGCCTAGCTTGCTCCCCGACCAGCAGCGGGGTGAGGGGAGCCAAGGGCTGCAGGGGGAGGGGCGCCGGAGGAGGAGTGCGCGGGGAGGAGTGGCGGTGCGGCGAGTGCGGCAGGTCGGCGTATTGCTCCGATGGCAGGTTGCTGGGCACCAGGACAAAATCTTCCTCGGGGCTGGACGAATCAGGAGACTCGGCTGGAAACAAAAACAAAAGATTAACTTATTGAAGCTTTACAATTCATCCACGCATTCTTTCGGACCAGTTCTAATCCGTTCCAGTCTCAGTTGCAACTATCTTTTTATTTTCTGTGTCTTTTTCTGTTTCATATTTTTATTGAGAATTATTTATATTATTTCCAACAATTAAGAAGAAATTGGTTATTTAATTGAGATTGTGTGATTCACATCAGTTTATTTATATGAAGTTATTTTTTGTCATGTTTGTTTATCATTTTTAGTCAAGTTCGTTTACTTCAGATTTGTATATGTGAAGTTCATTCGCGCCAAGTTCTCTTACGTCATGTTCATTAATGTCAAATTCATTAGTTCGTTAAAGTTAAGTTCATTAAAGTTAAGTTCGTTTAAGTCAAGTTCGTTTATGTCAAGACCGTTACGTCAAGTTCATTTTCTTCAAATTAGTTGAGTCAAATTCACTTTCTTTAGATTAGTTGAGTCAAATTCGACCATAACGACTCTCAGTTTGATGAAATGTGTTCAAATCTCACATCAGGACCAACTAACTCCCCATTAAGAGCAAGTTATTTTTACAGAAATCATAAATAATATTGGGGTACAAATTTGGGGTTTTAACACTGTCGCTCAGAATGTAATGTAAACCAATAGCTTTTATTTTTAATTTATAACATTAGCATCCATTATTTCAGTCTCAACCGTGCAACCTAGGCACCTGAATTTGATAAATTTATACCTATGTGTATTGGAGTGAGAAGAGAAGAGAAGTGATTTTTATCATGATTTATTTTTGGGTTATTATGCCTTGTTGCGCTACCTCCTTCTTTAACCAATGTTTTGGAGAGCATTACAGTGTCCATCATCAGGGCAGACGTATAATGTAAATGTAAAGATAAAAAATATAAAGTTTACAAATCAGCCCTGATGATGAACACCACAATGCTAGCGCAACACGGCATAAAAACCCAAAAATGAATCACGATTATACTTTTGGTTGTGAAAATCACATATACTCAAAAGTGAACTTTCTTTATTATTTTATTTTTCAGATAAACATACTTCAAAAGGGGCACCAATTGGTAGGTAAGGTATGTAAGATAGTCAAATTCAAACAACCTTATTCAGATTTTGTAACTGATACCAAAGATTTAATCTTATCACATTCAAAGTTAACAATAATTAAACAATTACCAAAATAATTGAAGAAAATTGTGAGTCCATTTGATGATATTGCTAGAGATTTTCTCATAACTACAGAGAATTCTATCTCACACAAACAACTATACAACAATAACAACACTCAATAATATGATCTCAGAACCAAACAACAACAAAATTGGAATGTTACTAATGAATTACGCGCAATTATTAGAAACGAAAGAAAAAAGAGTACAACTTTGAGTGACTGCAACGAAACACTAAACAAACCCATTGACAGCAGAAGCATAATATATAACACACGTTTAATAGCCAATTTAAACGTGTGAAGATTTGGCAAAGATGAACAATCTATTTCCGTCCTAAAATCTTATGTAACGAAGAACATATTCAGAGAAACACAAATATGCATAATATACATTTTTTTCAAATTGAGTGTTAAAATGTGTGTTGTATGTTTCAATGTCAAGTATTCCCATGTGAAATAGTTCACGGTTATGTACGTGTTACACACTTAGCAGTATATAAACCGGTACACATTGAAACAGTGCCAGTAAGTGTGACCAGATGTTGGAACGTGCCGTGGAAATAGATCACAACTCTGACGTAGTGGTGACCGGTGACAATGCACTCCCGTAATTGACTGAATTAAAAGAAACGTAATTAAATGGAGATATTTCAGAAACAATAAAAAATTTATTGACCAATTGAAATAATAATGAATTAATTACGTTTATAAACAGCGGAATTGTTTACTGTAGATTAAAATATCTAACTGGACAATATATATTTAGCTTGGAGGTATCAAAAGTCAGGAGGTCAAAAATTCTAGAACAAATCAATGACTTGAGTGAGGTTAATGTGATATTTCGACTTATTGACTAATGTTGTTGATGTATTTTGTAGTAAACTTTAAGAATTAGTCAATAGACGCTTTTAATGCTGTAGCTCTTTCTTACATATTGAATAATGGTGAGAGAAAAGATGAGACACACAACACACATGTCTGTTTCCTCTAAGGAAAACAGTAGCACTTTAGAGGAATCAGACAAACGTGCATTGTGTGTTTCATCTTTTGTCTCACCATTATTTATGTGTAAGAAAGAGCTGCAGCATTATTATGATAAGGAACATATGTTTATTGCCTGTTTGTACCGTTGCCGTTCCGTAAATGTGGGAATATTAAAAGATCTTGTTAGCTTCCTAACCTTCAGAATAGTTTACTATTGTAAGTAAAATCACTTTAAGGTGTTTTTTGTATTAAATTTTTATGCGGGACAATAGTCCCAACTGCTCCCAAGCGCTTGGATCCAGTGACTAGACTATTGCAACCCAAACTGGTGAATGTTGTAAGGCTGAAGGTAGCGGAGATGGGATGGAGGTGGGGATGATGAAAGTGAGTAAATACTTAGCTATTCAAATCAGGTCGCTAAACATGGCTAAAGTCATTTCAAGCAATGTTTCGATTCTAAATAGTGGTTTTTCACCGTTTAGTGTGATACTGAAAATATCTACCACTCTGGAACGTGCAGCAAATATAATATATTATTGATAAAATTGTGAAAGTGAAACCCTCTTAAGAAGTTCTCTCGACGTTTCGTGGCGTAAGAAATTTGGTTTTTTTGGTCCCTCGGCCCAAAATTGCCCGATTTTTCCCACATATGAGTTTTTCCTGCTTAAGAAGTTCGTTTTTTCCAGTCCCTTGGAAAATTTTGGGGTTTCACACTGTAACACAAATTTGTCTTGCTTGCACAAGCCGGAATTTATTAAATCCACAAATCACAAAAGTGTCGAGTTCTAGATACAATAAGTTTTGCTCATGACGTTGAAAGTATCATGTATCTTTGTCTTACCAATAGGTGGCGTTCTGCTGGCCAGGTGGAAGGGCGGAGTCTTAAGGGCCACAGGAGTGGCTGCGGAGGGGATGTCTCGTGCGGGAGCGTGGGGCACGGGAGGGCTCAGTTGGGGCAAGTCCACTGCAACACACAGACAGACGGGGGCTATTGCAGTATTGTGTAATTAAAGAGAATAAATCAGTAAGTAAAACCTTATGGGTTGATAAAGAGTTCTGTATTGCCCTTCTACTATAAAAAACGTGACAGCTGAATAATTTTAATCATATTAAATAATTTTTTTTTTTTTTTTTTTTTTTTTTTTTTTTTTTTTTTTTTTTTTTTTTTTTTTTTTTTTTTTTTTTTTTTTTTTTTTTTTTTTTTTTTTTTTTTTTTTTTTTACATTAACTCCACACAGGAGGCCCTGAGGAAAATAATTTCCCTCAGGGTCTATGTCATCTGGGATGCTGTGTGGAGGGTCTTTTTGAGGAGAGGAAGGAATGAACATTGGTCTTGAAGAGACCCATGTTGTAGGAAGGAGGAAACACAGAGGCCGGCAAATCATTCCACAGCCGAGCTGTTGAACACAAGAACGAGTCGAAGAAACGACCCGTTCTCATGTGACAAATGTCAACTGTGTACAAATGTTGGGCACGCGTTTGGAGTGTTTCCCGACTATGCACCGGTGCCGAAGGGATCAATGATGCTAGTTCCTCGGAGCATCTTCCATTGTAATACCGGTAGAACAAGGATAGCATTCCCACCCGACGCCTGTGCTCTAAAGATTGCAATCCGTCTGTTAAGATGGGAGAATCTATCAAACGGACCGCCCGTTTCTGCACAGAGTCGAGGGTATTTTTCAGGTATTTTGGAGCTCCAGACCAGAGGTGGCTGCCAAATTCAACCGTGGGGCGCACTTGCGATTTGTACAGGGTTAGAAGTTGTGTACTATTAAAGTATCTGCGGGCCCTGTACAGTACGCCCAGTTTTTGGGAGGCTAACTTTACTCTGGCTTCGATGGAGCCCCCATACCTGAGCTGGTCACTTAGGGTTACACCAAGCATATCAATGGAGGGCCTGTTCGGAAGATTGCTTCCGTTGAAAGAGACTAGATTTATTGGTAGGTAAAATTATTATATATTAAATAATTATTGCCATACCTATAACAATGGCAGACTTGAATACAAGTTGGAACGGCCGTTGTTTGCAACTTTTCGATCGATAAATCTAAATATGCGATCAACTAATTGATTTGTAAGTATTTTACAGTGTAACGCTCGATTCGCGATGTTCCCAAACATTTTATCGTTGATTATCTTAAGTGACCCCGCCCACTTTCATAGAGAATGAAATGGCTTCAAAGTAAAAACTTTCGATGTTAAATTAATATTAAAGAGTTTATTTCTGCATTTATTATTAACACACATAATTTCGTTTAAATACTGTTACTACATAAACTGGCATTTTATATTTTTTAAACAAATGTATAAAATACATTAATAATAAAGTGTCAGCATTACCGCCGTCGTGTCGGTACCTCGGTACTTGGCTTAGCGCCACTCTGTTGACACTTTTTATAACTTTGCTTTGCTGAGACGAGCTTAATCCACTAGTCTGACTTTCTCAGATTGAGCGATGCTTATGGGATGCTTAAGCGATGCTTGTGTGTTGGAAAGAGTGTAGCTGTACATTTGAGCAGTGTTGAGCCTTAGTTTCGACTTAGCACTTGCTTAGTAGGTTGGGAACAGCGCCCGTTAGAGTTGTGTTTTACAGAAAAAGAGCAAGTTACTAATTATATTCTTATACTCCAATTCAATTATGGTATGGTAAAGCCGGCCCATAAGTTAAGCTGCGATTATAAGTAAGATTTTTCACCAATCCGATCTTACGCACTGCTTAATATTAACACTGCATTTATTAGTAAGAAGGTTGATGCATAATTTTATTGTCTATTATGGAATTCAACTTACCGTTTGCGGGTGGTGTCCTTGGCCTCTGTAAAAAAGGATGGTTGAAGAAAACGTCAAACGGCATCCGGTCTCGGGCGTTCCTCCTCAGGAGACCCATCAGCAGGTCCGTCAGCTCGGGACTCGTCCCAATAGGTATTCTAAAAGATGATAAATTAACCATAATTTACTTATTTTTCAGGTGTTAAAAAAGAATGGGACGAGGAAAATTATCCATATTTCAATTATGTACGTAAAAAACATGCAAAGTCCATAACACGCATAAGATTGGTGTAATGTCTGCTTTATTCACTATCACTCATCTTGTGAAGTGTTGGGCTTATTCCAATGAATATTAGGTTCTTCGGTTACTAGTTGTTTATTAATTATTGTGTATATATACTAGACATGCCACGAATAGTGATTTTGCCGAATACCGAATATTCGGCTAGCCTCTCGGAAGAAGCGCCGAATATTCGGCGACACTTAGTACATTTCGCGGGTGACAGGTTCCGACCTGAATCATTGAAGTGCGTGTGGTAACTATGTATTTGTTTTATTTGCGAGTAGGTCGTGTCACAACAAGCATTATTTGTTGATTGTTACATCAAATTGTGTCACTTATAGTGTGTAACACGTTTGTTTACTCGCGAAAAGCTTTACGAAATGGCACCATTTAATAAAAAACCACCTATTTGGGAATATTATGAAATTTGTATATATTAGTGAAGACAATAAATATTAAATTTATATGCATTTTTTTCATTCGATATTCGGTATTCGATATTCGGCCAAATGGTTCGCAATACTCGGCGAATACCGAATAGTAAAAACAGTAGCCGAATAGGCCGAATACCGAATAGTAGCGGAATATTTGTGACATCTTTAATATATACAGTGTTATATTACACTGGACGGACGTCCTTATAAGACTGGATACGAATTAGTTCTGAAGCTTGCTCTGACTGACGGTGGAGCATTATCAACAGGAGCCCTCGGATCTCATCATAACTGTTTGTGTCCAAGACACGAATGAATATAGACGGTACTGCTTTGACAGTACTACTACAGCGGCCATCTGTTGAAATGTGGCAGAAGTTCTAACCTATCGACATATATTAACAGTAAATGAAACTATGTGTATACACAACAAGCAGTATATACCCAAGCAGTGACTGCTTAGTTCCAATAGAAAAGCAACTCTGAAATCTGCGGATTGAAATATTGACTGCTTCTAGCAGTACGTATATTCCCAGGCATAGTGCACATCTTACAAATAAAGTGATGTGAGTAAAATATAAAATAATATGTCATTTTATTGAAGTAAATGACATTGATATGATTTAGTATTTGAAAAACACGCAAGGTTGAGTGTAGTCATTTCGTTAGAGCTAAATTGACTCATACCATTCTTCCTTACAGATAATAAATAATCTCTCAAAGCAAAGAATTGTAAGTGATTTTACTTGTTTTTCACAATGACTATATAAAACACCCTTAGCATACCAATAAAACATTCTGTTCAAACAGTTAGACAAAAATGGCTGCCAAAATAGAATCTATATTTATTACCTACATAAATGAGCAATAACCATGGAAATGGTCCGGCGTTGCGGCCATCTAGGCCAATTGTTTGGACAGAATGTTTTATTGGTATGACAAGTCCTCTCTTAGGTATTTTGTTTAGTCATTGGTTTTTCAAAAGAAATAGACACTTCATTACAATGTATTTGTGGCGACACATCATTATCTTTTCGCCATCAAAAATAATACACGAGAACCATCTAATATTAGAAAGGTCGCAATTTAGCAGATGCCTGAACATTCAGCATCGGGTATGTTCGAGTACTTTCCAGCGTACACATTGCGGGCGAATGGAAAATTACTCCACCGGTTGCGCTAGTATAAAAAAGCGACTCAAAGTTGCGCTTGCTTAGTCAGTCTCAGTCCAGTCTAGTCGGTCCAACGCAACATGTAACAGAACTTCGTATAAGTGCTCCCGCATTGCATCTCCACCACGGTGCATCTCCAGGGCAGCTTCCTCGAGGATACTCACCACTCAGCTATAAGGCCCACCGAGTCTTCAGCTTCAGGTTCTTCAGGACTCACAAGGTTTGCGTCACTTTCAGCCCAGGGATCAGCTCACCGTCTCATGGCACTCCGAAGCCCACCGTGTTTTGCTGTCATGGAAACACGCTCCGCCTCGCCAGGACTACCTGCTGGCGGCTCAGCTCACAGAGTCACTCACCATTCACCTCCGCGACTCAAAGCGTCGAGCAACGGCCTGGAAGATAGGTCATCTCCACCGCCACGGTGTCGAGCAACGCGCTGACCTTCACCACACCATCTTTACCACCTCCGTGCACCTGCAGCATCTCATCTACGGCACTTCTGCATACATCATGTTACCGCTTCACCGACTCTCGCTACGTAGCCCAATAAACGACTGACTCACTACTACGACTGACGCCTTTCATTTATCTCCCATCTCTGCCGATCCGCAGTCCGCTCCCTCAGGTTTTTTTCAAACTTGTGGTCAGAGACAGCATTAATTAGAAACAAAGAAACTAAATAAACTAATATACAAAAAAATAATAATAATAATGTACCACCCCAGCCTTGAGTACTTCAGTCCCGTTGTGACTGGTACACAAGAGGGGGCCTTTTGTTAGGACATGAAACACATGCTGCGAGGATGGGAAGGAGGATCAATTTTAATCAGGTATTGGGGGAATAGCAATTATTCAATGATTGCCTCAGGATTAGCTGAGTGAGTTGGAGCTAACCAGCTGATGATTGCTTGACTTACTTTGGCGACAGGTTGGCATTCTTCTCGTAGAACATCTTGAGGGCTTGCGGGGTTTGTGCCTGGAAGGGGGCCTTGCCCGTGAGACACTGGAACACGATGGTACCCAGACTCCACAAGTCCGCTTTGGCGTCGTACTGCAGGGACATTATCACTTCAGGGGCCTGAAAAAAATACATATCACAATGATTTTATTGTAATTAAGATAAATTTTAAAAACAAATATGTTTACCGCCAAAAGAGGAGCTGAGGGTTATAAGATCTCCTGAGATATGATCTGTACCCTTTGCATTACCCCGTCTAAAAATGTATCTTTGGTAGAGTATCTTTTCTTTTTATGAGTGCTATAATCTATTTCGCATAGACAATATGGCGTAAGAAGGTAAGACATCTTGTTGATACATAGCTCCGTCGTAACCTCTCCCTGAATCACATAAACGACGCATGTTACAGAGCGATAGGATACAACAGGTAAGAGGTGCATGGTCATTGAAAGTAGGTGTAAAACTAATGTTATTAACCCCTCAGTCTAATTTTTTCGCTTTTTGGAACAACTCGTATAGGTCTCATAGAAATCGTTGTGTCTCACTTACTGTCATAGTGAGAAATATGATCTAAAAGATATTAGAAGGAGAAAATACAAAGACAGAAAGTTAACCGGTAACGTGCCAGGAACTCGAAAACACGGGCCTCATTTGCGCATGCGCGAGAAAATAATTCAAATATTTGAAATAAATTGTCTCTGAAAAACTTTTGGTCTGCGATTTTGACCCTTATATGTACGAATTTGTATGAAAAACAGTGTCTAAATCGCTTGCGCCATCATTATTCTTGGTAGTCTTAAAGATTTCAGTCGAATTGCCACACTGGATTATTTTTAAGAAGATTTCTTCTATGATGATGCGCTGTCAGATTTTGGCGCGGAATTAACGGTCGCAATTACTGTGTGTATCGCGAATAAAACGTCGTAAAACCTATTAATTTACGTAATAAATGCAAGTAATGTGGTTTTAGTGGATAGTTTATTGTGTTGTGAACGTGTTGCAGTCAATAAAATATACCATAGCTTAAAATTTATCAACAAAACATTCAATTCAAAATTCAAAGTGGTGCTTTGTTAGGGCAAGGGGAAGGAAGGATGCCTCTTCACCCCCGGCTCGTCACAGGTTAATGGCAAAATAATTAAAATGTACACATTTAGGAAACAAAAGTTTCCAACCTCAATTTAAAAAAAAAAAAAAGATGTCCGAAACGTTGGCTAAAGGAGGAGGTAGCGCAACACGGCATAACACCCAAAAAATAAATAACAAAAATACTTTTGGCCGTGAAAATCTAAAATCATATCCAAAAAAAATTAAACCTTCAGAATTTTTAATTCATTATTTTAACAAGAAACGACAAAAAAAGTGAGTTGATGAAAACGTTTATAATACACTAGCTGGTTCCCGGCATGCGTTGCTATGCCATTTAATAAAGAAATTGTTTCTCCCTGCGTGTCCTTTCCCATTCGTCTCGTTCCCCTTCCGCCTCCCCTTCCTCTTCCGCGTCCCCTTCCTCCTCTCGCGTTCCCACACCGCCTTCCCTCTCCCCGCTCCCCTCCTCCCGAGTTCCACCCTCCCGCATTCCATTCATTCAGTCCCGGTACATTCAGTTTTCAAACAGCTCGCGTGCCACCTATTGCAATTTTTTATACAAATTTCGTAATGCCAGAGCACACCAGTAATTTTATGCAAACCTTGTCCAGACCATAACGAACACAACAAAAAAAGAATTAACCGATTTGGTGCAGTCGTTCGGAAGTTATGCGCGTACATACATTTCGGCGATTCATTTTTATTTATATAGAAGATAGATTTGCCCAGTAAAATAAGTGCATTTTTTTTTATTATTATCTGTAATTTTAGTTAGAAAAAAAGTAAGATGAGCAATTTTTAAAACTTTTTTATGTTTGCATTAAAAATTTTAATATTTCAAAAATTATATCTTTATTTCTAATAATAACATTTGAAAGCGAATTTCATCACTTTTCAAAAACAGTTTTTAATTTTTGGTTACATTCAGAAATATTACATTTACTTGGATTTTATTGCAATATTTTGACCTTCCGACAAAATAGGCCCGAGGCCTGCCGGGTTAAATATGTAAAGAAAATGTTGTTTCTAATATTATGATGCAGAATCAATTTATTAATTAAGATATGGTAACCATAGGAGAAAAACGGACAACATAAGACTTACCATATACATAGGAGATCCGCAGAGGGTGGCCGCCATGACCCCATCTTGAAGGAACCTCGCAAACCCGAAATCAGCTAAAACAAAGAAATTAACATTCAATTCTTATTCCAAAAACTCAGGGACAGAAAACAAGGGTTACAAAAGGCATGACCTATAAACACTACAGTGGAAATGTCTACAGTCAAAATGGAGGCAAAGTCAATTTCATTTTTACATGATTTCGATATAACACGGTGAACAAAGTGGAGTTTTCATACTTATTAGAATCCTAGATATTTCCTTCCCCAGTGCATAAATTACCCGATAATAATGTAGGAATAAACAATAATGACCCCTTAGAGTTATTTTTCACACATTTTCCTACACATTATTAGAGTACTAGCAGTTAAAAACGGGTTCACATACAACTTCACGTACATATTATCCATATCCAGACTGGAGAGATTCATGAAAATACAAATCCAAGAGTACTAACGCCTGCCAATCAACGTTCCTCATGCTAGCGGTGAATGTAAGTGGTGCCATCTTTTGGCATTATTAGCTACTTGCTTTAATTTGGTTCTATTACGATGTAGCTTAGTCACATACTCCACATTCACAGATGGTTTCCATATGGCGCGGCGTCAGATTTGTACTCGGAATCAGATTCTTAAATTTACAGTCACTACAGTATTAATACTTAGATTAGATTTGTACTGAATGCTTTTCAAGCTATCCTGGTTCTGCAGCACCTAATAAAATAATGTATGCAGAAGGGCGTGTTCCTGGTTGCACAGCCAACTAATTACAGATTTTTTTACTTGTCTTGGTCAACTAGAGTTACCTGGTAGATGAAGAAGAGAAATTTTGTTTTGAAGAGTTTTATTTCACATGTACATTTATCACTTAATTTTTATTTATCTGCTACCGGTTTCGACACATTCGTGTCATTCACTAGAAATCTTAAAACAAACTTAACATTTCTTTACTTTTATAAATGTTAAGTTGATTTTAAGATGGCTAGAGAATGCTAGCAGATAAAAAAATGAAGTAATAAATGTACATTTGAAGCAAAACTCTTCAAAATAAAATGTCTAGAAATTGTTCTACAGTTAATGCCCAAGAAATACAAAAAATATATACACAAGGGTGCAGTTCACACGTGGTAGAAGTGAAATCTTCAGAAAACTGAAGTAGACAAGAGTGGGGAGGCTACGAAGCATCGCACAAAGAGGAGACCGATTCATTTTCCTACAAGCTAAATCCTTTAGATGTATGTGTTTGACTCTTTTTAGTGTCACTTTTTTCGAGTTTCAAATCACAACGGTGCTAAAGAAGTTATCACTTCAAAAAAGAAGAGAAATCCTAACACATGCCTCACAAGTTCAGAATGCTTTGCTCACCTATCTTGAGGCGGATCTCCGAGGGCGCGGGGTGGTGCTTGGACGGCGCGTGCGCTAGCAGGATATTCTGCGGCTTCAAGTCGCGGTGCACGACCCCCTTTGCGTGCAGGGCACGCATCGCCCCAGCCAGCTGCCGCACAAACAGGCGGATCGTGTCCTCGCTGAGCGTGCCCATGGCGCCCAGGTAGTCGGCCAGGTCCCCGCCATTGCAGTACTGGAACAACAAAACAATATGTGTTAAATACACTCAGCGTACATACAACTTGATAAAAAAATTGCTGAAATTTAATAAAATGGTACTAAAAAATTAGAAGAGCAATTCTTTATCTTTTGTGGGATCATTACGAGATAACGGACGTGGTCTCCTGTCAGATTTGTGTGATTTTTACATATTTACTGTCACATATTTCAGTTTAGATCGTTTTAAACCCGAATTCCTGCAAGTATGCATGATTATTTATTCATTTAATGTACGTTGTACATAGAAAAAGCAAATAACAGCAGAGCTGGTCAGCTGTCAGTGCGCAAACCCGCCATTTGGGTGGTGGGGGTCCTTGCTCGCCCGAAAAATAGAACGAAATGGATTGAATCTACTCAAGAGCTGACCTACCCACTCTACTAAAATTACAGTGTTCGGACGCAATTAGTTACTACTATACTTTCCACTCGACTAAAATACTCGCCAAATGCGAACGGCTCTTTAGTAATCTGTCGTTGTCGAAGGCGGAGTTCGCTCTCCGCACCACATATCTCCTCCGAACCCAATGGAACATAGGACCAAAACTCCGTCCGTATGGATATACTCTATTTAATATAACTCTAAGCGAAAAATGACAAAACTCCTTTTTTCTTGTATCACAAATATGTTCCCAGCTCACATACATAGGTCTCATACAAATCGTTGTATTTCCTTTACTGTCATGGTGAGAAATATGATCGAAGCGGTGTTAGAAAGAGAAAACTCCATGCTTCACATTCAAGTCTAAAATTTAACCATTGAAAAATTTAAATGTATACCTCTAATGAAGTTTTCTATAACAATTTGAGAAAAATGTATAAAATTTCGAGAAAATTTTTATTCATTATTCTTTTATGAAAAGACAAAATTGTGAGGCGACAATATCGTTTAAAATACATTTGCCTAATAAAATATCTGTTTATTTTTCTTTTTTTCCTCATTTTCAGTATTTTTAAACAGAAAAATCTTAAGGTGAGTCATTTTCAAAACTTTTTTATGTTTGCAATCACAATTTTAATATTTCAAAAATTATATTTTTATGTCTATAACATTAGTAAAAGTATTTCATGACCTTTCAAAAACAATTTTTAGTTTTTCGATACATTCAGAAGTAATTCGTTTATTTGGATTTTATTGTAAATGTTTTGACCTTCTGACAGGGTGAATTTTTGCTAAAAGTATTCATTTCGCAAATTACGAAGTGATAGTGAATGTTAAAACTTATATAACCAGTAACTTGGGTTTAATTTTTTACAGGGAGCGTAATAGCACAAGAATACTGTTAGTGGTTTAATTGGTAAATATTGGGACAGTTCCGGAGTGTAATAAAAAGATTAAGATAAGACAAAAAGTACCAAAAATGGTAAATAATATAATATATTGACCATATCATTACAATGCCGAATTAAATGTTTATCTATGATATTAAATAAATCATTTTTATAAAAACACCTTGATTTGTTTTAGTGGTACCATTATAAGATGCTCTCAGTATCGCCCTGGTGAAATACCACCATTCAGGATCGAAACATTGCTTGAACCCTCCAGATCTCCAAACTTGCTCTCTCCTTCTCCCTCACAACATTCCTCAACATGGGATGCTTGAGGATGCTATAGTCCCATTGGCTCAGACAGTTGCGACTATTGTGCGGTATTCATAAAAAAAATGTGTTTATGTTTTACTAACACAAAATCAAATATATTAATTCTTGTGAGTAATTTTTTATTTATTTTTTACATTAACTCCACACAGGAGGTCCTGAGGAAAATTACACAGATGCCGGCAAATCGTTCCACAACCGAGCTGTTGAACTCAAGAACGAGTCAAAGAAGCCACCCATTCTCGTGTGACAAATGTCAATGTACATATGTTGGGTGCGCGTTTGGCTTGTTTCCCCACTATGCACCGGTGCTGAGGGGATCAATGAAGCCAGTTAGTTCCTCGGAGCATCTTCCATTGAAAAACTCTTAGAACAAGGATAATTCTTCACCCGACGTCTGTGCTCTAAAGATTGCAATCCGTTTGTTAAGACGGGGAGAATCTATCAAATGGACCTCTAGTTTCTGCAAAGTCGAGGATTGTTTTCACATATTTTGGGGCTCCAGACCAGAGATGTCTGCCACAATATACACGATTTCTATAAATACATAGTACAAGCGGGAAACTGATGAATCTACATCTTTTTTGGATTTCAGATTTCGTTTTCGAGTAAATCGAGTTCCAAGTTGGAATTTTTTAAGTAAAATTTGAAAAAAATTAGTCACTATGAGGTTAGTGTCAGCTTTGTTTTTTAAAATCCAAAAAAATCAAAACACCCTGTATATCAGTCTTATCAGTACCATGTAAAAATGAACTATTTTCATGATTTTATTTGAAAATAGATATGAGAACTCATAATATAATATTTTATTGTCGATTTGTCAGAACTTCATTGATTTCTCAGAACTTGGGACTTGACAATTTATAAATTTTTCGATTAAACTAGGAAAATTACTCGTGTATCCCAACCTTAATATCACTGAATAGATAAAACAACAGAAGTGTTTTGGGAGCGTGTCCGTGTGACTAACTATCTTTCTAAGCTAACTTTTCCACTTTCTCAAATCTGGTGAAATTTTTTCTTGAACAAATAATCATCAATAACTAGAAATTAAAAATCCGCTTCGACAGCTTTGTAACAAACTTCACGTAAAAAGATGGTTTTGTGTAAGGGGGCATACATTAATTACGTGAGCTCAAAAGGAGTGGAAGGGTCCAGCAAAATCTCATGTTACTTGAAAAGAATATACGAAGTGGCCCAAATTTATCTCACCAAGGGGGGGGGTCTAAATTGGAAGAAAAACTGCTCACGTAATTAATGTATTCCCCCTAAGGCGCAACGACAGAGATGTATTCGAAGTCGGGTTCTTAAATTTCAACCGTACAGATGCTAACATATTAATACTATCAGACTTTTAGAGATTATTTGTTCAGAGTCTAATATGGGCTCATTTCTTTGTGGTTTAATTTAATTATTTTTTTATTTTTGGGAGGCGGGTATGGGTACCATCGCCCCGAGAACCATTTATTAATCAACAACTCTGTCACAGGTCACCTCAAGTGGTTTTCTACGTTTGGTGACTTAGCAGGTGTGCCCGGGTTCATGTGGTGAGGTTTGTCCGAGTCTTGGCGGTGGATGCGTTTGCCCACCAGATGCGTGGCAGGCCGGATCGGGAGAGACTTGTTTAGGGAGACCTTTTGACCTATCCAGCAGGACTCTCCGGAACATCGGTTCACACCGCAATGGAAGGGATGGATTCATATGTCCGTCACTCCTGGAGGCACTGACCCCCAGATTCCTACCCACCCATCATATCTTTTTCCTTCACAGAACTTCATCTACTTCCTTTTCTCAAAAGACCCTCAACACAAGTATCCCCAAAGATGACGTGGACCCTGAGGGAAATTCTTTTCCTCGTGGCCTCCTCTGCGGAGCTAATGCAAAAAAATGCATTCTCGTATTTATTATTTTTAGAAATGTGTAATAACTGTTATTTAATATTAAGGCAGATAACAATAACCTGTAATTAATCAGAAAATGATAAATAAATAAAATCGATAAGACAATGACAATTATTATTTCCGTTGAAATTAATTTTAGTCACCTATATTATCATTTTCCCAACTAAACGCTTTTATTAGATTACAATAAATAAAGAGACAGTACCTATGCAGCGACGGTTGTTTCATGGAGTTTTTTTTTTAATTAAGAGGGCATTACCAGCGAAAGCCGGAAATACGTCATTTTCAAAAAACTTTTTAGACGTATTGACTCTTTTCCACAAAAAATTATAAATGGATTTCGAAAGATTGTTCTTTTATCTAGCATTCGTATGTAATAAATTTTTAGATTTTTTTAAAATTTTTAGTATAATAAGGTTATTCCATAGGTCGTTGGCAGATTTGTTAAATTTTCAAAAAAGTTTTTGTATTATACCACACCCATTTCAAATAATGTAATCATGCAGTAAAATAAATCAATACATTATCTAGCAGAGTTATGTATTAGAATTTTAATTTTAGTTTCAATAAAATCATTAAAAAATATGTACGTACATGTGTTCCTTGACGAAAATTGGTCCATTTGTGTATTTATTTGCGCACTTACAAACTAATATATTTCAGATTTTTTTAACATTCTTATTAAATTTAGACATTATTGAAAAATGATAAATACTTATAATCAAAAAATAACTACAAAAAGTACACTATTTTAATAGTTTTATCATCACGCCTTTCAGCATTTTTGGATGAAGGTATAAATTAAAGCTAATTTGGATTGAAATAAATTCGATATTGAGTTATAATTTAAAAAAGCTGGTACGGAGAATAATTAATCTTTCTCATTGTAACCGCCCTGCACGATCGGAAGAACAACTTTCGACGAAATGTGGATTTTCGTCCGCTGGCTGGTTAAACGCTCTTAATAATCATGGCTTACTGGTACACATTATTGAGTCATAAAAGATAAGAAAACATTATAATAAATAAAATAAAAACATTCAATTAAAAGTGGATAAACATCCTTAGTAACATTATAAAGGCGAAAGTTTGTATGGATGTATGTATGTTTGTTACTCTTTCATGCAAAAACTACTGAGTGGATTTTAATGAAACTTTACAATAATATAGCTCATACATCAGAATAACATATAGGCTATAGCTTAGAGTTCTGGAATTATGAAATTTGTATAAAAAAATTGCAATAGGTGGCACGATTAGTGAGATATCTATAATTCTTTATTTGATTCAAATTATTAGGGGAGTACTTCAAATAAATGCGGGAGGGGGGAGGGGGAGAGTGACGGGGAGGGGGAAGGGGGGGAGTGACGGGGAGGGGGCGGGGGAATGGGGGGGGGAGGAAGGGGGGAGGAAGGGGGGGGGAAGCGGAGTGAGACCCCCCTAATACCATGCGTGCGAAGCCGCGGGAAAAGGCTAGTAAAAAATAAAAATCAAAAAACGTGTGTTTGTTACTCTTTCACGCAAAAACTACTAAATGGATTTTAATTAAACTTTACAATAATAGCTCGTACATCAGAATAACATAACCTACTAATCCTACTAATATTATTAAGGCGAAAGTTTGTATGGATGTATGTTTGTTACTCTTTCACGCAAAAACCACTGATTGGATTTTAATGAAACTTTACAATAATATGTATATCTCATACATCAGAATAGGCTATAGGCTATAGCTTGGAGCTCTGGCATTATGAAATTTATATACAAAAATTGCAATAGGTGGCACGCGAGCTGCTTGAAAAATGAATGTAACGGGTATGGACGGGGGGGATAGGGTATGGGGGCTGGGCGGAGGGTATTGAGGGAGGGTGAGGGGTGAGAGGGGATTTGGGGGGGAAGAGGGGTGAGAGGGAGCGGAGGAAAGGAGGAGGAGGGGGGGGGGGTTGAAGTGGGGATAAGGAAGGTGGAAGAGGCGCTGTGGGTACCCCCTAATACTATGCGAGCGAAGCCGGGGGCAAAAGCTAGTATGCTATAATTTATAAAGCTAGCTCGGAAGGGGACGCAGGCGGGGAACGTGGACGCACGGGAAAGCTGATTCAGGGAGAAACAATGTATTTCTTTGAATATGGCATTGCAACGCATGCCGGGAACCAGTTAGTAATATAATAATTTATGAGAGAGTTGGGGAGGTCGCAAGTCACAACGGAGCTCTCAGTGGTATGTCCACACTGTATCAAGATAATAGCATATTATTAGCATCCCGTTTCCCGACGGAAATGATCTTCAATGAGGTGAACCGACCATTATAACACGACTATAATAAAAATATGCAGAAGGTTAGGTGTGATCTAGACAGGTAAGAAGTACCATATGCAAGTGTGATATATACTGCAGGTTTATTAATGCAATTAATAAATTCACGGTTGCTAATAACGAAAACTGTAATGCAACCAACGAGCATTAGAGCAGCGCTTCTCAACTGAGCGCAATACGAAATAACGGTGCCAGCAACGCTTCGCACGCCCAATTTACTATTCGTAATGTGTGCGGTCAATTTATAAGATTTGTGCAAGGTTGCCAAGACGAAAGGACAGTTTGGTAAAGATGAAAATCATAAGTCCTAATCAAATAGAAGATGTTTCTCAAACACGGGACGTTCTTTATTAGCCAATATTTTGATGTAAAACGTCTTTCAATTCGGCCAGTGAAATTAAAACAGCAAAAAATGATGTAACATTATAATTGCATCAAATTAGTGATCAACGTATAAACGAATTCTATAGTTTAAAGCATAATTATTCAGTTCCCCACTAAATGAGCGATGAATGCAGATGATGAGGCGACCTCCCTGATGGACAATTCTAAAGCTTTTTATTTTTAATTCTGTTAAATTTTTGTTTAATTTAATTTTATGCCTAATTTTTTGCTATTTATGTGATGAATTTTATTTTCATTTTATGTTTTAATAAGGTACTTACCTAATATGTAAACGTTTTTTTTTCTTTTATAGTTTATAGTTGTTTATGTAATATGGCAGACTGGGATTGCACTACCCTCCCAGTCCTACTGGAATAAAAACTTAAATAAAATAAATAATATATACCCAATATAGAACATAATACATCCAATAGGTGCTTTTTGTATTACCACGTTTACGGAGCGGCGACGGTACAAAAATGACAATAAACTTACGTTCCTTATGAGGCTTATGACAATAATGCTTCAACTCTTTTTTACACATTGAAAAATGGTGAGACAAAAGATGAAACACGTAATGTACGTATGTTTGTTTCCTCCAAAGTACTACTTTTTCTTTTGGAGGAAACAGACATACGTATATTGTGTGTGTCATCTTTTGTCCCACCATTATTTATGTGTAAGAAAGAGCTGCATTGTGATAATCATAAGGAACTAATTAATGTTTATTGACTTTTTTTAACTAAATTGGTTAACCGTGAAATATTAAACAACATGTTACCAAAATACTTCTCAAATAAAATTGTGTACAACAAGGACATTCACAGGCATAACACAAAGACGTGCAAGGGAATCAGGCTACAAAAAAAGGACAAAGCGAATACGCAAAATAGTTTACTGTATACAGGGTATAACAGGACGTACCCGAGGGATTTTAACCAGCGATTCCTGAGCATATTTGGAGTAAAAAATGTAAATGAAATTTTGGTCTCCGGTGACTTTTTTGGACAACTTTTTTTTTTTTTTCAAAATCAAACAAAAAAAAAATTCTTCCGCATGTCGTCACTGGTCACTCAGCCGAGTGTCCGACGAACCCCTTACCCTGCCTCCAACTGTTCAACAACTACTATTTTTTTATGTTTTTGTAGAAAAACAAAAAAAAAAACATCAAAAATGTCACCGGAGACCAAAATTTCATTTACATTTTTTACTCCATATGATGTCAGGAATCGATGGTTAAAATCCCTCGGGTACGTTCTGTTACACCCTGTATAAGGGAATGAAGTTATATAACACGCTACCATAAACCAATTGGAAAGTTCAAGTCGTATTGTAGGAGCTACATAAAACTAGAAAAAATATAGTGAATATGAAATATTGTAATTAATTAGCTGCAATATGAAATATTATAATTAAGTAGAAATTTGTAAACTTAAATTAAAATTATATTATTATTTTTGCACCGTGCGTCGTCGCCGCTCCGCAAATCTGGGAATGTTAAAAGCGTCTATTGAATAAATACTCAGTTTATATTTGTGTAAAAGCGGTTTTTTCTAAATAATGGCGGATTTTCTTATTATATTATAATGCAACTCAATTGCGCTGCACGAATCGCAATTTTCTTTAAAAGTCATAAATGCAAATTTATTCATAATAAATGTATACAGTATTCAGAACATCTACTATAAAAAAATTGTAAATTACCTTCTCATACGAGTAAATTGTAGCATCTTTTATAGAGTCGTTTGTAATAAGAAAATTTTATTCTTTATAAAAAAGATAAGACAAACATTTCCGGGTTACAAATAAATTGACCAGGCTAATACCAACATAAAAGTGAAAATTTTTGCTCGAGCAATGATGAGAGAAATTGCAGAGAATTAGCTTTAACCCGAAGCTTTGAACCACTCGGCTACAAGAAGGGCAGTAGATATTAAAACAAGTATTCTAACGATTGAAAATGTGATATACCTGCCTACTAGTAGTTCTGTGAACAGCAGACCTTACGTCCAAAAAAATATGTTTCTAATTTTATCTTATTTAGTGAATCAAAACCAAAATTTCGTCTGGAATCATAAAATTTGTAATTAGGTACACACCTACCTACTAAATCATAAACTCAATGTGTGCAAAGAATCATTCAATGTGTGCAAAGAAACGTCAATGTCTTATGACAATTATTTTTCAAACTTTTTTACCATCATATTGATAAATGCTAATAAGAAAGTTAAAATAAAAAGGACCATTTCACATTTGAAAAAAAGAATCTTTACTAAACCATTAAATGACCACCATTTTAAAACGGAACAGGGAACGTATAAACAAATAAAAAATCTAAGTTTATTTATTTATTCTTAATATATTTAAATTACAAAGGTATAGTATATTGTCCTGCACGCCAGGAGTTCACCTGTGTTTGTAGATGACATTTTTTTCAATTGTAAATAGTAAAACAAACAGTGGGTTTAGTTACAGTACATAAAAAAGAGAAACAATTAAAACAGGACGCTACACTCAGTCAACAATTATTATATTATACTGAAGAGGAGATAAATCTGTATAAGGGTAATGTGGACATGTTCATGTGTAAGTAGGTATTTTTTCCTTGATTCGGGTAAAATTTATCAAACTTTTTTAAATATCGAAATTCTTTCCTGAGCAAATAATAAAATTTTCACTGTCTGGAAGTCCAAATCTAGTATGCAAATTGGAGACACCAGTTTTATTTTTCAATCGGTTTTTGTTTTTTTGGGTTTTTGTTTTTTTCAGTGGACAAACAGTGGACGAAAACGATTGAGAAACAATGTGCATTATGCAAGTGACAGTCGGTGTGGTGACTGGGTGACTAGGGCTAGCGACGACCTCATGTGCATGTAGGTGAATTCCACAAAGGTCGCGTGATTTCATGGCCACGGAAGTGCATCTACATGTATAATGCAGCAATCTATAGCTGCACTGGCTCACTACTGCTCACTGCTGTAACAAGCACCGGTGCAGCTAGCTCACAAGGAATCGATACAGTACTGCGTCGTGAGCTGCAAATCGTATCATTTTACTAATTAGATTAACGCAGGCCTATGAAAAATCGCGTAACTAAAAACAAACGTTAAAAAAGATTGAAAATAGTTAATAATTAAAAAATGCCAAGGTAGAGAATCTAATCCCCATCAGCTGTTTGACTATTACATGCTGACATACACCACCGACTATTTTAAGAGGAAAGACAGGCGTGGTAAATTTTGAATAATAGATATTTTACTATACCGGTGCTGCCACTGTCGCTCACTCAGTGTGGCCAACTCGATTTTTAAAATGAAGCCAAACGAGAAAGGGGAAAATTCACCATCCTGGGGGGAAGGAGTAGCTAGCGAAATTCTAAAGCCGGCGCCAGACATGTGTTCAAAGATGTGTTCAAATATGTGTTCACATGTGTGGCACGGGCAAATGATACTGTGTTCACTTATTTGGGCACATATGTGCGCTTTGCCGTTCCATGTCGGTTTCTTTAGCGCACATCAAAGGGATCAGCGTCGAAATGTTTGCATGCCTGCCACACTGCGCGAAGCTCAGTTGCGCGAGCGTCGCCGTGGAGAGTAGTCGTGCGTGGACAGCCAAACGAACTAACGATGGAGTGGAATAATGAGAGCGTTTTCGAGTTTATAGAGTTGATGCAAGTAGAGCCAGATATATGGGATCCGAAACGTAAAGGGCATAAAAATCGAAATAACATCAATGACGCCTGGAACTCAATTAAACACCACTCTTCAATACCTTGCTCTATCGAAGAATTAATTAGATAGATATATTTAGATAAATATATTTAGATAAATATATAATTAGATAGATATATTTAGATAAATATATTTAGATAAATATATTTAGATAAATATATTTAGATAAATATAATTAGATAAATTAATTAGATAATATAAATAATTAGACGCACATAAATAATAGAAGCAAACTGTGTCGACCAAATCGTCGACCATGTTGTGTGAAGTCTATTTGAAAACTGTGAGCTCAAAGGAGTGATCAAATCTTTGAACACATATCTGGCAGAGACACACATAAGTGAACAAAGGTGTGCGCAAAGTCTTCAAATGTGTGAACACATCTTTGAACACATGTCTGGCGCCGGCATAAGAACAAATAAACCAACGGTTCCTTCGAATTTTCGTGAATCCTGAGGGGGGGGATTGCGACAAGAGAAATTCTGAAGTAAAAACCAGGTTTTCAATACTAAAATCGTATCACTGCTGTGGCTGTTACACCCCCTCCCCCCTCCCTCCATCCCTACCCAGAATACTAATCAAAAGGAACGACAGCACCCCAGGCTGCTTATACCTAAATAAAATCTATGTTTTTTGTCACCGACAGATTAGAAGCAAATATTCTACGTCTACATTTTAATTTTTTAAAATACATTATCAAATTTGTATACAGAAAGTCGATGGCATTCAAACTGCACCAATTTAAGGATTTTTAAATAGGCCACTTGCATCACATTTTTTTTAATTTTTTTCCGGTTTAGGCAAATATTCTAAGACATTCTGTATTTTTTATTTTTTTTAATCGTATTTTTGAAACCCTGGGGATTTTTTGAAAATTTCAAACCGAAAAATCAGACCATTTTTTATAAACCGGAAAGACGGGACATAATTTTATAGGTGTGAAAAAACGATAATTACATAGCCAAAAATCATTTTTTAAAAAAAGAACGTTTTCCACACGAATGGCACAGGAGAATAACGAGGCATACCAAAAATATTACATCTCATAAATATTTTTTTCCTTGATCCATCTTATTGATCATAAATCATTATAATGTACAACTTCTATATTACTAAATTCAATGTAATATACTTGAACTTGTAAATTGTAATAATAATAAGAATATTAATAAATTTTATTTTGTTAAAATCAGCGCCATAATCATTATACCTCTAAAACATGTTCCGACATCATCTTCACGTTCTGAAGAGAACCCCGTAGCCATTAATTGTACGGGGTTCTCTTCAGAACATCTGTCAAAAAATCAAACCAAATGATAAGTTCGCAGAGAACAAACAATAAATCTAGTGAACGAATTCAAAAATTCGCCTGAAATCAAAGTGATGCCATATAAAAAAATAAATCAGTGTGGAATTTTATAAAATTAATAGGAACATTTTCGGCGACGGGACATTTTCATGTAGTGACGTCATGAGCCCAAATAATGGATTTATTTATTTATTTAAAAATAAAAAAAACTGTACATTTCTAAAACTTTTTACTAACATTTTCGTAATCTTAGTAAAAAACTCAATCCACACGATTTTTTCCAAGTCGTTATGAAATCCATGCAAGTGGCCTATTCCCATAAAACAAAACTTGGGGTCATGCCAGTGACTAATGTCTATATTATATTAAAAAATATATATTTGCAATAGTGTCAAAATCCAGAATGTCATTCAGAGCACAAAGATATGAGCGAGCATGATCGCACAAACCTTACATAACTTATTGTAGGATTCGAAGAATAGGAAATTGTTGTGGCGACATATATGTATAGACAAATATCGATTTATGACCATCAGAGTCTTATCAAAACTCAGAACGATTTAATTTGAATCATTTCCGTAGATATATATTTTTAGTTCGATGACAAGTTATAGATACAATAAAAATCTAAAAATAAAAGTGTATTATTGGCAAGCCAAAGGAATGCGCCATGAGCTGTTGTACTACCGGATTTATCAATATCTACACGATAATCGTTAATTATCGGCCGATATATCGATATCTGCATTCGTAAGGTTACATCCTTGATAGAGAATGGTGAGTCAATTTAAGTTCTGACTACGTAGGAGTAGCGTTCGTATGTAATTAGTAATTATCTAAAAATAAAAGTATTTAAAGGATAATCATAAATTAATTAATATGTCACTGTCAACCTAAACCGAAAATCATTTTGTGAGCAACCCTCTGATAGGCAATTTTTTTTTTTTTAAATCTTACGATCCCATAATTACATATTTTAACTTCAAAGTTTTGCAATACTAATGTGAAAAAGTGTGTTGCTAGTGAAAGACTCACCATCCAATTTATAAAAATATCGGCAGAAAAAACTCTACAACTACATTTTTGTCTCAAGATATACAGATAAGTTTTGGTATGGAATACGAAAGTTTGGTAACGGATGCTTTGAAAAACGTTGATCCCATTTACCACTTCTTACTATAAAAAAACTTCTCATCTATGGTGGCTTTAAATCTTAATACAGCATTTTTTTTATTAGAAAATTTCCATCCACAAGCAAATACTTTAACTGGAAGATCAGTAATCGATACAATACTTACTGTACAATTTTTAAGACAAATAAATAAAATAAAAAAAGAAATCGTCATTATCACTTGGATATAATTTACTCACGTTTGTTTCAAATGTCGATGTATTGAAAACCGTTTAAGTAAAAACAAACTCATCCGTCACATAATTTATTAATAAACACATCTTTGTTTATGTATAAGTTTATTAGGGAAGTATGAAGGCATACATGTCAATTTGAGAGGCTGGTATGGGTACCGCCGCCCCGGGAACCATTCATTGGATAACTAAAGGTCACCCCAAGTCGTTCGGTATGTTTGGTTACTTAGCAGGAGTGCCCGGGTTCATGGGGTGAGGTTTGTAAAGGTCTTGGCGGCACACGAGACCGGTTGCTGGAGACCTTTTACCTCTTCAACTCCATTCTTTTGACCCATCGTCTTGTTTCGCAGTCGGAGGGAGGGATTCATTTGTCCGCCACACATTGACCCCCAGATTCCTACCCACATCTCATACCTTTTTCCTTCCCAGAACTTCCTTTCCCAAAAAATCCACATAGCATCCCCAACCGGAGGAGAAATCCATTTGTTTACTAGAGGTCAGTTAAGTTCCACAAAGATTTCGCGAGTTAAAATAATCGATAGGCTGCCAGGGAAATTGTTTTCCTCAGGGGCTTCCCGTGTGAAGCTAACGTAAAAAAAGAATATTAATAACGTCAAGCACATTGCAATTGTTTATTTTTTTTATTTTAGTTTCTTGCTTTATGTATTTTCCAACAACTTTTTTGTTACAAATATGCGCAAAAAAACTAAGGTGTATAGAAAATAAAATGAGTCCATTCTTGTGGAGTGCGAGGCAAGCTTGTGAATGAAATCTTGTAAATTCAAGAACAACCGGCGGCGTGAATCTGTATGGTTGTTCCAATTTCCTAGTGTGTAATAGGAAATCAATAAATGCAATGATTGTAAGTTCTCAGAGATAAGCAAAGACTGTGAGACCGATGATAGAATTTTCCTAGCTGCAATATTCTGCGGCGAACTTGAATAAAGATAATAATCAACCGAACAGAGTTTCAGGCACTTAATTTTTATGTTTTAACCTCGCGGAAGCATCTTCTCTGCGGCGACTAAAATATCAGCAAAGAGAAACAAATAAAAACGTACGATAAGAATACCTAATATGTATTTTGTTATAATAATATGGGCGGCTATCGTCATACAGCCGCTAGAAGAATCTCAAGAGCTCCGATACGAACGAAAGCCAAATTTAATGTTTGTTCATGATTGCAGTCAGATAGTGCTCTACAGAGTAGTCGGAAATTATAGAAACACAAACAAAATTCAATAAAAATTGATAAAGTAATAATATGCAAATTGCAAAACTTTTCATCGTAACCTGTCATATCATATCATTTCTATGATTGCAATTCTGGTAAATTGACATGAATTAAACAAAATTATATTATGTAGAAAGTGTCTGTGTGTGGCTTTGTTTTTTATACAAATCTATAATGTTATTCCGATACGATTAAATTTTACAAACTTGACCTTCAAAATAAGAGGAAGGTCACTGTTTACACGATATGTTGAAAAAAAACTGTCTCATCCCCTATTTCCGTCCCATGAAGCAAAATTTTGATACTTGGTGAAATTTTGCACAATGTTCAAAATAAGAGGAAAATTGCTGTCTACGTCTAATTTCGAAAAACTCTGTGTTAAGAACCCGTAGTTATAAAACCTAACAAACTACGTTGGGTACTAACAAAGAGGAATGAGCGAGCACTGGACGTTTTTGAAAGGAAAATTTTGAGGCGCATCTTCGGACCGGTTCTAGAAAATAGATTTTGGCGCAGACGTTATAACAGTGAGCTCTATACTTTATTTAAGGAGCAAAACGTCGCAAAAATTATAAAACTGGGAAGACTTCGGTGGCTGGGTCATGTGGAGAGAATGACCAAGCATCAAGCACCAAAGTCCCTGATGAACTCAAGACCAATAGGGCGAAGGAGTCTGGGAAGACCAAGATTAAGATGGAGCGACAACGTCCTCAAAGACATATCTATCTCTGAGCTTCTAAACTGGACAGAGCTGACACAAAAACCGAGATGAGTGGAGGAAGACTCTTGAGGAGACCAAGACCCACCAGGGGTTGTAGAGCCAATAGTGATGATGATGAGTTATAAAACCACTTTATGTCCGGGTCTCATCGGTGGTACGCATATAAAAAGTTTAAACCCACATTCAACATGTTTATTTATTTATTTATTTACGCCCCAGGGGGCTTTTACAAAGATAGGTAATAATAGTTAGGCAGGTACGTAGTAGACAATATATTACGATTAAATTAATATTAAAAAAATAAATTTAATTCAAATTAAAATCATACATTTCATTAAAGTAATTATAAAGACTTCGTTTTATAACTAATACGGAATCTGCAAAACATGTCTACAATATTCCCAAATGTATTGCTAAAATGATGTAATCTATTTATAGGTGTATGAGCCTCATAGTTTGTTTTAAAATTGTTAAGTTTAAATGTTGGAACGAAGTTCAAAAAATATTGAAAATTTGACTAAAGTGCAATAGAATTTAACTAACTCCTTAGTTTCACAATGTATCGAATTTATGGGAATAATGTAAGTTACATATTATTGTGAGTTGTGGGTACGATTTTTATCGCGGTTTTAAATAAAAATTGATGAATGAAATAAAAATGAACGAACGAAATGATTGAATTTTACGGAATCCATGAATAAATCCGCAAAATGCGAGATTACAAGGGAAACACGTTTTGGGACGATCGAGACGACAAATACGTATAAAAGTAGGTACAAAACGTATCATCTCAAATTCGGTGGCTGTATTGAACCACAGTTAAATGCAAAAGAAGCTAATAGATATAAAACATTGTAAGCGGTGTCGGCGACGAAGTGCGTAAAGTAAAGTGTACGATGTTTCCCTTATCAGGTGTAGATAAGATAGTGTTTCCGCCAACAAAGTTATCAATCCCCTCCGCAGTAGGCCTTATCAAGACTATTAAGGTATATTCTCCTGGAGTTCGTTCACAACTGGATTACCTCTGAAAAATATTCCACCGATGGGCGCGTGAAAAGTGTTTAAACTTCAACTAATCAATAATGGCGAAACTTGTGAATTTATTAGTGCTACTGTTCTTGACTACTCTGACGTAAGTCTGTTGTTATGAATCCTATAAGAATGTTTGCCAAAGAAAGCTCCGTCGCGTGACATACCTTTGCCAAGTGAGAGTATTATGACGTGATCGTGAAGTTCTGTGATCATTTTACAGAAATGTTTCTTTTACAACATATTTAACATATAATATTCAACAGTGGTGGCTTGTGACTGGTGACTGTGCAACAGGGTTTACGATTAAAAAAACTTTGTAACTTTGTCCAGTTATAAAATTTACAACTAATAAAGTTAAAAACCTTTGAAATCATAATATGAGAGTAATTTTAAATTAAAATTAAGTGAATATTATTTATGATTCAGTATTTACAACATTGAAACAGATTTCAGAAATCTTTACACAAAATAGTTATTTTCAATCGCAATTCTAAAGCACAAGTCACTGAATACCACTGAATATTATCTTTAAATTTCTCAAGTATTTGTCACTAATCATTTTTACGATACGCAATATTAATATTTAAAATGGCACAATAATTTGAACAAAATAATAACGATAACAATTTTGACAAAGATACCGAATCAAAAACAAGATATAGCATAAAATAACATACATTTGGTGCATAATATAACTTTCAGGTTACAAATTACGTTTGCTGATGACACGATATCCGATGATGAAATGTATAATGATGAACTGATACCAGAAAAAGATGACGACGGCATAGAATATCACGACAGCGATGAAGTTCCAGTGCCTGTGGAAGATGTGGAAGATGGGGAATTAGAGGGCAGTGGAGATTCACCGAAGATTGCCTTGAAAGGAAGTTTTCAGGAAGTAAAACTAGCCGAAGAGAAGTTGCCCGAAGTTGGATCCGACGAAGATGAGAAAACTAAATCCCAGTGCCAAAAGGTTGATTCTGCCGACGGTGTGTCCATCGACTGCCAAGGACAGAAACTGGAATCTGTTCTCAAAGCTTTGGATGCTTCCGTGGCTGTCTTGGACCTGAGTAACAACGCTATTTCGGAGCTCGCGTCCACTGCGTTTCCGGAAAAGTTGGACAATCTCAAACAACTCAGCCTTAAAAATAATGCGATCAAAAGTATCGACAAAAATGTAAGTTCTTTTAATTTATTATTTACCACTCGGGATAATTTCTTCGCTTTTGGGAACAATTCAAATAATCTCATATAACTAGTTGTGTTTAACTTATGGTGAGAAACATGATCTAAATGATGTTAGAAAGAGTAATCACTAAGCTTTATATTCAAATATAAAAGTTATTGACTAAATACCAACTAAGTATGGACTATTTTCCGACCGCAATTTGAAAAAAAATCGTGAAATTTTGGGAATTTTTTATTAATTATTTTTACATTAAAAGACAGACGAATATATTTATAATACATTTTTCTAATAATAATGTGATTTTTTTTTCGTTATCAGAAATAGTTTAAAAAAAAGGTGAGCCATTTTAAAAATTTTATGTTTGCATTTAAAAAAATATATTTAAAAAATCATATGTTTATTTTGAATTATAAAATTTTAATGCGTATTTTATCACCTTTCAAAAACAGTTTTTAGTTTTTAGATACGTTCAGGAATATTCCAATCATTTGGATTTTAATGAAAATCAGAAATATTTTGGCCTTCTAACAAAATATGCCCGAGGCCTGAGGGTTAAAAGTAAAGATAGTTGGATATCAATGCGCAATGCAATAGTGACGAATCACCTATAGATAAGATAAAAGTTGTTCTGAATAAATGCATATTATTTATTGACCGCACCCATTACAAAATTATCATTATATTGAAATGATTTACGTTCATCGAGAACGATTGCAATTTACAAACATGCAGAAATATAAAAAAAAATATTTTCACAAATTTTAAACTTTACAATGAGACAGTAGCTCGATTGCCTATTCTATGACTCAAGTCACGCAACTAGTCTAAAAATATATTATATATTACATATATATTATAAAGCGTGACAGCCATTAGAATTATACCCAAACATCATAAAACTTCCCACTTAGTATCAAACGGCGATTGCTTCGCTTATTAAAATCTTAGTTCCGATTCGAGTTTTAACTCGGTAAATTATTACAATTCAAGACTCCACTAATAATACTTTACAATTCTAGACTTCCAACAAACTATTTATATTACTGTTACAGGCTTTCAATTCACTTCCCCACGTGGAATCGATCGATCTGAGCGGCAACGAGCTGACAGTCCTAGACCCGGAGACTTTCACCGGGCTGTCCGCCCTGTCGGACCTGAACCTTGGGCGGAATCCCCTAAAGCTACCCGAGGCCGCCCTGTTTCTAAGCGTGCCCGCCCTACAGAGGCTGTCACTGGTCGACTGCAGCCTGCAGCAGTTGCCGGAGAACACCTTCGACGGGATGGTCTCTCTGGAAGAACTCGACTTGGGCGGGAACCCTATCTCAGACGATACGGTAAAGATATTGCAGTCAATTGCCGTTGTTGTACCGATTGGTTCATTGACATCCCTAATTGACATCGAGAGATGGCAACACTTAATCAACTTCAATGATATCACAAATTTTCGTGTATTTCTCTCCCACGTGTGGTGTTCCTGGATGCACAAACCCCTTTCGCCTTTTAGTTTGAATAAATTACAAATCACTACTACATATTTAATTTGTAGAAACTAAAACGTGGAAGGGGTCGTGCACCTAAGAACACCCGTGGGAGAGATATACACGGAGATTTGAACTGTCACCATTGAAGTTGATTCAGTGTTGCCAACTCCCGATGTCAATTAGTGATGTCAATGATCAAATCTCTACGGCGAACGGCGACGGTACCTGGCTACAATGTTATGTCAAAAGTTTCATTGACAGACTAAACTGGTTCTTCTCAATATCATACATATTATTTATAAGCAGTACTATGAATTTGCGGTGGTCAATGACACTGTTGGTGGGTAGCTTACTCAGTAAGGAGGATCGAGTTTGACAATCACAGAGGGAACCAAATAACATGGAAAAATGTCGATAAAAAAGTTTTTTTGGTTCTCTACCTGATGTAGATTCACCAGTTTCCCGAAACTTACGACACCGTGGAGTGTATATTGCTTGGGCACCTCGATAGATCCCCAGCTCTGTCTAGCAGGACAAATAGATTTATTTAGAGTTGAAGGGCATCGCTTGAATCTACGACTCGTTTGGGACTCACAACGCGTGGGTCCATCGATCACCCTGTTTACAGTGTTCACACACACCGACACACCGCGATATCACCTAATAATAACACAAAAGCCCAGTAGTCCTAAGCAAAATCTAGCTTCAGGAAGAATTAAGTGTAGTTTTGAAACATGGCAGATGTCTTCCTTATGGCTTTTAGTAGGGAAAATTTGCCATTTTGGAAAATATTGCTCTTTGCGTGGTTTCAATTAATTTCTCGTTAAAGCGTGGAATCGAGTATTTTTATAAGCCCAGAAAAAAAGTATCAGGCCTATAAAAAATCTCCAACCTACGAACCCCTTTATGGCTACGGTTTTATTTTATAATGTGGCATATTAAGTTTATTGGAAAATTCTCGTAAAAAAAATAAATATTCGTGCCTGAACTTCGCTAAATAAAATAATAAAACCCAATTTTTGTTTTAATGTTTTTTTCTTAAATACTTATCATTCATATAAAACAGAAAATCTATTTGTTAAATCCCTCAAACGGTGAGCTCTGACGTCACGAGTTTTGCACCACTTTTTGATTTGGTATTCAACATATTTTAGTTTTTAGCGGGACACAAGTCACTTCCACAATGCGCTGAAGACACATCAAATTGTTTTTTTCTACGTAATTTCATAATAGAAAATAAAATAAAAATAGGTCTGAAGAAAAATTAATAATTAGGCAAAGGCAGGTAGTATGTAACTACTAGAACTTATAACTGATGAAAGTAAAGGTACTATTTATATTTTTCCACTATATCTACGACAGTTTACATTTAATGCAGTAATGATAAAGTGCATCTAAGTGGTGGGAAAGTTATTTAGGTTTAGGTAAACCACTAGCAAGTCCGAGGACGACATGGCACGATCTAGTGAATCAGACACTTGAGTGGGGGCCATGTCGCGAGTTAGAATAATAGAAGGGTATGTATGAGACGAAGGACGAATGTGATTGAAGCAAGCAGTGTGTGCTAGAGTTGTTTGGCAGTCCGTCTGATGGCAAATATTACCAACTATTAAAGTATGTACCGACATAATAACGTTCATACTGACCACGTCTTGTTTACATTCATTTCTAATAACCGTAAATACTGAACGAAAATGTTGGTAAAGTATAACATAATAGTAATTAGAGTATCAGACTAATATGACTCTACTCAAGTAGGTATTTGATACACTCGATCGCTTCTTGTCTTCCTAGAGCATCCCTGACTTTTTCTATTCATTGTTCATATACCTACATATTCTACTGACATTCCTGTGAGTACAGGAATGTCAGTAGAAAATGTAGGTAGGTATATGAACAGTGAATAGAAAAAGTCAGGGATGCTCTAGGAAGACAAGAAGCGATCGAGTGTATCAAATACCTACTTGAGTAGAGTCATATTAGTCTGATACCGTGAGCCTTCAAGCCGAAAAGTTGACAATACAAAACACAACCCCCCGAAAGTTCAATCCTTGAGAATGATATTTTTGATGCATCGCTTTTCACAGGTTTTCCCATTTGCATGGCTTTTAATTTTTAAGAGACCCAATCGAAAACATTTTGACAGCTGAAAAACAACAAAAAATGGTGGGTGTAGTTCCTTTTCTCAATATCATCCATCTTGGTGGATTTATCCGATCAGTGGCTGAGTTAGCATCGCGTTTGGATCCCACCCAGGTTGTGTCCAATTCCTCGGAGGGCTAAGTCCTCCTTCACAACACAAGCAAAATTTTCCGCTTAGTATGGTGGTAGCAGGAGATTTTCAAATGTTGTCACATTATTCGTAACCCGGGAACGTTTAATTTCAGCCGATCGTGCCAGGTGTGTTCGCCGCTCTGACCAATCTGAGCGCCCTGACGCTGCCCAAGGGCGCCTCGCCCGCCCTAATCATCGAGGTGTGTCGCAGTCACGGCCTGCTGCCCAACGTCTGCGTCGAGTCCTGCGTCCTGCAGACCATCCCCTGCCACACGCAGTCGCCCCCGGCCTTCCTGCCCGCCCCCGTGCTCACCGGGCTCTCCGTCGGCAGGGCTAACGCCCCCCACCACGAAATGGACCCGGGTAAGATGTCCTTCGTCTCACTTCTGCGTTCTATGGATTTGACCGAAGATGATATTATTGAGGTCCTACGGCTCTCCGTTGGAAGGCCTAACGCCCCCCACCAAGAGATGGACCCGGGTAAGATGTTCTACTTCTCACTTCTGCGTTCTATGGATTTGACAGAAAATTATATTATTGAGGTCCTACCCTTTATGGGAGCGAGATTATATTCATAATAATCAGTAGTTCTATGAACAGTAGAAGACCTAGCGCCCAAAAATATGTTTAAAATTTTCTCTTATTTAATAAATCAAAAGCAAAGGTTCCACTAATATCATAAGATGTGTTAGTAGGTACTAAAATATATACCTACTTAATTATAAACCATACATTTGGTGTATTTATTAAGTTAAAAGAAATATAATATTTCTTAACTTTAGTACAGAGTATAGTAGTAATATTTTTAATTTTATTCTAACAATTTAAGTTAAAATAGTTTTTTTAAAGGTTTTTATATTCTTAGGTTATCTGTGTAACTTTTTGAATTTCAAATAAGGAGTACCTAATAGAAATTGTCCAAAAAAGTAGCGTCACTATCTCAATGACATTTTTTTTCAAACTTTCTTCATTAGGCAGGTGGGTGTACCATAATATTATAATTAATAAATACCATAATATAATATTGAAAAAAAGCGAATAAACACAACGATTTCACATTATGAAATAAGAATGTTTAAAACGACCACCATCTTGAACCGGAAACGGAATGTAAACACAATTTTACAGATAGACGAAAACGTCCGGGTTAACTTTAACTGCTCTTAAAGCTACGGACTAACATGCTCATTAGTCGCATGCTCTCTTGCTAACAATGAGCAAATGATACCTAGTAGCATGTGTCACGCCCAAATGAGCATGCTCACACATTAACCGGCTGTTGATTTGTGAGCTCATTGATTCGCGGGTGGAGGGGTAATGAGCTTGCTCATTTATGACCATGCTTATACAATACCATTATACTAAATAATCTAACCTAATTATATAATAATGAGAAAAACGCAACTAACTAAATATACAAATCTTTCTTAGAAACGACGCGTGTTGGAAAGGTTACAACGGAGCTTTCAGGGGAGGAACCATGTTTATAGCTATATACTGAATCAATTAAAAACTTAAATAAAGATTTGAAGCAAGTGAATTTGAAGACGCTGCTCCATTTTTCTCAGTGCAGCTTCTCTGTTTAAAAAATAGTCCGACAAAGTTCAGCGTATTAATCTCTGTTTGTTTGAATTCAGCTGGAGAAGAAGAACCTCCAGCGCCAGCGGTGACGAGCGAGAGCGTTGAAGAGAAGCCGGCGACCGTCCTGCCCGGGATGAAGGGGGGCGCGAGAGACAGCAGCACAGCGGAGCCCCTGCCCGAGAACGCGGGCCCCGAGCCCTCTCGGCCGGCGGTCAGCGGAGCCGGGGTCAACAAGACCATCATAGGCCTGGTGATCGGAGGGCTGTTGTGCGCGGTGGCCGCCGTCGTGGTCAAGAAGAACTGGAGTAAGATCCGCGGGAAGCGGGACGAGGAGCGCAGAAGCGGGGCGGGAGCTCTACCTCCCCAGAGGCAACCGGAGACCAGATCGCCCGAGGAGGTTCCACTACAAGACAAGGCGCAGGCGTAATAATTGTGTCGTATTTATCTTGTGCCATTTATCACTATTTTTAACAATAAGTCTGTAGTCAATAATAAATTAATAATGAATAATAAATCTCTGTCTTTAAAATGTTTTTTTTTCATCTTTGGGGATGCTGTGTTGAGGGGTTTTTTAAAGGAAAGGGAGCAGATGAAAGTTCTGAAAAGGAAAAGGGTTTAAGGGGTGGGTAGGAATCTGGGGTTCAGCGTGTCCTTGTCATCCACCTCCAAGACAGACAGACCTCACCCCATGAACCCGGGCACCCCTGCTAAATCACCAAACGTAGCGAACCACTTGGGGTAACCTATGGCAGAGGTGTTGGTTATCCAATAAAGGTTCCCGGGGCGGCGGTACCCATTCCCGCCTCCCAAATTGCAATAGCAATAAGACTAATTTGTTCGCTTAACACTCATATAGGGCTCATAGAAATCGCTGTGTCTCCCTTATTATCATGGTTAGAAAGCGAAATGCCACGCTTTATTTTCAAATGTAAAAGTTAACCACAATTTTTTTTTTACATTAGCTCCAAACAGGAGGCACCGAGGAAAACAATTTCCCTAGGGGCCTATGTCATCTTTGAGGATGCTGTGTGGAGGGTTTTTTAAGGGAAAGGAATGAGAAGAAGATATGGGAAGAAAAAAGGTATGAGGGGTGGGTAGGAATCTGGGGTTCAGTGTGGCCAGGAGTGACGGACGTATGAATCTATTCCACACTGCGGTGCAAGGCAAAGGGTCGGGAGAATCCGGCTGGAGAGGTCAAAAGGCCTCCCTCAATCAGTCTCCTCCGATCCAGCCCGCCACGCAGTGGTTGGGCAAACGTATCCGCCACCAAGACCTAGACAAACCTCATCCCATGAACCCGGGCACCCCTGCTAAGTCACCAAACGTAGCGAACCACTTGGGGCGACCTGTGGCAGGGGTGTTGGTTGTCCAATAATTGGTTCCCGGGGCGGCGGTACCCATACCCGCCTCCCAAAATTGAAAATAATTCAAATGTACACATTCATGAAACCAAGATGAGCCATTTTTAAACCTTTTTTAGGTTTGTATTAAAAAAAATTATATTTAAAAAATTATAGGTATATAAAACTATAAAATTTGAAAGCGTACTTCATCACCTTTGAAAAACAGTTTTTAGCTTTCGGATGCGTTTAGAAATATTAAGTTTATTTGAATTTTATTGCAAAACGGAAATATTTTAACCTACCGACAAAATAGGCTTGAGGGGTTAATTAATTATTATTGATTATTGACGGTTCCAATTCGACTTCCAAAAATGTTCCGTAGATTATGAGCAACTCGTATTCAAATACGCATGTAGAATTTAATAAAATGTCAGTAGTGAGTAAGATGTAAAAACAACATTCACCAAACAAAAATGATGTATTTATACAGCCCTGATGAAATCGAAATTAACCGGTGTTGCCCGGGCTTAATGCAGAGTTTTTCAAAAACAGATGTACAATTTCCAGTAATTTTTGCCTTATTTTGAATATCAAGTGTGCAAAATTTCATCAAAAAGTATGAATATTCTACTTTATGGAGTGGGAAAGGGGAATGAGGTGGTTTTTCGAAATTATATTAGATTTTGTATTCAAATTAACAGTCGATTCAAATTAATTGTTACACCTGTATTTGTTTTTTGTAATTGTTTTTTGGGACAGCCGCCCGTTTATTTGAACAAAACCCAAGGAACAAAGAACCAAATAAAGAAACAAATACTAATTTACTCTTTCAATTTTATTAAAATTATTTTTCATGTTAAAGTTAAACAATCTGAATGCAAAAGCCCCCGGGCGTAAAATACAACCAAAATTGATTGTTCAAGTGATGTAGTGTTAAAACAAAATATTTTTATTCATAATATTATAAAAAAGGTTGTTTAAAAGATTTCATTGTTATTAAAATGTACCTACTGAAGTGCATTTTTTATTATTTTGGAACGCACGAAAAAATAATTATTTTATTTTTGTTGTTTAAACCAGTTTTTTAAATAATCGTGCAAGTAGGTAATAAAAAAAAACAACCAGTAATAAAAACAATGTTTTCTTACTATAATATACATATCTATTTTCAATTTTCGCGTCATCTCTTGGACCGGCAAGTAGCCAATTTCAGAAAAATGCGTATACACCAAAGATATTGAAATATAAGTAGATGTGCTATCTGCAGTTTTTACTATGTGGGACTGCGCTTCCGGGTGTCGCCGATATTATTACCAATTAACAAATAAACTAAATGAACGAACAATTAACGAATAAACCAAACGAACGTTAAACTAAATGAACGATTTCTTTCCGTATTCAAACAATATTGTTAACCAATACTAATGCACATCTTCAAAAAATCAACGAAATGAACAAATTATTTTTGTATGCAAACTACTCTAATTAGGGCGTAGTCCGCCGACAGTTGCGCGGACACCATAGCATATCTCTTTTGTATTTGAATATCTTTGGTATACACTATGCATGAGTGCCAGAATACATTGTCATCGACAACGAGTCTATATGCCGAGTTTCAGTTCGATCGGAGGTCGGGAAGTCGTTTAAATTTCCATTCCCCATTTGCATCAATTCAAGAAAATAAAATCGAAATTTAAATACATACTCGTAGGTAGATGTATTTAAAAACTCGTTATTATCTGTATTCTCTTGACTATTTATTATAACTCTTTTACAACCATCCATGTGGGGAGAAGAAGGAGATGTGGGGAGAGCAAGAGAGGAGATAGGTGGGGACTGGGGAGGTGCCTGGTTATTCAGATCTGGGCAACAAACACGCCAAAGGCAATTACAAGCAACATTTCAATTGAAAGGTGGTCTTTTAGCATTCAGTGTGCTGTTTATGTTTACTGTTTGAGTGAACTGACGACATAACAACTCACGTATTAAAGGCAAAAGTTGCAAAGGGAAAGTTCAAAGTGGATAATAGCCAGGGAAAACTCTCACAAACAATCTGTTCCATTGAAAACGCTCCCAACATTTGTGGAAATGCAGTGTAATTATTATTACGACTCGGACTTATTTGTATTTCTTTTTTTAATTGAAATTATAAAGCAAAGATAAATCACAATATTAATATTTTTTTTAACTTTATGAGTAAAACGTCAAACTGTAAGATTTAATTAAATGAAGGCAATATTAGCGAAACTCAAACGAAAATCTAATACATAAAAATCAGAAAAAGATATTTGCACCTCTGAGAAAAGATATTAACAAATTTAACCGGCGCGGCGTTCGTATTTCAAACAGAACGAAATTATAATTAAATATAATTATCAATAATCAAATATTGTTTTAAAATGACCCATTATTAAATCTATTCCCCTTTTAAATTTTTAATTGTTCTATATTGCCCCTCGTCTCCTACACATTATTTTCTATCAAATTTTATTATTTTTTATGTCTATTATATTTCTCTATTACCTACGTATGTCTATTTTTAAAATTAGTTCTGTCAAAACCCTGAAGAAGTCAACTTTGCTGACGAAACATATCAATTTTTGTAAATAATTAAGTGGTTAATACAAAGTTATCTATTAATTTGAAATTATTTGTGTTGTTGAATGACAGATGGCGCTACGTCCACCCATCGAACTTTCATCCACACATAGAAATAATTTATATGACAGAACAACGTTTGTTAACGCTAGTTCTTTATAAAATGATCTTAAAACATTAAAATATTTGTGCCTCAACTTCTCAAAATGAAATAAAACATGCCTTTGGCGATGTTTTTTTCTTGAATAAATCAAAACAGGAGGCTGGTGTTAAACGGGAATTTAAATCTTATCGCCATCTGCATAATGAGTGTTATTGTTAGCGGTCTGATGCCGAATTTTAATCTGGAAAATACATAATGACAAATGAACTTTTTACAACAGTTGAAACACGGTGAACCTTTATAGCTTACGTCAAAATCTCTATACAAGGAAGAGTGTCGGTGGGTTTATATTTTATTTATACAAACCAAATTGCTTTATTCCGATATTGATGAAATTTTAAACACTCGACATTCAAAACAAGAGGACGGTCATTGTCTACACAAAATTTCTAAAAATCATCCCCTTCCACTTTTCCTACCCCAGCAAAAATTAATGGTGATCGGACAACTCGATAATGTGCAACTTCATCACTCCTTTGAAAAGTCATTAAAAGAGATGACAAAAAATGGTTAAATACCCTTAGTTAGGTTAGTTTAGGTTATGGGATTTTTTTTAATCACTTTTAATGAATTTTCAAAGCGGTGTTGAAATGCCACTTTGTTGAGTTGTCGTGGAACCGTAATTAATATACGAAATTAAGTACCTTCATAAAAATGATTTGCATACTAAATTAACCAGGTACCTAATATTAATCATGTATTATATTTTGTTTGGGGTTAGTTAGCAGTTACGTCACGTGTGATTTTATGGCAATACTTGCAAGGTCGAGGTCGATAATATTTACTTTACTAGACTACGTAAGTAAGGTATAATGTTATTAGTTATTACATCGAAGAACTTATTGCCGCATTTCTACCGCTGGAGGGCAGTATCATTTGTTTGAAACTTCTCTCTCTGATATTATTACATTATGTTTAGTAAACTTCAGCAGCTTAAACGTGCTGTAAAATACAATTTAATATCATGTTGAAACGTGTTACTGCCTTCCACTACTACTAAAAGTTACGACCCGGCATCGCTCAGATAAGCAATTTCCCTCTTGTTGGGAGAACACTAGAAATACATGTTAATTTTTTCTATCTTAAGAGCGTTTAACCAGCCAGCGGACGAAAATCCACATTTCGTCGAAAGTTGTTCTTACGATCGCGCAGGGCAGTTACAATGAGAAAGATTAATTATTCTCCGTACCAGCTTTTTAAAATTATAACTCAATATCGAATTTCAATTCAAATTAGCTCTAATTTATACCGTGATCCAAAATGCTGAAAGGTGTGATGATAAAACTATTAAAATAATGTACTTTTTGTAGTTATTTTTTGATTATAAGTATTTATCATTTTTCAATAATGTCTAAATTTAATAGGAATGTTAAAAAAATCTGAAATATATTAGTTTGTAAGTGCGCAAATAAATACACAAACGGACCAATTTTCGTCAAGAAACACATGTACGTACATATTTTTTAATGATTTTATTGAAACTAAAATTAAAATTCTAAAACATACGTTTGCTAGATAATGTATTGATTTATTTTACTGCATGATTTTATTATTTGAATGGGTGTGGTATAATACAAAAACTTTTTTGAAAATTGAACAAATCTGCCAACGACCTATGAAATAACCTTATTATACTAAAAATTAAAAAAAAATCTCAAAATTTATTACATACGAATGCTAGATAAAAGAACAATCTTTCGAAATCCATTTATAATTTTTTGTGGAAAAGAGTCAATACATCTAAAAACTTTTTTGAAAATGACGTATTTCCGGTTTACTCTGGTAATGCCCTCTTAATTTATAAAAGAAAAACGTCAATCAAACGAGGACTGAAAATAGTGACGTCGACCTAGGATCTCTTGAGACAAAAGCTATGAAAGAAAACGCACGTCTCAAACGTGCTGGAAATAGCTCGTGATGGAAAACGACGTCTAGAACTGAAAATAGTTCCGTGGACCTCTAAAAAGAAAAATCTATGCATAATATTAGCTACCAGATTATGCAAATCATTTTTAACTTAGTATAGATATTAATTACTGGCTGCAGCACCCAGCGTTGCCCGGCTTTATTCTGCTTTGAGGGGTAGGAAAAGTGAATGGGGAGTCATGACGCAAGTTAATCCCCTCTTAAGAGCGTTTAACCAGCCAGCGGACGAACATCCACATTTCGTCGAAAATTGTTCTTACGATCGTGCAGGGCGGTTACAATGAGAAAGATTAATTATTCTCCGTACCAGCTTTTTTAAATTATAACACAATATCGAATTTATTTCAATCCAAATTAGCTTTAATTTATACCTTCATCCAAAAATGCTGAAGGCGTGATGATAAAACTATTAAAATAATGTACTTTTTGTAATTATTTTTTGATTATAAGTATTTATCATTTTTCAATAATGTCTAAATTTAATAAGAATGTTAAAAAAATCTGAAATATATTAGTTTGTAAGTGCGCAAATAAATACACAAATGGACCAATTTTCGTCAAGAAACACATGTGCGTACATATTTTTTAATGATTTTATTGAAACTAAAATTAAAATTCTAAAACATGCGTTTGCTAGATAATGTATTGATTTATTTTACTGCATGATTTTATTATTTGAAATGGGTGTGGCATAATACAAAATCTTTTTTGAAAATTTAACAAATCTGCCAACGACCTATGGAATAACCTTATTATACTAAAAATTAAATTTTTTTCTCAAAATTTATTACATGCGAATGCTAGATAAAAGAATAATCTTTCGTAATCCATTTATAATTTTTTGTGGAAAAGAGTCATCTAAAATCTGATTTGAAATTGACATATTTCTGGTTTTCTCTGGTAATGCCCTCTTAAGTAATAAATTTACTGTATTATAAAATATTTGTAAAAATTGTAAACAGAAGAATTTTTAATTAGAATAACTCTGTTTTATAATAACTTTCGAAGGTTATTCCCATCAACAGAATGTATCATTGAAGAAGAAGATTACACTGGGTTGAGGTTTGTCCGAGTCTTGGTGGCGGATACTTCTGCCCACCAGGTGCAAGGCAGGCCGGATCGGGAGGGAATGGTTGAGGGACTTCCCTTCGACTACTTCAGCCGTACTCTCTCGGAATATCGCCTTGCACCGCAATGGGATAGATGGATTCATACATCCGTCACTCCTGGACACACAGACCCCCAGATTCCTACCCACCCCTAATACACTTTTCCTTCCAAGAACTTCCTCTCCTTCCTTTTCTAAAAAGACCCTCCACACAGAAACCCCAGGGGAATTATTTTCCTCAGGGTCTCCTGTGTGGAGCTAATGTAAAAAAATATATATTGTAGTAAAGCTAAACGAAAACATGAAAAATAAAAAGACACAGAAAAATTTAAATAACGCAACTGGGATTCGAACCCAGGATCTCTCGTCTTACCTGGACAAGACAGTCCTTTACGACCGTTACCATTTTATTTTTCTGTTTCTTGTTCTTTTTCATATTTTTGTTCAGAATTTTTTATATTATCTTCTTCTACAACGACATAAAAAAAAATTTGGAGGTTCTCGTACAAGCTAAGAGTTAAAAGGCTGATATTATTCAGTGTTCCGGCCTAGTGATATATGTGTGGTTTTGATTGAAATTCTGAAAAACATTTCCACAAGAAAATCTATAAATTATAAGGATCCCGAGGGTTAGGTCAGCCTTGCAGAACAATTTAATAAATTAACACTATTTACAGCAAATGTTAAGTTGTATTTCTAACGAGTTGGGTGTATAGTCTACATTATTATTGCATACACGCAAGTCTGTGCACCACGCGAAAAGATTAAATTGTGCCATTGTAATTACCGCACCTCTGAGTACAGTCTAGCAATGAAAGTAATCGAGGTATCTTTATTTCGGTATAATCGAGATATCTATATTTCTACATAATCGATTCAATTTCATTTGAGTGGTCGAATTAATATTACATCAAAATGAGATTAAATTGGGCCATTGTGATTACCGCACCTCTGACTACAGAATTGCAATGGAAGTAATCGAGGTATCTTTATTTCGGTATAATCGAGATATCTATATTTCGACTTAATCGATTCGAACTAATTTCATTCGAGTGGTCGAAATAATATTGTATCAAAATAAGATCAAATTGTACCATTGCATTGTTGTTAAAGCATCTTCGACTACAGACTTGCAATGGGAGGTAATCGAGGTATCTTTATTTCGGGATAATCGAGATATCTGTATTTCGACATAATCGATTTCATTTTCATTCATTCGAATGGTCGAATTAATAGAGTATCAAAATGTTCTTAAGAGCGTTTAACCAGCCAGCGGCAGAAAATCCACATTTCGTCGAAAGTTGTTCTTACGATCGTGCAGGGCGGTTACAATTAGAAAGATTAATTATTCTCTGTACCAGCTTTTTAAAATTATTACTCAATATCGATTTTATTTCATTCCAAATTTGCTTTAATTTATACCTACATCCAAAAATGCTGAAAGGCGAGATGATAAAACTATTAAAATAATGTACTTTTTGTAATTATTTTTTTGATTATAAGTATTTATCGTTTTTCAATAATGTCTAAGTTAAATAAGAATGTTAAAAAAAACTGAAATATATTAGTTTGTAAGTGCGCAAATAAATACACAAACGGACCAATTTTCGTGAAGAAACACATGTACGTACATATTTTTTAATGATTTTATTGAAACTAAAATTAAAATTCTAAAACATGCGTTTGCTAGATAATGTATTGATTTATTTTACTGCATGATTATATTATTTGAAATGGGTGTGGTATAATACAAAATATTTTTTGAAAATTTAACAAATCTGCCTACGACCTATGGTATAACCTTATTATAACAAAAATAAACATTTTTTCTAAAAATTTAAAACATGTGAATGCCAGATAAAAGAATAATCTTTCGAAATCCATTGATAACTTTTTGTGGAAAAGAGTCAATACGTCTAAAATCTGATTTAAAAATGACATATTTCTGGTTTTCTCTGGTAATACCATAAGTTTGCTTTAGTTTAGCTGATGAAAACTGAGCGAACGCAAGTTTTGTAAAAACTGAACAATTACAGTTTCAATTTCGGAGATAGTCCAGTAAACGAATGGTCCAAAAGGAGGTGTAGAGTGCGTGAGCAGGAACCTAAGTGATTCTTTCAGGACTTGTTTAGGGTGCTTAGGGTGTGAACATACTAAAAGTCCTGACGTCTAGGTGGTGAGCTAGGGGGGGGGGGGGGGGGGGGGGGGAAGGTCCCGATTTTCGGGTTTCCGTTTATATCTCAAAAACGGTGCGTCGCAGAGGAAAACTTTTTAAGAATAAGTAAAAGCTCATAAAATTATCTACAACTTTTATTCTATACGTAATTTTGGAAATCCCAACCGTTTTTGAGTTATACGCTCCACAAATGTCAATATTTTCGAAAAAAATCATTTTACCTCACATTTTTCATCAAACATTCCTTCATATCGTCTAAAATATTCATCCAAGAAAGAAATTCATTTGAAAGAAGTTGTAAATAATTTAATTACCTTTTAGAATATATATACATATGTAAATAAAACTCCAACCAGTAAATATTTACAGCAATTTTAAGTTTTTTCGTAAAATGTCATTTTCAGAAAAAGCTGTTTTTTCTTACCAAATTATTAAGACGGGTTTTTTCTTCATGGGAAATTCCTTATTAATTTTTGCACGCAAGATAGCAGGTAAGTTGTTCTTGAACAGATGATTAGTGGAATTCATTTTATAATCATTATTATTGTGATGGGTGATTAGGTTAGTCGTCGGAGATGCTACAATAACGTGCTACGATGCTGTTCGAGTTGGTAAAAAAGGCAATGAATGCGATAGTGGGCTTGACATTCTCAGACATCAAGTTGTCCCGCAAACTTTGGGCATTCGCAATGTCTTCTGTCAGCTCGTCGATAAAAATTCACGATGAAAAGGTTGCAGTTGAATAAAAGTGGGATGCGAAAGACAACTAAATCTGTTCTGTATAGCTTATTCGAGCTTACCAAAAAAACTGTTCTACTGTCTCAGATGAACATAGTTGTGGACGGAGGATTTCTACTACACAGAGTAATTTGACAAAAAGATGCCTCCGTTGCCGCAATTTGTGATCGTTATATCACCTATGTCTATCACCACTATCCTGGAATGACTCGCACTGTCGTATTTGATGGGTACGCAAACCCATCCAATAGTACGAAATCATAAGAACAGATGCGATGATACAGACTGAGAAGGTCAACCGACATCAATTTGACATGGAACAAATCAATACCCGTTAAACAGGAAGATTTTTTATCCAATCCTACCAACAAAAGTAACTTCATCTCCTTACTACAGGCAAAGTTTCGGGAGAATGGGATACAGACTCTTCAGGCCACCGATGATGCTGACGACCTTATCGTGAAGATTGCTGTGGAATTATCCTTTCACAACTCTGTGGCTGTCTTTGGTAAGAATGTGGACCTCACTGTCCTTTCGATTGCTTCCACTCCTCTCACCTAAGATATTCTGCTGCTGAAACCCGGACGAGGAAAAACCAAAACAATGGCACTGTCCACCCAAGAGATGCAGCTTCGTGGATTTGAACACATCATATTTTTACATTCATTTACCGGATGCTATACAACATCTGCAACTTTCAGGAGAAGCAAGGTGGGCTTTTCAAAATTGTATTTAGAGACAAAAATGATCAAGCAAGCGGCAATGATCTTTTACAACCCCTCCTCCACTCACGACGAGGTTGAAGAAGCTGGAAATAAATGCTTCCTGAAATGGTATGCGGCGCCAAAAAGACAGACCTCCCTTAACCAGTACCGCTTCCAGTCATTCACAAGGTCCATGGCATATATGAAGCCTGATATCAGCTCCCTCCCTCCAACAGAGAGTGCAGCTAAACAGCATTCCCGGCGGACATACCACCAAGTTCAGCAGTGGCTCGGAATTGAGCTGCCCCCTGAAGAATGGGGGTGGAAACACGAAGGAGACACCCTGGTGCCAATTACAACAGAAGATCCTCCAGCACCGGAGGTCCTTCTGAAAATGATATTTTGCCGCTGCATCAAGGATTGTGCAATTGGCAAATGTGGATGCCGAAAAGCAATGCTGACCTGTTCTGCAGCGTGCCTTCACTGCCAAGGGAGATGCTTCAATGGCGTGCCTGTTGCCGAGGACGACGATGAAAACGACGTAGAGCCCTTTCAGCAAGAACCATCCACCACTAAGAATGACGATGCCATGGATGAACAACGCTTGCCAGGACCCTCACGTCCAAAGAGGATATAATAACGTGAATCCATATAAAGTTGAGAGTGTAACATGATGTTATTGAGAACAGTGCCAAGGGAAATGGGGCCAACTCATACTCAAAGAATTTCATCAAATCCTCATCTGATCGTTTGCTTATACATATCCGCTGAAACAGCAATGTTGCGTCAACTGCAACCTTTTCATCGTGAATTTAGTAAAATGATTTTTTTCGAAAATATTGACATTTGTGGAGCGTATAACTCAAAAACGGTTGGGATTTCCAAAATTACGTATAGAATAAAAGTTGTAGATAATTTTATGAGCTTTTACTTATTCTTAAAAAGTTTTCCTCTGCGACGCACCGTTTTTGAGATATAAACGGAAACCCGAAAATCGGGACCTTCCCCCCCCCCCCTCCCCCCCCTAGCTCACCACCTAGACGTCAGGACTTTTAGTATGTTCACACCCTAAGCACCCTAAACAAGTCCTGAAAGAATCGCTTAGGTTCCTGCTCACGCACTCTACAACTCCTTCCTTTACTGGACTAAGATGGAATTTGGAAAATTGAATTTGGAATTTTGAAAACATTTGGAATCAGTATTAAATGTTTTTTGTTGTTTTAATGAGGGTGGAGGGGAAGTGAAATGTTTAAAAATGGTTGAAAGTTTTTGCCTAAGGCCGTCGTCTTATGGGTCGATAAGAGATCGACATAAGAGTGCTGTAAGAACCCTGCGTACCCAGCGCAGAAAATAAAAGTTCGCTAAAGTAGGGAACGTTCTGCAGCGCAGTCCATCGATGGCTTTCAGCGAAGGGTCTTACATCTTACATCACTCGGTTTATGTCGATTCTTTACGGGACGTTAACTTTTGTAAGACTAATTTGTACATAAATTCATGTTTCCGAGATGCAAAAAACTATGTGGATGTCTATTTAAATAAATAAATATATGTATAAGTCTTTACATAAAAGTGGATGCCCGACATAAAAATATAAAATTATACGATTCAGCTAGATTTTACCTGAGCTATCGCTCAGTTAACTAGATGAAACTTCCGTCGGTAATTACAAAAATAGAAATATCTTTTACTGTGCTCCTTATTGTCGGCGGGAGAGGAGCTGTCAAGTGAACACGCCGGGCCGCGGGTACCTTGGTTGACACCGACTCCAAAAATAACAATCGTACCTACATATTGATGAGTAGAAAAGGTAAGTTGATTATAAAGTTGTAGAAGAATAAGAAATTATTTTCTTACTTTTTAGTGCATTTTTTGAAGTCGCTTTTTTGTTTTGTTAAAATTTTTGTTTATTTTTTGATTTTTAGTGAATCTGAAGTACACTAACTAATTCGATTAAGATTCGGCCGAGCATCGTAAATTTGTTCTTCAGAATTGGAGAGTTCCGTTACTTTGTCATGGATCCCATAATCAGAACCTAACCAAACTCTCATCAAACTACCCTTGAAGTACATCCTTTCCAATAAAAAAAGAATCATCGAAATCGGTTGGCGTGATATTGAGTTATTCGTCCATTTGTCGCGCACATACTTGATGCAAATTTAAGACTTATATGATTTTCTCATGGATGCCATTGTCAGAACTGGACCAAATTAAAATGGGACCACACGGGAAGCACCAGCTTTCAAATAAAAAAAGAATCATCAATATCGGTTCACCCAGTCGAAAGTTCTGAGGTAACAAATATAAAAAAAAAAAAAAAAAAAAAAAAAAAAAAAAAACAGTCGAATTGAGAACCTCCTCCTTTTCGAAGTCGTTTAAAAATAGAAATATATTTTACTGTGCTCCTTATAGACACGGAAATCTCAATGGATTTAAACACAACAAAAATTATTGTAATATAATTATTTAATATATCATGCGATTTTTTAAATCGTTCGGTAACTCGAATACCGCAATGTTTCGATTATGCTGAACTGCACTAGTATGGAAAATAACAGACGAAGTTAATTTTTGCTTCAAGCCGACCGTAAGTGCACGGATCAATATTACCAGTATAATATACCTATAATACCCAGCCTAAGAATCGTTTGCGTAAGTCACGAATGGCTTTGTTTACAGATGTGTTACTGCTCAAAATGTCAATTTAGCATGAATTATAGTCCATTGTCTCTGATTTACAACTATAAACAACGTTTAATATTACGAAAAAAATAATAATAAAAATGAGGGAATTATAAAAATCTAATCTAAAAAACTCGGTTAACAATTAGTAAACACAGGAAACACTAAAGCTTGGGTAAAAACTATCGGAGTTAATGATGTAAGGTTCACGCGTTGCTACAAAAAATTCAAGTTCAATGACTGAGATCTAGTGAATACGAAATAATGTAATTACGTAAGATGAATCTGCAATATTCAACTATTTTTTTAACCGTTTGCTCCCTGACGGGACAAATTTGTACTCGTCTATAAAATACCATATATTATCTTCTATTATACCAAAAACATTTTTTACATATTATTCCTGTCAGTGCATTATTGGGCAATATTTTATATGTCGGCAATTTTTTAAGGCTCAGTTACGAAAACGGACACCAGGTGAAATTGTTTTACGTTGAGTCGTCACATGGTTAATCGAGTTATTTTTCGAGAAATTAGAAAGAGATTTTTTTTTTCATATTGTCAATTAATAAATATTATCACTAGCTATCAAAAATGTTAGCTGTTTAGAAGCAAACAATTGACCATATTAAATTATAATTTAAATAAAACGAAAACAATTAAATTCTAAGCTTAACTTGTTACTTATTTCCTGAAGGTATAAATATGAACCGGAGGAATTTTCCCTATAAGGAACTTTCAGAAAATTCCAAAAAAATACGGAATGATTTTCAAGCGACAAATACACAAATACTAACTAATGTATGAAAGTCTTCTTAATCTATGTTAATGATAATTTCTTTAGTGAATAAAGCAACAGATTCTCAACTACTCCCATCTGGAGGCAGTGTGACTATGACATTCACAATTGAGGTATGTTGTGAGGCTGAGAGTATTGGGGAGGTGAAGGAGATTTGAAAGAGGAAGGTGGGGAAGTAACTGACTATTCAGATCTGGTCACCAAACACGGCTGAAGCCATTTAAGCAATGTTTCAATTCTGAATGTTGGTCTTACACCAAGGCGATGCTAAGAGAATCTTCCACTCCTGAAGGTGCCGCAAATATGCTATATATAATTTTCTAAATAAATAAATTAGAAATAACACAAATCCATCAAATAAAATTTATTTGCGCATGCCGGGAGTTGAACCCGCAATCTTCAGATTGCTAGTCGAGAGCCTTACGGCCTCCGTCGATTATTTTATTGATTGGTGTTCTTTTGTTTATGTGATACCGTGCTTGACGGCGTTGCGATTTGGGAAGTGTAGAAGAGGTTGTTTAAAAAAAATCGCTGACTAAACTCTCCTCTGTGAGTTCTCTGAAATGCGTCACTCTTAAACAAAAAAAAATAATAATATAATATGAAATGGAAGCAGTCATCGACCAAGTTGAAATAATATTTATAGAGCCGGTCTATGTTGACAGAATTCACCTGGAGCCTGTTGGAGGGCTTCGTTTGAACAGTGACTCTTCCACGCAAACTAGTACCGCTGACAGCTCCGTTGTAACCTCTCTCTCTTTCTCATGATAGATGCATGCATCAGATTTGGACGAGACAACGAAACTCTCGGCGGTAGAACCATACCAACGAGTACCGTATACCGGGGTAACTTTTTTTAAGTGAAAATTTCTTTAGAACCGTTGTGACTTGAAACTCGATGAAACGGAAATAGCGACACCAAAAAGAGACAAACAAAACATCCATAGGATTTAGCCTGCGAGATAATGAGATAAAGAGGTTTCCTCTTTGTGCGGTGCTTCGTAGCCTCGGCGGTGATACCGTCGCCGGGGAACCGGGAACTAGTTGACGGAGGTCTTTTATCATCTCCAGCTGGAATCTCTCGACCCATGGCCTTGCACCGCGGTTTGAGGGGTGGATCCGTACGTCCGTCACTCCTAGAGACACTGACCCCAGATTCCTACCCACCCCTTATACATATTTCCTTCTCAGAACTTCCTCTCCTTCCATTCCTTAAAAAACAGCACATCGTCCCCTAAGATGACATAGACCAGGAGGGAAATTATTTTCATTAGGGCGTCCTGTGTGAAGCCAATGTAAAAAAAAAGGTAGAGCTCATACATCGACGTTAGAAAGGGAAAAAGACAGAAGATACTAGAACGATGTGGTCACATAAGATCTCTAGCAGGGACTTGTGCAAGGGCGGATCCAGCTTTGGCGCCAGGGGGGGGTCAAATAGCGCCAGGGGGGGGTCACACAGTCGTGGTCAAGTCACAAGCAGTTATAATTTAATTTTAATTATAATAGATACAAGTAAAAAGTAGGTCCACCTAGGTCCTGGACCCTGCCCAGGGGGGGGTCATGACCCCATGACACCCCCCCTGGATCCGCCCTTGGACTTGTGTAGACTGTTTTTAACATAATATTCAAAATAACAATTAATAGTTTATGGTTACTTTGAATAATATTATTCAGTTTTTTTAGAAACTAGTTCTGCTGTGTATTAAACATTGTATAAAAAATATCATATATAAAAGAAAAACTTAAAATTAAAATGGAATTCTACAAATTAAACTTAACAACAAGGATTCAAAAAATCTCCTCGAAAATAAATAAAAAGTTTAATCTTGAAAAATGGAGTAATTTAACCCCGTCTTACTGTACCCTTTAGAAATAAGAGCATAATGAAAAAGCCACGTGATGATAATGAATCTACCGTCCGGGTTCAATGACACGTTGTTCTATAAATAACGCATAAATCACATCTTGTTGCCATGCAGAATTGGTTGTTCGCGAGTCTCTCTCAGCACTGAAAGGCTGAAGGGAGATTGAACGAGGTTGGAAGAGCGGCCACCTCGTGACTTGATAATATGTGCAATTACCATTACCCCGTGGACACGGAGTGGCTGTGAAAGATACGGCTTAATAATGCACAGCTTGCAACAGATGACATTTAAACAATCGCTACATTACGTTGAAACAGTAAGGAAACGACGCATTTCAAAATATTAAGTTACAATCAATTTATTACAATATAATCCAAAAACGGCAATGCACGGATTTCCCACCAGGCTCAAAGGTTTTCTTGAGTTTCTCTGTAGGAAGCCACAGTTTTTCTATGCGGAGTAATATTTTTATACGGTGGCAAAGCGGAATGCAAAATATTAAACTTTTATTCTTCAAAAAAGGACTTCAGGACTATCAATTTTTTTTTAATCCGTGGTAGAGCTAAATCGGTGACCCGTCCGTCAGTTGATCTCCCGACAGTTGGTCCACGAAATTATTATAAAATTAATTTTTGTGCATTTTCACCAAATTCAAACCTAAAATTGACTTCAAAAATATCTTTAATAATAAATTGTTATGGATATCAAACGAATATACGCAGGAAAATGCAATATATAGACATGTAGTTTTATCCTTGATGCATTTGAATGAAAACTTGTTTTATACTTTTGTTATTCGGCGGTACATCCTCTCTGCACACCCATTCGGAGACACTTAGTTATATTTTGTGTAAGTAGATATACCGTATTTTCCCTAAACCGATTACATATTGTATATAAGGATGCCGCCGGCGCGGCGTAGTCTAGCGGTAAGGCTTTTGACTAGCAATCCGAAGGTCGCGGGATCGAACCCGGCGGCGTATTTACAATCCCTAACGCGTTTCAGTCACTTTAAATTTTCAATATCAAAATTTAAATATTTAGAAATAAAATTATTAATTTCTAATATACACATTGGAAAGATTATTTTATCTAGATTTTAGAACAATTTTTGTTTTTGCAAAGTGATAAAAAATTATCAATAAATAGGTGTATTTACAATATATGGGAATAACATTAAAATTTAAATATTTAAAAATAAAAATTATTAATTTCTAATATACACATTAGAAGGATTATTTTATCTAGATTTTAGAACAATTTTTGTTTTTGCAATGTGATAAAAAATAACCAATATAGAGGTATATTTAAAATGTAAATTGTCGTTACCGCGACTAGGGTTACCAGGACTTGAATTCGAAAAGCCGGTTGCAAGCAGTAAAAAATCCTGATTTCTGTAAAAAAGTCCGGTCTTTGGCTGAAAATAAAATTCAGTAGAATTTCATTTTACAAGACCGTCGGCAAAAATCCGATATCATTTGTTTCTTCAAAATTATTAACTGTTTAATCGATTCACCTACATTACTACAACTCATCACATTCAATATACCTTCTCGTAGACTCAGAAATAAAGACCTGCTCTTCCCCAATCAGCATTCGACTAATAATGGTTATAATTCACCACTGTCTAGAATGTGTAGAATGTTCAACTCACGTCAAGACCTTGATTTTTTTGGTATAAGCTTAAATAATTTCTGTCGCTCTTTAAACAATTGAAGATATTTTATATTTACTCTAAGTTTTGCAAAGTCTTGACTTGACTTGACAATTCTAATTTCTTCTATTTTCTCTGTTTGTCTTTGCTTTCATGTACCATTATTTATCCTTGCAATATTAAAATTTTTATTTATAAAAGAAATTGGAAATTATTGTAATTTTTATCGGCCTTGTATTCCTTCCGGATTTCCACAATTTAACACTGACCTATTATATACCTACGTGGTTTTACAAACACGTACTTTTTTACATTAGCTGCACTGAGGAGGCCCTAAGAAAGTAATTTTCCTATTGTATCCCGGTGGAGCAACACTTAATTCCACTATGATTCACAAATGTCAGCACTCATAGTGGAATAAAACGTTTTTCATGTTCCGAATGCAGTTATACAAGTTCTCAAAGAGGAAGTATTAAAAATCCGCAGTATGATTCACAGAAGTGAAAAACCTTTTTCGTGACCTGACTACAACTATTCGTGTCCTCAAAATGGATTGACTTTGCTGACTCATAGTGGAGAAAAACCTTTTTCGTGTTCAGACTGCAACTATTCATGTACTACGAATAGAAATCTAAAAATCACATGTTTACCCACAGCGGAGAAAGGCCTTTTTCATGTCCTGACTGCAACTATTCCTCTTCTCGAAAAAAGTACCTAACTAAAACGGCACTTGCTAGCTCACAGTGACGAAAAACCCTTTTCTTGTCCCGACTGCGACCTATTCACGTGCTACACAACGGTATTCAAAAATTTACATGCTTACCCACACCGGACAAAAACCTTTTTCATGTCCCGACTGCAATTATTCATGTTGTACAAAGGAACTTCTTAGAAATCATTTGCCTACTCCAAGTGACATAAAACCTTTTACTGTTTCCACTGTAACTTATCATGTTCTACAAAGAGGCGCCAAAAATCACATGTTTACACACAGCAGACACCATTTTCCTGTCCGGAATGAAGTTAAACAAGTTCTCAAAAGGACAATTTAAAAATCTACCGTATGATTCACAAAAGAGAAAAACCTTTTTCATGTCCTGACTGCAACTATGCGTGTTCTGAAAAGGGATATTTAAGAAGTCACTTGCTGACTCGACTCGTAGTGGAGCAAAACCTTTTTCATGTTCCGACTGCAACTATTCAAGTACTACGAAGAGAAATCTAAAAATCACATGTTTACCCACAGTGGAGAAAAACCCATTTCATGTCCTGACTGCAACTATTCTTCTTCTCGAAAAAAAAAATAACTTAAACGGCACATGCTATCTCACACTGATGAAAAACCTTTTTCATGTGCCGACTGCAATTATTTATGTTGTACAAATGAACTTCTTAGAAATCATTTGCTGACTTACAGTGATAAAAAACCTCTTACATGTTTCTACTGCGACTATTCATGTTCTAAAAAGAGGCACCAAAAAATCACATGTTTACCTACATACAGCAGACAAAACCATCTTCTTGTCCCAAATGCAGTTATTCAAGTTCTCGAAAGGAGATTTAAAAATGCACAGCGCGATTCACAGCGGAGAAAAACCTTTTTCATGTTCTGAGTGTGACTAGGCATGTACCTACTACGAAAAATATTGTTATGATGGGTGCCAGTTGTTAAGCACACCGTGGTTATGCAGCGTGGAGAGACGCCACAAAATGTCTCCGGCCAGCTCACAGCGGAGATAATGGTACCCTCTATTTCAGGGGGTCGGTCGCACGAATGCTTTCGGAATACTTTCTCACGGTCGTTCGGGGAATACACTCTAGGAAATGCTCCTGCCGAAGCAGAATAACAACAGGATTGAGTTAAATAGATTCATGTATTGTAAGTTCTAAACACAGTGCATAATTATTACAGTACAATTCAATACAAGAAATGCAAATTACACAAACCTAGCTATCGTGGTAATACCTAGTGGTCTCTCGTAACGAAAACTCTCTGAGCGATGGTCGTTTCGCGAGGGTCTACATTCTATCGTTAAAACAGGACACAAACAGAAGGGGAATAATGGAGCAGCTTACATGATGTTCCGGGGTCTACGCCTTCCGGGTGCAGCAGGGGCACTTCACGAGTCTAGGGCAGGGCCGAAGTCCACAGGCATGGCAGTTTACCAGCGCTAAATAAACCCGCACGTACTTTGATTAACATCGCAGATGTTATTGCGTTTTCAAATTGGTCAACAGGAATTAACCGCGAGCTCCGCGCTCGGGTCATGGAGCGAGACGCGTGTATCCGAGGCCGCTTGCAATTCTAGACTGGCGCGGGGCGCGCGTGAATGCAGAGGGGAGAGGACGTGGGTAACAGGAAACAAGGGGGAGTGGGGTGTTGATGAAACTGTCGCGGCGTCCTTACCGACTCGAATTCTGCCGTTATTTGGCGTATCATAACAATATCTATATGTAATATTATTATATTTAAGCAGTAAACTAACCTGTATGTAATAACTAAAAAGCATTGTTCTAACTAAAAACTCTCGCATAACATCATTCATATGTTATGTTCCATATATGTTTTCAGGACATTATAGTACCTTCAAACTCACTTTAACAAAACTGACTACAGAAATTTGTTTATGTGTATTTCGTGTTTAGAGCACTAACGACTACTGAGAACGAAAATAAAATAAAAAATAACGCATAATACAGTCGAGGGATTAATTCCCCGTACAACATAAACGAAAAGGGTTGCCAACTTGGAAGATTTTAATTCCCTAGTTTTTTATTTAAATAAAGAAAAACATGTTACGTAACGCGTTGTCCTAACCCCCCCCCTCCCCCCTCCTCCCCCCCCCCCCCCTCCCTCAGTAACGCACCGTAACGTTTCACAAGACCACCCCTCCCCCCCAAGTGCGTTACGTAATACTTGAACGGTCCCTTATGAAGAATATGAGCTGGACAACCAACACCCACAATTTATTCATCCAAGTTTTGATTCCAATGCTCCCGCATGCACGCAGCACACATCATCGCTTGTATTTGTGTATGCTCTTTGGTTTCATTTATTTGATTGAGCGCGACATGGCGCACGGGACGCTCAGGCTCAGCGACTGTGATTTTTGCGTGGCATGACAAAAAAATCCGGTCTTGGATGAAATCCGGGCGGAGTCCGGTCTAAACCCTTAAAATCCGGTCTCGACCGGATTTATCCGGTCAGATGGTAACCCTAACCGCGACTGAATCGGTATAGGTTTTGTAAATACGCAACCCGGCGTGGGCAAATAAATTTCATTTGAAAAATTTGTGTTATTTCACAACTAATTCATTTAAAAATATATATAGTATATTTACGGCACGTTCCAGAGTGGAAGATACTCTTGGTATCGCCCTGGTGTAAGACCACCATTCAGAATTGAAACGTTGCTTGAAATGGCGTTAGCCGTGTTTGGTGACCAGATCTGAATAGCCAGGTACTTTCCCACCTTCCTCTTCCCCATCTTCTTCCCCTTCCCACTACCTTCAGCCTCACAACATGCCCCAATTAGGGATGCCATAGTTTCACTGGCTTCAGACGGGAGCAGTTGAGACTCTTGTGAGATATCACAATAAAATAAAAAGCCCAGGGGCCAACTGTCGGGGTTCAACTGTCATAGAACCAGTTAAATCGGTGGTTAAAGGTTAAAACCTATAATTTGGTTGATCACCAATATAGTCGAGATTTACCACTGTCCCTCACATAAAATTTGGAACATTAAAAGAATAAGGTTACAATGTCAGAAGAGAATTAAAAACAGTGGATAATTAACCAAACCTTTGCTTATTTTCTTCTACGCTTTGACTATAGCGTTGATGATAAAAACGCCCTCACAGAGGTTTATGTTATGACTTATGACGAACAGTCGAGTCAAATGATCACGTCGCCAGTCAAAAGTGTGAGCTAAGGTCATGAATTTAAAAATGGTTAAATCAAAAAGATTTATTCTCGGATGTTCCGAGGCAAGTTGAAATAATATCTGAGTCAGAGATCAAAGAGACGTGTACGAGACAGACGACTGACTGTTAAAACGAAAAACCGCTGCCAAAACAATTATGACAAAAGAACCACAGAAATACGTGTAAATTGATCCTCTCATGCGATTGCTGATTAGTTTTGTGAGAACTGAATTGAACTGATGAAAGCCAGAGGACGTCGAACTCTTCGCAGTCCTATTCTCTTCTCAGGAAATTTAAAATCAAAATTAAAAAAAAAAAAAAAACTATTTTCTTGGTCTTCTCGTTGGACCACTCCAACGAAGAAGATATTTACTTTAGACTCAGTGGCACTCTAAAAAATTAACTCAAACACTGGAAAATAAGTTCTACTCTCGGGGAGTTCTTTGTTTACCGGAACATCGTCTTTATTTTTAATTCGTATCTGCGAGACAAAGCAGTGTGACATTTTAAAGATATTGCCCTATTCAGATTGGGAGTAAAAGTACAAAAAGAGTTTTTCACATACAGGACGCCCTGAGGAAAATAATTCCCCTCAGGGCCTATGTCATCTTTGGGGATGCTGTGTGGAGGGTCTTTATAGAAAAGGAAGGAAAATGGTGTGAGGGGCGGGTGGGAATCTGAGGGCCTGTGTGTCCAAGAGTAACGAATGTATGAATCCAACCTTCCCACTGCGTTGCAAGGCGAGAGTCCTGCCGGAGAAACCAAAAGGTCTACCCCGACCAGTCTTTTTTTTTTTTTACATGAGCTCCACACAGGAGCCCCTGAGGAACATAATTTCCCTCAGCTGCTGCTAAATCACCAAACGTAGCGAACCACTTGGGGTGACCTATGGCAGGGGTGTTGGTTATCCAATAAAGGTTCCCGGGGTGGCGGTACCCATTCTTGCCTCCCAAATTGAGTCTCCAATCCGACCTGCCACGCAGTTGGTGAGCACCGGGACAATCTTCACCCCATGAACTCGGGCACCCCTGCTACGTCAATAAACGCGAAGGGATAGGAGGGGTGTTGGTTATCCATACAATCAACAATCTAGAGACTTCATTGCCTAGAAACAGACCTCGACGTGTAGTCATTTTCACATGTTTGAATGTTGCCTAACATAAAGACAAAATTGTTACTGTTGCAGAAACGTTATAAATTATGATGCATTTTCCAGGTAAGATAAAATAAGCGTGGCCATAGCATGAGCTGCAACAGAATCATACCCCAGTTATACACGTGTAATCTCACAGGTAGATTGATAGACTGTGGGTACTCGCGTGATACGCTACTTTGTAGATATGCTATGTTAACTATTGTTTTCACATAGATGTGCATCAGGGATGTAATTATCGGGTAATGCTTAGGTACTCGTCTCGTAATATATACGGTTCGGTGAGCACAAAATACATGAATCACAACAAGGAAAATTGAGACACGAATTGAATGAACAAAATTAACAATAATATAATGGGTAGACCAAAATACCTGTTGCTGCCCGCTGTATGATAAAAATTATTTTGTTTTCAAACTAACTTTATTACCCAGATTTGCCTTTTTACAGCAGTTTAATAGGTACTAAAAATTATTACGTTGTCCTATAAATTCCAGATATAAGAATTTGGGCGCACATTTCATGACGTGAAAGCTCACAACCCAGAATATTTTCAAACACAATCACTCGCCTGGGGGTGGGGAAACATACCACAGTGTTGTGAAAAACTTAAAATAAAATAAGATATTTTTTATGAGGAAAATAGTTTTTTTTTACATTAACTCCACACAGGAGGTCCTGAGAGAGGGTCTTTTTGAGGAGAGGAAGGAATGAACATTGGTCTTGAAGAGACTCATGTTGTAGGAAGGAGGAAACACAAAGGCCGGCAAATCGTTCCACAGCCAAGCTGTTGAACATAATGAGTCGAAGAAGCGACCCGTTCTCATGTGACAAATGTCAACCAATGTGTACATATGTTGGCACGCGTTTGCCGTGTTTCCCGACTATGCGAAAGGATCAATGACGCTAATTCCTCGGAGCATCGTCCATTGTAATACTGATAGAACAAGGATAGCATTCCCACCCGACGCCTGTGCTCTAAAGATTGCAATCCGTCGGTTAAGATGGGAGAATCTATCAAACGGACCGCCTGTCTCTGCACAAAGTCGAGGGTATTTTTCAGGTATTTTGGAGCTCCAGACCAGAGGTGGCTGCCAAATTCAAGTTATTAAAAACATACAAAAAAACACTGGAGCAGTCGTTTTCTGAGCTCTGGCTCTGCTCCAGCTCTGGAAAACAAACCAATTGCACCAATGCTATATATACGTGCTCCGGTTTCGGGCTACGTTCCAAAGTCCTGGAAGCATGAACTTAACGTTTTAAAAATAGCTCATTTTCTTTTGTTCATTTATCAAATCAATACTAGTAGTTCTGTGAACAATAGACCTCGAGTGCAAAAAATATTGTTTTTAATTTTAGCTCATTTAATAAATCTAAACAAGAAAATAAAAATAATAAAAAATTTACCATTTTATGAAACAAAAACACGATTCATGTAGAGATACGAACATAAATATCTACAACCAAATCCTACGCCGGATAACTCAAAAATAATCACAACAGCGCATGCGCGATTCGGTGTTGCCCGATTTAAAATAATATATTGGATATTTTTTAGATTAGTAACAAATCGAATCTATAATTTCACGGTCTTTGTACAAAGTGTAACTAAAAATTCGTTTAACGGTCGGGAAGTGATTTTTTTTAGTAAGGCTGTGTATTTTATGTACCATGTTAGAAAAATCAAATAAGGGTTTATATCAAGGTTCGTAGAAAATGCGTTTAACAAGGTTAGCCCATACGGGCCTTTTTCGAAAAAAAAACTCATCGGGCCACTTTCGAAAATTCGAACGCGTGACGTTGCTTGCAGTTAGACACTGCCACTTGTATTGCAGCGAATTCAAATCTCCCAGTCTTCGACCAAGATGCTGCCAGTGGAACATGGACTTCAATGTTTTTAGCCAATCACCACTCTACTGCCTCGATGAGCTAAACTTGTTAAACGCATTTTCTACGAACATTGGGTTTATACAATTTGTCCAAAGAAGTTACTATCAGTGACAATTTTTTTTTTCAAACATACTTCAGGCTGGTATTGAAAAAAAAGGTAAAATAGAAGGCCAAATAAATGTGAATTTAAATTTGAAAAAATAATCTTTACTGAACGGCCAACTAAAACGGCCACCAAATTAAAAACAAATTTACCGACAGACGAAACGCAAAACGTTCGAGTTAAAACAGGACTTCGCTACAACAAGAGGTAATAAAAGATTGTATTTATACTATGGATTACGCAGTTACTTCACTTGGAGAGGTCAGGCGTTTCTAATGAGATTAGTTAGAAAGCTTTTGAATTTCCATACTAGTTTCTAGCACGACTACTTGGCGAAGCGATTAAGTTATTATGTCGGTCTGGGGCCTGGGGACTGGGTAAACGACGTCTTTAGAATCGGACTCGATGATTGAATTGAAAATACATACATACAAATTGTAATATTTAATTAAATGAAGACAATATTAGCGAAACTCAATCGAAAATCTGGAGATAGAAAAATCAGAAAAAGATATTGGCTCCACTGGGACTCGAACCCAGGACCCTTTGCTTACATGGCAAGTGCTCTACCAACTGAGCTACGGAACCTATATCCAATACGGTCACTTTTAACTGTATCATACTTCGACTAAGAACTACCAACATTATTTTCTTAACGCACATATTCTTGGCTGCTATCTTTATATATGATTGCAAGATTCAACATGATATCTAGATAGTGTCTGGATAAATTTTTATCTGTTTTATTTTTAATATGCGACATCTATTGACTTTTCTGCAAGACTAGGATGAATATTTTATCTTTAATTTTTAACTTTATTAAAAAAATATAATGGATATTAACTTTTCTTGCCATGTAAGCAAAGGGTCCTGGGTTCGAGTCCCAGTGGAGCCAATATCTTTTCATGATTTTTCTGTCTCCAGATTTCGATTGAGTTTCGCTAATATTGTCTTCATTTAATTGAATATTATAATTTGAGATTTTACTCATAAAGTTAAAAATTACACAATTTTTCAGTTGTAGAATGACTACTTTTCGAATATAAATAAAATAAATATGCTGCATTTTTTAATTCATTAAGAAATAATATTGTCTTTAACCACTCTGACCTCGGGTTCAAAATATTTTCGAGTTTGTAATAAAATTAATAAATGGAATATTCCAGATGGCGTTTTTGAAAAGTGATAAAATACCCTTTCAAATTTTATAATTCGAAATAAACGTATAATTTTTGAAATATAAAATTGTGTCTATATAACTTGTGTCGTGTGCTCCTTCGCAGAGATATAGTGGAAAGTGATTGGTCATCTCTTTTCCTCCCTTTTTACCTTGTTTTCTAACATATACTACCCTCACCCAATTCCAGCAAACATCATTTCGTTTCTTTTAATTATTTTATAAGCCAGTAATATTAATTATTTTATATACTTATTTGTACAGCGCCCTTGAGGTGATTTTTCACATTTTTCAACGGCGCTATATAAATTAGCCAGATATTATTATTATTACACTTCTGTATAAGTACTTATTATTACACAATTGTATATTTTTTACAAACTATGTATTTACACAACTTTTAATTATGTTTTTGCTTTATAAGTCCACTTTGTGTTCTTTCTAGGTATAAAAATAAGATGAATATACCTATATTACCCACGCACAGGCTGCGCCTTGGTGGGTTCCCATCACTCTTATGATTTTCATAATATTGTATTTATCAAATGTAAAAATTGGGAAATATAAAGGAAAAAAATAAACAATTAAATTCGTAAGAAGTTTTGGACGCAACAGATAACGTCTCAGTGTAGTTCACAAAATAACAAAAAACATTTTATTTTCTTATAACATAAACTCATTTATAAAATCGCCAAACAAAAAAAGTGGCAAATTAAAATGACTAACATTCACAATGTCCTTGAGGTATTATTTGATGAAAGCTTGCAAAATCTGTTGACGAACTTTGTGCGCCTTTTTATATTTGTAATGAATAATATTGATAGTACTCGTAGTTCACTCGACACATCTTAAATGTTGTGAAATATGATCTCTGTTTACTTTATAGATATCAAGATTGAAGTGTGACCCAATTTCACATGCAAATATTGCACACTTGCATCAAGTGCATAACTCATTACCATATAATGCACTGAATCATATTACATCCAACACGGATTTGAATAAAAGCGCATGAATATGCATAACGATTTAATCATTTATAATTTGTACGTAACTTTGGAACTCGTTACAAGGTTAGAAACACCTCTTTAGATTGGGTAACGAATTGTTTGGACAATATTATTTATTTCATTGGATCTAGTTATTTAATTTAATTCTAAAAAAAATTAAATCTATATATATAATAATTTGTTCGCCACTCTTAGATATGCTTCACCAATTTTAAATATTAGAGACCATTAACTTAAATAATTATGCTGGAAAAACAAACCCGTGAGTAATCATTTGGGAATAACTCCACGAACTTCAGTCAAATTATTTAAACAATGCAGTAATTTGGGAAACATTAACAGGGTAATTTAATAACTAGTATCCGACCGAAAGGATTTTCTACCGAAACCGAAACCTAATCTTCGGTATGTGTCTCGGTTTCAGCCGAAACCGAAACTTTTTTAGACATGTTAAAAATCTTTTTTAAACATGTTAAAAGACAGTTAACACGTTTAAAATGAAATAAAAACAATAATAAAAGTATGTGAAAAAATTATTTTTTTTTGAAAAGTTACTGTTTAAAAAAATTAACAAAACATGTTAACTACTCCTTGGAACAAAAATTTGTCAATAATCAATACTTACATTATAAAGAAAGGGCTTATTAATTTAGTATTTTAATTTTAATTGCGTTTTCAATCACAACATTCTTATTACCCGTGTTAAATGAAATAATAATAAAAAACAATAATTGAAGTATGCGGAAAAATAATTATTTATTTTTTTGATATTACTGCTATAAAACAATCGAAACTGATGCCGAAACTAGATTTTTTTGCCGAAAACGAACCTTCGGTCGGTCACTAGTAATAACCATTAATAAATCTTATCATTTTAAGGACGTTGGTAAAATAAGGGCTTAAAAAAAGTAAACAAAAAATACAAATAAAAGCATTAAGTTTTTCATCATAAGTACCTACGTATTTAAAAATATAAATTTATCGTCTGTAAGAAGCGTAGACAGTTTGATAATGCCTTCAGAAGGCGAAACTGCTGTCGCGCATAATAATAATTATATAGCAGAACTTGTTTATAAATAAACTGTTTTAATCAGTTAAAGCATAATATTATTGAATAAATAAAAGCAATGAAGATTAAAATACTGACCAAAACATGAAGATTGAAGTGTATTTTATATGTAGTAACTAGATATGTGTAGTAAATTGTGATGAAGGATGACTAAATTTCAGAGCAAATGTCGTTTAAGCTTGCGCCATTGAGGTCATTTTTACGAAAACGGCGCTATATACACATATTAGCATAATATTAAAATATTAACATTTTATAATAATTTAGTTTCAGACAATTCTCGACCATATAAATCTATGAAATCTTACTTAATAAAACCCATCACTCATTTAATAAACTTGAGTTTAACGAAAGGAATATTTCCAATGAATTACAAAAACACAATAATCTCACCTATTAACAAATCTGGTGATCCGCAACAAGTAACGAATTATCGCCCAATTTGTCTAATTTCTAACATAGGAAAGATATTTGAAAAAATAGTAAAAAAACAATTGGTAAATTTCCTAGATAGTAATAAAATACTACACAAAAACCAGTTTGGTTTTATTAAATCGCTCAGCACACAAGATGCCATTGCTAACGTAACTTCATACATTTACGAATCATTAGATAAAGGTAAAAAATGTGCGGGTATATTTATTGACCTCAGAAAGGCATTCGATAGCATATCCCATGAGATGCTATTAAAAAAATTAAATGATATTGGCATTAAAGGCAACGCGATTAAATGGATCACAAACTACTTAAAAAACCGCCCTCAAGTGGTAAAAATCAATCATGTTAATAGTGATCAAGAGATTTCAAGCTTTGGAATCCCGCAAGGTACAGTGCTTGGACCAATTTTTTTTACCATATATGTAAATGATATTTTTTTCAACATTTAAATGGTCAAATTACATCATACGCCGACGATACAGTATTAATAATAAGTGAAAAGACTTGGGAAAATGTAGAATTAAAGGCCACAGAAGACATCAACACGCTTAAGAATTTTTTCGACACTAATTTACTATCACTAAATAGTGAAAAGACATTTGTAATTCCATTTGCAATCCATCCAAACGATGCTCCCAAAAATTTTAACATTGTCATACACGATAATACTAAAATTCATAGCCAAAATTATTGCAAATCAAACTGTACAATATTAAAAACAACAAATAAAATTAAATATCTCGGAGTAATTATCGACAAAAATCTGAAATGGAAGGAACAAATATGTCAAGTAGTAAACAAAATCAGAAAATTAATATATATATTTTTAAGAATTAGAAATTTTCTGTCGATAAAAAATCTATATTTAATCTACTATGCCTTAGTTCAATCCACTCTACAATACGCTATTATTAGTTGGGGATCCGCGTATAAATGTAACCTTCTTCCAATAGAAATTGTACAAAGGACAATTATTAAAATTATATTTAAAAAATCCTTAGACTACCCAACAGAACGCCTGTTTGAAGAATTTCAAGTACCCACATTTAAAGATTTATATATTAAAAATTCATTGATTCAAATTATAAAGGAAAAAGATAAATATCCATTTTTAAATGAAAACAGAACTCGACTTAAACATGTTTTTCTATGCCCAAAACTAAATACGTCTTTTGCACAGCATCATTATACTTACCAGGGAAGAACTTTTTTCAATCGTCTACCAGAAGAAATCAGAAGCATTAATGATAAAACCCGAATACTGCTCTCTGTCAAGAGACATTTTAAAAATATTCTTAAGAAAAAAATTACTGTCAATTAATCTTACAAATATCCTTAGTTTTCCATTACATTCTTTCTTTTTTTAAAAAAATTCACACCATTATCAAACAAATACTGCAGCTCACATATATTTATGTACAATTAATTATTTAAGTACTAACTTATAACTAATAACTAATAGCATTTATGTACACTCCCCTTCCATACACAAGCAAATGCTTTAAATGGAAGGGTAGTAAAAAAAAATACCTGTAAAAAAAAAATTATATATTTGTTGTAAAATTGTAATTATAATAAATGTTGCAATAAATAAATTAAAAAAAAAAAAAAAAAATATGATGATAATTCCACTAAGTCTAATATCCCTGTCACAAAACGCTATATGCGCGCTATACTTTCGTAGCTTGGAATATTTCAGCATATGAGAGGCCGAGCCCAAAAAAACTTGCTACTTATCGTTATTTGTTTTCGGGGTGTTACGCTGTGTTACGCTAAGGATCTTTAGCCAACTTCTTGCTACTTTATCGCGTAGTCTGACAGTACCTTCACATATAAATTTGACATATCAAGGCTATTCGTTTATCGCATACGATAACGCACTGCGTGTAGATAATAATAATTATTATTTTTGTTTAAATAAAACAAATATTGAAATTTTGCGGATTTTCATGATCGAGTGCAAATTTTTTATAAAAATTGAAATTACATATTTTCAAAATTTCCTAATGCAACTAAGTTAATACCTGACTATCCCAAATTTCTTCAACCTTTTTTCTTATCGAACAATTAAAAATATGAAACAAATAATGCAACACACAGAGAACAAATAATGCAACACACAGAACAAACAATGCACAGAACAAATAATGCAACACACACCCTTCAAGCTGAAAATAGTAGAAAGTTCAGACAGAGCACACCGTTGTTCAGGAGTTTTTGTTAGTATCAGTATTTTAAACTAGCAGATTATCTGCTTTATAGTTTACCCAAATAAGAAATAACATCAATTTGTAATTAGGCCCTCCGAAGGAATAATTGTACATTTATAAATATAACATTAATATATTTATTGAAGAATGTTGTAAACATTTATAACAAACAAAAATACAAGGTCAGTATGAATGGTTATACATTGGTTTATAAATTACTTAAGTACAAAAATTAACAACAGAAAATAATATACAAATAAAACAGATAAAATTTAAAGAGAAATTTATAGGTTTAACTTGAGGTTTCTCATAACCCTCACTAGGTTAACCTGGGTTGAGGCAGTATTTTTTTAAGTTAATTTATAATACAATGAACCACACTTACACTTATATTAAAATATATAAACTCAGTAGTTTGGTTGCATCAATAATTTCGAATTTGAATGAGTGCACCGGTAAAGGTCCTACCATTACTTTTGTTACAATTTTTTACGTTATCTTTAAAATTGTTTTGTGAATCACATTTTTTTATTCTATCTGAAAGAATGTTGTAAAGTCTTGTCGCAAGGTATCTGAAGTTTCGTCGACCAAAAGTAGTATGCGTTACGGGAATATGTAGTAAGTCTTTGTTATTGTTTCGAGTATTTAATCTTTTTTCATAGTATTTATGTATATTTGAGTATAGATGAGTGAAGATTGTTTTTTCGTATATCTGCCGAACATCAAACACATCATTACATAGTATAAAATGAAGTCGCTCAAAATGTATGTGCGCATAGGATCTTTTAAACTACGCAACGGATTTTCATGCGGTTTTCGCCAATAGATAGAGTGATTCAAGAGGAAGGTTTATATGTATAATACATGCTTATTATAGTAGAGAAAAGCCGAGAAATTCAAATATTCAATTCAGGCAGCGGGCAAGCGGGTGGTGTGGATTTTTTAAGGTTGGGTAATGGCGTTGTGTTTCGTTAGCCACAGAAACGTGTGGCCGGGTCTGCTAGTTCATAATAAGATTGAGTTCGAGTCTATAATTACAGGTAGCCTAAGGATTAATTTTATAATAGTTTTCTGTGCCTTTGGGATTGGGTCTAGTGCAGATGCAGTGCCACCTTCCCATCCTAAGATACCATACTCAATAACAGATTGACAGAATGGACGGATAACGAAATTTTTCAGGAAAGTTTTCACTTAACAAAAAATAAAACACTTTGCAAGGGTCTTCTAAAACCTTGATAATAAATTCTTTTAACAATAGGATGTTATCGACCGACACGGCATAATGCTCTAATTAGAACTATAATTAAATTATTATCGTGCATGATTTGCAAATATCACGGATGACTGATTTGATTACTTCTCTTAGACGTACCGCAATTCACAATATTATGAAGTAATCCGAACCGGATTTGACTCGAATTTGTTAATAAATAGAATAATCATCCAGAATGGTGGATGTAATCGAAACGTCGCGTCGCGTCACTTGAAATGGCTTCAGTGACCAGATCTGAATAATCATGTAGGCACTTCCCAGTTAATTCCATTCCCCACTCACTTCAACCTCACAAATTGGGGACGCCGACACAGGGTAGTTGGGACTCTTGTACGGAATCCGATAACCGGATAAAACAGAATATGATAGAAGAATATAGGTCAGGTTAGGTTTGGTTTTTCAGATTTGCCATGGAACCGCGACAGGTTAAAGGGAAGACACACTGGTCCTATGCACGCAACGCGTGTGACCACGTGACTCTAGTTTAGTAATGGTCTCTAGTTCTTACATACGCAGGGGCATCAGTTGATTTGAATTATCAAAATAATAACTAGGTAATGATCATAGGCTATGATTCATAGCGATGAAGAGCTGCTAAAGAGCTCTGCTTCGTTTATGGCTGAATGCAAATTCATTTTTATTTGTATACTAGCTGGTCCCGGCATGCGTTGCTATTCCATTTAATAAAGAAATTGTTTCTCTCTGAGTGTCCTTTTCCATTCGTCCCGTTCCCCTTCCGCCTCCCCTTCTTCTCCTGCGTCCTCTTCCCCTCTCGGTTTCCCACTCCGTCACCTCCACCTTCCCTCTCCCCACTCCACTCCCCCCCCCCTTCCCCCGTCCCGCAAACCCTTCTCCCGAGTTCTCCTCCCCCCTCCCAGGTTCCCCTCCCCCTCCCAGGTTCCCCTCCCCCCTCTCGCCTTCCACCTTCCCTCTTCCCTTTACCAACCCTCCTCCCGCGTTCCATATATTCAATCCCAGTACATTCAGTTTTTAAACAGCCCGCGTGCCACCTTTTACAATTTTTATTCAAATTTCCATTTTTCATGTATATTAAATTTGGTATCTAACATAGGTACCTATTTAAAATATCTAAAATTCTTGATTCGATTCAAACTATTAGGGGAGTACAGGTTAGTAATAGGTTTTCTGAAATTATCCAATTTTCTGCCCAATTTTCTTAATTTTTCTCTCCGTAAGAACCATCCTCGTACTTCAAGGAATATTCTAAAAAAAGAATTAGCGAAATCGGTTCAGCTGATCTCGAGATTTGCGCTTACCAGCACATTTAGCGATTCATTTTTATATAAATAAATGCTGTCAAACCAACTGCAATTAAATCAACTGTCAAATCAACACGTCAAAACGATAATAACCTACGATGGATAGATAATACCATTCACAGATGTCAAATCAACTCGTTGGAGATGTGACGCTCCCATGCCACTCCCTCCACGTTTAAACGTCCCACGCCGATCTGGATAGCCTAGATCGGCGTAGCGATGGGAGCGTAGGTCTGCGTTGAGTGTGACAATTGTGTTTCTGAAGCATCTACTTCCACAGAAAAAGTATGAATTGTAATTGTGTTCTTACCTCAATGCCCAGAAATACAGTGCAGTTACTGCGCGATTCTATTGTGACTATTTAAACAAAAACAACAGAAATGTACGCGCGAGGTAGTACCCCGAGGTGCTTTGAATAAAATATGTGCAAACCGGCCGGCTGCTCGCCAGGAAATTCTATAAATTATTCCTACAAGGGCCGTTTGCACCCTGGTTTGTGCCGTTACGCGGCTCGCTAGCTGAAACTAGGTTATTTCTTGATGAACTTTGTACTAGAGCCACTAAGTGGATCTTCGGACTTTGTTGAGGATTAAAATTGATCGGATGAAGATATTTACAGTGAAAATATACCCTTCATAAAATGTGATTGAAATATACGCAAATCGACTGACAGCGAATGCTCGCTGTAAAGGGCCGCTTGCACCCCGTGTACAAATAGGCTAGCCGGCTGAAACTAGGTTACTTCTTGATGAGCTTTATGTAAAAGACGCTAAGTAATTCTTCGGATGAAGTTGACCCGTTTATATATGAACCTGCGCAAACCAGCCGGCTACTATACTGTTAGTCGGCGTAAAGGGCCGATTGTACTATGGTTTGTGCCGTTAACCGGGTCTCCAGGCCAATAGGCTCGCAGGCTTAAACTAGGATCCTAACTTTTGGATGAGCTGTATGCTAAAACTACTTCGGAGTTTTAAGAAATAAAGGATTTAAAAATAAGCTGTTATAGTCCGTAATAAAAAAAGCTATTTAGGTGTAGTGAAAACAAAAGTCTCTCCAGCTGATTATCCGTGGAGACATGGATAAAGTAACAAGTAACGAGTAGGAGCGACTAGACTAGTCTAGACTGTAGCCTGCATGGTTAATATTACCCCTAAGATAGTCAGGCATAGGAGAGGGCACAGAAGACAAAATAGCCGGCTCCAGGCATTGGGACTTTGCTAAACCACGGCTAATTAGGGCATGTTGTAATTGGATTGGATGGGAAGGAGAAGGGGAAACCGAAGTTTGGGAAGTTCGAAGCTATTATTTTAAACAATGCTTCCATCCTGAATAAACTCTCTCGCATAAGAAAGTATCCTGCACAAATAAAATACATGTAGAACCGACATTAGAAAAAAATCTATATGTGCGCAATATAACATAAAATTTCACAATATAGACATTTTTAGCAATACCCTTCAAAAATATTGAATAGAAGTAACGCGTACGATCAAAAATTAATACAAGAATGTGGACTGTATCGAGAGCATCTCCTATCCTTATCCCATATTCCTCTTCCTCTAGTCCTCACCTAAAATAAATAAGATACTTATAATAAAAATCCTTCTCCAAGCAACTTTAACATAAGAGACTCTTTTGGTTTGACTTCAGTTAACTTAATGAATATTATTTATCTCTGTATTTTATGTACAAGCTGTTGGTTTTTTACAAATAAATAAATATCTTGTGTACTTCATAAGTGGGTTTTAGAATTCGTAATCCATGGACTCAGGGCCAAGAATCACACAAGAAGATAGCCGAAATGATTTTTTATATTATAAGAGCACCTTTCATAAATTGGTACAGGTATTTTTTCTAAGCCTTTTTTAAGCCTTTTCCCATCTCTGGTTCGTCATAAGATTGACATCTAGTAAAAGACTAAAGATCGTAGAAGTACACTCATCTAAGTTCGCCTGGCATAGAGCAGTTAACTTCAAATCAACTTCGAGTACTACTTGACGCCCCGAGGCTCTTGGTTCGAACTTTTTCAATGTCGGAGCGACGAACCGGTGTCGTAAGTCGGTCACAGCTTGAATAATTGCACACGAGATAGTTTATGAGGTAATTCGCTGCGTGGGGTCACAGACCTCCGGGGTCATACATTATTATATCTCCAGCGTTTTATTGTCTTAGCTCGACACCGTTTGAACTCTTAATTAATCGTTATAATTTATAATGCAAGAATAATTACAGTGCAATCGGGAGGGTGTTCGAACTCTTGACAGATAATAGACAATGTAAATGGTGATTGGACGTTGTTATTATTGTAAAAAATTATTATAATTTATCTATCTTACAATGCATAATTATTTTACGGTAAACAATTTGTCTTTTTTTGGAGTAGGTACAATCAATTTGCGAGAATGACACAGTTAAATAGTAAGATAGTACAAAACTATAACAATACTTATGGGTACTTAACCCAAAGGAAACTTATTGTTCCCTCAACCGCTCGTTAAACCTTTTAACAAAAGACTTACGAGGATTATTCTCTCCGGGTTAGCTGCAATACTTTCAGTTCTACCAGACGTTTTTTCCTGAAGATGCGCGGGTAGACCCGGAAGACAACTCACTTTCTCGCCACATGACCTTATATCGGTCAGAGTGGCGTAATGCAAATTCTAACCAATAGCATACTCGTCCCTAACTAGTAAGGGACGAAGCGATGCGGGAAAGAGAAGGTATTCGAGATTGAATACTTAGTTATCAACATACGCTCGAAATAATAAAAATATAAGTATGATGGTTTTGTTTTACAATTATTATAAAAAAAGGACTTGGTAAAAAAAAAAAGTTACATAAACAAGTTTGATTTAAACGAGATAAATATATTTAATTAAATGAAGACAATATTAGCGAAACAATTTGAGGTTTTACTTATAAAGTTAAAAATATTTTTTTTATAGTGATACCTCACAAGAGTCTCAGTTGCTCCCGTCTGGAGCCAGGGAGACTATGGCATCCCCAATTGGGGTATGTTGTGAGGCTGAAGGTAGTGGGGAGGGGAAGGAGATAGGGAAGAGGAAGGTGGGGAAGTACCTGGGTATTCAGATCTGGTCACCAAACACGGCTAATGCCATTTCAAGTAATGTTTCAATTCTGAATGGTGGTCTTACACCAGGGCGATAATGAGAGTATCTTCCACTCTGGAACGTGCCGCAAATATACTATACACTATATATATATATATATATATACAAGGTGTCCGGAAACTCGTAGTACAAGCGGGAAACTGGAGAATCCACATCACATTTGGAGTCGATTTTGTGGTTTAACTTTTTTTGATTTGAGCTTTCGTTTTCGAGTAAATCGGGTCCGAAGTTGGAATTTTTTTGGTTAAATTTGAAAAAAAATTTCACTAGGGGGTTGATTTCAGCTGTGTAATGTCTTATAAAATGCAACGAAGGGTAAACCGGGCTCAAAATTTTTTTTAACCCTTTAGTTGCCGAAAAAATGGAAAAATAGAAAAAAAATAATATTAAAATCGAAATACTTAGATCGAAAAAAATAAGTTTTTTGGGTTCTCTACGTGATGTAGATTCACCAGTTTCCCGCTTGTACTACGAGTTTCCGGACACGTTGTATATATATATATATATATATTTATGTCATACCACATTTTGTGGCTCATCTTAGAAGAAGCCACTTAAGTTGCTCATTCTTTCGCATGTAATATATACTTACGTAGATGAAGTACCAACATGCTGTCTTTTAAATTTTGTTTAAAATATGGTCAGCTATAATATGTAATCAAAAATTATGTTTATTTATTAAAAAAAAATATCTTAAAATAACGTGCATTCCTTGATCTATTTTAAGAACACACTTACCGCATCACGCTACGTTGCCAAGTTTAATGCTACATATACATACCAATATAGTTCATATGAAGGTAGGTTGACAGAACAGGTCGGATGTTGCTTATTCACACATTTATTATTTCAAGCGGCCGTTTTTGATTATTGGCGCGTTTTTTTAAAATTGGAGTATGATTTGCTAATTAATATTGTTATTTATTTGGTGTTTACGGTTGTTTTTTTTTTTTGTGTTAAGGTTTATTTTATTATTATCACAAATAAAATTAGGTATTTAAATACATATTGGTGTAGTTTCTTTTATTTGCTACATAATTATTTTATCTTAGTTTTATTAGTGTTTTCGAAAAATTATGAATAAACTTATTAGAAATATATTACAAAACTTACTTTGTTCATTGATTCGTACGCTTCTTTAAGTTGTAGGTTGGTTTGCAAATTATAATTTTTAATATGTTTATTAATTTCATGTTTACATACAGTTTTATTAAAATGTGTGTAAAATGTAATTTTTATATAATGTTTTATATTATCATGTTATACCTACTTATCTTATCTTATCTTACCCTATAATTATTTTTACACGTGTAAGCATTGTCTCCAGTTGTATGACAGATAGGTAGGTACCTACCTTCCACCAATTTTATACACGTATTCTAATTTTATTATTTTCTATAGTATACATTGTACAACCAACGTCTCTACAATAGGCCGCCCCAAATGGTTTGACTAGGTGTCGCATCTGGGAGAGGGTGGTTGAGGGAGACCTTTTAACCTCTTCAGCCTGGCTCTCTCGACTCATCACCTTGCACCGCAGTAGAAGGGATAGACCCATATGCCCGTTACCGACACACTAATCCCAAGATTAGTGTCGGTGTGTGTGTGTATTAGAGCACAGGCGTCTGGTTTGAAAGCTGTCCTTGTTCTACTGGTATTTCAATGGAAGATGCTCCGAGGAACTAGCGTCATTGATCCCTTTGGCACCGGTCTCTTTAGTCGGGTAACACGTCAAACGTGTGCCCAACATTTGTCACATGAGAACGGGTCATTTCTACGACTCATTTTTGCCTGCCTCTGTGTGTCCTCCCTCCTACAATACGGGTCTCAAACGTACCTTTCAACATTTCAAGGGTGATAAAATAAAAACGATCATTTTGAAAAAAAACTCTTTAATTTGAATTTTTTAAAACAAAAAATATTACTATACATACTAAAAAAAGTGTGTAATCATTTGAAAAATAACATAACACAATAAAAAAATAATTATAGCCTAATAACTTTATATTCACAATCATTATAAAAACAGCATAATATAATAAAAAATTAAATCATAATTAAAACCAAATAACTTTTTATTATACGTCTATCACGAAACATTTAGCGTTGTACATTACAGAAGAATCCTTCGTTTTTTTTTATTTAACAAGGGATATCAAATTATACCTTGCACATAAATTTAACAAAAACTAAAATAAATTATAACCCTCCACAACCAATATCATGATGAAAGATAAAGGGGCCTTATTCGCCCGGTACTCTGTATGCCAGTATTACAAAAGATAAAATATATGGAACTGCTATAACGACTGCCAATGATCAAACTATGGAACAAGCCAACAGCTACTTTACGATTGCTTCACGCTTTATATCAGCTGTAGTGGAATCGGAGTCGATACCTTTGGATCGTTCAATCGTTGAAGCCGGTATAGCGGTCTCTTAATCAATACAATTCATTTGAATTCAAGTTAAGCATCCTGGAGGTAGAATTCTCTTTTTCTCTGCAAATCCTTAGGTAAGGGCAATTTCTTGACACGGTGATTATTAATAAATGTATTAATTTGCTTCCATGACCTCATTGACAATATTCCTGTTTGTTTTTTTATTTCGTTTATTTTCGAAGCGCCAGGATCAATCCCTTCGATGAAATAATTTGCAAAGTTTTTATAAAGTTCATCTTTTTCTTGATTAAGCCACCTTCTTCTAACTATAATTTTTTTTGCCATATTCCCATCAAGTAAATTACTTGGTAAAGACTCTTGGTCATTTTCTAAGCTATTATCCAACGTAACATGATCCACATTTTCTTTATGTGATTCTTCAGGTTGAGGGACGGAATCTATTTCATTTTGTAAAGTTGTTGTAATGTTCGTTCCATTATCAGACTGTGATCGGCAAGATATTTTTCCCTCAGCTAATTGCAGTAAATTCAAGCCAACTTTACCTTTCTCAAGAGCTAGTTGTGGTATCATGTAATTCCCTTTATGTGTACCTGGTGTATGCCCTAAGAAATGAGACAAAGCGTTTACATAAGCATTATTCTTTCCAGCTACTTGGCTCATGGTTGCAACATGGTGTCGCAGCCCAGTTGAAGTTATATGATCTGAATTCACAAAGGAAAACTTGTGTCTTAGTTCCCTTAAAATTTGCGTGCCACAAAAATAAGGTTCACCTCCTAGTTTTGGGAATAAATATTTGTTTTCATTTGGAATTCCAACTAAATTTCTGTATGCAAATATAGTGTCTACATTTTTTTTCATCTGATTTCGAAGAAGTATTGGAACTGTTCTCCCCCTTTTTCCTGGGATATGGAAGCAATATAATGTATGTATAGCATTTTGCTCCTCAGAACTCATGATTTCCAATATTTCTTTAGGAATGTCTTGTTTTTCATTTTGGCTGGCTATATAATTTTCTAATGGAGCTCTTGCAACTTCTCCTGCCCTCCTCCTATTAAAAATTATAATATGAGCAATTGTTATTTTACATAGCTCCTCATAGGCGATATAAGACTTTTCACATTCAAATCGTTGAGCTATATTCACTTCTAGTTTCATAACTTCCGTGCATATTTTTTTTATATCAGTAGTTAAAGGCATGACATCAGTTTTCAGCATTTTTTGAGTTTTCCTTGATTTTTCAGCGTTAGTAGAAATTTCAAATTTCCAAGCGTGACCAAAGATTATTTTAAATTCAGACAACTTGTTTTTTATAACATCTTTGGATGAAGTGGTCAGCACAGGATTCTGTATTGTTTTACGCATCAAAATATCAGCACAATCTTTTATAGCTGTACAAAGTCGTTGAGGGATGCTAGGAATTTTTACAGAACCTGTACTTTCATCGTAACCACTATTTATTTTGACAGCGTCCATAAAAACATTAAAATGTATAGGGTCAAATGCAAGGTCAAATGAGGATATTGCAGGATTTTTTTCTTTGATGACCATGAACAGTCTAGCGAGATCTCTCATCTTGGATGTAATGTGTGTTTTCAAATGATGTTCTTTATGATTGCTTAATAGTAGGGAACCATATGCACAAATTAATGGCTCAGACTTTGCAATTTTTGCAATAGGATCATTTTTGAACACAGGAAATATCTGAGATCTTAAAGATTCAGTGATCTCAGAATTGTCTGGGGATAATAAAATAGCGGATGATTTTAACACTCTGCAGCGTTTTAGTGGATTTCCTTCATGTGATTGTTTTCTATTCGAACATTTTTTCAGGTGTCTATAGAGTAAACTTCTTTTGAATGTGCCACAGCATTCTATACAAACCGCATAATCTTTAGCTGTCGCAGTCGTTCTTGGGCGGCGATTCGGTAGTATTATTCCATCAACTCTATTTATCGCGTCCTGATTATATAGATAATTGCCTCTATTTCTTATTTTCTTCGAAATTAATTCACGCTTTTTTTTTCGTTCGCGCAGATCGGGATCTAAAATTTTATTATATTCAATCACTTCTGCCTCTAAGGGATGTTGGATAGTGATGTGGCGTACAAAGTTGGTTATCAGCTTGAAGCAGTATGGACAGAAGTTTTTACGGTCATAAACTCTTGGTTTTTTACTAGCTAAATCAGATGTACATTGTTTTGAAGTTGATGACACACAGCAGTCCGTTTTCTCCTGCTTCCCTGGATGATCGCTGGTATATGAATCTAAAATTTAAAAATACAATAACATTTTATAACATATTTAATAAATTAAATTTGTGTGGAAAATTATACAGAGTGAATTATACAAAGTTACCACACAAACTTAAACCAGCGATTCCTGAGCATATGTGGTGTGTCAGTCATTTTATTATGGGATGACTTCTTTGTTCGGTAAACTTAAACGTTCACGGGGTCGGTAAGTTTTCTTTGTATTTGTGTTTTTTGCGTTTTGTTTTTTTTTTTTTAATTTTTTTTTTACATTAACTCCGGCCTCCATAGTCCGGCCTATTTGACGACCGCCATAGTCCAGTGGGTAAGACTCTTGACTCACAATCCGGAGGTCGCAGGTTCGAACCCGGCATGCGCAAATTAATTTTATTTGATAAATTTGTGTTATTTCACAATTAATTCATTTAAAATAATATATAGTATATTTGCGGCACGTTCCAGAGTGGAAGATACTATCAGTATCGCCCTGGTGTAAGTAAGAACACCATTCAGAATTAAAACGTTGCTTGAAAATGGCTTTATCCGTGTTTGGTGACCAGATCTGAATCGCCAGGTACTTCCCAACCTTCCTATTCGCCACCTCCTTCCCCTCCCCACTACCTTCAGCCTCACAACATACCCCGATTGGGGATTCCATGGTGTCACTGGCTCCAGACGGGAGCAGTTGAGATTCTTGTGCGGTATTCCCTGTAAAAAAAAACTCCACACAGGAGGCCCTTAAGAAAACGATTTCCCTCAAGGCCTATGTCATCTAAGATGCTGTGTGGAGGGTCTTTTTGAGGAGAAGAGGGAGTTAACATTGGTCTTGAAGAGACCCATGATGTAGGAAGGGGAAAACCCAGAGGCCGGCAAATTGTTCCATAGCCGAGCTGTTGAGCACAAGAACGAGTCGAAGAAGCGACCAATTCTCATGTGACAAATGTCAACCGTGTACATATGTTGGGCACGCGTTTGGCGTGTTTCCCGACTATGCACCGGTGCCGAAGGGATCAATGATGCTAGTTTCTTGGAGCATCTTCCATTGAAATACCGGTAGAACAAGGATAGCATTCCCACCCGACGCCTGTGCCCTAAAGATTGCAATCCGTCTGTTAAAATGGGAGAATTTATCAAACGGATCGCCCGCTTCTGCACAGAATCGAGGTTATTTTTCAGATATTTTGGAGCTCCAGACCAGAGATGGCTACCAAATTCAACTGTGGGGCGGACTTGCGATTTGTACAAGGCTAGTAGTTGTGTACTATTAAAGTATCTGCGGGCCTTGTACAGTACGCCCAGTTTTTGAGAGGCTAGCTTTACTCTGGCTTCGATGGAGCCCCCATATCTGAGCTGGTCACTTAGAGTTACATCGAGCATATCAATAGAGGGCCTGTTCGGAAGGTTGCTTCCGTTGAAGGAGACGAGATTTTCATTTCGATTGCGAGACGTAATAATACATTAAATACATTTCTCTGTGTGTATGCAATTTGAATAATAATTTTATTATTTTGAAACATTTTTGTTTATTATTTATTAATAAATTATGGGAAAATGAGAAGTTATGGGAGGAGTTTGTCGATTAAAAATAGGTGGTGCCCGCCACCCTACCGATATTTTAGAATATGCTCTAGAGTACAAAAAGGTTGGGAACCCCTGCGCTACAGCATAGCGTTTACATTACCAAGTTGGAAATTTGAAACGAGCGCTTACCATGCGCTTATCACATATATGATCAAGAATCATTGGTTAACGTTTGTCAGGTAAATGAGTTAGTCTACCTACCAGAATCAGACGAAATTCTCGAGGGTAACTTGAATAAGTCATCACTGCCGGACGTCACACTTGCTTCTAAAATAAAGCATAATAATGTAATATTCCAAAACTAAGCATCACTACCGTTAATTGCTAAAACATTTCACAATAATAAGTAACGTGATGTTGGTATGTAATGAAAAATACCTAAGATTATTGTATATTATCAGTAATTATTATGTAGCTACCTGAATCTGAAGAGTTTGCAAATAGATCATCCAGTTTTTTCTCCATTTCATTAATTACGGCTCTTTTACCCTCTGAAATTGGTGAACCTTCTTCACTTGTACTAGATATATTTTTATCTATAAAATAACAAAACACATTAAAAATCATAAACATAATAAAACAATAAGCATAATTATTGTACTCATGTGAAAATCAACAAGCATTATTATTAAAATAACAGTGCAAAGCGTTTTCATAGAGACCAAAACTTAAAAATGCAATGCATTATAACGTAATTTTATTAAAAAACACTTTTATTAAGTCATTGAGAGTAATAATTTATATGTAGCTACCTGAATCTGGAGAGTTTGCAAATAGATCATCCAGTTTTTCTTCCATTTCATTAATTACGGCTCTTTTACCCTCTGAAATTGGCGAACCTTCTTCACTTGTACTAGATATATTTTTATCTATAAAATAACAAAACACATTAAAAATCATAAAGATAATAAAACAATAAGCATAATTATTGTACTCATGTGAAAATCAACAAGCATTATTATTAAAATAACAGTGCAAAGCGTTTTCATAGAGACCATAACTTAAAAATGCAACGCATTATAACGTAATTTTATTAAAAAACACTTTTATTAAGTCATTGAGAGTAATAATTTATATGTAGCTACCTGAATCTGGAGAGTTTGCAAATAGATCATCCAGTTTTTCTTCCATTTCATTAATTACGGCTCTTTTACTCTCTGAAATTCGCGAACCTTCTTCACTTGTACTAGATATATTTGTATCTATAAAATAACAAAACACATTAAAAATCATAAACATAATAAAACAATACGCATAATTATCGTACTTATGTGAAAATCAACAAGAATTATTATTAAAATATCAGTGAAAAGCGTTTTTATAGAGACCATAACCTAAAAATGCAACGCATTATAATGTAATTTTACCAAAAAAAACATTCGGTTCGCACTGGTCACGATTATTACGAATAATCTTTAGAAAACCACTTTAGATTCGCCTTAATTACTATATAAGGAAACTTTTTATTACACAATAAATATTATTCGTAATAAGCGTGGCCAGTCCGAACCATTGTATGGTCCGAATCGATAATTACCAAACATTTTTGTTACGTCATTGATTGTAATAATTCATTATGCAACACAATATTTTAGGTTATATGATAAAATCTTACCGTTAATTGAAGAATCCATTGACATCGCAATAATGGTATTAATTCTCTGCCGTGACATTTTATAAAATGCGAAAGAAAAGGATTCATACGACAAATTCCACACGCGATTGGATGCGCTGGGCGGCCGCGGCGTCATAAATATTAAATAGGTATACCAATCTAGCGCAAATATCAACTTAACATCGAGACAGTGTTGCCAACTTTATTTTGACCAATTCACAAATTGTGGTACCGTAACCCATCAGAATTAAGGGATAACCAAATTAACTAAATTTGGTTATCCCTCAAACCACCGTATTATGCCAGTAAGTTAATACCTAAATATTATTTTTTTACAGTGAATACCGCACAAGAGTCCCAACTGTTCCCGTCTGGAGCCAGTGAGACTATGGCATCCCCAGTATGTTATGAGGCTGAAGGTAATGGATAGGGGAAGGAGGTGGGGAAGATGAAGGTTGGGAAGTACCTGGCTATTCGGATCTGGTCACTAAACACGGCCAAAGCCATTTTCAAGCAATGTTTCAATTCTGAATGGTGGTCTTACAGCAGGGCGATACTGAGAGTATCTTTCACTCTGGAACGTGCCGCAAATATACTTTATATTATTTTAAATGAATTAATTGTGAAATAACACAAATTAATCAAATAAAATTTGAGACCTGCGGATTGTGAGTCAAGGGTCTTACTCCTGGACTATGTAGGCAGTATATTGTAATTTATTTTTAAATTATTGTTTATTTTTGTTCATAATATTTTTTATAAAATACACCCAAACAACAATAAAACACCTTTTTATTATCTACTACAATACAACTAGAGACAATGCTTTTGAAAAATAGTCACGCGTAAAGTAATTACCTAGGTACAGAGCATTTTTTTAAATGAAAAACTTGTTAGATTTCTTAAATATGATAATATTATAATCCATTATAAAAATTACGTTCTACTAAAAAAACATTTAAACAAATTAATATAACTGTATGAAAAAACATATTAAATGAGTACCTAATATATTTCTGAAATTTTTAGAAAACCCTGTATAGATATCATCACATTACAACTGACTATGCTTTCGGAACGCAAAAGACAAATACATAATTACGTAGCAAATATTTTATTTATTAAAGAAAAACTACATAAATGTGTAATAAAATACGAAATAATATAAATCTTGTATTAAAAACAAAAACAATTAACACAAAATTAATAACGATATTATAAAAGCAATTCGTAAATCAATCTTCAATTTTAAAAAAGCGCGCGAATAGCCGCTAAATATTACTCGTATAATATAATGTCTGTTCTTCTAAAACAACTAACAGTCCACAGCGAGCGCTTGGCAGTCTGGCTACCTATGTAGATAGAATACAACATAACATACCGGCAAACATATAACAAATCGCAAAAGATTCAATCTGACATAGCAATGTCATGCGATAATAGATTTTGAGGAATTTAACCATTGAGTTCAATATCGCAAAGCATTGATAAACGACTTGGAGTTTGAATGATATTGTATGACGAGAACATCCGGCAACGTCGCATGCCGTGATGTTATAGATGCGATAAAAAGTGTACCCAGTTGATGTTCTAAGTATGGATGAATATTTACTGATAAAAAACGCATTCCGGAGCATTAACGGTCCACGTAAAAATGTCATTTATTCACTCAAAAATTTTTTTTACACCGTTCGACTCGTCTCATCGAGTTTGATATGATGGACTTAAAAAAAAAAAAACGATGAGCCACTAAGTGCCCAAATGAGCCAGTAAGTCGAAATGATCAAGAAGTTCCGGTAATTAAAGGACGCTTTGAGCCACTAAATGCCGTAACATAAACTTATATATATATATATATATATATATATATATATATATTTTTTTTTTTTTTTAAATTATAAATTGTGAAATAACACAAATTAATCAAATAAAATTTATTTGCCACGCCGGGATTCGATCCCGCGACCTTCGGAATGCTAGTCAAGAGCCTTACCGCTGGACTACGACGGCCGTCAAGAGATAAATAAACTTATCAGCTAACCTACACCAATATAAAGTACTTATGTCCAACAGTTTAATTTAGAAGCCACCTCTGGGATAGAGCTGCCAAATACCGGATTAAACTGATCGACTCGCACAAAGTAGTATTTTGTCTGATTTTTAATGCATCGACGTATCATTAGTCGGTTACCATCGAGTCGATTTTAGAGGTATTCCGGGGGAGCCTGCACGGAGGACCTCCCCAAATTGATTCCCTCTGTATCGGAGCATCGGGAGAAGCGGATTACCCGTTCGAGTTGTTATCGCTGCATGAGAACGAGTCACATATCACAAAAATTATTACGTTGGCTTTTTAGAAGCACTATAATTTAGTTCTATCCTAATCATAAAAAGCCAGCAAAAAACGCAATAAACCATAATAACTGCTTTCACATTTCCAATGAGGAGATTTGCAATAGTAAATGTACAGACACTGTACGAGTTGTGAGAAATCGGTATAATTTATAGTACGATATTGCAGATCTCTGAAAGTAAATTAACCCCTCAAGCATCGTGCATATTTTTTCAGGGAGTCAAAATATTTCCGCTCTGCAACAAAATCCAAATAAATAGAATATTTCTGAACGCATCCGTTTCCGACTAAAAACTGTTTTTTTTTTATTTAAATTTTTTTAACTCGAAATAAGCATATAATTTTTTTTAAATATAAAAAATATGAATGCAAACATTAAAAAGTTTTAAAAATGGCTCATTTTACGTTTTTTCTAATTAAAATTACTGATAACGAAAAAAAACACACACACACATACCTACACATATTTTATTAGGCAAATGTATTATAAACGTTAACATCACCTCATTTTCTGTCGTTTCATACAAAAATATATATACCTATATATTTTTTTACATGAGCTCCAAACAGGAGGCCCTGAGGAAAATAATTTCCCTCAGGGCCTATGTTATCTTTGGGGATGCTGTGTGGAGGGTTTAAGGGGAGGGTAGGAATCTGGGGTTCAGTGTGTCCTGATCATTCTCCTCCAAGACCTAGACAAACCTCTTCCCATGAACCCGGTCACCCCTGCTAAATAACCAATCGCAGCGAACCACTTGGGGTGATCTACGGCAGAGGTGTTGGTTATCCAATAAAGGTACCCATTCCCGCCTCCCAAATTAATAAATAATTAATTTAATAAATAATTCCAAAAGGTACTTTTTTTCAAATTGTTGGAAAGTTTGGTTTCATAAAGGCGTAAATTTTAATAATTTTGTGGGTAACTTTTAAGGAACGTACCCATACTACGTGACCTCTTCGGGGGGGGGGGGTCTTCGAAATGTCACGCTTGGTACAAATGAGCGGCAGTTTGCTTAGGATTTTGGTCACGGGGGGCGGGGGGGGTTAAAAATTGCAAAAAATTGGTCACGTAGTATGGGTACGTTCCCTTAGATTGAAATATAAAGCATTGTATTTTTTCTTTTAAATTCGGTTTAGATCGTATTTCTAACCACGATAGTAAGAGAGATACGACGATTTCTATGCGACCTATTTGAGTTGTTCGTAAAAGCGAACAAATTAGCCTAAGGGGTTAACGGACGTTTAGTATTATTTACGACGAAGGATTGGGAGCACGTTTTACGAGCTGATTACCATAAAAACAGTAAGAATAAAATTGATCACAGCAGTGAGGAAATATTCCAAATGAACAAGAGAAAAAAATACTCTCAAATCATGATAAAATATTATCTCTAAAGATTGTGGCATTTTTACATATTAAATGGTTTGCATATACGAGTATGTTGTGATGAAATTGATGTACGAAACAAGCGATGCCATTATTTATTTTTTGTCTCTGGTGATCGTAAAAAATAATTCTGAAGTGGTAAATCTGTATTAATAAAAATAACTTCCGAACGACTGCACCAAATTGGATTTTTTTTTGTTGTGTTCGTCATTGTCAGGATAAGGTTTGTATAAAACTACTGGTGAGCTCTGACATTATGAAATTTGCATAAAAATGAATCGCCGAAATGCATGTACGCGCAAAACTTCCGAACGACTGCACCAAATCGGATAATTCTTTTTTTGTTGTGTTCGTTATTGTCTGGTGAGCTCTGCATCGTGAAATTTGTATAAAAAATTGCAATAGGTGGCACGCGAGCTGTTTGAAAACTAAATGTACCGGGAATTAATTTATGAAATGCGGGAGGGGGGGGGGAGGGGAAACTGGGAGTGGGGAACTCGGGGGGGGGGTTGCGGGACGGGGGAAGGGGGAGTGAAGTGGGGAGAGGGAAGGTGGAGAAGGCGGAGTGGAAACGCGAGAGGGGAAGAGGTCGCGAGAGAGAAATAGGGGGGCGGAAGGGGAACGGGACGAATGGGAAAGGACACGTAAGGAGAAACAATTTCTTTATTAAATGGCAGAGCAACGCATGCCGGGTACCAGCTAGTCATATTAATAATCTAATATATAAAATTCTCGTGTCACGGTGTTTGTTACCATACTCCTCCGAAACGGCTGGACCAATTTTGATGAAATTTTGTGTGCTTATCTGGTAGGTCTGAGAATCGACCAACATCTATTTTTCATACCCCTAAAAGTAAAGGGTGTTCCACTCCGAAGAAAATTATTTTCCCCATACATTTTGTATGGAACGAATTCTCCTATTTTGAAAGAACTGCAGCAATATTGTAAGGGGTATAATATTGAACTGTGAACCGGGGGAGGGGGGGGGGGATGGGGGGGGGGAATGGGGGGAGGGGGGAGGGGGGAAAGAACTCAGGAAGGGGGGTTAGCGGGACGGGGGAAGGGGAGAAGTGGAGTGGGGAGAGGGAACGCGAGAGGGGAAAGGATACACAGGGAGAAACAATTTAGATCAATTCAGCTAATAAGTTGACAACAGTTTTTGATTCTGAGGCGGTACGAAGTTCGCCGGACCAGCTAGTAATATTATATTATTTGAATGCGGTTATGAAGAAAGCGTACAACTCTCACAATAAGGGAACGTACCCATACTACGTGACCAACTTTTTGCAATTTTTAACCCCCCCCCCCCCCCCCCCCGGTGACCAAAATCCTAAGCAACTTGCCGCTCATTTGTATGGAGCGTGACATTTTGAAGACCCCCCCCCCCTAAAAGTGTCACGTAGTATGGGTACGTTCCCTAAGTTGTTCAGGAGTATAGTAATAAGTAAACACCTATTACTTAAAATAATAAACAGATATTTAAAGTTTTGAAGAATGTTTGTAGTTTTAAATCATTGAGGTTAGGATATAACGAAATTGTATCTACTTATATCTTTCATGTGCACCTTTTATCGCTGTATTAATTTAGCTATGTTCTGAAAATCATCCAAACGGGTTTAAATGTTTGCTAATTACAAACTTGTTTTACAATAAACTATTCACGTTTTTGTTTGTAATGATATCAACAAAGTTACTACACATTGCTCTGCAACTACTTTCATAGTTCCTCGAGTACTTATTTTTTACTCATCTCATAATATGCTTGGACTCATGGACTCCTCCCAACAACTTTACAAAATAATAATTAAACTACAAACATTCTTCAAAACTTTAAATATCTGTTTATTATTTTAAGTAATAGGTGTTTACTTATTACTATACTCCTGAACAACTTAGGGAACCTACCCATACTATGTGACCAATTTTTTTTGCAATTTTTAACCCCCCCCCTCGTAAATTATGAAATAAAATATTAGTTTGTAAAACCGAATTGGCGATTATAGGTTGGAAGCTCTCTGCTATATGATGTGTATATTGACGCATTTTGTCGCAACAACGTCGCATCATCACGCTATCCTTTTGCCATTTTCATTGTAGGTCTGTTGCAATTAACCATCTCAACGCCTATTTTATAGAGCTCGGTATTTGAAAAACAACAGTTGTTAAAATTACTTTTGAAAATTATTCGTGACGTATTAGTGAAACGTGTTTGTTCTCATCTGTTTACCGATAGTGAAATTAAATTTAAAAAGCAATACATATATCTTTCATCGATAATGTTTGTCAATCAGTAATTATTATTATATTGAATATAAAAATAGAAGTTTGACGACGCGTGTCCACTGTGGTCAATGCTAACAGAATGGGCAATCGGGTTTTTTCTGTACAAATCAATAAGTCTGACGTGAAATCAACACGCGAATTAATCTTTGAGTTGGCGTTAAATAAGTGAATATTTTTCACTGCATTGTGTGCGTACTCGATTTGATGCTTACGAACGGTGCCAAAACGAATGTCGAATCATTGCTGTGGTCTTGCTCTGAACGATCTCAGAATTTATCTCTGAAATCGTTAGTAAACTAAGCAATTTATTACTGATTAATTATAAGTTATTTGCAGAGTTACAAATTTCCAAAGGAAACATTTGAAAATTTCCAGGTTTTTATACCAAAAAGCAACATTTTGACCTTTTGAAAATTACTGACCCCCAATAAAAAAAGGTTAAATGAAACAATTTTACTTTGTTTGAATTACGTATATATTTGAGTAAAGCCGACCGGTTTTGGAACGATCGTTCCTTCTTCAGGGCAAACGTATACTATACCTGAAGAAGGAACGGTCGTTCCGAAACCGGTCGGCTTTACTCAAATATATAAGTGGTTCAAACAAAGTAAAATTGTTTCATTTATCTATAATGGATAACCACAAAGTTATAGCTACATTCAAAAACATAATAAACAAAAAATTTAACAAAACAAAAAAACGACTTCAAAAAATGCACTAAAAAGTAAAAAAATAATTTCGTATTCTTCTACAACTTTATAATCAACTTACCTTTTCTACTCATCAATATGTAGGTGCGATTGTTATTTTTGGAGTCGGTGTCGGCGGGAGAGGAGCTGTCAAGTGAACACGCCGGGAAGCGGGTACCTTGGTTGACACCGACTTCAAAAATAACAATCGTACCTACATATTGATGAGTAGAAAAGGTAAGTTGATTATAAAGTTGTAGAAGAATACGAAATTATTTTTTTACTTTTTAGTGCATTTTTTGAAGTCGTTTTTTTGTTTTGTTAAATTTTTTGTTTATTTTTTGATTTTTAGTGAATCTGAAGTACACTATCTAATTCGATTAAGATTCGGCCGAGTATCGTAAATTTGTTCTTCAGAATTGGAGAGTTCCGTTACTTTGTCATGGATCCCATAATCAGAACCTAACCAAACTCTCATCAAACTACCCTTGAAGTACATCCTTTCCAATAAAAAAAGAATCATCGAAATCGGTTGGCGTGATATTGAGTTATTCGTCAATTTGTCGCGCACATACTTGATGCACATTTAAGACTTATATGATTTTCTCATGGATGCTATTGTCAGAACTGGACCAAATTAAAATGGGACCACACGGGAAGCACCAGCTTTCAAATAAAAAAAGAATCATCAATATCGGTTCACCCAGTCAAAAGTTCTGATGTAACAAACATAAAAAATAAAAATAAAAAAAATACAGTCGAATTGAGAACCTCCTCCTTTTCGAAGTCGTTTAAAAAAGGTTGTTCCTGTAAACGGATTTTTTGAAGAAGCAAGTAATTTTAATTACAATACAAGAATGATTTTGATTTTATTGAATCAACCATTTGAAAATAAGAATTTCCCTATATTTTTGAAAAAAACCCGAACAATACGGTTGATTAATAAATTTATGTTCCAGATATTGCCGGTCTGTTGGTAGCCACCCTAAGGTCAGTTGAGGTAAATGCATTTTAAGGGGTAATAGTGTCAATTTTAGCTCCTCCGTTCAGGAGGAACTTTTGACAATTGTTTCAAGAATTAAAAAAAAAATGGCTGGAATTGACACAATAATTGCGCCATATGACGCATTTATTTCAACTGAGCTTACATAAATGTGAAATTCTATTATCCGTTGATTCATTATTATTATTTCACAGTGATGCGATTGCTCAATTTGCTGTTCATATTATAAGGAGTAAATATTATGATCAATGATCACAAATGGATAAACAAATAACTACAAATTAGTTAATTGGTGGTTTATACCAGTTTACAGGTTTACAATTATAAGCGAGATAAGTGGCATCTGATTGGAAGTTTGAACCATGATCTATCTACAAATATCATGTTTACACGCCCTAACACGTTTAACACTTATGCAGGCGCCAGACAGAAGTTCAAATAAGTGATCACTTCTTTGAAGACTTTGCGCACACTTTTGGTCACATATTGTTGTATCTGCCAGATATGTGTCAAAGTTTTGATCACTCCTTTGAGCTCACAGTTTTCAAATAGACTTCACACAACATGGACGACGATTTGGTCGACACAGTTTGCTTATATTATTTATGTGCGTCTAATTATTTATATTATCTAATTAATTTATCTAATTATATTTATCTAAATATATTTATCTAAATATATTTATCTAAATATATCTATCTAAATATATCTATCTAAATATATCTATCTAATTAATTCTTCGATAGAGCAAGGTATTGAAGAGTGGTGTTTAATTCGGTTCCAGGCGTCATTGATGTTATTTCGATTTTTATGCCCTTTACGTTTCGGATCCCATATATCTGGCTCTACTTGCATCAACTCTATAAACTCGGAAACGCTCTCATTATTCCACTCCATCGTTAGTTCGTTTGGCTGTCCACGCACGACTACTCTCCACGGCGACGCTCGCGCAACTGAGCTTCGCCAGTGTGGCAGGCACGCAAACTTTGAACTTTGATCCCTTTGATGTGTGCTAAAAAACCGACACGGAACGGCAAAGCGCACTTAAGTGATCACTTATGTGACAACAGTGTCAAATGCCCGTGCCACACATGTGAACACTTGTTTGATCACTTCTTTGAATTCGTGTCTGGCGCCTGCTTTACAATCATATCGTATTACGAAAATGTCAAATTATGTGTAGGTATATGCAAGGCTAAAATCAGTCATAAAATCATAAGCAAAAATCAATAAACACTGTAAATATGCACAAATTCGATGTAATATTTTTTTTATCATTTTGTCACCAATAGTTAATTGAACTTAATGCAAAATATTCCACTATTTTAGAAACACGTAAAATTTGTATGCATAAAAGAAAAAGCACGCCGGAAATATTTATTTATTGCTTCTTCACAATTTAAAAGCATATATTTTTAGCATGTAATTATTAACCCCACTAGGGTTCGCCTGTATCGGGGTTAATAATTTCACAATTTAATAAAAATAACACACGCAAATATCGGTCACGCAAAACAGTTAAGAGCGTTTAACCAGCCAGCGGACGAAAATCCACATTTCATCGAAAGTTGTTCTTACGATCGTGCAGGGCGGTTACAATGAGAAAGATTAATTATTCACCGTACCAGCTTTTTAAAATTATAACTGAATATCGAATTTATTTCAAACCAAATTATCTTTAATTTATACCTTCATCAAAAAATGCTGAAAGGCGTGATGTTAAAACTATTAAAATAATGTACTTTTTGTAGTTATTTTTTGATTATAAGTATTTATCATTTTTCAATAATGTCTAAATTTAATAAGAATGTTAAAAAAATCTGAAATATATTAGTTTGCAAGTGCGCGAATAAATACACAAATGAAGAAACACATGTACGTACATATTTTTTAATGATTTTATTGAAACTAAAATTAAAATTCTAAAACATGCGTTTGCTAGATAATGTATTGATTTATTTTACTGCATGATTATATTATTTGAAATGGGTGTGGTATAATACAAAATCTTTTTTGAAAATTTTAACAAATCTGCCTACGACCTATGGAATAACCTTATTATATTAAATTTAAAAAATTTCTCAAAATTTATTACATGCGAATGCTAGATAAAAGAACAATCTTTCGAAATCCATTTATAATTATTTGTGGAAAAGAGTCAATACGTCTAAAATCTGATTTGAAAATGACATATTTCTGGTTTTCTCTGGTAATGCCCTCTTAAGTAAAAGCAAAATAATAAAATTTAAAAATAAAATGATAAACAGAGAAAATAATAAGTGATAAAAATATATGAATTAACAACAAAGTGTTGAGAGATCAGACAAAATGTTATCATTCATTATATCATTGGTTCATGCCATTTTCAACAATAGATAAAATGAAAAAACATATGTCCTTAAGGTTTTTTTTTTAAATATACGATACGATAAGGTACATGTAAAAAATAACTTAATGAAAAAAACAAAGATTTATAAGCGATTACATCAGAGCGAATCTTTCTTATGCAATATTAAGGTGACTAATAATTATGAAATAAATATGTATTTGCATGAATGTACATTTGCATTTATGCAATATCCGTCCCCCAATAATGACTTCATACGCTTTATGCACAAGTGCAAAATGCACCACATACGTCGTATTTTCTAAATAAAGACCCTTGTTAGGTTACGTATCACGCTAGAAGCCGAAACAGGTGTCACCCAACAACCAATGCTGTAAGCAAACAAGAACACCGTTTAATGAAATTAAACCAACATAATAATGGAGTTCTACAAATAATCGTATACATATTACACGATTTAGTTTCACTAACGGAATAGACTACGTGAGAACAAACACAAAAAAGCGTTATAATAATGATGAATGATAATGATCCCACACCCTTTGACCTTCGCAGCTTCGGTGTCAATCAATAGAGCATAGAGCCAGAATATAGACTATGTAAATATTATTCAGCAGAACAAACAGCAGAGCAGACACGCGGGCACCAACTCGACCCGAGTGATCCAACTCTGCGCAGATATCGGCACACACTGGCTGAACAGTGAACACGTGGAGCCGCACCAATAATAATATCTAATGACCGGGACGAGAATAAAGCCACGTGTAGATGCTGTCCACCTACGGTATACAAGCAATCTCCAAGGTGAAATGATCATGCTAAGAGTATGAAAGATGATGCTACGTGTTTCGGCGTGGAAACGTGTCGTTGGTCATTGAAAGAGACGCACTACACTCCTAATCTAGAGTAGGGTATTTATTTATTAATTAGAGTTTATAGCCGACGTGCTAAAGTGCCCGCGATGTCTGTTTTATAATCATGCTGACCATATTCATGGCACGTAAAAGCTATAACTGCAGTAGGAAACAATGTGCTTCATCATTATCACTGCATTAAGTTCTTTTCAGGGCGTGATTTGGCCACCTTCACAAATAATGTTCTCCACTAGCCCAGATCAATTAGTCTACAGTCCTCACTCCTTTTTATTCTGATCTAATCATTCCCCTCGCCACATCTTTCACCGTCACTTCCATTTTGTACCATTTAAATACTAAGTACAATAGTTTTATCACAGTCCTCCTAACTAAGGTTTCACAGCATGATGATGAGGACATCTTCATGTTTGTTGATTTTCTCATACTCATGTTTATAGATTTCCACATCTTCATGTTTGTTGACTGTAGGTTATGATGGTGTTGCTTCATAATTATTATTATCACTTTATCATGATTTTCGGTGTTTCATCTTTGCTGTATGCTAGCCCACTTTGGGGCCCATCGGGACCTACAGAATCTTATACGAATACATACACTTGTATAACCCAAGAGTAGTCATACTCAATGCGCCTAATCGAAGTAATTGGTCTCGACCGTCTGTGGTCCTTCAATCAAGGAAATTATTAATAGGTAGGTATCTATATTCCAAATACTAGATAATACAACATAAAGTTAAAGTGCCAAAAACCAGAACGATGTATATTTTTTATTGCTTAAACTGATCGACAAAGCAAAGCTCCTATCCTGTATACTGCAGAGGAGGGAACACATTATCGAATAACAATATTACATTGAGATCATCTTGGATGAACTCGACTTATAATACGAAATATTAATGTTAAGTGCATCCATTAGACATCAGGGCACCTTTACAACTCTCTCATACATGCAAAAAAATGGTCGTGTGTAAGATTGTGTCACCAGTGTTCGGTGCAGCTTGGCAACTAGCCGCGAATAGCAAAATTGCGACAAATAATCGCCGACACAGCGAGCGACTGATCACTATATGATATGACTCTTTTCATATTTACGGAACTTTAATTTAATAAATTAAAAAACGAGGATGATGTTATAAAGACTTTGTGCATGAAACTAAACGGTTTATAATAGTGTTAGATATGAGAATGTGTTCCAACCCAAAGTAATCGTTATTCGTTTAATTAAATGCTGATATTGGTCAGAAGCGAAGAAACGCCCACGTCAAACGCGTGGATATTTTCGTACCTCATTTGTGTGAGTATCACTATCCCCTTTTCTAAGAAGAGGGGGGAGTCAAAAAGATTGACAAAACGTCTCCAGTCAACTCCATCTTGCGCTACTTTCTACTCTCTAGACCACCCCGCACAGCATCTGCATCTATTTTTCCTAACTTTGTTTAAAGGTCGATCTACAGCGACGGTTTCCACAAACAATACCTCAAACATTATCACAAATATTTTGGTAGAAGATGCAACATCACCACCACGACTTGATCTGTATCCCACATGGCAGAACAGACGTTCTGGCCCAGCACAGCATGACAAAAGGTATGGTGCTGCTAAATGATAGCTCTAGGTCCCTTGGCATTTTCAACATTAGTCTTGAAGGTTTTAAGAGTAATTTTAGGCAAGAACTCTAAAATATGTATTATTGTAATTTTATTTTTTCTTTTTTTCTCGTTTAAAGTTATGTTTATCTTATGTGTACTGTAATAGGATTATATTAATCTGTAAGGCACAAAAAAAAAACATTGTGGACCCGACCTAACCATCCGCAAAATATTTGTGGAAACGGTCACAGGCATGTCGCAGGAGGACGAACATCTGTGACAATTTGCTACCATAGCTACACAAAGAGAAAATATTGCAAATTCAATAAAATAAAATGCTTTTACAAACCTATCTTCAATACCGACCGGGTTTCACTTTCTCATCATCATGACCTAAAATGAACTACATTCAATAATAACAGCGATATACATAATATCACAATACAAGTGTTTTCTTTCAATTATTTGAAACTAAGGTATTTTATTTATCTTCTTTTTATCATGGCACACATATTGACACAGAAACGTTTCTGAGAAATAATGAATAACGAAAGTTACCACAATTATTAGGCAAACATTAAAAAAATATGCGAGCGATTGAATCGACCCGCGGAAGCAAATACACGTATACCTGGTACATGTACGAGTATAACGTTGTATATAATAAACAATGATGTTCAATACATTCAATGGTCACAATGAGAGAGTACAGCTGACGAAACATTATAAACTTGTTGGTAGAGAGCAGAGCGGTGTTCACAAGGTGATGTAATTGAATGGAGCCGCTGGTACTTATTATTTATTATTATTATTGAAACGATTAGGTTATTTTCCTTGAAATTTCTGCACGCGTTATTATTAAAAATAAATATATAGAATTATTGTTGTGAGAATGCATTCTACGAATGGGTACAATGTATGAACAGTCTCTCATCGGAGGTTGGATATCTCCAAGGCGATCTGCATCCCTGAATAAATTATTATTATTCAGTCACGCTAATTTTGGAACGATGATAGCGGTAAAACTGTTTCACCTTCCATTAATTTCCCCCTTCCTCAATTTGGAAGACCTTGACCAGGTGCTTGATGATATGGTACCTTTTTTGATAAATTGGCATACAGAGTGCCGGACCTGTGGGGAATTTTCACAAACTAACGATGCCGGCAAAAATATATGGAAGATTTAATATTAATTTTTCTAAAAACGCACATTTCTAAACGTTTTTAACTGGCGACAACGTCATTATGACGTAGAAAATGCTACTGGCTGCTCAGCCGTCGCCGACAGCTGCGGAATAGAAGGCGCGAAGTTAACAACACCATATTCACGAACAAAAACGAACGTTTAACAAAAATTCATTTTGGCGTCAAATCAAAAACGACACATTTTAAATGGTTAAACAAAATTTCTTCGTCGGTCAGGCAAAAGTCACCAAACTATTACACACATTTTTCAATTCGGCCCAATTTAAAAAAAAAAGAAGAAAAATTGGGAATTTTTTATAAATATTTTTACGTTAATATTCAGTAGTAGCGGTAAACTTATATATATAAGGCACCTAACATCTCAACACATATGAGACTCCTCAGGCTGAGATGGGCTGGGCATGTACAGAGAATGCCGGATACACGAGTCCCAAAAAGAATTTTGACTGGACACCCAGGTGGAAAGAGAAAAGTGGGAAGACCCAGACTGAGGTGGGAAGACGAAGTAAGAGGGGATGCAGCACAGCTTCTCCAGGTACCAAATTGGAAGTCAGCCGCTGAGGACAGGAGGAGTTGGAGGCGACTGTTGCAGGAGGCCAAAGCTCGATATGGGCTGTAGCGCCATCGAAGAAGAAGAAGAAGAAGTAGCGGTAAACTAAATAGTCAGAAAATTCGATTTCGCCACCCAAGCGACGAGTGAAGATTACTGAAATATAGTCTCAAATATGTAAATACGAATGATAG